>CM021104.1:112519518-112679734 GCA_007115665.2 Sequoiadendron giganteum | reverse complement strand
TCCTTTTGGGGATGATGCAAGGCATCAAGACATCCTATGTCTCTTCCATGTTGACCCAAAATATTTTTCTTTTCCTTTCATTTTTTTCTTGTGTTTTCCTTTTGGGGAGGATGTAAGGCATCAAGACACCATATATCTCTTCCATGTTGACCCAAAAGTTTTTTCTTTTCCTTTCATTTTTTTTTTGCATTTTCCTTTTGGGGATGACGCAAGGCGTCGAGACACCCTATGTCTCTTCCATGTTGACTCAAAAGTGTTCTTCACTTTTTTTTGCTCTCTTTGTGTCATTCTTCCAATTCCATGTGTATTTGCAGAATGATGACAGTTTCGAGCTCTCTACTATTACTATAGAAAAGACAAATATTGAACCTAAATATATAGACCCCTTATGTGTTTCTAGGGGCAACCCTCTTTTCCTTTTCATCTTTTTTCTACTTTAAAGTAATTTCTCATAGTATGGTGTTAGAAATTCCTTTAAAGTGGGGGCATACATTGGAATTATCGTTGGCATGATTTCATTTGAATTTTCTTTTCATGTTCCTTGATGTGATTTTCTCTCTTTATGCAATGCATTTTTCCTCTTAGTAGTGTTTTTGGTTTTGACTCCCTCCAAGAGCATGATATTTCCTTGTCCTCTCTAGGAAACATTAGATACAATGTTCCCCAGGATGAGACCTTGCACTTGTCCTCTCTTGGAAACACGATGAGTCCTTTTGTGCTTGACCTCTCTTGGAAGAATTGGGTATGATGTTCCCTAGAATGAAGCCTTGTATCTATCCTCTCTTGGAGATGTTAAGCATGATTTACCCTAAGAGTAAGACCTCACATGAACTAAGACAAATCCCTTTGAGCATCTATATTTCTTATTGTGTTGCATTTTCTATTTTTGTCCTTATTAAAGTCATGGAGGTATGAATTTGATGTGGACCTCTTGGGGCTCACCTAGTGAACAACTAGCTTCACTAGCCCTTGTGAGAATGCATTTTTGTACCTTATTAAAGTAATGGAGGTATGTCTTTGATATGGTCCCCCTAGGGCTCAACTAGTGGACACCTAGCTCCCACTAGGCCTTGTGAGTGTGAGTTTTGTTTGCTTAGTGGACAGTGTGTTCCACTTGTAAACTTATTTTTGGAAAAACAGTATAGACCCGGTCCACCGTGTTGGACGACAAATTGAAACTTGATCTGTTATAGTTTTTTTCTTTTCCTTTTTCCTTTTTCTTGTCTTTGATGGTGTATGTTTGTGATCTAGTTTTGGCTTCATATATCATCTACAAGCGTGTTCGTTTGTGCCTATGTTGGTCTTCCATATGATCTTGATCTTGGGGGCTTGCTCATCCCTCTTGATTATTTTCATCCTATCTTACTAACATTTGTACATTTGAACCCCTCTTGATTTTGTGGTTGGCTGCTTTAATGTGAGTTTGAAGCAAGTTCACCCTCTCACTAAAGTGGGGGCTAAATGTAGTCTAGTAAAATGCATACCCTTGAAATTTCACACTTTTTTAGGCCCACCTTGCTTTATTTATCCTCATTTATGGATTAATTGGTCCTATTTTGTGTCCACAAGACCTATGAATTGCATTTTTTTGGCTAATCCTGAAATTCTCTAATGCATAAATGATAATCCAATGATTCTCATCTATGTGTCCCTAATTTTGGGCCAGGACTAAAATGCCACCTAAGATGTCTTTGTTCCCCTAAGGTCTCAAGACCTTGATTTTGAGGCATTTTAATTGGGCCCCTTTTTGGTGTTTGTGCCCCAAGTTTCATGACTTTGGACTAAGACAACACCTAGGGAGTGGGTGATCCCACAATAGTGGTTTACAATTTTTGGCCAAACTATACACTGAAATTATTATTTTCAACTAAATATTCACATTCGGGCACCTATAGCAGCTAAACTACAAGGAATTTGAAGATGATGCAAACTAAAGTCTCATTAAATTTTGTCTATAGATTCTAAAAATATTTTTTTCAATTTTTTTGGAATAATATTGCACTTCTTTTTCCATCTCCCACAAAAACTGGTTTTTTTCAGAAAAGAACATTTTAAAAAAGTGACGCTCACCGTATACAACATATATTTTTTTGTATGAACAATAAAATTATAATTTTTTCAAATTTAGATTTGTAGCTACAATATCTAGCACTATCATTTGGTCTCATAGTTTTTTATTTAATATTTTTTCCTTAATAGAGTTTCGAAGTCAAACCAATTCCAATTCAGACATAGGCGGACTGTATACAACATAAATTTTTTTGTATGTATCAAAATTCAATTTTATTTTTCTTAATGGATCAAGGACATCAATACCCAGCATGAATATATTTTTTTTAAAAATATTTTGATAATTTTCTATTTTTCCACATGTGCAAAATAGAGAGCTTGATTTTCAGTGAAGAACCTATGTTTAATAAAACTAAAAAAACACATACATAATAGAACCAAAACATATTAAAATTATATTCATGGGATAGCTCATTTAGAGGAATACCATAATCATTTGAAATAAATTTTAAATGAATTCATTTGATCCCCCAAAAGGTAAATCAAAAGTGATTTTTTATCAGCATTTTGATAGGTGTAAAGGAGACTCATTTATAGGTATGGTTTAAAACTAACGAGGTTATATCCAAGGGGGTTTGATCTAAGATGGTTTGATCAAACCCTCTTCAATTGGAATCCTTAAAATGGAAATTTTAAAGAATTAAATCATTATATTTTCTAAAAATATGTGATTTCAGCAAAAATCAGTTCCTCTCAGAAATTGTAAACCAGCTTTGTGGGATCACCTATGTGTTAGTCCTCCTTGAGTCATTTTTAGGATTTAATTTCAAATTCTAGCGAGGTTTAGCCTCCTTTATTTAATGAATTCATATGTCAGCTTGGTGTGATGTAATTTTGAGATATTAAGCATAGATAAGTATAAATACAAGGTTTATTCATTCATTTTAAACAAAAATAAGTCTTTTGTGAGAGAATTCATAATATCAAATTGAGTTTACAAGAGCATTCAAGAGAAATTCATCAAGCATTTGGATCCATCGCCAAGATTCAAGAATCATATCAAAAAGCTTATTGCATCATGTGTGTTATTGTGCTAACATTTGTGATGTAGGATTTTGATTGAAGCAAACAATTCAAGTTCATATCTTTGGTTCAAGATCCATATCCATTGTAGCCATTTCACACAAGTTTGAAGACTTTACAAGGGTTGGCAGAGTTGTAGCATTGCATATTGTTCATTCACCATTTCTATTCATCACTTTATTTAATTTCAAGGTTTAATTACCAATAAGGGGTTTGACCAAAGAAAACCCCCATTCACAAACAATCAACAAGTTTTTCCCATCTTGCATATTTTTTGTTTGTAGGTTTAGGTTGAAGACTTGAAGATCATTTGGAGTGAAAAGTTGTAAAAGTTACAAAGTTGCATTACAAAGTTGTCATATTCACAGAAACTCACCTACAGGTTAGATCCAGAAGTTTCAGAGCTTGAGATCCGAGAAGCAGCAAGTGTAGACTTTGTAGCACAGGATCACATTTAGATTTTTTAGAAATTTAGAATGGGACTCATACGCCACCTTGGACATCTTAGTCCTCCTAGGCATATTTTTCAGAGATTCCTTCAGATATGGTTTCGGCATCCAAAAATTTCATATTTGCCTCAAAAAATAATAGTGGGACTAATACGCCATCTTAGGCATCTTAGTCCTCCATAACACATTTTGGTAGCTTCTTTACATTTCCAAAATCCACACAACATCTCCAAACTTCCCAGGTACACACATCATATCTCCTTATTGCATAATTAAATTATTTGCGTACCTCATTTATCTTGCATAAATAGGTTTTGTAGGTTGAATGTTCATTTTTCTTTTCCAAGAATTTGCTTGGTGGTGAATCACTTAAAGCTGAAAGAATCCCTTCCTAGGTTCTCCTCATTGTGAATTGGCTCACCTTGTGAAGTTTTTATTCAATCCAATTAGGACTCCTATGACATATCTGAATGATAATAGTAGAATATTGGTGTTCTATGACCTAGGTTATAAACCACTCATTTTCCATATTAATCAATTGATTAATATTTAATAGTAATTGATTTGAATGAAGATATTTAGTCACACTTATCTCTATTATGAATTAAAATTGATAATTTAATATAATATATATAATTAAAAATAAATAATTTGTAATAAATAATAAGTTTAATATATAACAATTTTATATTAACAATAAAATAAGAAACATTGCCAATGTCTATGCCCCTATGGCTAGATTTGAAACATGGGAAATTCCTGACTAAATTAGGGTTGCGTGAAATATTTTGCATGTGGGTTAGGTGTTCAAGGCATTCAGATGCATCCATTCAACATTAATATTCATTTCAAATTGGATTCTAGTTTGATAAAATTAGGATTCTCCATTGTTGGGATGTGTCATTCTATTAAGGGTGGTGCAATGAAATGGACTCAAAAGTGGCTAGGGTATATAGTTGGGAGATTGAATTTGCAAACTTCAGGATCTAGTAATACTGTTATCTGCAAGGATTTATTGTCATCTTCAAGGTGTATGGATCAAGACACCTATGGTAAATGGTGTTCAAGATGATGATGATCCTAAGTTAGCAACTCATGCAATATATTATCTCTCCCCTTAAATTCGAGGTAGTGGATGACAATTTTGTTAAAAGAAAACGGGCACTCGAGTGCGGTTGAGGTGTTCTAAGAAGCAATCAACATTTTTGGGGTGTATTTTTTATCAAAGGCTAAAGAAGATATGCCCCAACAAAGACATTCTCTGTCTTGAGGCGGTAAAGATGGCACTCAGGAATAATTTCTTCTTCTCCTCCAATAGAACAAGGGTGAATTCTAACATCTCTTCTAGGTTCCTTACCTCTCTCTTAGACCTGGAAATCTTGAAGGTCCATTGCTTGCTATTATTCTAGTCATTATTTAAGGTAGACATCTTGGTCGATGATCAAGAGGTGGTCACTATTGTAGAGTCGGGCATCAGGATACCCTAGCCTGATTATATTTAGCCGATAGGCTATTTACGTGGGGGGACCCTACCGACAATTCCAACAGTTTGATGATGGCGGGAACCCCACAAACTTTATGGAAAGCAAGGTGCACAACACATTTCTCTTGGCCTTGAGGGACTATTAAATGTTTTACCTTGTCATTTAGCTAGCATAATCAGGGCTCCCTGGTAGGCTCAATATGTCCACTTCGGAAGTGTGTAGCAGTTTTCTTTGAGGCCTTAGAAATGGTCATATCAATCAAATCATTCCCATTTAGTTCTTGGCCAATGTTTGGTAGGGAGAGATATTTAGGGATCCATTATCCTCAAACCAGGGTGAAGAGATCTATCTTAGTTAGATGCTAAGATTGTTTCCATTTAATGCCTTAAATTCTTCCTTCTTGAATACTTGCTCACGCAATTTGTAGCATTTCTGTCAATGTATCTTTATGTTGTCGTGTCTCTTCCAATTTGTAGATCGTAGTATGAGGGCCCATCCAATGAATTTAATTCCCCACCAACCGATATCTTTTCAAGCTCATCAGATCTTATTGGAAGTTATGAATGTAATTGCAGTCAGTTTTAGGGGTGTTGGTAAGTCTTGTCTGCCAGTCTATCAAACATAGTAAACCCTAAATCTGTCGCTTGCCAGTCCATCAAACACAGATTTTAGAGGTTGGCTTATGTCACCAGGTATGGCTTGAGTGTGCCTGCACTATTTTACGCCGTTTCTTGGGGTCTCCGTGTTTGCTCTGCAATAAATAATAGCCAACCAAACCTTCACTATATGCAATAAATGTGAAGCAACTTTAAATAGCTCTCAGTTGAATGACATTTGTTCCATGTTTAAAATCTGTTTAGTGAAGAAGTAGGAGGAATTTTGTCAAGAAGCTCATGTGCCTTGTCTACATTTTCCCTTTTTGCATACAGGTCTACCACTCTTAATCTTGTTTTTACTCTTTTTGCATCTCTGCTCTTCAATATTTCTGATTTTGATTTGAGTATTTTGATTTCAAGATTTCTTTTATTATTTAAAATGTAAATTTTAGGGCATCACCTTTAAGTGTTCCATGTAGAATGCTGGGTTGATTATTCTTCTGTGATTTTCCCATTGCTCGCCTTCTAAACAATTGATCCCACCTGCTGCAAACTACCTCATTATATAGTTTAGAGGAGGCTTTTCATAGTGTCCTAACTTTGTGGAAAAAATTTCTTTAATGAGCTCCATGTCTGGGATGTTCACCCTGGCTTTTGGACCAAACCAATATATGAAGAACCGCCCTGTGTTCAAAACCCATCAACTTCAACACAAATGCTTAAAATTTTACAAATATGTGTGATTATTAGTAGGACTAATTTCAACTAATCATTCCATAAACTATAAAAACAAAGATAAGAGACAGTCACACCATATTTGTTAACACTGGGGTGATAATGGGGCAAAACTTGAGTTACTATTCGATTATGAAGATCCATTGGCTTTGATCTGGCTTCATCCATCATCTTCGTAATCTCTAGAAGATTGCCATTGAGTAGTTTGTAAGGAGGGCCCCTCATACCCTGAGCTTCAAAACAATTTGTATGTTTTCTAGGCCTCCACCATATGGCTCTAGATATTTTCACGAGCACATGTGGGTGATCCCACAATAGTGGTTTACAATTTTTGGCCAAACTGGACATTGAAATTATTATTTTTAACTAAATCTTCAAATTCAAGCACCTATAGTGGCTAAACCGTGAGGAATTTGAAGATGATACAAACTAGAGTCTCATCACATTTTGCCTGTAGATTCTAAAAATATTTTTTTCAAAAAATTTGGAATAAGATTGCACTTCTTTTTCCATCTCCCATGAAAACTGGTTTTTTCAAAAAACAACATTTTTAAAATGTGACTCTCACCGTATACAACATAACTTTTTTTGTATGAAGGATAAAATTCTATTTTTTCAAATTTAGATTTGTAACTATGATATCTAGCACTTTCATTTGGTCTCATAGTTTTTTATTAAATATTTTTTCCTTAATAGAGTTTCGAAGTCAAAACAATTACAATTTAGACATAGGCGGATTGTATACAACATAACTTTTTCTGTATGTATCAAAATTCAAAAAAATAAAATTAATGGATCAAGGACATCAATACTAAGCACGAACACATTTTTTTAAAATATTTTGATAATTTTCTATTTTTCCACATGTGCAAAACAAAGAGCTTGATTTTCGGTGAAAAACCTATGTTTAATAAAACTAAAAAAACACATACATAATAAAACCAAAACATATTAAAATTATATTTGTAGGATAGCTCATTTAGAGGACTACCATAATAATTTCAAATAAATTTTAAATGAATTCATTTGATCCCCCAAAAGGTAAATCAGAAGTGATTTTTTATCAGCATTTTGATAGGTGTAAAGGAGACTTATTTATAGGTATGGTTTAAAACTAGCGAGGTTCTATCCAAGGGGGTTTGATCTAAGGTGGTTTGATCAAATCGCCTTCAATTGGAATCCTTAAAATGGAACTTTTAAAGGCTTAAATCATTATATTTTCTAAAAATATGTGAGTTTAGCTAAAATCAATTCCTCTCAGAAATTGTAAACCATCTTTGTGGGATCACCCATGTGCTAAGCTTAACACTACTCCCCAGATCAAAATGCCTCTCCATCCACCCATCTCCATTGCCACAATTCTGAATGGACCTTTTGCCTCCTTATTCTCAATGCACCTTCTGCTTCCTTGTTTTGTGTGAATGGACTAAGGAAATTTGTTGTGAACTTTCCTTCCACATGAACAAAGGATGTATTGAGTGCCAACCAAGGATAAGATCTGGAAATAAAAGATTTCAGACTGCCAGGAAATGATCAATTCATGTTGTCTTTCGACTATAAAAGACGTAGATTATTATGTTGGTTAGTTATATTTTTCAAAAATCAGTGGTTCTCCAAGTTATATTGGAAAGTATTATAAGAGTTATATTGTGATACATAAAAAATCAACTCAATATTTATATATCTTTTCCTTGTATAAATATTATAGATCTTTGATAATTTTTCCTTGTATAATCAATTTTTATTGCTTTTAAAGTCTGGTAATAATTTTATAAATTATGAACTTTTTCTCTTGGTTGTTGCCTGATTTGCCCAATGAGCTTTTTAATCTTGGAGATAGCGTTAGGATTTTGAGGAAGACATTTAACCAATGAAATCTGTAAGAAATTCATACCTAAATCAAAGTCCCCTCGTGCAATAGCTATGCAAGCTGATCTGTAATCTTGGTCTGCCTCCTCTGCATTGTGAGTGTAGAGAACTCCTTCCAAACAAAGGGAAGCCTTTGTGTACTCTACAATTGCTTAATCCTACCTATATAGTAAGTCTTTGAATAGTAGCTACTAATTCATTTCACTTATAAAATTGCTTTGTGTGATTGCCTAAATTTTTTGAGATAAAGATAGTTGAGAGGCCAACAAATTTGTACATTGTGTTTACCCATTTCATTGAAATTTTTGACTTCAAAATTTTCTTCCATGCTATCTTGTATATTTTTGACACATCTATATGATCTCTCTATTTGTTTTTAGTTTTGGGTGAACATATTACTCTAGGTGATCCCACAATACTGGTTTACAATTTTTGGACAAACTGGACACTGAACTGATTTGTTTTAACTAAATCTTCACTTTTGGGCTCCTATAGCGGTTAAACCGTGAGGAATTTGGAGATGATGCAAACTAGTGATTTGTGGAATTTTTTCTATAGATTCTAAATATATTTTTTTCAAAATTTTTGGAATTAGATTGCACTTATTTTTCCATCTCCTTCGAAAACTAGTTTATTTTTAGAAAACAACATTTTTAAGGAGTGACACTCATCGTATACAACATAACTTGTTTGTATGAAGGATAAAATTCTAATTTTTTCGAATTTAGATTTGTAACTGTGATATCTAGCAGTTTCATTTGGTTTCATAGTGTTTTATAAAATATTTTTTCCTTAATCAAGTTTCAAAGTCAAAACAATTACAATTAAAATGTAGGTAGACTGTATACAACATAACTTTTTTTGTATGTATCAAAATTCAATTTTTTTTTTTAATGGATCAAGGACATCAATACCCAGCCTGAAAATATTTTTTAAAATTTTATTTTGATAATCTACTATTTTTCCACATGTGTAAAACAAAGAGCTTGATTTTCGGTGAAAAACTTATGCTTAATAAAACTCAAAAAACACATACATAATAAAACCAAAACATATTAAAATTATATTCGTTGGATAGCTCATTCCAAGGACTACTATGATCATTTGAAATAAATTTTAAATGAATTCATTTGATCCCCCAAAAGGTAAATCAAAAGTGATTTTTTATCAACATTTTGATAGGTGTAAAGGAGACTTTGTTGTAGGTATGGTTTAAAACTAGCGGGTTTCTATCCAAGGGGGTTTGATTTAAGGTGGTTTGATCAAACCCTCTTCAATTAGAATACTTAAAATAGAACTTTTAAAGGCTTAAATCATTATATTTTCTAAAAATATGTGATTTCAACAAAAATCAGAATCTCCCAGAAATTGTAAACCAGCTTTGTGGGATCACCCCTCTCCACAATTATTTTATTTTACTTTTTATTCAGATATTCAGAATTTGATTTGTTCTAAGAGATGTAGATGTTTCTAGCAATGCCAAAAACCACATACAGTAAAGAATAATGGTACGTCATCCATTGGTAAGTGAATTTTAACTTTATTCTAAAAAAATTAAACAAAACATTTTATTAAAATATTGATTTTAATAAATTGACGAATAATTTATTTTTTCATTTAGGTATAATGACAATAATATCAATTGATCACAATTACTTAAATAACTAATAAAAATAAATATAATTTTTTATTTCGATTTTAATTTAATTTGTTTTTGAAAGTGTTAAGATTTAAATATATGTATTTTGTAAAGTAATGAAAGATAAGAATGAGTTAAATTTTGGATATATTTTTAGAGGATTTTTTTTTTGATAGTTACATAAAACATCTAATTAAAATTAAAATATATAAATAAATAAAACATCTACTTAATTTATATAATAGATAAAATAAATTATCTTTTTTTTTTAATTAAAAATTTAATGTTCCATCTTTATATTAAAACTGTATTGATGATAACTTATTAATTTTATATTTGTTAAACAAGGTTCTATTTTATTTATTTTAGTTAATCTAAATAGTTTGATGAATAAATGTATATTTTAATTATATTCTTCTCCCATTTAATGAATTCATTTAATTATATTTAAAGAATCTTCATAAATCAAATAATGAAATTAATATTTTAAAAACTAAAAGAAGAATACAATTATAAAAGCCTTTTTTCATAAGAAAAAGGAAAAATAAATATTGTTTATTATATTAGTATTTTTACCATAAAGATTTCATTTATTAGATATAATGTGGAATTTATTTAATAGTTAATAAAGATTAAAATTAAATAAATATAATAAAATATTATATATATTATTTAGATTTGGGGTTAGTGAGTATGTGAAAATAGTTAAATTAGCATGATATTATATATCAATAATATGGATTTAAAGTGACGAAAAATTATATAAAAAAATCTTTTTAGAATATCTTATTTTTCAACAAACAATTGAAATTATATAATAATCTTTAGACTTTTCTAAATCAAAATGTCTTTGCAATTCTTATTCCTTAAAATGTGTAGGAAATTAGTAATAATAATTAACATAATAAAATAATAATTGAACATAAAATATTGAATGAAACAAATTTGAGAATTTATGAAAGGTGAGATTTACAAGAATTAGATTCGACAACTTTTGTGGTTGGCAATGTAAGCTTTATTTTCTATATCATGGACCCTTATACAGTATTAGAAAAAAAATGACACACTCCAATAAGATGGCACACCTCATAGGGTCGATTATGGAAAGAAAAATAGGGTGTAATGGTGTGTGTAATATGCTTGTAGTTTGGGTCTTATTGAATAATATTTTTAATATTATTGTTGCTAGTTTGAATTATAGTTTCAGGATATGGCTAATGCATGAGCACCTCAAGATGTTATTACTATTTCAAGTAGTGATTCTGAGTCCAATACACCCTCACCACAAACCCATGAGTTACCTCTATCAACAACTAACTCGACATCTGTGGATTGGTTGGGTTTTCCTCACAACAATGTTGAAGCTTTTTCAAACAATATCTTGACAAGTTGTCGAGAATTTTTTGAAGAAGCTATGCAAACAAGCCAAGATGTATGCGATCTGTAGGATCATGAAGTTGAATTGGTGCAAGAAGTTGTCCAAAACTTTCATGCGACCTATGAAGCTCTTGAGCTATATTATGGTTTCCTACGTGAATTAAAGTACTGTGAATATTATGGAGTGGCCAATGCATTTGAACTAAAGTGCAAATTCCAAGCTTTATTGACTAATATATGGTCCAAGAAATTCAACTAACTTCTTGGAAGTTAGCTACTTTTTTGTGATTTTTAATCGAGATTACTAGCATGATACAAATTAGATGCTTTTGTGAAGCCAAATGAAGAAGCCAAAATAGTTATATGTAGAGCAAAATGGATTTAATGGGAGTTCAAATAACTTCTTGGAAGTTACTTTTTTGTGATGTCGAAAGATGCCAAAATAGCTATATGTAGAGTGAAATGGATCTAGTGGTTGACCTTATATTTCAAACCTTAGTTGTTATATATTATGTTTATATTGTAATGCCATTGTACATATTGATCTCTATAGTTCTAATTTTAATGAATAGAACTTATTGTAATACTTCTGTCCCCTTATTTTCAATATTATTTTGAACTATAACCTTAAGTCTAACAAATGTATATTGCAATGTTGCTAAAAATGATGATATATTTAAGCATCATTCTAAAATTCACCCTTGCAACATTTACCTATGTACAACATTGCGCTTAATATTGAGAATTTTGAGGAAGCTATGTGAACAAGGCAAGGTGTATGTGATGTGCAGGAACATGGAGTTGAATTGGTGCAAGAAGTAGTTTGGAAATTTTATGCAACAAGTGAAGCCCTTGAGCTATATTATGGTTTCCTTTATGGGTTAAAGTATCATGTATATTTTGGAGTGGCCAATGGATTTGAGCAAAAATGTGGTTTCCAAGTTTTATTGAGTGATATATGGTCTTAGAAATTTAACTAACTTGTTGGAAGTTAGTTATTATATTGTGATGTTGACCAAGATCACTAAAATTATACACATTAAATGTTTTTTGGAAACCAAATGAAGATGCCAAAATAGTAATATGTAAAGTGAAAAGGTTTTAGTGGCGGACCTTATATTTGAAACCTTAGTTGTTATATATTATATTTGCATTGTAGTGTGATTGTGCAAATTGTTCTGAATAGCACTAATTTTATTCAATATAAATTATAGTACATATTCAAGGAAAATATTGCTCCTCACAATTTGATATTTTTTTACTATTACGTACTTCAACACTTGTGTATTCTTATTCTCAACAATTTGTTGAGGTATATGTTTTGTGAAACAAAAACATATGCCAATCCTATTCAAACACTATCTTACAAATGATATAATTTTGTAGGGTTAGTCAACTTCCATAGACCATGGCTACAATATTAACCACAAATGCAATTAAACTTATCCATGATGGGAATCAAGGGTGTGAACCTAATGTGCAGATTTTATCTATTTCCAACTTTAGACATGGCCATGAACACAACAACTGCTACAAGGTAGAAATATCTGATGAGGCCTACAAACTAAAAGCATCGTTACCACAAAAATACAATCATTACATAGCCTCAGGTGAAATTTCAGTTGGAACGATAATACAGTTGACAAAATATAATTGTCCCAAATTGAGTGGGTCTCGGTGAGTAAAGAAATTCTCAAATTTTGAAAAGAAAATATTATGAGATTGTTAGCTTGTTCCTTATATTGCTAATTCATATTCTTGTGTTGCACATGTATAGGTGGATTTTCATTGTGAACCTTGAGATTGTTTCTACAAACCAAGATATAATCGGTGAACCTACTTCACTTTATATGGAACAAGAGCACCATATACAATAGGTAATGGGAAATTCCTCAGATCCACATGTCAAACGTGAGACAATTAGCACTACTAGAGTATCAAATCCTATGAGAAGATTATTTGGTGTGAATCCTTCTAGGGGTGGAATGGAAGCACTAGTCACAGTTACACCTATTAAAAGTTTGAACCCTTTTGAACCAAGATGGACTTTTAAAGGTCGTGTGACTGCCAAAAAGGATATTTGTCAGTACAATACCCAAAAAGGTACAGGTCAAATTTTCACCTTCGACATCATTGACATAGAAGGGGTTGAAACACGTGTGACTTGTTTCAATGAAGTTGTTGGTATTCATTATAGAAATATTACTATTGGAAAAACCTATACATTATCTGGTGGTGCAGTAAAGGCTACTAATAATCTTTACAAAAAGTTAAATAGTGACCTAGAAATTTCCTTGTCAATAGAGTCAAAGGTCACTCTTTGTGAAGATGACCATTCTATTCCAAAACACTTATTCTCCTTTACACCTATTAGTGAACTTGCAAAGAAGAGTAATTATTCAACTATTGATGTTATTGGAGTTGTCACTTGTGTCAGTCCAAGCTTGACAATTAGGAGAAGAGATGGGACATAGGTCCTAAGGCGCATGATATCCTTATTGGACATGTCTGAAGCAACAATAGATATCACTCTATGGGGCACAATAGCAGAGAAGGAAGGTGCTCATCTTCAACAAAAGTATCACGTACAAGAAAAAACTATTCTCACTATTAAAAATGGACGAGTCTGTGAGTACAATGGAAAGGTCTTGAGCACATCAAGCAATACAAATTTATTTATAAACCTTGACATACAAGAGAAAGAACAACTACAAACTTAGTTTGAATGAAGTGGGGCTAATATTCTATCACTTTCAACAAAGTTTAGCAATCCATCCATGCCTGCCACAAGAATAACAATTAGAGATGTTCGAGAACAAATGTTGCATAGAGTGCATCATCTCCAATGTACAATAAATGCGGCATTGTTGTTCATCAAATCTGAATCATTTTTCTATCCAACATGCCCTAATGTCATGGGGGGAAAATAGTACAAGAAAAGATTTTGTGCAAACTAAAGATGAAAAGTGGTTTTCCTCAAAGTGTCACATAGCATGTACCTCTTGTAATTATAGGTACATACTACAAATAAGGTTTCAGAACCACACATATATGCTATGGGCAGTTGCATTCGATGAAGGAGAAACATAACTCATGGAAATGTCTACGGAGAAGCTATACTCTCTACAGTTTGAGGATAACATAGAAAGGGATACCGAACTGGTAATAAGAGATGTGTTGACCAAAAAATACTTGTTTACTTTGACATGTAGAAATAAAACATACAATAATGAAGAACATTTGAAGGCAACTATCACAAAGGTTGAGCAGGTTGACTTCACTACAGAGATAAATATCTTACTTTCTAATATCAAAGAAATGTGTAGTGACAAGAATGACCAACAACATTATACGGTTGAGAAGAAATCTGAGGAACATAGGAGTCTTTCTGTGGTGGTTGATTTGGAATCATAGGGTCTAGGGGCATCCTCTTCGGGTGTCTCAAATGGTGGGCTTGCTTATGTTGTGCAAGATTACCATGCTGGTGGGGTAGCACAAGTGGAAGAGGATTGGATTTATGTAAAGGGAAAGGAAACTAAATCTTCTAAGCCTTCTTTTGACATGAATATCCGCTCCCACAAGAGTATCTCTAAATGTAAATCTTGATGGTTGTTGTTTGGGGTCTGGTTTTTGGCTGGTTGCAAGTTGTTTTCCTTGCAACTTTATTTTTGGTTGTAGTTTGTTGGCTTTCGATGCCTTTTTTACCCATGGTTCTCTATGCTCTCATGGTCTTTATGTTAGGACAAATTTCTGGTTCAGGGTTCCAGATCCTTTCAAAATTTGTTTGTATAGGGTTTCTGGTCCCTTCAAAACCTGTTTTTTCCTTAATTAAAAACCATAGGATCAATATATTCTATTATAAGATAGCATTATAGTTGATGGCTTTTTTTAAGTGACAAAATGTATTCAAGTATCCAACCACATGTGTCTTGTCCAAAAAATAATTTTTCTGCCTTCAATATTTTGTGTTTGAAGTATAACTATAATAGTAAAATCTTAGTAAAATAAAAGTAGCAATCTGTACGTGTTTTCTTAAGTCTATATATATGTGGAATCTACTTCTTCTACCATTGCAGGAATCGGTTATTTTGACATGATGTAATCTACACCTATCTTAAATCTACAATTTAATAGATATTAGTTCTAAAAACTATGAGTTGAATATATAATTTTTGATTTTCTATTTTTTTTTTTTTGATAGATATATTTAATTGGGTTTCTTAACTAAGAAATTGTATTCTTTTACCTTAATATACCTTCTTGCAATTTTATTGAATTGTGTGGAGAACATTAAATTAGGATAATTGTCCATTATACATATGTATGGGTGTGTGTGTGTGTTTGTTTGGATGTATAAATATTCAAAATGTACTTCTTTTAGCATTGTACGCTTTACATATGTTGTGTTGATGCCAAATATAGTTGTTCAAGTGTGTTTATGCTTCCCTTATTACTAATTCAGCCTTACATTCCCATAGTACAGATGGTGGAGCAATGCCCCAAAACAAGCCTAGCTTGCTTGCAACAACTAGAGATTAGAAGACAACAAACCTGAAAAAGAAATCGGGATTACTATGCTCGACATAAAGAAGCGATAGCCACCCAAAGGCGGATGAAAAAGTTTCACTCTAGCCAAATCGACCCCCACCAAAGAGAAGAACAAAGGCTACGCGATCGTGAGAGAAACCACAATTACTATGCTCATCATAGAGAGGAAATAACAGCAAAGAAACACATTAAACATTTATAGAAACAAACATGTCAAGGTCAACATATGCAAACAAAACATGATATAGAAGATCGAACATCATTCAGCAGAACTGCTACCTTCATAAAAATAATGAAAATCTTTCGACAAAAGATAGATGCACTTTCCAATAGGAACACATGCATTATATGCAATGAAAAATACCCAGGCATGCTTCTTCATTCATCGAACACTCGTGATACTTGGAAAAGATGTTTTAATGAGAGAGGTATACATCGATTCTCCTCACTCAACAACATGGACCCAGGAGAGAAACCTGTTGTGCTGAAAAGACTGACCCAAGTGGAGGAAATGCTTATTGCTAGAGTGAACCCAATACTGCAAGTAACCCATGCTCCTAGAGGGCATTATAAATATAGCGGTCACACAATTAGCTTCCCACAAGATATCAAAAACATTGCAAAAGTTCTCCCTCGAAGGATAGAAGACTTGGATGTGCTCATAGTTCGAAGGCTACACACTATAGGAAATTTCTATGATTGTTATGTAAGTAGATGTCACATTAGAGATGCATTTCAATACAAAGTGAAATATGACCCATACTATAATGATGTTACCATAAGTGTTGATGGCTTGGCTCAAATTCCTGAAGTTAGCACAGACATTTCAATCATGTTGGACACCATTGCTACTAGCAAATGTACAAGGGTGCCAAATAGTGGGAACACTATTGATGAAGATGAAATTGAGGAGAGCATAGTACACACATCATCATTTATGGCTAAGTTGCGAAATAGACGTCGTGAGATAGAAATTATTAAGCAAGCACTAGAGCTTGAGGACAACACAAATACCACTATAGATGGGCCCGAGATGAACTCATCACCAATAAATGAATACAATATCAAAGGATTTCTTGATATGGCATTTCCAACACTCTTCCCCAATGGGGTTACACTACAAATGCAATCACAGATTAGGGAAGTCCAAATGCACGAGTATGCACTACACTTGATGAGGTTCCATGACCAAAGGTTTGGGAGGCATCCAAGGTTTCGATATTTTATGTTCAATCTTATGTTGCGACATCGTGTCCAAGGGCTTGCAACAGTTTTCATTAAAAAAAATGCAGAAGAAAACATCCCCACAACTATTGAAAACCTTCGTGCACACTTGAAAAACCTCCCTAACACACAATTAGCTGAAGAGCTCATGCACTTTGGATATTCAGTTTGAGGCACAATACCATATTGGAACAAGTGTCATTATGAGCTAACAAATATGATCAACCAGATAGGGTCTCCCACTCTATTCTTCACATTGAGTGCAGAAGACACAAAGTGGCCAGACTTGCAACAATTTCTCTCAAATGACACAATAGTGGAAATGCAAACAAACAAAAAATGCTTGGACAATGTAATCAATAATCCCCACACCACATCATTATATCTACACCAACGATTGACAATATTCCATGAAGAGGTCATCCAAAAAATTCTCGGTGTGAAAGATTATTGGTATAGATATGAATGGAAACATCGAGGCACTGCACACGTGCATGGATTCCTCTGGCTCGAAAATGCACTAGACATGGATAAAATTGATTGGGAGAACAACACAAAAGTTGAATAGGCAAGGAAATTCTTCGACAAGTATGTAAGTGCTTGGAACCCTCGCCTTGCTTCACTTAGAAACAACGCAGTCTACCATCCTCAACATGATGACCCATGCATGCTAGACACAACTCAGATATTAGCTACAAATCCCTCTCACGACTATGAGGAGATAATCAATCGTGTCCAGAGGCACACAAAATGCAGAGAGGGAACATGCTTACGCAAAAAGGGGAAACAACTACAATGTCGATATAAAGCTCCATGGAAAGAACAGATCTACCTTATCATGTGATGATAATGGGAAGAAAGAATATGGACCTACAAGAAAGGATGATAGGCTAAACATACATAATCCAGAAATGCTTTTGATATGGAGAGCCAACATAGATTGCCAACTAGTTATCTCACGAGCACTTGTACTAAAATACATTGCCAAGTATGCGTCAAAAGTAGAGAGATCATTTGAGTCTTATACTGATATGTTAACAAGAATATCTGCATGCCAGAGAACAAATGACCTGGCTGTCACAACATTTCGAAAATTCATGACAGAGCTTGTTGCAAAGCGTGATATAGGAGCCCAAGAAACATGTCATATGCTTCAAAAATTATCGCTCGTTGTTTGTAATTGACCATTCATGTCTTTGAATGTTGGTTAGAAAGTGTTCCAATGAATGACAAGAAAAATAGATGAAATCCACCACCATATGAACTACTTGCATTCCTACATTAATCAGCCTAAAGAAATGGAAACAATAATGATACTTGAATCTGCAAGATCTTTCTCCTATTCTGCAAGGCACAAAGGATGCAAATTGAAAGAGAGAGAGGTAAAAGCAATTGTTAATGTTTTCCCAAAGTTCTATAGCATCCCAAAGGAGGACTCAGACAACTTTGAAACTTTTTGCTGGAGCGAGCTACTATTATACAAACATTTTTGAATAATAGAAAGTGAGGTAGCGCTTACTAAGGATACAATAATTGAAATTTGGAAGCAAATGTATGCAACCAAATATGATGTATGGGAGGTTAATCACACAGTTGAAATGGAAGCAACCATTAAAGAAGAATATGAGAGTGATACAGAGATGGGCACAACGGATACGATAGAACTTAACGAATGGGAATTTTTTTCACAAATGGGTTCCTCAAACAATGTAAGTCTAAATGAACATTGCATGCTTGGTAGGTGTGAGTTTGATAGCAAAAATAAATTGGATCAACTAGTGATACCCAAGATCTTCATGAAATTTCCACCTAGTTCATACCCATGAAAAAGACCTGTAGCCAAGAAGAGACTATGGCAGGGAAGATGGATGTCCCAGACTATAAACTATCAGTGCAACAAAAACTAGCACTCACAATTATCATTGACCATAGTCAATGCCCCTCAGAAAAACCGTTACACATGGTTGTTCAAGGCACAACAAGGATAGGAAAATTGTACCTGATTTCCCGCATAAGAAAAACACTCACAAGTATGAGCCCAGAACAAAAAAGCCAGTTGCTCACATTAGCTCCTACAAGGGTGGTTGCATTTAATATTCATGCATCAACTATACATTCAATGCTCTTAATCCCTATTAAAGACATAAACCCACTACAAGGACAAACATTAACAACATTTCAAGAAGATATGAAACATATAAGATACATTTTGATAGATGAGATGAGCTTAATAGGTCCAAAGTTGCTACTGAAAATAGACACAAGACTACGTGAGGCTTTCACACATTGACAACATGTACACTTTGGTGGAGTGTCTATAATATTGATCGGTGACCTTGTCCAATTGCCACTTGTAATGGAAAAACCTCTGTACACATCCCACTCAACTCCAAAAACATTGTGGAACCAATTTACAATTGTTGTCACCTTACAAACAATCTTTCGTCAACAAGGTGAGACTTCAACACAACAAATATTTCGTCAACTATTACAAAACATATGTAATGCAGAAGAAATAGAAGAAGATTGGCACATTTTAATGACACGAACATAAAAGCATCTCACATCAAGAGAAAAAGAAGAGTTTGACAATTCAATGCACTTGTTTTCTACCAATGATTTAGTTAGAATACACAATAGAAGAATGTTAAAATCATTGAATCATCCAATTGCAATCAGTGTTGCGACAAGCACTCGATGTGGAATGGATACTGCAGCTAATGATGAACAACTTGAAAAATAAGTATTGCTTTGTAAAGGGAAATGCATAATGCTCACATCAAACATATG
Source organism: Sequoiadendron giganteum (assembly GCA_007115665.2). Lineage (NCBI taxonomy): Eukaryota > Viridiplantae > Streptophyta > Pinopsida > Cupressales > Cupressaceae > Sequoiadendron > Sequoiadendron giganteum. The sequence goes on along the minus strand of CM021104.1, from coordinate 112,659,930 downwards.
GACACAAGCAGGACTAGTGAATGGAGCTCTTGGTGAAGTTGTTGAAATCATTTACAGTCCAGGTTCCAAACCACCAGATGTTCCCATGTATGTTGTAACAAGGTTCAACACCTACAATGGGCCACTATGGAATGAGCTTGAACCCAAGAGCATACCGATAATACCTATTTCCTTGGGCAATAGAAGGAAAATACCTCTCACAATGGCATGGGCTATTACCATACACAAAGCTCAAGGCCTAACACTGCAAAAAGCAACAATTGATATTGGTAAAATAGATAGGCAAGGACTAACATTTACAACCATATATAGAGTTCAATCGTTAAATGATCTTCGCATTCAACCACCATTCTCTTTTGAAAGATACTCCAAAATGAAAACCAATCGATTCACAATCATGAGGAAATGAGAGGAGGCCTGCTTACAACAACTATGTCTCTCCTAAATTAAGGTATGCACCTCTCATTCCTATCTATCTATTGTATCTCCTAAATTCCCATGGTTCATCAATACCATTGTTACAAATTTCTCTCTTGCAAAAATCTCCTCCGAGCACTTACAAATCATTACACAATTCACACTACTAAGCTTAAAATTGGTGCTGCAATTTGATTGCATCAATGCCTTATCTACACACCTAACCACCCTATTTCTTTCATTATGCAGGCCTTGAAGACAAATCCTACAGATCACAAAATCTCGTTGCCACAAAAAAAAAATACACCGCTTCTACATGTACATGATAAAATACCAGTGTATGTTGGCCTATCGGCGTAAGTATTGCACCTCATTGGGGTGCAAGTGCTAGTGATAGAATTTTTCACCACGGGGTGGAGGTGGAGCGTCATCCTTTCCTGTTGAATATGGGTGGAATATTGGATAAACATCTAGACACTAGGCCACAACTAGCTACAATTTTCATTGTCGAAGGTTGGGTTTAGACTAGGTCGAGGGAATCAAATGGTGTAGAGTTTGAGGCTTAGCATGTTTCTTTTTGGTTTTTTTGGGTGGCTTTTTGGGGCTATAAACAAGCCTTTTTGGGTGATCTAGGGAATATTGTATTTATTTCCTATTTGACCCAGATTTGAGGTCCTATCTCGATGTACTGATTTTGAATATTGTAACTTTCGTTGCGTTTTATGATATGAAAAAAAAAGAAATATTGGCAACGAGTAATATCTAATTTTAAAATATATTTGTATATATATTATATGTATTTCATTTATTTAATATATAATAATCAATAATATAATATTTATTAAATATATTATTTATTTAAAAGTTAATGATTAAAATTAGGTTTATAGTTATGGATAGTGTTAGACCATTTATTTTTGTTTGCATTAATAAAAAATACATTTAATTTTTTAAAATTTAGAAAGCAATAATTACAATATTGTAAAGGAAAGTACTAGCCACCATGTGATGTTTGTTTTCTATTGTATCATTATTTTTTAAATATATAATATTAAAAGGTTTTTGTTGTTTTATAATATTTTTTAAATTTAAAATGTTAAATATTTCAAATTTTTTAAATGTTAATTCAAATGTCTCATTATTATTTATTTTTATTTTAAAGATATAAATATTATTGAGGAGTTTATTTTATTTGTTTTTTATCGTAAATAAAAGAAAACAAGAATAAAAATATATGATTAAAGAAAATTTAAAAAGACATTTTAGATGGTTGGGATGGTGTTATTTAACATTTTATAAAGAATTTTAAATATAATTTTTTAGTGATTATTATAAAGTTTATTAATTTAATTATTTTTATAAATATATTTAATTTAGTTGACCAACAATTATTTTGATGATCAATATCAATTAATGCATAATTCAATGATTTAATTAAATTTAGAATAGTAAAAATATATTTTTTATATTTTTCCTATCATTATGGACTCACTTTGATTAGATTACTCTTTTATGTCATTATTAATGTACAAGTGGTGTGTTACATTATTGGCATTTAAAATTAAGACAATCATTAATCTATTTCCACTAGAATACATCCCAACAACTATTTCTTATTTTAAAATCCATCCATTCATTATCTCAAGTCATTTTTAGTTACAAAACTAACCAAGGTAAGGTCTACAAGTGCAAAATTGGCCCATAAACTTTTAACTTTATAATTTAAAATTATGTTTTTTCCAAACCTTAGACTTGAACTATGGAACAAAGGTCTACATAAGTGCTAGTGCCTAGGGTTTTGTGCAAGGCACAATGTTCAAAGGGATGCCAAGTGGGGGAGGTTGTGCCCTCCCCCACCTAGGTTTGTGGTGGCATAAGTACTCTCTCTGCCTTGTCATTTAATTTGTGTTTATTGCCTTCATGTTCAAATCTTGCTTAATAAGATTTCTTGACTGGTTTTGCTTTGTTTGTGGGGTTGGCTCAACTCAGTGTTAACCCTTCCTATAGTTTTTTCCAGCTGTGACATTCTCAGCCCCATGTGGGTTAATGGAGGGGTTATGGACCCCCCTAACCCTAAAATTAATGAGGTTAACACCTCTTCTCCTTTGGCTAATCTTGCAAATTTGTTCAAAGATATTATCTCTGGTGGTGAGATTTCTCTCTCGACTAGTGCTAGGTTCTTGGCTAACCCAAGTTGTAGGGAAGGCATCACTAATAATGAGCCAGAGTAAGGTGAGTTCCCTCCCCCTCCTCTAAACTTCAAATTAACGCCAAACTCTAATATGAAAAATGTTGTAAATAGTGAAAGGAATAGACTAAAACATAAAAAAATAAATTTGGCTATTGTAGATTTAATTAAAGTCCCTACAAGAAAGGTTATTGATTTATGGTTTTCAAATGTCTAGACAAATAAGTTTGGAGTTAATGTTAATTTCTATAGAATGTTACAATAGGAATTGTTTGCATTTTTTTAAAACCCATGAAATGTAGGTTAAGGTCCTATCTAAACCCTATTGGAACCTAGGAGGTTGTGGTTTGAGATCATTGGCGTAGACGTCGGTGGCCATAGTTGAGGAGGTTCTAGCCATGTCATGCCCTAGATGGTTAATCATAAAAGATCCACCTCTTGAGTACAAGAGGCTTATTCCACCTCTCTTAACCCTGTTGGGAAAGTTATACGAGTTGACTAGACCAGAGCAACCCTCCTGCACCTTGACACTAGGGCCCTGGTTTCACTCAAACCTAGAAGGAAAATGCTCAACCTAGTTGAATTTGAAGATGAGGAACATCCCTTCATCTGTAAAATTAGAATCCTAGGAGGTATTAACACCTACTATCTCTTCTAGAAAGAGGGGCATATTCGAAAGACTTTCCCCCTAATTTAGAAATCTCAAGCCAAGCCTCAAAATTTTCAAACCTCCAACCCAATCTCTTATGTTGAAACTCCTAGAGGTGTTTGTGGTAAATTCAATGACCTAGTTAATCCCAATCTAAACCAGGTGACATAATCTCCCTCTTTGGACCATGGTTTGGACACCCAAGCGGATCCGAACCCTCCTAAAGTTTTGGACCTACAACCTAATGTGGACTCTATTGTTTACACAATAGTTATCTTGAGCGGGGACAAGAATGACAACCATTCAGATGGTGTTGCGATGTGTACTTCCCCTCCCACTCCTAACCAATCACACCAGGATGAGGTGATTCTCCATAACTCATTTGAGGTTGTCTTTGGTGTTTCGGTGATGGAATGGGACCTTGGGAAGAGATTACACAATTTTTTATCTCTAGAAATTCTAGAAATTCTAGAGCTTCTTAATAAATTGAATGCCCAACAATTGGCCATGCAGGACATCAAAAAAATAATTCAAGATAACTTAAAAAATGAGAAACCTAATTAATAGTAAAATTGAAGATCTTACCTTCACAAGGGAAGGTGGTCACCTCAATTTTGTTAAAAATAACCAAGAGTTGGAAAAGGTTAGTGTTGATAATTTGGCCAGGGGATATAAGATAACCCCAACAACTGATAGTTAGAGACACATCACTAATGACCAACCCCATAGTAAGGAGGATTGCAACACTGAGCCCTCGGGAAAAACCATGGGTGTTGAAGGTTGCTTAAATGTTGAATTGGTTTCTCATCCTTGAACTATGATGCCTTTTGAGCGTATCATGGACCCCCCCAACTAGGTTAGTAGTGGTAACCTAGAAAGAAACTCTATGAAAGCCCTTCTCAAAGAAGTGGTTCAAATTGAAGGGGAAGGTAAACAAACACCTGATGTTGGGGATTTCTCCCTAGTAAAAGAAGTTAAGCCCCCCCACAAAGACCCTAATAGTGAGGAGAAATTTGAGGCCATTGGCTCCCTAGTTCAAGAGAATATCATAGATGGACAACCTGAGAAAACTCTAAGAATGAAAATCAACCCGAGAAGGCCAAGGAAAAATAGAAAATCCTTTCCTACCCCAAAAACTATTCAATTATCTAAGAAAAAAGAGAAAAAAGAGAAGTGTGGTAATTCAGCCACCTGAGGAAAAAAGACTTGAGGTTGATGAAAAGATGGCAAAGTGTTTCAAGCAGTTCAGGAAGGACCAAGAGGCTATTCCAATGAATGTGGAAAATGAATCTGAACTATGTGTCTTGGAATGTTAGGGGGTTGGATTCCCTTGATAGGAAATATGTTTTAAGAAGGTTCTTGAACCTTGATAAACAAAAGGATTTGGTTCTTCTATAGGAAACCAAAGTCGTGGGGTTTACCCTGGAAAACAATTTAAAATTCATTTCGAAAGAATCTTGCTCCTTTAGAACCAACCATGAAAAAGGAAAGGGAGGGGTTATCATCCTCCTCTTCTATAAATGGAGCTGATTTTTCACCAATCAAGGCACCTCTCCCTATAATAGGGTTATCTAGGTGACTGTGGATGAATATGGACTAGTGTTTGGAATATGTTCCATCTATGCACCTAATGATCATAGGGAGAGAGCAACCCTATGGAAATGGATTGACACCCTACAAGAGATACCTTGGATCTTGGGGGGGATTTTAACATGGTGGAACACCAAGAAGACAAATGGGGTGGAGTGGAAATGGCATAGAAAGGCAATGAGAGGCATTTTTGGAAAAGATTAAAAATAAGTCTCAATCTGATGGAACCCTTAGAAAAATGCAAAAAATATTTCAAGGGTGTGTGGTTCACTTGGTGCAATGCAGAAAAAGGGGACAAGAGGATTTTGCTATAGATTGGACAGATTCTATGTAAAAAAACATAGATTTGGCTTCGTGCCAATGAGGAAGGGCTCAAAATCTATGTTTATGCATACACCATGCCATATCACCTCCCAATTAAAGGCCAAATTAGTTTGAATCTTGGAAATCCTCACTATATGAAAAAGAAAGATGGCTTCGTTCTTAACACCTTTTTTCTAAAAGATAATGATTGTAAGAATGCCATCACCTTCATAAGAGAAATTAACATGTGGATGTTGAAGAATAGAAATCCTATTGATAGGTGGAATAGAAATACTGATGCTTGGAAAAACATGTTCCAAACCATTGGAAAAACATGTTCCAAAGACAACAAGAGGGAGGAAAATGTGCTTCAAGAATCTCTCTTGGTTGTTTAAACTAGAATCTAGGCCGATCTGACTAATGAAAGGTTAGGGGAAGAGCATATATTAGCTAAAGAAAAAATCATGATTGAATAAAAACCCTAAAATCCAAGGACTGAAAGTTGGGGAAAAATTAAATTGGTTAAGTTGTGGAGATAGAGGTTCAAAATTCTTCTATAACTATATAAGGGAAAATAAATTCAAGGAAATGTAGTGTAGAAATATATTGTCGTTTACATTTTCACACTTAATTTGGGAATGACTAACATTAAAATGGACCTAATGTTGCCTTGATCTAGTGTTGTAATGTATTTTGCACATTCACATTGTATTTAGCACCCTTTTAAGCTAAATAGACCTAAGGTTGCCTTAATTTAATGTTGTAAAGTGTATTTATTTACACTTTCACATTGAGTTTTGGGCCCTCTTGCATTTATGACCTTCATATCACCATTAATAGGCCCCTAAGACCCTATATTATGCATCTTGAGGTATATTTCCATTGAGATCTCAACAAAATCAACAAATATACTTAATTTCTCAACTCCCTGACATTTCCTCCACTTGAAAAAGCTTTGTGGGATCCATATGCCACCTTGGGTGTATGAGTCCCATCTAGATGAGACCTATATGAAACAAGTGGCATATGAGACCCATTTAGCCCCCTTTTAGGGTTTTGAGTGGGAAATCAGAGTTTTTAGTTCAAATTTCATGAATGCCAGCCTCTAGGATCTAATAAATGGTAATTTGTATGGATTGCCTATATAAACAAGGTTTCAAATCATTATTTCACCTAAGCATTCATGATATCAAGCCTAGCATCCAAGAGTTAAAAAATCCAAGACCTCACAGGAGAATCATAGAGCATTCAAGAGCATTTTTAAGTTATTCAAGGGAATAATTCTTCATCATTTATTGTAGCAATTCAAGATCCATCAACATTCTTGAGAAAATATGTCTCAACCTCCAACCTGAAGCCCCACCTTTACATAATTGGCGTGAAATTTTTTATTTTTCTGCCTTTACCGCCATACCGTAGTGGTCTCCCTTTCTATTCTGGTGGTACCGTGGTGAAGGGTTTAGCGTTTACTGCCATACTACATGGGGTCTCATTCCTCACCATGGTGGCTGTGGTATCGGTCTTTGTGGTTAATTCTGGCTATGGCGGTGGTAGTCCTGGCAGTTACTGCCATACCATAGGCGGTGGGTCCACTCACTCACCATGGTAGTGCGGTGAGACCGCTTGCACCTTGGTCTAGCGGTTACCGCCCTACTGCAGCCAGTCAAGAGACTGACCGAGGTGGCCGCGATAAGACTGCCAATGGTTGGCTAACTGTTACCGCCCTACCGTGGGGTGGCCTGTTGGCCCCGCAGTAGTGCAGTAAGACCATTAGTGGTCCCACTGACCGGTCACCGCCACACCGCAGTCATGTTCGATGATTGTAGCGGTAGCACAATGGTGTTTTCAGAGGTGAGACAGGTGACCTCAGTGGAGTTTTTGGTGAGCTCAGATGTGCTCACTGCTATACTGCAGGATGACTTGGGTAGTGCAGCGGTAGTGTAGGTATGGTTGGTGTGAGCTCGAAGGAGCTCACCGCCATACCGCGAGCTGGTCGATTGAGCTCGACGGTAGAGCGATAAGACCTCAGATGAGCTCGGTTAGCTTACCACCATATCGTGAGCTGGTCAGATGGGCTTGATGGTAGCACGGTAAAGTCTTGGAGAGCTCGATCGAGCTCGGGGCCAGTCTTGACTAAGTTGGACTCGATGTAAGAAGCGGTTTGCGAATGAAATGTGGACATGTGGCTCAATGTATTACAATGATTGGACGGAAACCAAAAGAGTAATTGCAGCTGGTGCAGGTCAAGCCAGGGTGGCGGAACAGAACTTGATTTGGGTGATGGCATTAATGTCTGGGTGGCTCGATGTAGGAAGATCGATATGGACAGATTGGTTGCATGATTGGACGACAGGTTCATGAACCTAATGGTCGTGGCTTGGTTGATAGAATTGAATGTTGTGTATGACTTTCTGAGTCGGGTACATGATTGTATATATCAGCCAAAATACCTATGAAAAAGTAGTTGATAAAAAGTGTTGGGTACGAACTGTATGTTTGATGAACATTGTAACAGTGAGAATTTTTCAAGCAGTGTTGCTGTGACCTGAACAAAGAAGACTGTAATTTGTATGTAACTATTTTTTTACTGTAATACAATTGTCTTGACTTTGTGTGGTGGGTGTTTTACCTGAAAAGGGTTTCCCACGTATATCTTGTGTCAACTGTGAATGTTCAATTCTTTGTGTAATCTCTATTTTACTTGTTGTATTCATCTCAAGTATTCTTAGATGCTATTGAAACTGGTTTATGCTTTCCTCCTTTGTTGTATTAGTGTTAAGGGAATGTATTCCACACTATTGGGTCTGTAGATCCTATATGTTTTTCCCTTCAAGTGGTATAAAAGCTTAGCTAGTTATGTTATCTTTGTAGGAAAGATTAGTTTTTTGTGCTAATATTGTTTCAGTGGGAGTCTTGCATTGTTGAAACTTGTTTATGTTTGATATGGCAAGTACATCTAGTAGAGTAGACATTGAAAAGTTTAATGGCAGTAACTTTGAGTTATGGAAACTCAAGATAGAAGACTTGCTTGTGGATAGAGACCTTTGGATTGTAGTGTCTGGAACTAAGCCACAAAGTACAATGCAAGAAGCTTGGGATCTTGCTGATAGAAAAGAAAGAGGTTTGATAAGACTGAGTCTAGCTGATTTTCTACTCCTGAACATCCATGAGGAGTAGTCTGCAGCTTCATTATGGAAGAAGCTTGGTGATATTTATCAGGGAAAGTCTCTAGTAAATAAGTAATTTTTGAGGAAGAAGTTGTACTCCTTGAAGATGGAAGAAGGTGCATCTATTGCAGACCATTTGAACTCATTTAACATGAGTGTTACTTAGCTGGCTTTTGTAGGTGTAAAGATAGAGGAGGAGGATCATTGCATGCTCCTGTTGTGTTCAGGACCTAACATTTGGGACCATCTTGTGATGGCCATTGGAAGCACTACTCCTGCTTTCAAGATGGAAGAAGTTGTTGCCTCATTGCTATCTGAAGAGATGCAGAGGAAGTCTTCAGAGATGACCAAAGAGGCTCTTGTTGTTCGAGGTAGACCAAAGGAGAAAGCTAAGAAGAAGGACAAGAAGTCGAAATCCAAATCTGTAGGGAGATCAAAGTCTCCTGGTAAAAATTTCAAGGTGAGATGCTGGAACTATGGGCAACCTGGACATATCAGGAAGGACTGCAAGGAGAAGAAGAAGAATGCTTCTGACAATGAATCTTCTCAAAGTGATGCAGATGCCTTCATTGCAATAGCCTTGACAACTCAGGAATCAGATGATGTCTAGCTAGTTGACTCAGGTGCTTCTTTTCACATGACGTCCAATAGAGAATGGTTCTCTAAATACAAGAAGTATGACGGTGGAAAGGTATACCTGGCAAGTGATTCAATGTTGGAGATAGTTGGTAGAGCAAGAGTCAGAATTCAGTTTCCTAATAGGAGAGTCAAAGGTATTGGTGGCATACTTCACATATCAGGTTTGGATCGAAATCTTCTTTCTATCAGTAAGTTAAATGATGTTGGTGTAGAAGTTTCTTTCTCAAGTAAGGGATGTAAAATGGTTAGAGGTGCAATGGTGTTGGCTAAGGGTGTTCGTACTGGCACTCTGTACAATCTGGATGCATGACCTGTTCTTTGCAACAGTGCCTCTGTAAAGTCAAACATTGCTACACCTGTAGAGAAAGATGAAGACTCCTCTCTAGCTGCAAATGCTATGGAGGTAAAACTCCGAATTGAGAAGACTATGTTGTGGCATCACAGACTTGGTCACATTGGTGAGAAAGGTTTTAAAACCTTGAAGAATAAAAATCTTGTAGAAGGGCTTGATAACTATAACTTTGAGTTCAATTTTTTCGAACATTGTATCTATGGAAAACAACACCGTGTTTCTTTTTATTCTAGTCCTCACAAATCTTCTGGTATACTGGATTATGTTCATTCTGATGTGTTTGGTCCAATTAATTTTCCTTCATTATTGAAGTCTAGATATTATGTTTCTTTTATTGATAACTGTTCGAGAAGGGTATTTGTATACTTTCTTAAAAGTAAATCAAAAGTGCAGTTGGTTTAAAGAGTTTAAATATTTGGTAGAGAATCAAAATGGAAGGAAAATTAAATGTTTGAGGATGGACAATGGTGGTGAATTTTTCTCTACAGATTTTGAGAGGTATTGCACTGATCATGGAATTAAAAGGCATAAGACAATGCCTTACACTCCGCAACAAAATGGAGTTGCTGAAAGGTTGAACCGGACACTGATGGAAAAGGCAAGTATTATGCTGAGTGGTGTTGGTCTGGAGTAGAAGTTCTGGGTTGAGGTTGTGGCTACAACATGTTATCTATTAAATAGATCTCCTTGTTCAACTCTTGTTGACAAGACGCCTTTGGAAGCATGGTTTGGTAAGAAGCCCTCTCTGAGGCATGTCCGTGTGTTTGGATATGAGGCACATGTTTATGTGCCAAATGAAAAGAGATCTAAATTGGATAACAAGGCTATCAAATGTATTCTCATCGGTTATGGAGTTGTTGTGAAAGGATACAAGCTTTTGAACCCTGTTACTCAGAAGGTTTTGTATAGTAGAAGCATAATTTTTAGTGAGCTAAAACCTTCAGTAAGTGATCAACAACTTGGGACAGATCAGAGTGACAAGAGAAAGGATGCAGTTGACATTCCCCAAACTCTAGAAAGGGAAGAACTGCATGGTGTACCTGAGACTGAGGAGAGCTCAAGTAGCTCTGGAAGTTTTGATGATGAAGAACAACCTCAGCTTGTAAGAAGATCTACATGAGAAAAAAGGCAACTTGAAAGGTATTGTTTCTCTATGTTAGATTCAAACTGTGTCTATGCTTTAATTACCAGTACTAATGAACCTAGGACTATTAAAGAAGCAGTCAACATAGTTGATTCAAAGTCTTGGCTAGAAGCCATCAATGAAGAGATGGATTCTTTGAAAAAGAATGATACCTAGAATTTGGTACCAATGCCTAAAGGGTGAAAGCCTATTGGTTGTAAGTGGATATTCAAAAAAAAGACAGGTCTTGATGGTAGTGTTGAGAAGTATAAGACACGACTAGTTGCAAAGGGTTTTTCTCAAATTGAGGGAATTGATTATGGAGAGATTTTTTCCCCTATAGCAAAGCTGATATCCATCAGATTTTTGTTATCATTAGCAGCTGTGTTTGATTTTGAAATTGAGAAGATAGATGTGAAGACAACGTTTCTCCATGGTGAGCTGGAAGAAGAAATCTACATGTCCCAGCCTGAGCATTTTGTTTAAAAAGGTAAACAAAATCTGGTTTGCAAATTAAATAAATCTCTCTATGGTTTAAAACAATCTCCTAGAATCTAGTACCAGAAATTTGACACATTTGTATTGTCAATTGGATTTGTGAGATCAAAATCTAATCATTTCATTTATTATAAATCTGAGAATGATAGTGTGCTTGTTATTACCCTGTATGTGGATGATATGTTATTCATTGGAAATAGCAAGACTATGATTTCTGATCTTAAATTTGAGTTGTCTGCAAAGTTCAAAATGAAAGATCTTGGTGCAGGTAGGTACATTCTTGGAATGGAGATTACCAGGGATAGAACAAGCAGAAAGATTTGGGTTAGTCAGAGTAAGTATGTGAGGACAGTTCTCGAGAGGTTTAGCATGAATGACTGCAAGCAGCTTGTTGTTCCAATCATGCATGGAACTAAGCTGTCTATTGAAGACTGTCCTAAATCTGCTACTGAGATGGAGGACATGACCAGTGTACCCTATGCAAGTGTTGTTGGTAGTTTAATGTATGCTATGGTGTGTACAAGACTAGACATTGCCCAAGCAATGGGAGTTTTAAGTTGATTTATGGAAAATATGGGAAGATCATTTTGGGATGCTATTAAGAGAGTATTCAGGTATTTGAAAGGGACTTCATATTTTGCAATGTGTTACCATGGCAATTTTTTTGCATCATAGAGGACTCTCAGCATTCGTGGGTATGTTGATTCAGATTGGGTAGGGGACATTGACAACAGATGATCCACTAGTGGATACACTTTCATGCTTAATGGTGGAGCAATCAGTTGGATGAGTAAGCAACAGATTGTAGTTGGTTTATCCATGACAGAGGCAAAGTACATGGCTACAACTCACACCTATAAGGAAGTGGTTTGGTTAAACCATTTGTGTTTAGACATTGGATTTAATGCTGGGCAGATTTCAATCTACTGTGATAGTCAAAGTGCCATTTGTTTGGCAAAGAATCTGACCTTTCATGCTAGGACCAAGCACATTGATGTGTAATATCATTTCGTAAGGGATATGGTTGAAGATGGCAAGGTCAGTCTGGAAAAGGTGGACACCTTGAAGAATGTTGCAGATACTTTGACAAAGCCGGTTAGCACATACAAGTTCAGATGGTGCGTAGAATTGATGGGCCTTGGGGCCTATGACAGACAATAATGTTTCAAGTCATGGGGAAGCTGGAAGTGTTCGCCAAGTGGGAGTTTGTTGAGAAAATATGTCTCAACTTCCAACATGAAGCCTCACCTTTAAATACTTGGCGTGAAAAATGTTCTTTTCTGCCTTTACCGCCATATCACAACTGTCTCCCTTTCTATTCTAGTAGTACCGCAGTGAAGGGTTTATCATTTACCGCCATACTACACGGGGTCTCCTTCCTCACTGCGGTGGCCGCAGTATCAGTCTCTATAGTTAATTTTGGCTCTGGTGGTGGTAGTCCTGGCAGTTACCGCCATACCACAGGTGGTGGGTCCACTCACCGCAGTAGCGCGGTGAGACCGCTTGTGGCTGGGTCTGGTGGTTACCACCCTACTGTGGCCAGTCAAGAGACTAACCGTGGTGGCCATAGTAAGACCACTAGTGGCTACTATAGGGTGGCCTATCAGCCCCCATAGTAGCGCGGTAAGACCGTCAGCGGTCCCACTGATCAGTCACCGCCACACCGCGGTCCTGTCCAATGACTGCAACGGTAGCACGATGGTGTTTTTGGAGGCAAGGCGGGTGAGCTCGGTGGAGTTTTCGCTAATCTCAGATGTGCTCACCGCTATACTATAGGATGACTCGGGTAGTGTAGCGGTAGTGCAGGTATGGTCGGTGTGAGCTCAGACGAGCTCACTGCCATACCACGAGCTTGTCGATCGAGCTCGGCGGTAGAGCAGTAAGAGCTCAGATGAGCTCGGTTGGCTTACCGACATACCGCAAGTTGGTCAAATGGGCTCGACGGTAGCATGGTAAAGTCTTGGAGAGCTTGATCGAGTTCAAGGCTAGTCTTGACCGAGTTGGACTCGGTGTCAGAAGCGGTTGGCGAATGAAATGTGGACATGTAGCTCAGTGTCTAAATGATGATTGGATGGAAACAAAAAGAGTAATTGCAGCAAGTGTAGGTCAACCTAGGGTGGCAGAACAGAACCCGATTTGGGTGATGGCCTTAATGCTTGGGTGGCTCGATGTAGGAAGATCGGTATGGGCAAATTAGTTGCGTGATTGGATGATAGGTTCATGAACTTGATGGTCGGTGCTTGGTTGATAGAATTGAATGTTGTGTATGACTTTCTGAGTCGGGTACATGATTGTATATATCAGCCAAAATACCTATGACATAGTAGTTGATGAAAAGTGCTGGGCTCGAACTATATGTTTGATGAACATTGTAACAGTGAGAAGTTTTCAAGCAGTGTTGTTGTGAGTTGAACAAAGAAGACTGTAATTTGTATGTAACTATTTTGTTATTGTAATACAATTGTCTTGATTTTGTGTGGTGGGTTTTTTACTTGAAAATTTTTTCCCACGTATATCTTGTGTCAACTATGAATGCTCAATTCTTTGTGTAATCTTTATTTTACTTGTTGTATTCATCTCAATTAGTCTTAGATGCTATTGAAACTGGTTTATGTTTTCCTCCTTTATTGTATTAGTGTTAAGGGAATGTATTTCGCACTATTGGGTCTCTAGATCCATTAGGTTTTTCCCTTCAATCATGTGAAGATCATCAAGCATCAATCATGTTGTTGAGCTAGTGTTGTGATGTAGCATTGAAGATCTATTTACAAGAATTGCTTCATATCAAATTTCAAGATCAAGATGTACATTCTACATGGAGACTTCATGTTAGATTGTTGATTTACATCTTAATACATCATTCTTGAGGTATCATTATTCATGTTTCATGCTCATATTTCATTATTTCATCACAAGATTTAATTACCTAACTGGGGTTTCACCATGGAAAACCCTAATTTCCTAACAATCAACAAGTTTTTCCCTCTCTCTACATGTGTGATTATAGATCTAGGTGTCTTGGATCTTGAATATCCTTTGAACACTAGACTACAAGGTTGAAGAAAGTCATCAAGTTGTCACAAGGTTGATATCTTCATGGAAAGTCACCTACAACAAATCAGGGTTTAAGATCCAAAAATGAAGTGTAGAAGGAAGAGTAGAGATAGTAGTGTAGATTTAGGCCTTAACCCTCTGAAAAAGTAGAGTGGGACTGATATGCCACTTGTGGCATATTAGTCTCAATATAGCATATTTTCTTGATTTCAAGAGATTCAGACTCACCACTGTCAGATTCATGTTTCCACCCAGAAACCCCAGTCTGGGACTAAATCACCTAGACTGGCATATGAGTCCTACTGAGCATCAAACAACAAGATTTTAGGGTTTTAGAGCTTTTTTTGATCTCAACTCTCTTCTAGGTGCACCTCTATTCATTCTCAGTTTGTTATTTTTCATTTTTAGTTTCATAGTCTATGTCATATAGTTAGGTTTTGCATGGTACTTTTCTTGTCATTTACATTTCATGTCTTTCCAAGCCCTAGCTTGGTGTGCTGGAAAAACAAGGATAGACAACTGAGAGGGGGGGTTAATTAGTTATTACCAAAATCAAACTTATACATCATTAATCAACCTTATATCACAAATCTGAAAATTAATAGTGCAAGCATTAAATCAACAAAACATAAGAGACACATGAACACCAAGATTTTATACGTGGAAACCCTCTTATGGGAAAAACCATGGTGGATATGAGTCCATAGGATTATACCCTGTTAGATGTATAATGAAGAATAAAAAGGGAATGCACTTGCATTTAGACACACTGCTCAAAGGGAAGGTTCACTTCCTTATATACAATAATCAGATTAAATCCCTCTGATGAAGTTGAACTAAAAAAATAGCTTCTTCAAAATCCTTATTATAGTTCCAGTTAGGCACACAAAAACTTCTTCAAACTCTTCGACCCTCTGCTCATACTCTTCCACACTCTGATCTGAATTATAGGACCTTTATTCAAATTTGTACATCACTTGTAAATATGAGCACTTCTCTCTAAATAAGGAAAAGAATCTCATATATATATTCGCTACACAGATCTACAACCACTATTCAATCAACCACAAATAAAGAATGAATTATAGGTCAGCCTTGATACATGCATAAATTGCAATGCGCACCAACACAAGTCGGTCACAACATAGTGAGGACCCAAACAAACACCTCCAAACATGCCAAACAATAAAATATTAATCCTCATGGATCCACAACATGCTAACATCATCATGCTGGCTAAGAACATGAAAACTCGGGCACACATCAGAAGAATCTCCGATCACGAACACCTCAAACAATGCAAATGTACAAAAATGATAGAGCATGATCTAGACTCATCCATGAATGTCAGAGGTACATGTGAAACACATGAAATTTCCATATTTTCATCCGCTTGAACCAAGAACACCATCTACAGAAAATGAGTAACTGTAGGCACACAAATCTTCATAACTTCCACAAATATTTATGCGAACCTCTGAAACTTTCTGAAAACATACTAGGAAGCTTCAGTAGCAAACCCTTTGAAGTGAACCTTCAAATCTTCAACACATAGAACTTTACAACATTATGAACTTCTCAGCTCCATTGGCTTCTTGTACTATATTTATTACAATTTTATCAATATCCTCGACATATACAACCTACAGAAGATTCAATGCTAATAGTGTTGACATCAATGACAACCACATATCAACAACACAACCACAACATCAAACAATCTCCCCCTTTGGAATTGATGGAAACACATGATGTGAAAAATAATACCATCAATCCAACTAACTCTTCTTCAACAATCTCCCCCTGAGATTGTGTACTCGTTCCTGTTTCCTTCATTGCTTTTCTTTCCCACATTTTTTACATTGTTTCTCTCCCCTTTTAACATCAATGTAAAAGGTACACATTCTCTAATACCAATTTTTGGAAAAACAAGGATACACAACTGAGAGGGGGGGTGAATCAGTTGTTACCAAAATAAAACTTATACAACATTAATCAACCTTATATCATAGATCTGACAATTAGCAATGCAATCATTAAATCAACAACACATCAGAGACACATGAACACAAAGATTTTATACGTGGAAACCTTGTAGGGGAAAAACACGGTGGATGTTAGTCCACAAGATTACACCCTGTTAGAAGTATAATGAAGAATAAAAAGGGAATGCACTTGCATTCAGACACACTGCCTAGAGCACACTACTCAAAGGGAAGGATCATTTCCTTACATATAGTAATTAGATTAAATCCATCTAATGAAGTTGAACTACGAAAATAGATTCTTCAAAAGCCTGATTATAGTTCCAGTTAGGCGCACAAAAACTTCTTCAAACTTATCCACCCTATGCTCAAACTCTTCCACTCTGATCTGAATGATTTGACCTTTATTCACACTTGTACATCACTTTTACACTTGAGCACTTATCTCTAAGTGAGGAAAACAATCTCATATATATATCCACTACACAAACCTATAACCACTATTCAATTGACCATAAATAAAGAATGAATTGCAACTGTGAGCCTTGATACATGGATAAATTACAATGCACACCAACACAAGTCTAAAATTTTTAGACAACATACTAGAAAGCTTAAAAAACAAACCCTTTGAAGCACACCTTCATATCTTCAACACACAGAGCTTTACAACATTATGACCTTCTCAGCTCCACTTGTTCCCTGTACTATATTTATTATAATTTTTTCAATATCCTCAACATATACAACCTTAAGTAGATTCAATGCTAATCGTGGTTACATCAATGACAACCACAACATACAACATGGTGGTGACCCCCTTTTATATCTTTAATCACACCCTAGTACATCCCTATTGTAGATCTATTTCCATCATTCCATAATTAGATTGAGATCTCTATGGTTTCCTTGAATGATATTTGGAGAAAAGTGTTGATCTATCTCTGAAACATAGAGATAAATTTTTGATAAATTAGGAACAAATTGAAAAAAATTGAGGATAATGACCAGTTGGTCACCTCCCATGAAGATTTATTAAATCAGTTTCAAAGTTACTTTAAAAACCTGTCCACCTTAGAGGATAATGTTGAGAGCAATCAGAGGGCTAGAAATTTCATAAGAGGGATCATCCCTAAGAAGATTTAGAGGAAGATGTAAGGAATTTATTCACATGTTTAACCAAGGAATATATAAAAAGGTCTATTCTCTCCATGAACAATGATAAGTCCCTCGATAGGGATTGACTCTCTATGGTATTTTACAAAAAAAAATGGATTGGATGTGTGATGACTTGTTGCAGGTCTAAAATGAGGCCTTGGACAAAGGTTCCTTAGGGAGAACTATCAACAAAGCGCTTATCAAGTTCCTACCAAAAGGGGGAGACAAGACCCTTATAAAAACCTGGAGGCCAACAACCCTCCTAAATGTGTCCTATAACTAGCAAAAGTAATGGCTCTAAGACTGGTTGATACACTACCTATGTTCATCAACATCACTCAAATGGTATTCATCAAAGGTAGATACATTTTGGAAAACCTAATTACAAGTTGGGAAGCCATGGAATGGGCAAGGAGCTCTAATCAAAAGGTCACAATGATTTTAATTTATTTTGAGAAAGCATATGATAGGGTTGAATGGCCTTTTTTGAAGATAGCATTAGAGGCCTTTGGCTTCCCCACCACCTTTTGCAATATGTTGGAAACACTCCTAAAAGATTCAGTTTCCTAGGTGGAGGTAAATAGTTGAGATTGAGAAGAGTTTGAGTTGGGAAGGTCAATTAGGAAATGCTTCCCCTTTGCACCTACCCTCTTTATAATTGCATCTCATGCCCTTCACTACCTACTCAAAGATAAAATTTACTCTCCAAGTGTGAGGGGCATTAGGCTCCTAGACAAAAATGAACTGATCAATATTTAATTTTTAGATGACATTGCAATCTTCCTTGAACTTGAGGAAAATAATTTTGAAACTCTAATGGGAAAATTGGAGCTCTTCTACCAAGCTTTCGAGGGTAAGGTTTCCTTTTCTAAATCTAGAATCCTTTGGTGGGAAGACTCACCTCCATAATCGATAAAGAAATATGATTTCTAGTGGGGATTCCAAGTAAATAAGTAAGATATCTCAGAATCCCCTTTGTAGTTATTCTGAACCTAAAGGAAATGTGGTTGTGGATGAGTGACAAAATTGAGAATAAGTTAGAGAGCTGAAATATGCAATACCTTTCATTGGCTGGCAGAATTCAGGTTTGTCAAATGATGCTCTCCTCCTACATCATTTATTTTTCCTCTACCTGGTTCTTCAATAGCTACCAAGTGAATGAGACTCAAAAAATTATTAGGAGCTTGCTTTGGTCTGATGGAAAAGGAAAGAGAAAAATCACTCTATAAGATGGAATTGGTGTTGTTTAGACAAGCCCCATGGGGGACTTGGGCTAAAATATCTGAGACTTCATAGTACTGCTCTAGCAACAAAATGGGTTGCTAGGGCCAAGGAAGGGAATGATCTATGAGAAATGATTGTAAGGAAAAATATTCATCTTTTTGTCCCCAAATAAGCTAAGACTTGGAAAGGACTGCCTATCTATGATATTCTCTTGAGTAAGTACCCCATGTCCCCAACTAGTTCTATAGTGTTTAGGAGTCTTTGGAAAGCTTAGGAACTAGAAAAATCTAATGTCTCTTACAAAATTGATAACATATCCAGGCTTATAAATAATAATATCTATTATTATTCTTGCTCTATTTGGTGGAATTTGCTTCATAATAATAAACCCTTGGCCCTATTACAAGGTTGCTGATGAGCCCAATTTTTGGCATATTTAGACTATGTTTTTTAAAACACTTTTCTACTTTTTATTATGCTGAGACAAACATTTAGTGGTAATTACGGGAACACAACATAGAATTTTATGCTTAAATCCAATAATTCTTTCCATGATTATTGCTTAAATGTTTTCTTAGTTTGATAGAATATGTATGCCTTTTGACTTTTTTTGATGACATGCCTTTCCTACAACAACTACTATTGAAATTCCTGCAGCCATATCTGAAATATTGTTTTATCTAGACTAATGCCTAATGAATCTATAAATGAGGTGATGTATCGTCTTAATGGTTGAATATGTTGAGCTAACTTTCTGTCGCAGGAGTAGCTGTTAAGTTATTTGAAGGTACCACGTATTAAGGAGGAAATTTAGTTTCCACTTGATTGTTGGAAGACTGATTCAATGAAGATTGATTCAACAACAAAGAATAAAGAGGCAGCTTCAAATCATCCACCTTGCAAGGAAAGTGTTCCAAAAATCTAGCTAAGGCATCTTGATGGCACATGAATCTAGGATGGTGGTGCTTTAAATCTTCAAAACTGATTTGACTCAGTTCTTCCTTTTTGTATCCACCTGTTCATTTAGTTAGTTATGATGTAATAAAGACTTCCCATTTTATAAGGGAATGGCTAGTTAGTTGTTAGATTCAGTCTTTAATAAATAGCCCATTATCCTTCAGAGAAAGGGCTAGAAGATTGCTATTGTAATACATTTTAGTTTTTCCATAAATACAATTGAAGATTGTGAGCCATGTACTTGTTAGTCTCAAATCAATAAAAGTGTTCATGGAATTTAGAGTCTAATCTGTTGTTTATCTTTGGCACTACCTAAGGGGGCCCACTTAGGGAGCTATCCATCTTATTATTTATGGAAGTTAGAATAGTTCACTTCCTTTTATAGAGCTTAGTGTGACTATTCCGATAGCTGATAGAATTATAGAACTGTCAACTATTCCTGCAGCCACTAGGGGCATAATAGTTTTTGTCTTTATTTTTTATTCCAATCAGGTTTAGTCAGTTAGAGTTTGTTTCCAACAACTTCAATTTTGGTATAGCACTTTTAGGTGGTAATACATGTTTGAAATAGGTGATTACTGCATATACTTTGCAGACCCATTTCAAGTCTAATGTCCTTGGGTTGACAATCAAATGATGTCCTTTAGTAGGTTATGACTGTTGGTTGTGATGTTCAATCCTTGAGTAGAGGAATTCATGTTCTTAGTTATTAAGCTAATTGAAGGAAGAAGAGACCAATTTGGAAGATTCCTTCCTGGAAGAATAGATATTGAAGAAATTGAGCCAAACCTTTTCCAAGAAGAACCATATTTGGATGCTAGCCAAGACTTAGTTACCTCATCTTCTTCCTCAGAGTTAATCTTAAACCTATTTGATATGCCCGATGTCCTTAATCCACTTGTTCAACATCTGAATAATCTACAAACTTCCAACAACCAGGACCCATCAAATAATCTGCTTGCCCTTGTAGTTCATTAGTCGGTAGCTAACCCTCGAACACAAACAAGGATGGCAACAACTATTTTTCCATTTCCAATTCCTGACCTACATGAGAATAATAACCTTAACAACATTCTTGCCTCATTACTTCCAAAGTTCTATGGAATTATTACAAAAGACCCTCATACCATTTTGTTTGAATTTGAAATCCTTTGTAGGAGTTATGACTACACAACTTCAACACACAAGCTGAAGTTATTTCCCTCTACCCTAAAGGAGTTAGCCTTGAGGTGGTTTATGGGATTAGGAGGCAATGTAGCAACCACTTGGGATGTAATGAAGGATCTATTCTTGGGAAAATATAAAGAACATTGTAGGGGGAATGATATGAGAGGAGATGACATCTTCAAAATGTCACAAAAGGAGGATGAAACCTTGGAAGACTATGTGTCAAGGTTTTTGTTCAGTATGCAGAAAAATACTTAGCACCAACTAAATGAGGAATCTCAAAAATTCTCTTTCCAAGAGGAGTTAGTGATACTTGCATGAAGGAAATGGACCTCATGGCTAGAGGTTATGTCACCCAAAGTGATTGGGATGATATCAAGAAGATCTGTCTCAACTACTCTAGAGCAGTTGTGAAGAAAGGCAGAGAATTTAGATCCTCTATTACAAAAGGAAACGGCTCTGGAGTGTCTAAGGGGGATATTTCTAATCTCTTGTCTGATTTCAAGCAAGATATCATCAATGATGTAGCTACTCAAATGGACACTATGCAAGCTAGAAGGAAGAAAGAGGAAGCTGAGGCAATGCTAGCTGAATATTTCCCTCACTACAGACAAAGGAAGAAGGATTGCAGATGGAAGGCGGTGGCCAATTTGGAGGTGCAACATCTTCCCATTGAGTTCAAAACAATAGGAGAGGAGAAAGTGTTCTTTGTTGCTCAGTACAGGCCATGGGCCCCAAGACAATGTATGCCTTAGGACCCTTTGCAAAATTCTAGTTCATATAATAATCAGTGGCAAAACCAATACCCTCCAAATTATGGTGCATACTCCCAACCTCAATGGAATAATCCTTGGCCAAATGCTCAAAAAAATTGGTGGCAACGTCCTCAAGGGAATTGGTAGTCACCATAGCAAAATCAATGGCAGCCACCACAAGGGAATTGGCAGCAATCTAACCAATGGAGGGGAGGCCAGAAATGCTCAAATCAACCTGCTGGTTTCCTACAACAATCCCTGTAGTATCCCCAACAACAGTCAATCATGCCACCTCCTGCAGTTAATCAAAGCCAAAATCCAAAGCCAACCCAACTACCTCCTTAAGCGGCAGCTAATCCAAATAACCAGCCTCAACAACAACAATATGTTTATTTCAGTGATCCTAATCATCAGCCTGCTTATGCTCTCAACTTGAATAATATTAACTTGCGGTCAGGAACAGTGTTACCTACACCATCTCCTCCCATAATCTTAGAATTGCCATCTGATGAGAATGAGCAAGAAGATACCATTGACCTAGCTCAAACCAATGAGCCAATGCAGAATCCATCATTTCCTAAAGTATCCAATAAATCCTCACTTCCTTTTCCATAAAAGTTGGAAGTTGAAGTCCAAAAGCAAGAAGAACCTGCCTTTGACATTGTTGATTAGCTAAACCACATATGTGTAAAAATTCCCTTGTTCCAAGCAATCAAAGAAGTACCCATCTATAGCAAGACTACTAAAGAGGCATGTTTGAAGAAACCGGGTAGGATCAATAAAGACCCTCAAACTGTCCATGTCTTAGGTCAACTCTCTAATTTGATGCCAAGGAAACTTACTATCCCAAAATATTCAGACCCTGGTAGTCATATTGTGGAAATCAGCATTAATGGGGTTCAAATTAAGAATTCTTTAGCAGATCTTGGAGTAGCTATCAATGTCATAACTAAGGACCTTGTGGTAAAGCTAAATATTTTAGACCTAAGGGCTACACCTATATTACTGCAGCTCATAGATAGTTCAACTATCAAGATTGATGGAGTAGTTGAAGACCTGGTACTCACCCTAGATTCATGGGAGTATCCTACTGATTTTATGATTTTGTCTCCAAAAGCATCACTAGGAGGGTATCTTGTAATACTAGGAAGGCCTTGGCTAGCCACTACTGATGCTTACATAGGATGTAGGTCTAGTAACATGAAAATATCTGATGGATATAACACCAAGAAGCTTACCCTTTATTCTCCAGCCCAGCCTCAACTTGAGTATGGACAAGCAATCTGGCCAAATTTAGGAGAGGATGAAGAAGTGAACTCTGTGGAAAATCTGATGATGATTACAAGAGAGACTTTTATTGCAAAACAAGAAGAGGAAGAGATACTGTCTAATGTCCTTCTGAACAATTATGGCATTGAATACCCCTTTTTGAAAAAGTTCCATGTTCTTTACAGACAATTCTTTGTTCGCCCACATCAGCTCATTATCCTGCAACAACTGACTGTTTGCACACCTTATTGCTGCACGAGGTAGAAATTCCTTTTCTTCTTGAAGTATCTATACTTGAATTAAACTCACAGGTGGAGGTAGCTGCAGGAAAAAAAATGAATATCAACAATAAAATTACCAATGAGCAGCAAGAGTTAATTATCGAAATGCTTACTAACCACAAGAATTTTTTTGCTTGGGATTATAGTGATATGAAGTTCCTAGATCCAAAGCTATGTACACACCGAATATTCATCAACAATGAGTTTAAACCTGTTAGACATCCCCAAAGGAGAATCAACCCAACCTTGAGAGAAATTGTTAAAGAGGAATTGTAGAAGATGTTGAATGTTGCCTTTATCTACCCAATCTCAAATAGATAGTGGGTTTCTCCACTGGTTATTGTCCCTAAGAAAGGAGGAAAATGGAGAGTGTGTGTGGATTATAGGGAGCTCAACTCGACAACAAAGAAATATTACTTTCCTCTTCCCTTCATTAATCAAGTCCTGGATAACTTATCAGGGAAAAAGTACTTCTCCTTCCTTGATGGCTTTAGTGGATATAATCCAATAAAGATTGCTTTAGAGGACCAAGAAAAGACTACTTTCACATGCCCCTGGGGAACGTTTTCCTATTCAGTCTTGCCTTTCAGTCTCTGTAATGCACCAACAACTTTCCAAAGAGTTGTGATTAGTATTTTCTCAGATATCACATATGACTATATGGAAATACACATGGATGACTTTACTTTTTACGGTGCAACATTTGAGGAAGCCCAGGATAATTTGAAAAAGGTACTACAAAGGTGTGAAGATCATAATTTGTCACTAAATAGTCAGAAGTGCTTCATGATGATGCAAGAAGGAATAGTGCTTGGTCACTATATCTTTGTTGCAAGAATATAGGTAGATCCTTCTAAATTTAAGTCATTTCTAGTCTACCCTTCCCTACCAAGCAAAAGGAACTATGAATATTTTTGGGGCATGCTGGATATTATAGGAGATTTATTAAATATTTCAATCAAAAAGTAGGACCTCTATACAATTTTCTAAAGAAAGATGCAGAGTTTGGCTGGACAACAGAATGTGAAAAAACATTCCTTGATCTAAAAATTTCCCTTACACAAGCACCTATTTTGAAAGGACCTAATTGGTCAATTCCATTCCATATTCATATTGATGCATCATATTATGTTTTTGGTGTTGTCCTAGGACAAAAGGGTGGTTCAACTGAGAATGCACTTTATTATATCAACAAGAACTTGCAAGGGGTTGAACTCAACTACACTGTTATAGAAAAAGAAATGTTAGCAAACATCTATGCCCTCAACAAGTTCAGGCATTCTATCACAGGCTATCAAATATTTGTCCATACTAATCATGCAACAATCAGGTATCTCATGAACAAAAGCTCAATTACAGGAAGACTAGCTAGGTGGTTGTTGCTGATGCAAGAACTTGATATTACAATTGTGGAAAAGCCAGGTAAGGACAATGTGGTTGCTGATTTCTTGTCTAGAATTCAAAGGCAAGATGACTCTACACTCATTGAGGATTCCTTTCCTGATGAACAATTGTTTTTCATCAAATTCATTCATCCATGGTATGCATATATAGAAAATTATCTGGCTGCAGGAAGAACTCCTCCTCAACTCTCACCTAAGGAAAATAGATTGTTAGTAGAGAAAAGCTTTAACTTCTTTTGGGTTGTAGATTGTATGTTTTACATAGGACCAGATCAAGTAATGAGGAGATGTGTACGAGAGGAAGACACTCATGACATACTGCATGCAAGCCATGATGAACCTTGTGGAGGACATTTTCCTGCTGAGAGAATAACCATGAAAATCTTGAATACTGGCTATTATTGGCCAATGTTACATAGAGATGTAGCCATATATCATGATATGTGATAGATGCCAAAGGATGGGGAGGCCAACTATATTAGATGAAATCCTTCTATTTCCACAAGTTATTGTTACACCCTTTGATAAATGGGGACTAGACTTTGTAGGCCCAATTGATCCGCCTTCAAATGGTAAGTTTTACATTCTTGTATGCACAAATTATGTAACAAAATGGGTAGAGGCTAGACCTATGAAGCATGTTAGAGATAATAAAGTAGCAGAGTTCCTCTATGAAGAAATCTTCACTAAATTTTGTGTTCCTAGAGAAATAGTGACCGACAAAGAAGCACAGTTTACCTATACTCTTATTAAAACCATAGTAAATGAATACAACATAAGGCACAAAAAATCAACTCCTTATCATCCATAGGCTAATGTCCAAGTAGAGATCACTAACATAGACATAGAGGCAATTTTGACAAAAACTATAGATCTACATAGAAAGGATTGGGCTGCAAGGTTACCTGAGGCTATATGGGCATATAGAACTACATGGAAGACTACAACAGGTTTTACACCTTTTGAAATGGTGTATTGTAAGAAATTTGTGATGCGAATAGAGTTTGAACATAAAACTCTCAGAACAACTTTGGAAATGAACATGGAGTTAACAACTGCACAAAGGGAAAGAGTCATGTAGCTCAATGCCTTAGATGAGCTAAGGAAGAATGCCTTGCAACATACTGAAATGATACAAAATCAGTGAATCAGGTCGCATGATAAGTATATCAAGGAGAAGAAATTCAAAGCAGGAGATTGGGCTCTACTCTATGACTCAAGGTATAAGGACAATCAAGGGAAATTGTAGACTAGATGGTTGGGCCCATACGAAATAGAAGAAGTATTTGAAAATGGTGTTGTACAATTGAGAACCATTGATGAGGTTAGGTTCAAGTTATTGGTTAGTGGGAATCGACTAAAGCTTTACTTTAAGCCCATTGACAAGGAATAATTTCTGAGATTGTTTCAATTTGAGTAGGCCACTATTGATCCTGTAACCGAAGGAATTGAGTCTCAGCTCGATTCCCTAGGCCATGCATGAAAGTGCATAAAAAGATCATAATAGATAGGTTATCCAAAAGGATCCCCATTCCATCCAATCATCCCATCCACAATTTGTACAATATCTTCTTTTGCCACCTCATCCACCTGTTGCACACCACACCATCCACATTTCTCAAGATCACATTTTGCAATTAGGAAGATGGGTCACATAAAACAATTATGACAAATCATTCCAGGTAAGCTCCACTTCACTTAAAAATTGATTAGTTATTTTGTTCATTACATTTATTTAAGTATTAATTAAAACAAACAGATTTCCCATATGGCTGCAATATCCTTCGGCCTTTTCCACATGTTTGAGCACATTTTATAATTCATGATTGTTAGCCACGCCATTGTTTCCACTGCTACGAAGCCTAGTCATATCAACTATTATTGTCCTTTCGGCTTAAGCTCTGGATTTTTAAAAATTTGCAATAAATGAACAAAAACCCATTACTTCTTGCAATAATGACCAGGTATGTCTTTTGCTCCTCCATGATTAATCTTTTCTTTCTCTCTGCAACCTGAGTTAAGATGTTCAAACTCATTGTTTCTATTTTCTGCATCTTTTGAAAAAAGTTCAAAATTTTTGATTGAGGGGAGAGAGAGCAGAGAAGTTGGTTTGAAGTTGCAGGAAGTCAAATTTGGGGGTATAAATAAAAATAGCCAAGTTTAATTCTTGCCTGAAGAGTTGAGTTGCAAAAACAATAGCAAAATGGGAGGTCCACCCATTCGACATGAACCGACAGACCATAATGTCCCGTTGCAGGATGTGCAACATTTGCCGCCATTTAGACAGTACGGGTGGATCAACTATTTTCTTAAACTTGAAAAGTTTGATGAGAGCATTGCAGAGGAATTCACAAGGACATTTCAGGAAGGAAAGGTGAAGGTCAGGGGAGTAAAAATTGATGCCTCGATAGACAGAATTGCAGAAGTAATAGGGTTACCAAATGCTGGTGAGCTATTTCCTCGAGCAAGGGATGCACAAAGTGCTAGGGAAGAGTTTACTTGACCTAGTGATCATCCTTTAAATGTGGATAAGCAAGGAACCCAAAGAATGAATTTTTTGTAGGATTGGATTCCATGAGCAGGTTATATAATCAAATACCTGACATGTGAAGGTCAATTTTCCGTTTTGCATTCTCATCATTTTAAGTTATTATCTCATTTACGTCATGGCCTATTAATGAACATACCAAATTTCCTATATAATTTGCTTTCTAATAGTGTTTCCGAGTTTAAGAACGGAAGAATGAACTCTATCTCCCACCATTGCCTCATAAAGTTGCTTGTCGAAAAATCCATTAAGGATGTATCACCAATGACTTGGGAAGAGTTTGTTGTTAATTTTAACCCAAGGGTTTGAAATGTCAAGCACAGGGGTCAGCCTCTCACCTTCAAACAACGAACCTCTCAATCAAAGGGTCAGTCCTCTACTGTTGCATCTCCTATTCCAGAATCATCTGATTCACAAGATGAGGTCCCTCTTTCTGAATTTTTTTCCAAAAGACCAGTACAAACCCTTGTTTTAAACCCTGAGCCTTCCTCCAAGAATAAAAAGGGAAAGTCACCCATGGTAACACCCCAACAAAGTACTCCTTCGCCCACTCCTAAATCTGTTACGAGGAAGAAAATAGGGGAATCACCTAATCCTACAGGAAAAACCCCAAAGAAACATAAGGCGATTCCCACTCCCTTACAAAGAAGCTCTAGGATTCAAAACCAGGCAGCTCAACAACCTCTTAATGCTTCTCAGGCCACACCATCACCCTCAGAGCCTTCTAGTCCTATACTTGAGGAGAAGGAACCTATTTTTGATGAGACTCAGAATATTCTTGAAGGGGCTAGCGTTGATGACCTAGCAGTTGTTGTAGAACAAATGCAAGTGGGATTGACAGATCAACTGCAGGAAGAAGTGGAATGTACTGAGAAGGAGGGAATGACAATTGTAATTCAATCAGAAGATGAAAGTGAAAATAATGAAATGACAGATGAATCACCTATTGTTCAGGAAAATATACTGGAGCATCATGTGCCTCAACAAGAATAGGAAAAATGGCAACTGGATGATGAAATAGAACAAGAAATCTTTGGGCAATCAAATACCACAAAAATAATTGAGGAAGCAGAGCAAGAAAATGTTGATGCACCTAAATAAATTCAAAGGCCACTTGCAAAAAATTATAACCATAGGCCTCCACTCCATGTTACAAATTTTGATGCAGGAATGGCATGCTATTCAAAAATTCAAAATCAATAGACTACCTATGAACTGGAAATTGAGAGATTGCAGAAGGTAATTCAAAACAAGAATCTGGAAATTGCTAATCTAACAAAAAATCTCAACCAGATAGCCCAACTTGTTCCACAGATAATGCAATGTAGACCACCCTCGCCTGCTTACGCAATGTACCTAAATGAGTTATATGTGAACTTTCAGTTAATAAGGATCTGGCAAGGTAAAAAACCTTCCTTGAACACCCTAGAGGAATTTTGGGATGCGTATAGGGACTCACCTCAACATGTTAGATACCTTCTGTGTGAGTTTTATTTGCATAGTTTGGCTGTACCTCATGATAAAGAATGGAATCCCCTATGCTATGTAGGCGACATACACATTAGTTCTCTGATCTCCTGGATTAGAAATGAAATAAGCAAGAGAGAGCAATTTGACAGTTACAAACATGATGAGGTTAACATGCCACTGACAATGAGAAATGAATCTAAAAGGGGGATGGGTATCTATTTTGATTGGAAGAAGCTATGGGCAGATGAGAGGGCTAGGCCAATAATTGAGCCATTGAGACAAGAAGTGTTTACTCAGTACTCCCAGATTGCAAAATAATGATCTTGATGCTTCCACACAACATATTCAAACAAGATGGGAGCACTTACCATCTCAATTAAGAAGGGTAGAGCCGCACACCCCAAATAACCTGTATGCAGCCACTCAGAGGGCAGAAAGATATATGAGAAATTTCAAAACAAAGAGAGAGAATTTGTTCCCATTAGTCATGCAGCCACCTATTCTCTTATGGCCATTACTAGCCATTGAGGGGGAAAACAACACCTACATTAGGAACTTTGAGGATAGTAGATGGTAGCGAATGGAATCTATGTGAGCTCACTTTTGGAGTTTTCAGCATGGGGAATGTGGACAGCAACATAATGCTGATTTGAGGGAGTTTGCTCGAAGGAAGAATGCCAGACTTGCTGAAGGGGCCAACAAGTAGTTGGTTGAGGGGAAATGATGAGCCTAGTTTTTGGCATATTTAGACTATGTTTTTAAAAACACTTTTCTACTTTTTATTATGCTGAGACAAACATTTAGTGGTAATTATGGGAACAAGACATATACTTTTATGCTTAAATAAAATAAGTTTATTATGATAAGTCTTACCATGATTATTTCTTAAATTTTTTATTAGTTTGATAGAATATGTATGCCTTGTGACTTTTTTTGATGACATGCCTTTCCTACAACCACTACTATTGAACTTCCTACAGCCATATCTGAAATATTGTTTTCTCTAAACTAAAGCCTAATGAATGTATAAATGAGGTGATGGGTCATCTTAATGGTTGAATGTGTTGAGCTAACTTTCTACCTTAAGAGTAGCTGTTAAGTTATTTGAAGGTACCACGTCTTAAGGAGGAAATTCAGTTTCCACTTGATTGTTGGAAGATTGATTCAATGAAGACTCATTCAACAAAAAATAATAAGGAGGCAGATTCAAGTCATCCACCTTGCAAGTAAAGTGTTCCAAATATCCACTTGAGGCGTCTTGGTGACACATGAATCTAGGATGGTGGTGCTTTAAATCTTCAGAACTGATTTGACTCAGTTCTTCCTTTTTGTATCCAGCTCTTCATTTAATTAGTTATGATGTAATAAAGACTTCCCATTTTATAAGGGAAGGGTTAGTTAGTCATTAGATTCAGTCTTTAATAAATAGCCCATTCTCCTTCAGAGAAAGGGCTTGAAGATTGTTGTTGTAATACATTTTAGTTTTTCTAGAAATACAGTTGAAGATTGTGAGCCATGTACTTGTTAGTCTCGAATCAATAAAAGTGTTCATGGAATTTACAGTCTAATCTGATGTTTATCTTTGGCACTACTTAAGGGGGCCCACTTAGGGAGCTGCCCATCTTTTCATTTCTACAAGTTGGAATAGTTGCACTTCCTTTTATAGAGCTTATTGTGACTATTCTTCCAGCTGACATAATTACATAACTGTCAACTATTCCTACAGCCACTAGGGGTAGAATAGTTTTTGTCTTTAGTTTGCATTCCAATTAGGTTTAGTTAGTTAGATTTTGTTTCCAACAACTTCAATTCTAGTATAACACTTTTAGGTGGTAATACATGTTTGAAATGGGTGATTAGTGCATATACTTTGCAAACCCATTTCAAGTATAACATCCCTAGTTTGACAATCAAATGACGTCCTTTAGTAGGTTATGACTGTCGATTGTGATGTTCAATCCCTGAGTAGAGGAATTCATGTTCTTAGTTATTAAGCTAATTGAATGACAATACAATTTCTTTGCAAAAAAGTGGAGTCTATTGGGCATCCAAAATTTTAATGATATCCTTGACAATGGTATGGCTAAGAATTGGGATAACCTGGTAACTGACTTGAAAATCCCCTCTACTAGCTTTAGAACTTATCGTTGGTAGATGGTCAACGCTCCCCTCAAAATTCATGACATGGACTAATTGCCTCCTGTGGATCCGTTAACTCTGGCAGTTGTATTGGGCATTAATAGGTGATGATTTGGTGCAATGATAACTATGGGCCAAAAAGTGGTATCAGAGCCAAAGGTGTCAGGTTCAAATCCCCTCGGGTAACACTAAGGGGGAGTTTGTTGGCACATGGTCAATGCACCCCTCGGGATTCGTGACATGGACTAACAACGTCTTGTGGATCCGTTAACTTTGGTAGTTGTATTAGGTGTTAACAGGTCGATCTTCTAGTGAAATGACAACTATGGGCCAACACTTATAAAACCCTTTCTAAAGCTTTCAAGGAAGCTCATTTCCCCCCAACACTTCCTTGGACCTCAACACTGCAAATGATCTTATTTTTAAACATGGCACCAAGTTAACCACTGTCAAAGCCAAGCAAATCTATAAGGATCTTACAAGGTCAATCTCGGTAGTTGACCATGTAAAACAAGTCTAGGAAATAGATTTTACTGATATCATGTTAACCAAAATATTTGATTCTCTTTGGCACAACATCAAAGAGCCTAAAAAGGCATGCTTTAGATGGGAAATTTTATTACATAAATTACCTTATAGGCTTAACTATGTGGATGTAGATATTTGCAGCATATGCAAGACCCCCGAGACAATGAAGCATATTCTTTTTGGTTATATGTATGCTAAAGAAATATAGAAAATGTTTTCAAATAATTTATTGATATGGGATCTAAATGGAAAAAATGAACATAAAAATATCCTTTTTAATTCCAAGAAGCTAAGAAAAGAGTTTCATTTTTTTTGGCTTGTTCTCTCTACTAAAATTTTGTGGTTTATTTGGAAGGCAATAAATGCAGATAAATTTCAAGGTTGCAAGATGGTACTAACTGAGTCTTCAAAGAGAATCATAGCTGGAAATGTTGTTATGAAGATCATTCTTCATCTAGAGCTCTTAACGGAAAAAATATTAAGGTGGTTCAAGGAAGGAGCAGTAAATCTATTCAGGGAAGAGGTAAAGTGTGGACATGCCCATAAT
This sequence comes from Sequoiadendron giganteum, assembly GCA_007115665.2. Classification (NCBI taxonomy): domain Eukaryota; kingdom Viridiplantae; phylum Streptophyta; class Pinopsida; order Cupressales; family Cupressaceae; genus Sequoiadendron; species Sequoiadendron giganteum. The sequence continues at coordinate 112,628,519 of CM021104.1, read as the reverse complement.
TGCAACCAAAAAGAAGAGAATTACTTTCTAAGGGTATTGGATGAATTCCAAGGGATATTCAACCATGCTAGCAGGCCAAGAGCACACCCACCACCAGTTTCGTGGGATGAGGAAGAAGAAGTGAGATCCAATGCTCAGGTAGCTATCATGGACACTAATGAGGCGGAAGATGGTTTTAGTCAAACAAATATCTAAAAGATACTGGTTCACACTGAGTCATGCTATGTTCATATGTATTATTTTTTATTTTCTCCTTTTTTTGTAAAAAAATGTTAAAAACCTCTAGGACAACTACATGCATACCGATTATAAAACTCAAGTAATACTTTTATATTTTGATAGACTATTCATCTACTCGATAGTTATCTAACTTTTGGATCCTATATATTTTTGATAGACTGATCTCCAACTGGGTAGTTATGTAATTTTTTTGAGAATACTATATCTAATACAAAAAATCTTTAGACTTAGAAACAAATGAAAGCTACCTAAAACTTAGTGCAAGAAAATAGATCAAACAAAACTATTCTAACAAAGAAATGAAATCAAAATAGAAAAAAAACATTAGTCCCCACAAGAGAATGTAAATGCTTAAAATGTAAAGTAGCATTATTAGATATCATGATAACATGAATGAATAACAAGCTAAAGGAGTTTATACAAACATAAGAAAGAGGGGAGGCAAAACTAACTTAATTATAAAGGTAACTTTAGCTATGCAAAATAAGAAAGAGTTACAATAATTAAAAAATATGTCATCTATCCACATTTGACTCAATCCATACAAACTATCAAGTTAAACTATATAAAGTATGATAAAATACATAATATATAAAAAATAAAAATAAAATAAAACTACAATAACACAAATCTTAAGTATTCTTTTGGTGGGTGAAAAGATAGGTCAGAAAAAATCACTTGGTGAGGTAATGGTTTACAAATAGAACTTCTTGTGAATAAGTATCCTTTTTTTACTCCAAATAAACCTCATAAATTTTAAAAACCTTTTTGTAAATGGTTTATAGAAGACATCAATAAATTTTTCAAAATACAAGCTATATGACAAATCAATGGTGTATCTGTAGATAAGATCTTGAATATAGTACATGTGAAACTCTATGTGCTTGGTTTTTTTATGATGAAATGGGTTTCATGAAATCTATATGGCACTTAGATTATCATAAAACACTACTAGTGGTCATATGAACTAGATACTAAACTCAATGAGAATATATCGAGCCCATGGCCTTAGTGGTGGAATTAACAACCACTGATATTTAGCCTTAGTAGAAGAGAATAATAGTAGAATAATTCTTGCTCAATGAACAAATAGGACCTAAAGTGGACATTGATCTTTAGAATCACCTACACAATGTATATTTTGTACCTTAGAGAATCAATATAACTACTTTCTACATAGTGAATCTCAAAATAATGAGTTCCCTAAATGTAATGATTATTTTTCTTGGCTATTTTCTATTGTAGCTTATTATGATCCTACATAAATTAAGGGATCATGTCCATAACATATAAAATGTTAGGTCTTTTATTTGTCAAATAAATGAGCTTCTAATAAGCTATCAATAGAAGGTACCATCAACCAAAGTTGAAGAGCATTGAACCTTAAGTTTGATTCTATTAAAAAATGGAGTGGGAGTAGTCTTACAATTATCCATGTGAAACTATGAGAGAAAATCAAGAGTATACTTATATTTTTTAATGGTGATCCTAGAAGTAGATATGAATGTCCCAATTCTAATAGAGTAACCCTAAACACCATCTAGATAACCAAAAATATGTAAGGCTTTCCATGTGGATATGATACCTTTTGTTTCCCTACACGAATGTAAGTATAGGAAGGATATCTAAGAACTTTAAGGTTGTTTTTTTATTGGTTTTCTACTTCTCAAATATTCAAAAGTAGTGACTCACTTCAAGGCTAAATGAATAATGTGATTCTAAATATAACAATAATAGTTAATGTTCTCCACCAAATACTGAGTAAGAGATCTAGAGTATATCATGTACTTTTCCATTTCTATCAAAGACATTTTGTTGAGGATTTTATAAAACTATGTACTATAAGTTAATGACTTTTATATTGAATAAAATCTAAAAATTATGGTTGATAGACCACCATTGTTCATGAAGAATTATTGAATGGTTTTCCTTGATTATTTATTTACAAAATATTTGAATTTATGAAAGAACTCAAATACCATAGACTTTTGACAAATAAAATATAGCCAATTATACATGGAAAAGTCATTAATAGATTTCAAAATACATCTATCCCTACAAAAGGAAGGATGTAGAAATATGGAACAACCAAATCAACTTGAACTAATTATATAATTTTCTAATCTCTCCATAGCTTTCCCTCATTAAAAGAAATATTTAGGTTTCTTACCAAGGATAAAACCTTGAGAAACATCATGAAAAAAGTGAACTAAATTCAACTCTATAAGTCCAGAAACCTAAAATCAAAAACCGAAAATTGACCATTGCACTTGTTCAATTTACCCCAATTCTTGTTATCCAAGATCCCTATATTAATTAAATAATATTACTATTATTTAATTAATATTCACCATGCAAATATTTATCTGAAAACACTTATTCTAGATATCCCTTTAGGTCTTACCTTATGTAAATAATTATCTCTAATTATTCACCTATCCTTATTCCCTTTCTTCTAAAACTTAAATAAATATTTTATTATTTATTTAATTCCCCTCACATGTCTCATCCTCCATCACTTATTATTAGCCCCTAATTCACTCCCTAATCTTGTGCACATGGTTAATCCTTGATAAAGTGGGCTAATCTACTCCAAATCCCCACACAATATTCCACCTCACACTCAACCTTGAATGCTCTCTCTTTTCGGAAAAAAAGAACCTTATACTTAGGGGCAAGGGTAATTTTCCTCAAAATCATAAAAATTAATTTCTATTTCCTTTCTTGTCCTCTTTGAGTGAGAAGATAAGAGTTTCCTTTATGAGACGTTTTACACAAGGTACCTCATAGTACCCTTATCCCTCTTAACTCATCCCATTGTGCCACTTGGCACAATCTCATGAGTTGAGACATCATTTGTCATCTCAATCCTTGATCCTATTATATAATCCCATCCCTTCAACCATTTTCATCCCAACTTATATATCAAAAACTTAGCCATTTTCAAATATAACTCACTCATTTTCACTTGGAGTGTCATTATTCTATTGAAATCATTAGTGAGCGCACATCCAATTGAATATCAAGGGATCATCTACACAACAAGGAGTCTAGCATAATTTGGTTTTATTCAATTTTATGCATTTTTAGACATGTTTAGCCTAATATTGAATGTATTGTTTGATTAGTGTGTTGATTTCTAGCTTCACCCCTAAACCCCTATAAGTAGGTGGTCATGTTCGTTCCCCTTTACCCCTATCATTGGGGTGGGTATCCAAACCCCATCTTGGCTAACAATAATTCTTTTATGATCACTTTGTCATCTAATAATTTTACTGTGCACCTTGAAGTCGCTTTTCAAAGATCAAAAATCAAACAAATACTAACATATCTTCTTGTAGCAAGTAGCCAAAGACTATTTTTATCACTAATATAGGAACTCTTTAATTTTTCTAAAGGGTCAATAAACCTTGTCTATTTTGTTTGAGATTCTTTGTTGGAATATTCTCTCCCCTTGCACCATTTGGTGAGCCTGGTGATTAGAAACCATGAAGTAATCTAATTCTTGTTGTGTTAGACTAAGAGTGTTAGCCTAGACATATGCTCTCTCCTTGTGCTTCATGCAAGCCCTTAGATTAGAAACATCTAGGATATCCTTCCCTTTTGGAGGCCTACTTTGGGATTTCCTCCCCTTAAGGGATGACCTCAACCATGTCAACCAACGAAGTATATAAAGGAGAGACACAACTAAATTTTTACCCAAATATAGTCATGTCATGTTTCTTTAAAATCTAATACTTAGGTGATACCAAGCTAAGAGTGTAATGTTGGTCCAAAAATTTTAGCTAATGCTTTCCAAACCATGCTTGTGATAGGCTAGTGCTCACAATCATGCTTCATGTACCCTCCTAGTATTTAAAGGATGCATTAGATTTTTTGTAATAGTATATTTTAAGACCATTCAATTGCTAGTAATTTTGGTGTAGTGTATGTGTATCCTACCTTGCATTTACTCATGATTTACCTCCATATACTAAGATGGATCTTACTAAGGCATCACCATCTAACAACCATAATTAAGAGGTCCTCCACCCTTGTGGATCATTATCTCTAGCTATCCAACCAATGGTAGATTTAATTAGTGCTTGCACTATGATCCTACATCAATTTCAAATCCTACATGACTAATTTAAGCTTAAGTTATTTAGAATTTCTTCTCATGATTACCAACAAACACCATTAGTCCTTCCAGTCATTGTATAGCTTGTGTCTTGTGATTATAGTCTTTCATATTTTTTGCACCAATCAAATCTATCCACTTGGGTAATTTTTCCTTATCCTTGGGTGAATCTATTACTATTAAGTGAATGTGACTCTTCATAGTCCCCTATTGTCCACTATTCAAACTAGTCCATTTCAATTTAGGTGAATCTACCCTATTGATAGGTTAATCCTCTTTTACCATAAATCACCTAGTGTGATCCATGCCTAGCTCACATAAACCAATCATCTCTTGGGTTAATCCATCCTAAACCTGGTAAAATTCATCTAGTATTCATCCCCTATGATTACTCTATGCAAATTTCTAGTCTTTAGTTTAGGTGAATTTGAATCCTCTTAGGTGAATCCACTCTATTTTTGGGTGAATATGTTTGAAAAAAAATGAGTGACAGCATAACCTTCATGAGTGAATCCTCTTTGGTTTGGTCAAATTCATTTTCTATACAAAATCCAAAGAGAACTACCCCATATCCTAGGTAGCTAGTTTTCTTTCGATTTCAACACTATTAAATTTTATTTTTTCTTTATATTTAACTAACACTAACCATTTTTGTTGGTTCATCCTTAAAAAATAAATTCAAAACATCATAAAATTTTAACAAGGGCTTAGTTAACCATCTCTAATTGACATCTAGATGATGTAACATCATATATCCCCCATCAGATGCTTAATCAAGATCCTAAATCTTGATCAACCATCCATCACGACAATATATTTGGAACTTATCGTATCCCAAGTTATTAATTCTTTGTTCCAACTATTTAACCTCAAGCCAAAGGTATGTTTTACACCAGTATATCCTCTTGCTTGAGAACTTAGCCTATATCAAGTACGGAATCCATCCAATCAAACTTTGACATAGGATCTCAACCACATTTTTGGTAGATTGAGGCATGTAAAGTTCCTCTACTTCCATTTCAACACCTTATTCCTTTCATTTAAAACCACATAATCATTAACCCAATCCCCCCATAGGCATTTGGGTGTGTTTTTGACCTCCTCCACCACATGCAATCTATCCAAACTTGGGAATCCTATCCATGAGTCTTCCTAAAACAATCCTTTTCTCCCATCACGTTTATCCCAAGAGAGGAAGTCACAAACAACCTTCTTACACTTTTACATAAAATTCCAAATCCATGAACCTATTGGAGAGTTGGAAATGGTTAAAATGTCACCATTTACTTTGTCCTTTAAGTAGTTATGATGCAAAATTTTAGCCCATTTACTCTATGGTTCACAATGCATTCACCAAATGAGGTTGGTACCAAGAGCTCTATATTGTAGATCTAGATATTTGAAACCAAGACCCACATCTTTTTTAGACCTACATAACTTGTCCCAAGCAATCAACACAATCTTCCTTTTCTCTTCATTTCCTTTGTTATAATTAGCTATTGCTTCCAAGATCTTGAGGCCAAATGGAAAGCACAAGAGAGAGAATATGCATATGCAAATATGATTCAATTGATATGAAAAGTATAGTAGAAACCCCTTGGTTATATAAGGTGAGATACATGATGTCATAGGATTATGACAAGTGTCTTAATCATATGACATGAGACAACTAATCACATGTAGTAGTTGTCAAAATATAAGATAACAACTAATGACAACTAACACCTTCTAGAAAGATTCTTTCCTAGGACCTAAGTAAGATTAACATGTAAATAAGTCCCCTAGTAATGAATTAACTAGGTACAAGACTTTATTTACACCAACACCCCCCCTTAAGTGAAACTTAGGGAGTAGCAGATTATTATGCATATGACACAAAGATGCAAGGATGGGAAGTAGAAATCTCTCACAAATAGAGAAAAGGAGAAAACCTAGTGGGACAAAGCTCCTCCCAAAAAGAGAGATGAAATACAAAAAAATGAAATTCTCTCAAAGAAGAATGGGAAGGCCAAAACCCCATGTGAGGAAAAAGAACCCCCCATAAGAGAGAAGAACAAGAGAGATAAGATGAACCCCCCTCAATGTTGAGTCTTCTATAATTATGGTAGAAGCTTGAAATTGAATGTTGGAGATGATCCAAAAGCGTTGAACAATGTTCCTCCCCTTAGGAAAAAAGAAAACCATGAATGTATCCAGGATGTCAAGAATATAGATTATGGATGATGGTGTCTCTGAAGCATGCTCAAGAGTATCCATATCGATGTTGAAATATGACACACTCCAAACATGCTCATTCTAGGCCACACTACTAAAGAGGACAATCTAGAATCTAGTAGAGACAAATGTAGAACATGATCCAAAGGCAAGGATATCCCTTTTGAAGATAAAGAAGCCTCCTCCAAATTTTGTCAAAAATTATCCACAGTCACGCCAAAATGCAAAGAATGATCATGTAGAGATTGAATAAGAGGGTGAAGGTTTTCCCTCACAAAAACTAAAGAAGGAGAATCTCCATAAAAGAGAAGATGAATGTTATCAATGGTGTCCCACAAATCTACAATATATATGAGACTCCATAAACAAGTCTGAAATACCTATCAAGAAGCCATCCAAATTAGTTGAATCTGAAAGACAATGTAGATCCTATTGCACTGAATTACAAGGAACCAAAATTGTGGAATCACAAGCATCCTTTGCTACAACAGTAGATGGAGGAGATGAAATGCATGACTCAAGAGATGGATCTGATGTGAGAACTCTTATATTTATGTAGCCAAAATTCTCCTCTAAATCATGGTTCACACTAGAAATGTGATCAACAACCAAAGGAACAATGTTGCCATCAGAAGAAAAAATTGCAAAGGTATATAACCGAGATGAATGATCAACTACCCCAGTATCAATGATCTCTCAATTCTCCAAGTCTCGAATGATCACTAAATTAGGAGTGAACTCCATATTTTTCCCATCTCCACCATGTGTAATCTGATATATGGAAAGAAGATAGAAATCATCAAATGAGGAACACACAAAATATCCTAGAAAGTGTTGTCCCCAACACTAATAGATCCTTTCCCAAGTATACTCATTTATTTGTTTTTTCCCATCAAGATAGGAGACATTGTACAAGGTTGAGAAGAAGAGAATATAGACTACAAAGATTTCATACAATGAGATGCTCCTAAATCTAGAATCCATCTCCCTAATTCATGACTTGAAAAAGAACAAAGAGCTTGTCCTTTATTTCCTGATGTAGAAGCTTGAACATTGTCATTTTTAGAGTGTTTTGAAGAAGGAGAAGGAGGTGATTCAAACATTCTAGAAGGAAAATTAATGTGATTTTTTTGAGAAGATTTTTCAACTCATCAATGCACTTATAACAATAGTGTTCTTCATGTCCGTCCTTCTTGCAATATGCATAAAAAGGCCTCTCCTTCTTAGATGTTTCCTCTTTAGAAGCATAATTTTTCTTTGCTTGATCTGAATGTGGATTATTCTTTGCTTTCTTTTGTTTCTTATCTAATTCTAATTATTTCACTTGACTAACCAACAATGCCTGAGATTTAGAAGTCTTGATTCAAGACCCAATGAGATAAGATTTTTTTTCTCATGTATCAACATCTTATAAAATGATGCAAATGAAGGTGTAGTATATGTAGAACCCATAGTTAACCTATGAGTATGAAATCTAGAAACAAAATAATCATAATCAGGACTAATTTTGTTCATTGTATTGTAGACCAGTTGAATGTCCTTCTTACCAATTCCACATGCTTTACATTGCTCTCTTAGATCATTAACCTTAGTGATGCAGTCTTGGATGTTGTCAGAGTTCTTCAAATCGAGGCTCATCAGTTCATTATCAATTTGATATATTCTTGCTTCATCTATAGTACCATACAATGTTTTGAATTTGTCCCGACCTTCATGATAATTTTTACATGATTCAATTTGAAACAATAAAAATTGAGAAACTAGTCTACAAAGACATCCAAGATCTCTGGTATGCTTAATCATCCATTTTATCTTTTTATTTGCATATGTAGGTTCAAGTACCTTATCTTCAACATATTGAGAGTGACCTTTAGTCATTAGAGTACTCCATGCATTTTGATGCCATGTTGAATAATTATATGATGTCAGTAAAGGAACCTTAAAATGATTCATGAAAATGAGAGAGAACAAGCAAATAGATCAAAATAATACACTAAGAGACCCCCCCAAATAAGTCAATCCTGAAACCCCCCAAAAATATATGATTTGGCACTTTATATTTAGTGTGTTTACAATTTCCACTTGCCAAAATAGTGAATTCGACTTGATCTTAGTGCTTACAAATGCTAAAATAGGTCACAGAATAAAGTACATTTTTTGTACAAAATGAGATCAATTTCATCATACCACTGAGAATTACATGAAAAATTATGCACTTTTAGAAAAAACTATACCCAAAAATGTTACCGTAGGAGCAAGAAATGAGCTCCCCAATTTCCCAAAATGAGGATGAAGTAGCAACACCTATGAGAATTTGATAATTTTGGATAAACTAGGCATCAAAACAAAAAACGGATTGTACCACTGTGAAGAGCACACAAAATTAGTCCAAATTAAAAAAATTCTCAAAAAAAGGATCAAAACGATCAAGATATGAGCCTTTGGAAATCAACTACAAAATGGAAACTGCCAATACTAAGGGGGGGGGGATTCGTTTTAGAAAATAATGACGTAGGGATGACATCACTAATTCACTTGATCAGATTTGACGTTCAGATGACTATCGAAAGGGAATATTCTCTACCCTGATAGAATATGTTGTGGTTGCTAGCTTAAATTTAACAAATTTAAAAACACCATTTGGTTGGCCCTATTGAAATAATATTCTATAGGAATATTCACGCAAAATATTCTCTAATTGATTTGATAGGCCGAAATGAAGCCCGTCGAGATTTTAAACACCTGTCGCAGAAATTTTAAGGTCACAGGTATTCTTTTATCGTTTGATCTTTGCATTGACCAATATAGATGGAAGCGGGGTCTGCAGGTATGTACATCTGTGACTCACAACACACCACTCTAGACCTGGTACTCTACGAGGTACACAAGAACCCTGCAGTTTGTATGTACCAGAAGTAATAAAAATTATTCGCAGACTTATATATATATTACAAATAAAAATCCTTACAAAAAGAGTAATTGGTAATTTATAAAAAAAAATTCAAAAAAATATTTAACCAATTAAATAATATTTTGCAGATCGTACCATATTGTAATTATGATGACCTGGGGGCCGTATGGATCCTTGGGCAATTTTTTTTTCCTCACCGAACAATTGCTCTGATTTGGATGAAAAGATAGTCGATATTAGGGTTTTGGGCCCTTCTAGACGTGATGGAAGGCTCGGATTTGACCCAAAAAGTAACAAAATTGTAGCTACATTTTGGATCTAGTAACCACTTTTTAACTTCAAACCCTCATAGATTTGGCCTCATATGTTTGATTTGGAAAAAATAAAATGAAAAATCAACTTTATCAAACCTTCTGGATGCAATGGTGAGCTTAGATTTGCACTAGAAAGATATGATTTAAACCTACAATAAAGATCCAAAAATGGAACTCCCCCAAATTTGGTATTTCTATCAAGTGTTTTTGATTTTCTAGATCATCATACAACACAAAAGAAGAGCATAATCAAATTTTCAAGGTTTACCAAGATCTCTCAAAAAATGGGTAACCGATGGCACCCAACCTGCTCTAATACCATGTTAGAATTGGCTATGGTTGCCAAGATCTTAAGGCCAAATGGAAAGCACAAGAGAGAGAATATGCATATGCAAATACGATTCAATTGATATGAAAAATTTAGTAGAAACCCCCTGGTTATAGCTAAGGTGAGATACAAGATGTCATAGGATTATGACAAGTGTCGTAATCATATGACATGAGACAACTAATCACACTTACCTAAGTCACATATAGTAGTTTTCAGAAGATAAGATAACAACTAATGACAACTAACATCTTCTAGAAAGACTTTTTCCTAGGACCTAAGTAAACTTAACATGTAAATAAGTCCCCTAGTAAACAATTAACTAGGTACAAGAATTTATTTACACCAATAGCCTTTCGAAAATAAATTTATGAATTTTTTTCTCATATTGGAACCAACACTATCCAGGAGAGCCACCACTAAGATAAGAAAAAAGGGAGTGTTGATAAAACTAATTTTATCAATGTGATTCTTCCCGCCCAATTCAACAATTTCACTTTTCATGTACTCAATTTTGTGTTAAATTTGATGTTGATCGGATCCTAGAGACTAGTTGAACTTGAGCCTTTAGCAAGGCGAATGACTAGATAAGTACAAGGACAAACACCTTTTTAAAATTTTAGTACCTGTGAAGCAAAAATTTCCCTTAGTGTATTTTTTATTTTTGGCTTTACTTTTGTCTTCGAGAATTTCCAAGCGCGAGATGGTTGTGTTTCCAATGGGAATGCATTGCACCACGTGGTGGTTCTGTGTGCTTTGTTGATCGCTTTCCTTTTGGCTCAGAGTTAGAGCACATGTGGGCTTGGTGGATGATTTCTTAAAATCACTTTTCATGAACCTGCGACTCTCCATCTATGTGACACATCATCTCTTCACTCTAGAGGAGCTATATTTTGGGAGCCTTTATTCAGAGTCTTTCAGAATGCATCTTTCCTTGCTCTAGAAAAATGATGTGAGTCAGTGCCAACAAAGCCACTTGGCTAGTTGACAAGACCTTCCCCAGGATGTTCTTCTAGGATCTAAGTGATTACGAGGAGTAATCCTATTGAAATATCTAAATAATATTAATGCGAAAATTTAATGTTGATGAGAAGGATTGCATCGACCTAACAAAGGATCTAGGATCAGATTTCGATCTATCAAATGTAGATGTTTGGATTTCATTACTTCTGAATGAGGTTGGCATTTCTCTCTCCGTGGTGGCTATAAATTGGAAGCGGCAACATGAAGAAAGAGTTCCTGAAGTTTTCCTTTTTCAAAAAGGTTTCTTAGTTTTCATAGTTAGTAGGAATATTTTCTTGTAAAGTTTGCAGAACATTGCTTCACTCTAGCATCTTATGTCTTTTATATACTCAAAATATTGTTGGATTGGAATCTAATCTATGTTTTAAAGTTCATTTAAAATTGAATTACAAGTTATTTGGGAGAAATATTTGAAATTGTGCATGATATGGCCTCTGTCAATATTTCCTTCTCTATATCTTCATCTAGAATAGAACATCGTTGCTTAATCTAAATAGTTTGATTATCGGATTTCCATGTTGTTTGTATGCATGGTAAAGTTATAATCTATAGAAACTATATTATATCATTGGACTTCTCTATTTTCTTTGTAGGATTATCGTTTCTTCATATCATGATATATTAAGAGGAAGAGTTTATGTGACTTTTGAATGTTTTTCAATTTTTTCTTGGAATTTCTATGTTTGGTTGGATCTTAATACACACTTCCTATGGGTGGATTGAATGACTACATTGTGCTTTTATCTAGCCTTTTTTGCTTGTTCTCTTCACAAAAATGAAGGATTGTGGTGTTCTTTGTCTATTACATATTGTGGTGTTCTTTGTTATTCATGTAATTCATAGAAAGGAACTTATGGTTTTGAAATGTTGTAAAATCATTGGCGCATCGCCACTTTTTATGTTTTTCCATTTACGTTTCTTTCTACTCTTTTCCCAAACTTAGAGAATAGTCATCTTTCTATAAAAATCCCAAAGGTAATTAGTGAGGCACATATTGATCCACCTCTCATTAAATTTCATATAAGATTGTCGAAGAGGCATAAGCTTTGATGATCAATAGTTCTTTTTCCGGCACACTCGATGGGACAAGTTCCAAAGGCTTGATTAGAAGTTAGCAATATTTCTAAATTAGACCAAGGAAGGAAACTAGAAGTTTCAGGCCCAAAGTTCAAACAAGAGCATCTTCGAAGGGTAAATTTTAGTACTCCCAACTACGCTCCGCGGTACCTAAGAGAAGAAGATTTATAGGTTTTGTGTTTCCTATAAGAAGTAGTAGGGTAAGGAGTAAGAGTCTAGAGTTTAGAGTCTTATCTACTCCACCTAAAGGTCAAAATTTCCAAATAAGAATACTAGTTTACCCAATCTATAGGAACCTTTTCTCCATGGTCTACTTGCCCCCTCCTACCCCCAGGAACTTTGTAACATGGGACAGTGGTAGTCCGCTACTGCCACCTACTCCTCCCAATGTTTGGACTGCCATACCCACTAACACCCTCAAGTCTATTTTGAAATTCTCGGGGGAGGAATTTAAAACCCATTCCAAGCACCTCCAAGATGTAGTAGAAGTATGCATGGTTCAAAATATTGCGGAGGAGAACATTTCTATGAGATTGTTGGCCACCTCTTTCAAAGGGAAGGCTCAAGAATGGTACAGATCTCTAACTTTTGGCTCTATAAAGTCATGGTATGATCTTAGAGAAAAGCTATTTGAATATTTTTTAGAAAAAGGAGATTTTTCTTCACTAGTGCATCAACTGATCACCATCAAGAGATCCCCACAAGAGGCTATGAGTGACTTCAACACTAGGATTAACAAAACCTAGCAGAGAATCCTAGTGAATGCATGACCTCAAGCTGCCATGGATTTCATGGTCTACTTGAAGGCTATCAATTCATCTATCATAGTCTTGATAACTTCTATGGGAGGAGATACCTTACCCAATGCCTACGAGGTGGCAATAAATGCAAAGAATAGTTTGATAGATGCCAAGAAGTTGCTTCCACAACCTTCGATGCCTTTTTTTTTTAAAATTTTAGGCATTCCAATCTAAGAAGAATCTACTTTGATTACTTCCACAACACAAGTGATCGGTTCATTTTCAGCACAGTCTATGTATGTATACCCTACCACATAGGTGAGTACGTTAGGTTCTTCCTCTATGGCAGCGGACATTAAGTATATGAAGAGTTTGATGTGGTAGTTTGCTAATGAGGTAGTTCTCGTTAAGTGGAAATAGGTGGCTCCTACAAAGTAAGCTAGTCAGACCTACCAGGGAGGGAGGCCCTTCTATCAACAAAGCACATACCAAGGACCTTCGGTTTGGGGAGGTAAACAAGTAGATCTCACCAACTAGATAGTTCATGTCACCATGTCCTTATAGATGGTCAAAGAGAGCCACAATAAATAGTTGATGCCAGTTCAAAATAACCTGGTGGATGATTAAAATGAATGGTGATTTCCCTACAATGATAGTCATATGCTTTGAAACTTCCTAAAGGGAAACATGTAGCAAAAGATAGCATAGAAAAGGAACAAAGGCATGCTGCCAAATGCAGAAGGATATGAATCTTCTAAAATAGAGAATGCCCATTTTAGAGCGTAAATGCAAGGGATGTCCATGGAGAAAGAGTTGGATATTGAACTCGATCAAGCACCTTTTTCTTGGATGGAAGAAGAAGATGTGATGTTTGTGAATGAAGCTCTGAAAACCAACACTCTACAGGTACAGTCAGACTACAACACTAGATCCAAGAGAAGGCTCATGGGAGAATACGTGTCACAAGCTCCACCTCATTCTTAGCTTTGCCAACCACCGTCATAAGAAAGAAAACCTCCACAACCAACTTTTCAATTGACTCATCAATAATGAATTCCACCATTGCCCATCGATTTTTTGGATAAGATACCAAATCCATTCACGACAGGTCATCTCCCTTCAAAGCCGAGAGATATTTCACCATTCAGACCAAAGGCCCTGCCAGTCAAGATGCTCAACATCATGGAACAAAGGAAGAAGGAACTTTCCAATGTGTCTCAATGGGATGTAATATCCATCCCAAAGCAAAAGACATTGGTTTGGGAAGCATTGAAAAATGAAGAACCAAGACCACAGTTGGAAGAAGTTTCATCGTGCAATCAAAGTAAAGATAAAAAACCTACGTCAGATCCTCAAACTTTGAAAGATGGAACATATACAAATGACGTGGATGATGCAAAAGAGAAAGAGGTAAGCAAGTCGAATCCCACTCCTTTCTTTCATTAATTATGGGAGATAAAATTTTGCACAACAATATGATTGACTCAGAATCCAGTATAACAGTCATGCCAAAGCAAGTGGTTGATGCCTTAATGCTCAAGTATGAACCTCTAGAAAATGGAATCATGCAGTTGGATGGAAAGAAGGTTCCAATAGTTGGTCAGATAAAAGATCTATCCGTGATCCTCTTTTTATGCCCAAGCCAAAAAATATCACAAGAGGTAGTGGCAATAGATATACCCCCAATTTTTGAGATGTGTATTTCCAGAGATTTCACCGCAAAGCTAGGTGTATATTTGGCACTGGACTAGTCCCATTTGATATTAAGAACCAAGCACAGGGTGAAGATGAAGATTCTCTTAGAGTATTTGCACCCCGAACATATAGCAAACAATGTTGTTCTCTATTTTGAAGCAACACATACCTCTTTTTCAAGACAAGAAGCATATTACGTGGAAATGATAAAAGACAAAGAAGATACAAGTGAGCAGACTCCTAAAGAAAAAGTTCTTCTCAACTAGTCCATTGACTCTGACCTGTTTGGAAATTTCTAAGCCATGGGACTCGAAACATATGTAATGTTTTACGATGACTTGGTCTATCTGAAATTGATGAAGGATCGAAAAAAGTACGATAATCCAACAGATAATCATCTATGGACCTTGTACTTTGAGAGTGCTAAATGCAAAGCTAGTTCTAGAGTAGGAGTTTGATTGTTGTCTTTGATAGGATCAGAGACCCTCAAGGCTTATCAATTCCAGTTTTCATGCTCTAATAATGACGTAGAATATGAATCCTTGATCCACAATATGTTTCTCATCGAGTGGATGGGCACAAAGAGGTTGCAAGTGTTCAAAGATTCTGAGTTGATAGTGAGCCAAGTTTGAGGACAAGCAATTGCTCAAAATATGAGGATGAAGGCCTATAGACATTGGATATGGGATTTAATTGATGGTTTTGAAGCTTTCAATGTGTAAGTCATTCCTCTATCCCAGAATAGTATAGCAGATTGAATGAACTCTATTGAGTCATAGTTTGAGACGAATTCTGCTTCAAAGCAAAGCTCTATTTAAATCATTGTCTGTCCGTCAATTCCTGAAAACAATTTGAATTGGAAAGTGTTCGAGGATGACACCTAAATATCCACTTTTATCCAAAAGTTGAAAGGATTATTTGACTATTCACAGCCAAAAGTTCAACCTTCTAAAGGGTAGGTCATTCAACTAAAAGGAAATAAGCTCCCTTAGGGTTTAATGTCCCTTGAGAATCTCTTTGACTGTGAAGATGTGAGGAATGGTAAGAAAAGGTTTACAACTAATGAAAAGGATTATGAAGATTTGGATGTTGGAAAAGGTAGAAAGTTGAAAGTCGAAAGGAATTTTCCATGGGAAGATAAAGAAAGGTTAAGGGATCTATGTTCTAAGTACAAAAAAGTTATAGCATGGACCTATGATGATCTTAGAGGATACTATCTTGATATAATCCAACATACCATTGATTTGGTGGAAGGGTCGAAACTAGACCGACATAAGTAGGGGCCTGTTAATCCGATGGTTGAGGCACTTATGGCACAAGAGATCACTAAATTAATTGAGTCCTGAATCATTTATTCGATTAAACACTCAACTTGGGTGTCTAATTTGGTACCAGTTCATATGAAAAATGGTGACATTTATCTTTCTATCGACTTTCAAGACTTGAATAGGCCATTGCTAAAAGATCACTACCATTTGCCATCCATGGAGAAGATCTTGCAGACAGTAGCCAGGTTAGAGATGTTCTCATTGCTTGATGGTTTCTCAAGATACAATCAAGTATATTTCAAGGAAGGTGACCAACACAAAATGATGTTTACCACCAAGTGGGGAACATTCGCATATGCAAATATTCCCTTCAGACTCTCAAATGCTAGTTCGAATTTTCAACGGGCCATGGACATTGCTTTTGCGAGATTAATCAATTCAATCATTTTGATTTATTTGGATGATCTAATAGTTTTTTCAAATTCAAATGTTGACTATTTTGATCATCTAGAATAGGTTTTCCAGAGGTGCTAAAAGTTTGTGATTTGTTTAAATCCTAAAAAATGTGTTTTCGAAGTACCTCAAGGTAAGAAAATTGGCTTTGTAGTATCCAAGGAGGGAATTGCAATAGATCTCAAAAGAGTTAGATCTATAATGGATTTACCTCTATCGATAAATCAGAAAGGGTTATAGTATTTCTTAGGAAAGATTAACTTTTTCAGCAAGTTCATTTCAGACTTTGCAGGCATCGCGAGACCTATCACATTGATTCTCAAGAAGAACTTGATGTTCAAATGGACCCAAGAAGGGAAGGTAGCTTTCAAATAAATAAAGAAGGCTATTTCTGCTACTCCAGTGCTGGCCAATCCAGACTTTTCTAAATATTTCTTGCTTTATGTATACAACGATCAACATATCATAGCTTTTGTACTCAAAGGGATGGAGAAAATAACAGGGAGCATCTGATTTCTTATCATTCAAGAACCCTTAACAGATTTAAGGGGTATGAAACCAGGCACAATTTTGTAGAGAAGCAAGCTTTTGCCATTGTCAAGAGCCTTAAGAAGTTCTGACACCTAGTGTTGGCCAATAAAATCACTATCTTGGTTTCTCACTCAAGTGTAAGGGAATATATTACTGAAGGATAAATAACTGATAAAAGAGCCAATTGGATCACCAAGATCCTAGAATACGACGTGCATATCAAACCAACCAAGCTTGTGTGAGGAAGATGCCTTTGTGAGTATCTTGCACAAGAGTTGAGTTCTAAAGCCGACAAGGAGATTGATCAAGTCTACTCAAATTAGTTTGAGTTCGACGACTCCTGGGTGGTGGATCGAACACTATATATGTAGAAAGGATGCTACCTAATGACGCTCCCATTCCACAAGAGAATATACTACCGACTGCAAGGAACTAGGTATGTATTAGTCGAGGAAATTTTATTTAAAAGAAACTATGATAGAGTTTTACTCCAATGTTTAGATAGGCATCAAACATAAAGGGTTTTGTTAGAATTCCATTGCAGTCTTGAGGGTGGGCATTTTTCTGCTTAAAATACCGCTCTAAAAATCATGCGAGCAATATAATATTGGCCCTCAATGTTTTTTGAAGTGGACCATTTGGTGCAGAAGTGTAATTAGTGCCATTTTTTTGTTGGCAAGAGAAAAAAATCCACATTGCATTTAAGTCCTATTGTAACTGAAGAGCCTTTTTCTTAATGGGGATTAGACTTTTTCAGAATGATAAATTCCATCTCCAATGCTGGCCATAAGTCAATCCTCACATCAATTGATTACTTCACAGGGTGGACAGATGTTATTGCCCTTAAAGGTGCTACAAATGGTGAGATTGTTAACTTCCTATAAGAGTTGGTGACTAGGTTTGGTTCGCTAAAGACTGTCATATCTGGCAATGTTCGGGCCTTTGTAGGTTCAAAGATGCAAATTTTTTCTATTAATAATGGGATCTACCTTAAGACTTTATCAAACTATTACCCACAAGGGAATGGGTTAGCAAAGTCGACAAATAAAAATCTAATTAGGTTAATCATGCTCATTATGTCTAAATGACAGAGAGAATGACACAAGCATTTGCAGGTTGCTTTGTGGGTAGACTGAATCACACCATAGAAGATCATAAATACATTTGTCTATGAATTAGTGTATGGGAAGGAAGTATTTTTACCTATCTCTATGGAACTCCCCACTATATAATTATTGAAAGCCCTAGAAATAGAGGAAAGTGACGGAATGGAAGCACAAATAGTAGAACTCCTCAAATTTCCTAGATTTCTTACCTAGATTTCTAGGAAGGAAGCCGAGTGTTGAAATATGACAAACGCGCTACAAAACCAGGGAAACACGCCAAATTCGAAGCACTGTGGAAGGGACCCTTCTGAATTAGCACATGTAAGGAAAATATTACATACAAGTTGGAATAGATGGAAGGAAATTTTTTAGAGATACCAGTAAATGATATTTATCTTAAACATTTCCATTAAAGTATGACATTCTTTAAAAAAATTCACAGATATGTACCATATGTAAAATTTTGTAATTATCATTTTAAGTTTTAGAATAAGCCAGAAGGAAAAGTGAAGAAACAGAGGAAGTAAGGAAATATTGCATTATATATTATATTTGCATCAAAATTTACAAGTATAGGGGTGGCCCAAGGCTCAAATTTTAACAAAAAAAGCTTTTTTGAGCAAAATCGAGAAAGGGTCTTTGAGCAAAAGTACAAAAAGAGAAAAATGGAGGCATTTTTTTACAAAAATAAAAAAAGACATGCCTCCAACCATGTTTATGCGGGCTTGTTTCCCATAGTATTTTTTTCTTTTCTTCTTCTTCTTTGTAAGTAGGAAAGTGGGGAACACACAACACACAACGCACAAAGCTAAACTTAAGTCTCCACAATTGTACGCCAGAAGCTCAAAATGCTTCTTGAAGTTTAACCCAGGAGTGTCCTCAATTCCATATTCCAAAAGAAAGTAGGTGGCTATAGGCAGAGCCAAAGCATGGTGGCTTTCAAGGTCCATGGTGTGGAATTCGCTCAAAAGGGGTAGTCAAGGTATGTCCACACCATGATCAACGAACCACCGAAGGCCCATCATGCTGGGAATGCCGCCACCAGGGATGGCAACTTGCATGATTTCATCGAGCCCTTACAATAGAGAAACTTTGAACATTCAGCAACATAACTCCACTATCTTAGGTTTGGTGACATTAAGGGCTAGGAGAGAGGCCACAAAGCAAGACAGAACGTTGCACATGCTCCTCATCTGGTTTTAATCTTCAATGAAGTCTATGTCGAAAACCCAATGAAAGGCAATTACCCCCAGATGGTTGCACCTCTTTACTAGGGACTTGATTCTATCAGCCGTAATCTCCCCAGTGAAGGCATACTATGATCTTCGTGGAAGGAAACAAACAAGAGTACCTAGGCCAGTAGACATGGCTAAAGTAGATGAGTGAAAGATAGTATGGAAATGGAGAAGAAGTTTGATAAACTCAAAGGCTTACCTTTCAAATGAATATAGCCATGAGGTGGCATAATTATTTATAGAAAAAAGGTGCCAGTGAACCCAAATAGCAAAAGGTCTATTTTTGGCTGGATGGCAACAAGAAGTTATCAAAGCAATTGGGGAACAAAGAATAAATCATACGAAATATCTTACATAAGGTCTCAAAATTAATTTCTAGGCATTGAGAGTAAATGATCATGTAAGCCTATCATTGACATGTGTCCTTGGTCATCATCAGCATCAACGAGCTCATGTAAGTGAAAAGACATGGATTAACGTTCTAATATTTGAAAAATTAATGAGTGTATCTTTTCAAAGGTACTTCATATCACCTAAGTAAGATTTACATAATTAAAGGCACTCTCCCCAAGACAATGAGCTTATTTGTGAAAAGAGGCGGTGAAGGGAATGTACTAATTCCATGCTTGTAGAGTTTTGGTATTTCCAAGGGATACGAATTTCCAACCCTCACATATCACCTCGTTGGCAGCATTAAATTGACCAACGGTAAGAGCATAACCTTAACTACATGTACTTTCTAAGGAAATTAATTGCACCAAAAGGGAGATTTTTTCTAAGGAAGCAAAAAGCAAGTGGCCGTTTCAGTAAACATCTCTCTATAACTTTCAATGTAGCCATGGTACAACAATTGATGAATGGTAGAAGGGAAGAATTTGCATCAAGAGGGCCTATTTTTGCCAATGTTTATTGGAAAATATCATTTTCCAATGCCCTAGTAACTAAGGATTGACTATTCGAGTTTTGTAAGAGGGTGTAGGTGGATATAAGTATTAAGAAAGAGGTGGTGTGATATGTTTCTGACAATGTTTTTGACCAAATATTGGCAAAAAACCCTAAAAATCTTAGAGAGGGAGCGTTTCAAAGAATGAAAGATCATGGCGCCTTTGAGGGTTTTTCCTCTTGACTTTGGAATTGTGGTTTTCCATAGTTCATGTTACCCACCATACATCCATGCCCAAAGCTAGTGGATGAATGTGCTAGAAGGTTTAACGAAGAAACTAGAACCATAACATGTAAAAAAATCAAGGTCATGATTTCTACTCTAGCTATACGATATATATTGCCTATCCCTCTCAACTGGTGTGTTCAACCATTTAGTGAGGAAGATATGGATATCTACTAGGAGGAAGAAAATGAAAGATAACTCTTCTATTATAATGAGATAGAAGAGAAGCTGACGAGAGGCCGATTTATTTTTGCCTTGGCATTCAGAAAGTTCTAAAACAACACACTAGATATTTTCTCGATGATGATGAAGAGGTCCATGCTTTCCAAATGGAATTGGCTGTGATACTCAAGAAGGAAAGGGGGCAAAGATATTTTTATTTTCTCGATTTAGTAGCTACAAACATATTGATGCAGCTGAAGAATTACCAAACCGAGTTCAAATTTAGGTATTATTTCTTCGTCCATTTAATGAGAGAAATTCTTCTGTCTCTAGGTTTGATGAAGAGGGTTTAATTCAACTAGTTTCTGCATGGACCTATGTCTTGTAAAAAACAAGTAATTATTACTAATTTTTGTATCACTTTCTAAGACCGATGTTACAAGAATTATTGCCACATACAATGGGTTGTTTGTCCCCTAAGGTTGAGAAATGGATTAAAAATTCATCAACCCTGGTAGATTATTTATTTGGGGAAGATTTTACATTTATTAGATATCATGGTTTTGTCGGAGAACCTTTCTGAATCCCCAGATTTGTGATGGATTAGTTTTTCGTGTTGGATGCATGTCGTCAAGCAACTCTTTCGAACAACACCTATGGTAGGGGAAGGAACAAAACGAAGTTGTATCTTCTATTGTAAATAGAAAAGTGGTATTGGAGAAGCGTGAAGCACAAATGGAACTAATCGATCTGTTGGTGTCCCTAGTCTTAGACCTTATATGCGACACTTGGGACTACAATCCAATAAAGCTACTTCCCCTGAAACATGAGACACATGACTATGTGGAGTCCAAGAGAGATCTAACTCAGGAGAAGCTGAAAATCTATGTCAAACTGGCCCTTAGACCTACCAAAAGGCCAAAGTGGCTAAGCTTCTATACACCACAAGAGAAATATTGAAGAGGGAGGTTTTGATAAGTTAAACCCTTAAGAATCAAATGAAGCTACAAGGGTGGACGGAAAGGAAGATGATAAACTTATGGAGGTTCTGACAAGAGATGGGAGGTACACATAATTTTCTTGGAGAGTTCTGCCCATATGATGAGCAATTTGAGGAAATTTATGACTGAGAAGCTGACTCAAACAACATCAACCCAAAGTCCAGCCATGAGATAACAGAGGAGTGACTTCCATGTCGTGCTTCCCTACCACAAGAGTGTGATAGAGGGAGAAGCTCTTTGAAAAAGGATTCACAAGTTACATCATCCACTAGTGTTTGAAGTAAAGGGAAGAGAACCTGATGGTCTCCAAGAGAATCAATTGCAGAATAAGAGGGCCAAGCTTCAGTGGGATCATCCACTAAGGGATCGAGACACTTCAGTTTAGGTCAAATGAAGATAAAGTCAGTTTGAGACCTAGAAATACCCAATGCAGCTATCAGAAATGAAGAAGCAAAGTCCACTCTGCAAAATGTTCAGACGATCGTGGTCTAGGTAAGTCTTGCTCCCCCACTTCTTCGTACTTCTGTATCTTTGGTTAATCCTTTGCCCCCACCCATTGAAAAGAATCCTCCATTCATAGACCCGAAACTCTTGGTTTTGAATGAGCCCCCTGTCATTTTCAACATACCAAGTGATGTGCCCCTGTGTGTCAAGGAAGAAAAATCCACTTTGTCTGCCATTGATTCTTTGATCACCCTATCTAGGGACCCTATTGATAAATTTTAATCATCCATGCTACCTGTAGACATCTAAATTTGACCACTTATATTTGGCCAAATTTACCCTTTTTGTCTAAATATCCTTTTATCCACATTAATTAAATAATATTGTCATTATTTGATTAATACCCCTAAAGTCTTCTAAATCCCTAAGGTATTTAGTTAAATAATTAAATGCCTTACCCTTTTATCCCTTTCTTCAAAGGAATTAAATAAATAACCCACTTATTTAATTCCCTTTATGTCCCATCCACACTTAATTCTAATCCATCTCCTAATCCCATCATTAGGGATGTGACACATCTCTAATCCATGATTAGGATGTGTCACATCCTCCAACTTTTGCAAGTTGGCTCCTAATCATCATTAGCTTCCTAACTCTCTTCTAATCCTTCAACATTAGTCTAATCAGTCCTTTAGTTAACTCTTCCCACATCCCAATATAATTTTTAATTCCATTTTATTCTCCCAACAACTTTAATGGAATTTTTAATTCCATTTACAATCCCCATGTCCTTTCCAATGGACTTTTCAATTCGATTTATCCCCCCATGCATTTCTTTTCCCCATGACCTCTCATAGGTCATATCAAGTACATGGGACAAGGACCTCCTTTAGGAGGACCTTGTCTTATCCATTGGGTTCTTCCAAGAATGTGAATTAAAAATTCACTTTTATTTCTCCAACACCCTCTCCAATCCCCATGGTGACAAGAGTGGATTTTCTAAAATTCCTCAATTTTCATTTTCAGCCTCACTTGCGGACAAGGAATTCCTTTTTGAGAAAATCCTCTCCAATCCCAAGGTACTTGCAAGTACCTTGGGATCACATCGCCTTTTCCATGTCACTTGTCCTTTTTCCATCTCACCATCCACATGGAAATATGTGAAGGCTTGTGAGTCCTCAAATCACAACAACCCTCCATTTATTTCATGGTGTCTCAATTTCAACTATCCATTTTTATTTAAATGGAGAGCCTTGGCCTCAAGTTAGAGAGGTTAGAGTTTGGAGATTATTGCATTCAAGCATTCAAGAATTCAAGTCACTCAAGCCATTTTACATTCAACCCATATTAGCCATTTAGTATCTCACCTACTTCCATCATTCAACTACCTCCATTATTGCAAGCACATTGTCATCAAGGAGCATACATCAAAAGCATCTTCAAGGGCCATCCACTTCAAAAATTTAAGCAAGCAACAAGGTATATCATTTTCATGTTGTTTTGTTGTTGTTTACTTAGATTCAACTAGGCCTAATCATTGAGGTGTTGTTTTTGTTTTCTTTGTTGTAATTACATTTAGTTTTGCATTTCTAACTTAGCTAAACATCTGCACACACTACCCATTACCCCAGGCCCATCCACATTTGGGAAAAAATCACCCATTCCATTTGTTTCTCTTTTTACCCTAATTGGTACTTCTAGTGCCTAATCTCAATTGGGAATTCCACCACTTTTGATGATTAATATCCCATCACCTCCCCATATTATCATACATCTAAAGTCTCACCTTCTTTCACTCTTTTTAGTATGCCCTGTAGTACTTGTCTCACAACACAAACCATTGATTCCCCTTAGACACTCCAAAAGAATTTTGATGCAACTAAGCTGGCCCAAAAAGCTAGGAAGCAAAAAAGAACAATGACGAATGTTGAGTTTCCCACTGCCAAAAATATTCAAACCTATTTCAATGAAGAACAAAATTCTTTGTGGATCACTACTATGAAGCCACTCGTAGCCTGACCCAAAGGAAAGATGCAGGATTATGACATCAGGGCAATGGGTCTAGATTTAAATGAAATTCACCTATGTGACAAGGTAGATTTAAAAAAGACCACTCAAAAGGTAGTATACATAGATTATGATCGGCTAGATCAAAATTTGAGAAAGTGAAAGATTGAGTTGGTGAACGTAAAAGAAATAGTGAATCGACTACAGTTGAAACTCAAGGCCCAAAATGATGAAATGACCCGCATAATGTAGGTACAAGAGCAGTAGGAGGAAGCAATAAGATATCTTGTAGCACTTCAAGATGAGTAGATTCAATTGTATCTCAAAATAGATAGATTGAGGGGTGAGCTTGTAGTTGAGCACAAATCTAGTGTGAAACACCACCATGTTCAAGAGAGTATAAAGAAGGAGTTGGATGGTGTCCGATCTTAGGTATCTGAAAATTTGCAAAAGGCCTGAGAGGAGGCTGAAAATTTAAGAGGTGATAAAAAATAATCCAAGTTTTCTTTAGACGCTCATAATCAAGAGTTTGGAAACTTAGTTTCCAAATTGGAAAGTGCTCTTGAGAGAAGAGATCAAATGGAACAAAGAGTGAAGGAAAAAGAAGCTCAACTACATGAAGAGCTAGTAGCTTCATAGAAATCCGTGACACTTCCTATAAAGAGGAGGTTGGTATCCGCTTATTGGGAGTGAATCATTATTGCGCTCACTATTTTAAAACTGGCCTTACAATTTTTTAGGGATTCCCAAGAGATAAATGAAAGGGTTTTCTTGTTGGCCGACCAAATTCTTCAGGAGTATGCTCCTCGAGTAGCTGAGTCTTAGAACTTTATTTCCAAGCTATGTGTGGTGACAAATGAGGATCTAAGAAGTGAAAGAACTATAGATCAGAGGGCTACCTCTAGAAATGAAAATGAATTCACCCACTCTCATAAGGTATAGCGGCCAAAACCAAGAATAACCGAATAGTGTTAAACAAGAGAGTCGATGAAATCAAGAATGATTTCGGTGTCCTATATAGCTTTGGGTTGCCTCCATTCCTTTCAGTGAATGGGGATGTATTATCAGTTGAGAAAATTACATAGGAGGTTAGGAATAAGGTTTGAACTTCTACAGACCTTCTAGAGTCAAGTTCAGCACCCACAACGGATGATGTTGAGAGTGAAGCTCTTCAACTTTCTCATCTATATTATCATTTGGGATTTGTTTCAGCAAGGTGGGGATTTGTTAATTTCAAATAAGTCTTCGAGCTACATCAGGTGTATAAAGTCTTTTGCAATCTTGCCTGACCAACTGATGTGGATTGGGAAATGTTGCACTCCACCTTCCTCAAACTCCAAGAATGACCAGAGTTTTGGGTTTGTTCCTTCACAAGTGAAGCCCCCCTCTGTGTCGCCAAAAATATGAAGCAAATTTTTTCCTTAGTCTATTTTTTATTTTCACTTTTACTTTTGTCTGCGGGAGGATCCGAGCACGAGATGGTTTTGTTTCTGATGGGTGCACAACGCACCATGTGGTGCTTGTGCATTCTTTGTTGATTTCTTTCCTTTCAGCCGGGACTTGGACCATGTGTCAGCTTGGTGGACGAATTCTTAAAATCACTTTTCATGAACCTGAGACTATCCATTTGTGCAACACATCATCTCTTCACTCTAGAGGAGTTGTATCTTGGGATCCTTCATTTGGAGTCTATTAGAATGCATCTTGCATTGTTCTAGAAAATGATGTGATTCAGTGCCACCAAAGCTACCTGGCTAGTTGACAAGACCTTCGCCAGGCTATTCTTCTAGGATCTTAGCGATTATGAGTAATCTTGCTGAAATATCTAAATGATATTAATGCAGTAGTTAAAAGTTGATGAGCAAGATTGCAGTGACCTAACAAAAGATCTAGGATCATATTTTGAGCTATCAGATGTGGGCGTCTAGTAGTCATTACTTTTGAATGAGGTTGGTGTTTCTCTCTCCTTGGTGGCTATAAATTGGAAGTAAAAACATGAAGAAAGAGTTCCTAAAGTCTTCCTTTTGGAAAAAAGTTTCTTAGTTTTCATAGTTAGTAGGAATATTTTCTTTTAAAGTTTATAGAACACTGCTTCACTCTAGCATGTTATTTCTTTTATATACTCAAACTATTGTCGGATTGGAATCCGATCATTGTTTTAAGTTTCACTTAAAATTGAAGTACGAGTTATTTGGGAGAAATATTTGAAACTGTGCATGATATGGCCTTAGGCAATATTTCCTTCTCTATATCTTTATCCAAAATAGAACATTATGTCTTGTTTAATTTGAATAGTTTGATTATCGAATTTCCATGTTGTTTATGTGCATGATAAAGTTATAATTTATAGAAACTGGATTAAATGTCATTGGACTTCTCTATTTTATTTGTAGGATTATCATTTCTTCATGTTATGCTATATTAAGAGGAAGAGTTTATGTGACTTTTGAATGTTTTTCTATTGATTCTTCGTGTAAGTGTGAATAAGTAACATAAATAAATACACTTCTTAATATGACATTATATCAAAAGATTCTACAATTAAACAAATTTAAAACAAGAATCTACTGAAAGCATCATGTTGCTCTCTATCTCCAAAGATTTATTAAATCACTATGGATCTCAGATTGTGTGAGCACTCTGACTATTAAAATGACAATTTAGAGAATGAGAATGATGATGATACAATGATCTAATCCTATATGATAATATCTATATGATCAAAAGAAACTAATTTAATCTATGTTTGACATGAAACTTTGATGAAAATCTATAGTATGCAGCCATGATTATGATGCTAAAATGCTATGATGCTTGATGATTTCTTGATGATTTTTCTATGATGCTTGATGCTTTCCTCCAGAGTAATATTGAATAAGCTTGGGATAATTTGGATACAGGATTCTGAGATCTGGATCCTTTTCTTGTTGAATGAAGCTGTATTTATAAATTTCCTAGCAGCAACATTGCACATGGGCAACAAACAAAGGCTTGGATTCAATCTGGAGAATTGAATGGTGAGAAATGGAAGAAATTGAGAATATTATGGGGACTGTCCCTACCCATGAAAACACTAGGCAAGAAGATAGGAAGGATTGATGGAAGAGGATTGAGAGATCAATTTCCAATTTGTCTCCAAATCTTCCCATGAAGATTGAATCAATTAATTTAGAGATATTTTTGACATAAATTAGACATATGATATCTAATTTGGTTTTGAGAAAATAGAGGAAAATATTTATGCATTTATTTAAATTAGCAAAAGAGGGGTAAATAATTTAATAAAACAAACTATAGAATTTGTTTATTAAATTAAAATAGAAGAATATGATAATTAATCAATGAAGTGTTTGATCTTTATTTAATTAATTTAGGATAGATGTGATAGAATAAAATAGGAAAATTGATAATTAAATCAAACAAAGTGTTTAATTTTGTTTATTTAATTAAGATGAGATAATAGAAGAATTAGAAGAATATAAATGTGAACTATATAAATAAATATTTCTATTTATTCAATAGTACAGGAATTTAGAATAATTAATCAAATAAATAGTATTTAATTAATCTAATTCTCCAGACCAATTTTAGGTGTATACATTTTTCCCCTCTTTGAAGTGATGCTTTTAGGCATTTCTTCAAATAATTTTTTTCTTTTGTTGCTAGTATTGACGAAAAAAATTCAATATGCCCCAAACATGCCCCAAACATCCCAAACATGCCCCAGACATTGATTTTCAGATGATTGATGATAATATGCCCCCCTCGAGAGATAAATTATTGATTTTATGATTTTTGTCATTTTTTCTATTTTTTATGATTTTTCAGTGATTTAATGATGATTTGCTAAAGATTCGATGAAAAAATAATTTATCTCCTGATATTGATGAAGAAAATTTAGCCCATGGATGAATTTCAATTAATTTCCCAAAAAAAATCAATTGAAATAAAATAAACCCCTTAAAAATCCCTTTTGAAAACCTATATAAAGGCAAAAAAATCCTTTTCACACTCATTTGTGCTTGTCTTTTCAAAACCTAGTGAGAGAGACTTTTTGAGCTAGTTGGAGCAAAGATGTTGATCCCCTATCACACCCACCGTTTTGAGTGTGTGTGATGTTACCAATGCCCAGCTGCCTACGGTCCTCCGGTACGTACCCGCAATCCACCTCATAATTTGGTTTTTCTTCGTTTTGTGTGTCATTTTTCCTTTTTCCCTATTTTTTCATAGTTTAGTGCATCAAGAACGTGATGTAGCGCTTTTACACTCCGGTGCAACACTTTTAGATTTTGTTTTAGTACTTCAGTAAATAGTGCTTCGATGTATATTATAGCACTTTCGTAGGTTAAATTAGCGTTTTCAAAACTTTAGCACTTAGATTGACTATTTTAGCCCTTTGGATGTTTCAATTAGTGCTTCTAGGAATTTAGCACTTGAATAGAGTAGATTAGCACTTGACATGATTTTTTTTGGGTTCCAGAAGTTTAGCGCCTTGAGCAACTGTTTCAACGCTTTGAATGTCTGAAATAGCGATTCTGATGACTTAACGCTTCAGACATCTATTCTAGTGCTTTTGACTGATGAAACAATGCTTTTGATAATTTAGCGCATCGAAAACTTGTTTTAGTGCTTCCGATTGATAAAATAACGCTTTAAAAATATGTTCTAGCACTTCTGACTGATGAAATAACGCTTTTGATAGTTTAGCGCTTTGAAAACCTATTTTAGCACTTTGAAAACTTTTCCCTCATTATGATCAAACTTGATTGTGTTCATTTGATTTATGACCACTCTTTGGTTTGATATGATTTAATGATCTAATAACCTTGAAATTTTTCAACCACATGATGATTTGATTTTGATGTTTTCCTTAGACAAAAATTATCCTCATGATAGGTGAGGAATGATCTTTATTGTGACGAACCTCATGATAGGCGAGGTTGATTATGACAGATTGACCTGATGATAGATGAAGTACAATTTTAAGATTTGATAATGATGACCTCATGATAGGTGAGGTGTTGATGATAGGATAATAACATATTATTTCTAACATAGGATATTGATTTAAAATATCTCTTGATGATAGGAGGATCTGGGTAACCACCAGAGTTGAGAGCATTTCCCATTTCCCGATGTGGTCTTTCCTCTCTTCTTGATATGCCCCAGATTAGGATTAATCGGGGTCTCCTTACAGCCTTAGTTGAGTGATGGCATAGTGATCATAACACCTTCCACTTACCCACTGGAGAGATGGCAGTTACTCTAGAGGATGTCTGATGTATTTTATGGATATTTTTCGTTGGAGAGATTGTAGTGTATGATTCAGAGGAAGTGGGTGGTATAGATGCTCTTCGTAGAGTCTTTCATGATGATCATATTGCTGGGATGTGGATTATGTGGTGAGAGAGGTAGATGCATATGCTACCCTTCCTTCAGTTCTGATCGGATTTATTGGAGGGTTCCTTTGTCATGATCACAGGTCAAAGGGACTATCAGTCAGATGGGGTCGGGTTCTAGAGAGTATGGTAGTACATGGGACCCGCTATGCTTGGGGGATGTGTATGCTAGCACATCTATATTATGATCTGCATTCAACTATGTATTTGAGCGGACACAGTTTATCTTTAGGAGCCACCTTGCTTCAGGTTTGGGGGTGGGAGCATATTAATGTCACTCGACCAGTGCCAGTTCATGATAGGCCTGTTGGGTAGGTGCATGGGAATGGGTAGAAAATTTGTGGACAACTTACTTTTTTATCCCGAAATAGTGAAAACGCAAATGGATTATAGTAAAACGCGCTCGCGTTATGTCTTGGAAATAACCGAGCGTAGGCTCGATCATTACCAAGCCATAATGTGGGCACGTTAAAATGCAAGCGCATTATAACGCGCTCATGTCATGGTTTAAATTTCAAAAAAGTATGGAAATTTTCAGTTCAAAAACTACGCAATTTTTGAAATCAAGAAAACATTTCCAAAATATGAGCATGTTATAATGCGCTCGCATTTTGGTCTACATTCAATTTTTTTTCTTGTCTTTTTCTTGTCTCTTTCTTCTTGTTATATTTTAGGGAAACTATATACATGAAATAACGATTTAAGTATAAGTTGAAATTTACATATGGACGTTTACTTTCTTATAATTTAAGATATATTTCATGTATATAGGCAGGATGTTTGAGAGTGGTTTCAGATATCTAGGAGTTACAATGCAAATTCTAATTTTTGGAAGATATCAAAAATTTCAGACTTAGTCAAATTTTAGTAATCAGCATGTCAAATTTCAGTAATCAACAAGTTGCATCATCTTTCTCTCTTTGTCTCACACATTTTCTATCCTTTATGCTCTAGACCTCTCTCACACACTCTCCCCTTCCCTCTATAATTCTATCTATCTAGCCTGTCTCTCCCCCTCCCTCCCTCCCTCCTTCCTTACTTTCCTCTAATTTTCTCTCTCCCCCTCTCTCTTCGTTCCTCCCACCCACCTTCCCTCTCTACCTCAATCTATCTAACCTATCTCTCTTTACCTCTCTCTCTCTCTCTTCCTTCATCCCAACCACCTTCCCTCTCTACTTATCTCTATCTAACCTATCCCTCTCTGCATATCTCTCACCCTCCCTCCTCTCTCTCTCAATCTCTCTACCTTCCTCCTTCCCTCCTCTCTCTCTCATTCTCTTTATCATGCTTATCTCCCTATATCCCTTTGTCCTCCCCTTTCTACTTCTATCTCTCTCCCTCCCTCCTCCCTCCTCCCCACTCTCTATCTCTCCTTCCTTATATACTTATCTCTACCTCTCCCTCCCTCATTCCCTCTCACTCTCCCTCTCCCTCTCTCCCTCTCTCTTAATCTCCCAACCTTCCTCTTTCCCTTTGTGTTTTCTCTCTCACACACTCTCTCTCTGGTTTAGGCTTTATGGTTTATGGTTTATGGTTTAGGCTTTATGGTTTATGGCTTAGGCTTTAGGTCCAACCCTCTCTCTATCCCCCTCTCTCTCAGGTCTATCTGTCCTTCTATCCCTCCCACCCCTCTCTCTCACTTAGGTATGTCTCTCACTCCCTCTATCTCTCTCTCTTACGTATCTCCCTCTTAGGTCCCCTCTCCCTCTCTCAGGTCTCTCCCTCCCACCCTAACAAGAGAACATGCACACACACACTCTCTCTCTAAGGTCTCTCCCTTCCACCCCCTTCCCCTCTTCTCAAGTATCTCCCTCCCACCCTAACTAGAGAACACACACACTCTCTCTGTCTCTCTCTAAGGTCTCTCCCTCACCCCCCCCCTCTCTCTCTCCCTCTCCCACTCCCTCTCTCCCATTTCTCTCCCTCCCTCCCACCCTAACTAGAGAATCTCTCTCTCTTCCTCTTAGCCCCTATATCTCAGGTCTCTCTTTTCCACCCCCTCTTCCTCCCACCATAACTAGAGAACTCTCTCTCTCAGTTCTCTCTCTCTCCATTTTTAAGTCTCTCCCTCCTATCTCCCTCTCTACCTCTCCCTCTTTCTCCCTCTCTCCCTCCTATCTCCCTCTCTACGTCTCCCTCTCTCTCCCTCTCTCCCTCTCTTTCAGGTTTATCCCTACCACCCCATCCATCTCTCTAAATTCTATCCCTCCCAACCCCTCCCCTTCTCTCAAGTATCTCCTTCCTACCCCACCTCTCTCTCAAGTCTCTCCCTCCCACCTCCTCCACCTCTCTCAAGTCTCTCTCCCCATGCTAACTAGAGAACAAACACACACACTCTCTCTCTCTAGTTTCTCCCTCACACCCCCTCAATCTCTCTCCTTCTCTATCTCTCTATCTATCTCTCTCTCTATCTCTCTCCCACTCCCCATTTGTCCCTCTCCCTCTCTCTCCCTCCCACCTTGTCTCCATATCTCAGGCTCTCCCTCCCACCCTAACTAGAGAACTCTCTCTCTCTCCCACCCCCTCCCCCTCTCCCAACTCTCTCCCTCCCACCCTAACTAGAGAACTCCATCTCTCTCTCTCTCTCCCACCCCTCTCCCTCTCTTAAGTTTCTCACACCCAACCTAACTATAAAACTCTTTCTCTCTTTCCCCTCTCTCTCCATCTCTACCTCTCTTCAAATCTATCCCTCTCACCCCCTCCCCCTCTCTCAATTCTCTCCCTCCCACCCTAAGTGGATAACACTCTCTCTCTCTCTGATGTCTCTCCCTCCCACCCTAGCTAGAGAACTCTCTCTCTCTAACCTCTATCTCTCTCCCACTCTTCCCTCCCTCTCAAGTCTCTCTCTCTCAAGTCTCTACCTCCCACTCCCTCTCCCTCTCTCAAGTATCTTTCTCTCACTCACTCCCTATATCTCTTTCCCCTCTACCCTTAACCTTAAACCCTAAAACCTTAACCCTTAAACCCTCTACTCTTAACCCTCTACCCTCTATCTCTATCAAGTCTCTCCATCCTACCCCCTCTCCCTCTATCAAGTCTCTCTCCCACTCACTCCCTCTCTCTCTCTTTGTGTCTCTCTCTCTCAAGTCTCTACCTCCCACCCCCTCTCCCCCTCTCAAGTCTCTCTCTCTCTCTTTCTCACTCACTGCCTCTCTCTCTCCCCTCTACCCATAATCCTCTACCCTAAACCCTTAACCCTTAAAACCTAAACCCTCTACCCTCTATCTCTCTCAATTATCTCCCTCCTACTCCCTCCCCCTCTCTCAAGTCTCTCACTTACACAATCATTCTATCTCTCTCCCCTCTAACCCTAACCCTCTACCCTAGCTTGCCAATTTAGTGAAATTGGGAATGCAGTTTGAGGTATAGGTTTGAGGGTATAGGCTGAAGGATTAGGGTTGAGGGTCCAATGTATATGGTAGAGGGTAGAGGGTAGAGAGTAGAGGGTAGAGGGTAGAGGTTAGAGGGTAGAGGGTTGAGGGTTGAGGGTTTAAGGGTTGAGGGTTTAGGGATTAGGGTAGAAAGTTTACTTAATTTAAGGGTTTAAGGGTTGAGGGTTTAAGGGTTAAGGGTTTAGAGTTTAGAGTTGAGTGTTTAAGGGTTGAGTTATAGGGTTAAGGGATTAGGGAAGAGAGGGAGGGATGGAGATATTGAGGGAGAAGTGAGATAGAGAAGTAGAGAAGAGGAGGGAGGGATAGAGATAGATGAGGGTTGAAGATCCAATGTATAAGGTAGAGAGTTAAGGGTAATGGGGAGAGAGATAGAGGGAGTGAGTGAGTTAGAGAGAGAGACCTAAGAGAGGGAGAGGGGGTAGGAGGGAGATAATTGAGAGATATAGGGAGGGAGTGGGAGAGAGATAAAGGGAGGGGGATTAATGGTAGAGGGTAGAGGGTAGAGGGTTTAAGGGTTTAGGGTTTAAGGGTTAAGGGTTTAGGGTTTAGGGTTAAGGGTAGAGGGGAGAGAGATAGAGAGAGTGACTAAGAGAGAGACCTAAGAGAGTGTAGAGGGGAGAGATAGATGAAGTGAGTGAGTGGGAGAGAGATGTGACAGAGACTTGACCGAGAGATAAGGAGCGAGTGAGTGAGAAAAATAGAGGGTAGAGGATTAATGGTAGATGGTAGAGGTTTAAAGGGATAAGGTTTAATGGTTTATGGTTAAGAGTAGAGGGGAGAGAGGTAGAGGGAGTAGGTGAGTGAGAGAGACCTAAGAGGGTGATGGGGTATGAGGGAGAGTCTCTATATCTCCCCTCCCTCTCTCTCTCTCAAGTATCTCCCTCCTACCCCCTCTCCCTGTCTCAATTCTATATCTCTCACTCACTCCTATCTCTCTCCCCTCTACCCTTAACCCTTAACCCTTAAACCCTTAAACCCTCTACAATTAACCCTCTACATTCTATCTCTCTCCTAATCCCTCTCTCAAATATCTCCATCCTACCCCCTCTCAATCTCTTAAGTATATCTCTCTCTCAGTCATTCCCTCTATCTCTATCCCCTCTACCCTTAACCCTAAACCCTAAACCCTAAACCCTTAACCCTTAAACACTAATCCATTAAACCCTTTATCTCTCTACCCTTAACCCTCCCTCCCTCTATCTCTCTAACCTTAACCCTCCCTCCCTATATCTGTCTCCCACTCCCTCCCTCTCTCAGGTCTCTCTTAGTGACTCCCTCTATCTCTCTCCCCTCTACCCTTAACCATAAACCCTTAAACCCTTCAACCCCCTATCTCTCTCTCACTCCCTCACTCTATCTCTCCCTCAAGTATATCTCTCCTACTCCCTATCCCTCTCTCAAGTATCTCTCTCTCACTCACTCAATCTGTCTATCTCTCTGCCCTCTACCCTTAGTCCTCTACCATCTACCCTTAATCCTCTACCCTCTACCCTTAACTGTAAACCCTAAACACTTAACCCTTAAACCCTTAAACCATCTATCGGCTATCTCTCTCCCACTCCCTCCATCTCTCTCTTTCTTTCAAGTCTCTCCCTCCTACCCTCTCTCCCTCTCCCAAGTATCTCTCTCACTCACTCACTCCTTCTATCTCTCTCCCCTCTACCCTTAACTCTCTACCCTCTACCCTAGCTTTCCAATTCGGTGAAATTGGGAATGTAGTGGCTTGTTTGAAAAAAATGGGTCCAAGAAATGGGATCTCTCAGTGATTTACATTACCGAGAGACCCCATTTCTTGCACCCATTTTTTTCAAATAGGCAAGTTAGGTTGCTAATTTCACCGAATTGCCAAGCTAGTGGGCCCACTAGCTTTCCAATTCGATGAAATTTGAAATGTAGTGACTTGTTTGAAAAAATGGGTATGAGAAATGGTGTCTCTAGTGATTTACATCACCGAAGACCCCATGTCTTGGACCGATTTTTTCAAAAAGGACAAGTTAGGTTGTCACTTTCACCAAATTAGGAAGCTAGTGGGCCCACTAGCTTGCCAATTCAGTGGAATTGGAAATGTAGTGGTCTGTTTGAAAAATGGGCCCAAGAAATGGTGTCTCATCAAGACCCCATTTCTTGGGCCCATTTTTTCAAATAGGTTAGTTAGGTTGCCAATTTCACTGAATTGCCAAGCTAGTGGGCCCACTAGCTTGCCAATTTAGTGAAATTGGCAATATAGTGGCCTATTTGAAAAAATGGGTCCAAGAAATGGGGTCTCTCAGTGATGTAAATCACTATGAGATCTAATTTCTTGGACCCATTTTTTCAAACATGACAAGTTAGGTTGCCAATTTCACCAAATTAGCAAGCTAGTGGGCCCACTGGCTTGCCAATTTAGTGAAATTGGAAATGTAGTGGCCTATTTGAAAAAATAGGTCAAAGACATGGGGTCTCTCAGTGATTTACATCACTAAGAGACCCCATTTCTTGGATCCAATTTTTCAAACAGGAAAGTTAG
Source organism: Sequoiadendron giganteum (assembly GCA_007115665.2). Taxonomy (NCBI): domain Eukaryota; kingdom Viridiplantae; phylum Streptophyta; class Pinopsida; order Cupressales; family Cupressaceae; genus Sequoiadendron; species Sequoiadendron giganteum. The sequence goes on along the minus strand of CM021104.1, from coordinate 112,593,185 downwards.
GTCGCCAATCTCATTGAATTTCCAAGCTAGTGGGCCCACTGGCTTGCCATTTTAGTGAAATTGGTAATGTAGTGGCCTATTTGAAGTCCAAGAAATGGGGTCTCCCAATGATGTAAATCACTGGGAAACCCCATTTATTGGACCCATTTTTTCAAACAGGACAAGTTAGCTTGCTAATTGCACCAAATTGGCAAGCCAATTCGGTGAAATTGGAAATGCAGTGGCCTGTTTAAAAAAATGGGTCCAATAAATGGGGCTCTCGATTATGTAGATCATAGAGAGACCCCATTTCTTGGACCCATTTTTTCAAACAAGCCAGTACATTTCCAATTTCACCGAATTGTCAAGCTAGTGGGCCCATTGGCTTGGCAATTCGGTGAAATTGGCAATGTAGTGGCCTATTTGAAAAAATGGTTTCAATAAATAGGGTCTCTCAGTGATGTAAATTTGACAAGTTAGGTTGCCAATTTCACCGAATTGGCAATCCAGTGGGCCCCCTAGCTTGCTAATTCGATGAAATTAGCAATATAGTTACCAATTTCACCCTCTCTTAGGTCTCTCTCTCTCTCTCCCCTAAACCCTAATCCCTATACCCTATAAAATTAACCTTAAACCTTCAACCCAATACCATCAACCCTAATCCATATACCCTATAAACTTAACCTTATAACTTCAACCCTATACCTTAAACCATAAAAGCTACACCCTCAATCCTCATCCCTATACCCCATACCCTATACCCTAAACCCTACACCCTCAATCCTCATCCCTATACCCTATACCCTAAACCCTAAAAATTATCCCTTAAACCTTAACCTTATAATTAAACACTAGATCCTACATTAAACCTTTTACCCTAAACCTTGAACCTTGAACCCTAAACCCTCAACCCTAAACCCAATACCCTCAACCCTATACCAAATATTCTAAACCCTAATCCCTATACCCTATATAGTTAACCCTACACCCCCAACCTTGAACACTATACCTCAACCCTACACCTTCAACCCTCATCCTTATACCCTATATCCTCAACCTTATAACCTAAGTCCTCAACATCATCCCCCAACCCTATACTTAAACCCTAAACCCTACATTCAGCCTTGTACACTAAACCCAATAACCTCAACCCTTTACCCATTATTCTAAAGCCTAATTCCTATACCCTATACACTTAAACCTATACCCTCAACCCTATACCCATTATTCTAAACCCTAATCCCTATACCCTCAATCTTGAACACTATCCCTCAACCCTCAACCCTATACCTTAAACCCTAAACCCTACACCCTCAACCTTATACCCTAAACCATAAACATTATCCCTCAAACCTATACTTCAACAGAAAACCCTACACTCTCAAGCCTTAACTCTATACCTTATACCCTACACCCTAAACCCTAATCCCTATATCCTATACACTTAACCTCATACCCTCAACCCTAAACATTATACCTCAACCCTCAACCCTTAAACGTGTACATAAATCCTAAAACCTAAACCATCAACCCTAAACCTAATATCCTCAACCCAATACCCTCAACTATATACCCAATATCCTAAACCATAATCCATATATCCTATACACTTAACCTTATACACTCAACCCTAAACACTATCACTCAAACCTCAACCCTATACCTTAAACCCTAAACCCTCATCCCTATACCCTATACCCTCAACTTTATACCTAATATCCTAAACCATAAACCCTATTCCGTATACACTTAACCCTATAACCTCAATCCTATACCTTAAACACTAAACCTTACACCCTCAACCCTCATAGGGCAGAGAGAAAGAGGGGGAGGGATTGATTGGGGAAGGAGGGATTGGGGAGAGAGAGAGAGGTTGGGAGGGAAAGAGGAGATAAAGATAAGTGAGAGGGAAGGAGAGGTAGACAGACATGAGAGATAAAGAGTAGATAAGGAAGGATAGATGGAGGGAGAGAGAGAGGGAGGTGAGAGAGAGGTGTGATAGAGAGAAATAAAGAGAGTGTGGTAGGGAGTGATAGAGGAATATGCAGGTAGAGAGGGATAAGTAAGATATAGAGAAGTAGAGAGAGATAGAGATAGAGGGAAGGAGGGAGGGTGGGTGAGATAGGGGAGGAAGAGAGAGGTAAAGAGGGATATGTGAGATAAAGATAAGTAGAGAGAGAATGGTTACATATAGAGGAGAGAGTTATAGAGAGGGAAAGAGAGAATGGTGAGATAGAGAGAAGAGAGTGAGAGAGAGGTAGAGGGATGGAGAGAGAGATAGAGATTAGATAGGGGAAATGGTAGGGAGAGAGAAATCTAGTGAGAGAGAGAGAGGGCTAGGGAGAGATAAAGATAATTAGAGAAAGATAGAGAATAAGGGAGGGAGAGAATCAATATAGAGAGGTATATAGAGAGTGGTAGGTAGTGATGGATGGATAGGTAGGTAGAGATGGATTAGGGAGATAAAGAGTAGAGAGGGAAGTAGAGGGAGATGTATGGAGGGGGAGACATGGAGGTGAGAGAGAGGTTAGATAGAGAGCAATAGAGAGAGTGTGGTAGGGAGTGATGGAGGGATATACAGGTAGAGAGAGATAGGTGAGATAGAGATAAGTAGAGAGACATATAGATAGAGGGAAGGAGGGAGAGTGGGTGAGAGAAGGGATGAAGGGAGAGGTAAAGAGGGATAGGTGAGATATAGATATGTAGAGAGAAAATGCTGACATATAGAGAATTAGAGAGTTACAAAGAGGGAAAGAGAGAATGGTGAGATAAAGAGGAGAGAGTGAGAGAGAAAGAGGGTAAGGGAGAAGTGAGAGAGAGTGAGAGAGAGAGAGGTAGAGGGAGGGAGAGGAGAGATAGAGAGTGGATAGGGGAAAAGGTAGGGAGGGAGACATTTATTGAGAGAGAGAGAGGGATAGGGGAGATAAAGATAATTAGAGAGGGAAGGAGAGGTAGAGAGAGAGTAGAGAGGGAATGAGGGAGGGAGGGAGAGAAGCAAGATAGAGAGGTGTAGAGAGAGTGTTAGGGAGTGATGGATGGAGAATTAGGTAGAGAAGAATTAGGGAGGTAGAGAGTAGAGAGGGAAGAATAGGGAGAGGTATGGATGGAGAGAGTGGGAGGTGAGATCAAGAGTAAGGGAGAGAGATTGGAAGGTTGTGATGGATGGAGAGCTAGGTAGAGAGGGAGAGGGGAGATATAGATAAGTAGAGAGGGAGGGAGAGAGGGAGAGAGATGTAGTGAGGGAGAGAGAGGTGAGATAAAGAGAAATACAAAGTGGTATAAGGAGAGGTAGGTAGAGAGAGGGAGAGATGAGATAAAGATAAGTAGAGATGGAAGGAGAGGTAGAGAGAGGCGAGATACAGAGAAGTAGAGAGGGAATGAGGGAGGGAGGGAGAGAGGTGTAGAGAGAGTGGTGAGGTTTTATGGATGTATAGGTAGGTTGAAGTGATTGGGAGATAGAGAGTAGATAGGGAAGAAGAGAGGGAGAGAGAAGTATGAAGTGAGAGAGAGGTTAGCTAGAGAGAAATAGAGAGAGTGGTAGGGCATGATGGAGGGAGAGGTAGGTAGGTATAGAGAGAGAGAGATAGAGAGATAAGTAGAGAGGGAAGGTGGGAGAGAGAGAGAGGGAAGGTGGGAGAGAGGGAGAGAGAAGTGAGGTAGAGAGAATTAGAGGGAAAAGGAGAGACAGAGAGAGAGAGAGATTTCTTGAGATCAAGGGAGAGAGAGTTAGAAAAATGGATAGAGATAGTGAGAGAGGGGTCTAGAGTGTAAGGGATAAAAATGAGAGATAGAGAGAGAAATAATAAAATTTTATGATTACTAAAATTTGACCTCTTGATTATTGAAATTTGACTAAGTTTGAAATTTGTGAGATCTTCAAAAAACTAGAAGAGAGAGAGGGGAGAGAGGGAGGAAGTGAGAGAGAGAGGGAGTGGAGTGATAAATTATAGAGAGAAGGAGAGAGTGAGAGAGAAAGATGATAGAACTTGCTTACTACTAAAATCTGACCTCCTGATTACTGAAATTTGACATGCTGATTACTGAAATTTGACTAAGTTTGAAATTTTTCAGATCTTCCACAAACTAGAATCTGCAATATAACTCCTAGAGATTTGAAACCACTCTCAAACATCCTACCTATATACATGAAATATAACTTAAATTATAAAAAATTAAATTTCCATATGTAAATTTTTATTTTATGTATATAGTCTCCCTGAAAGATAACAAGAGGAAAGAGATAAGAAAAAGAGAAAAAAAAAATTCAATGTACACCAAAATGTGAGCGTGTTATAACGCACTCACATTTTGTCAATGCATTCACAAAACGCAAAAAATGCATTCACAAAACATGTCAAAATTGAGATATAACATGAGCGCATTATATCTTGCTTTGGGAATCCCCAAGCCTTAGGATTGGTATTTTCTTTGGAATACCAACCCAAAGGCTTGGAGGGTATTCTCAATGACTGGAGATGTGTTTTTGCAAATTCTACAATTTTTCACATAATTGGGTTCATGCTCACCATCAGGATTGCATGTGGTTCAATATCGAAAAAATCAAACACATGGGTAATGTTGGGTTCTCTCTTATCTATTCAACAATGCAATTTTTTTCACTTTTTGACAATGTTAAGCCTTTCATCCTTAATTTATTTTGTTTGTATGTCTCTTTTTCTCCAAAAAGAAGTGTTTCGTATTTTTTTGTTATAAATTAACCATTTACCGATTTTTCAAATAAATTACATTTTTAGAAACTAGACTCCATTCTACAAATTTGAAAAAAAAAATTTTAAAAATTCAATTAGTTTCTAAAATTTGTAGGGGTAGCACGGCCAAAATTATGTTTTTCAGGAAGTGTCCACTTCGAAAATTAGTAAAAGATAAAATATTAATTAAAAAATTATTAGAAAAATCATGCATCAACTTCATACTATTAGCTAACTTCTGACTATAGCAATTTTAAAAATACTAAAAAAAATTTCATCATATGAGGGTCGTACAAGAGTTTCTATGTTATGTTTTTTTGACGAAAAAAACACCAATTTGTGTACATCCCTCGTTTGAACCCCTTAATCTCAACCATTTTCAAAATAAATTAGTAGTTTAGAAAGTAGGCTTGGAGCACTTGAATCCTTCTTTTTGTTCAATCTCAAAATTTTGAGTGTAAGTATCCTCAATTTCACACCCAAGGTCAGTACTTCCTGATTTCAAAAAAAGGTTGTCCACTTGAGTCCCCTTTTTGGGAACCATCTTGGTGCACTTACCCTGCTACTAGGCCATATGTATTTATATAGAGGTCGACTTACCCAGGCTAGGATGGGTAAGTTAGAGTATTGGAGGTGTATTTTGGATGATCTAGAGGCAATGACATGGCAACCATATCTTGATTGTGAGCATTGGGATGAGGATGATAGGGAGATGGGTTACTTGTGTGACTCCATGTATTTGATTGGCTGGACCCATTTTATTTTAGAGAGATTTCTACTGTGGAGGGTTTATAGACAGTACAACATAGTGTAGTGTATGCCTCAAGGTGTCACACATTACGCTCAATGGGAGAGTGATGTACTAGATTGGGGACCTTGTTTATCATATGATGTTTTAACACAGGGATATCGTACTTTACAACCTTTAGCCTAGGACTACCGTCGTGATATTGCAAAGGCACCAGTGATAGAGGAGTATGCAACATTTTTGGCATTATATCTGTGTCCTCGGATCACTATTCCTGATGAGCCAACAACCTTACCTGCAGAGGAGGATATTAGGGTTGTAAGTGGTCGACGACAAAGATGAGTAGAGGAGGATGTGGTGGAGGAGGCAGAGGAGGATATGGATGCGGAGGAGGAGGATGTGGATGTGGAGGCGGATGTGGATATAGGGGTAGAGGATATAGGTTTGGAGGAGGATGCGAATGTGGACATTGAGGCCATTGATAGTGAGGAGAGCAACAGTGGCGACAACAACAATGATAGTGGAGATGATGGAGGGGATAGTGGCAGAGGGGTTGGGCCAAGTGGTTTTGGTCTATCTTTGAGTAGGCCTCGGTAGAAGTGAGTAGTGGAGATGTCGTCTATTGACCAGTAGAGACAAATTGTGAGCCTACAGGTGCAAGTTCAGACTTTGCAAGGATAGTTGGTGCAGACACAGGGTTTATTAGTACAAACTCAGACACAGCTGTAGACCCAGGCATAGGCACATGCGCAGGCATTAGCACTTGTACATGGACAGTTAGCAAAGGTCCAGACACAGGTGGGCACACTAACAACTGGGCGAGATAGTGCCAGACAGGTTGCATTGAGGGCACATGAGACTACAAAGACATTACAGATGGTGGCTGATGGTACCTCTGTGGCTGACTATATGCGGGAGGTTTTGCAATTTGGTCGAGAGGAAGAGTTCTACAAGGGTCGGTATCATGACACAGTTCTTACCAATTGTAGAGTTAGTTATGCCCCCTCTAGATCTGACAAGACACATACCCGAACAGTTAGCAAGGGTGTGATGCAGCCTCCTTGGAGATGTCCCAGAGATCTTGGTACATCTGGTGGTGGTGGTGGTAGTGGTCCCGTGATGCCTACACCCTCTGGTATTAGTAGATCCTAGATGTTGTTGTGATATATATTTTTGAGGCATGATGTACATTACGAGTCTAGTTTTGATGATGTATCTCTTTTATATTTGACTTCATTATATACTTGACATTGGTGATATATATGATGCAATTGATTTCTATGATGGAGGTATTTATTTTAATATATGATGTTCTAATGTGATGAATCTAATTTAAATGTTCTATGTCATGATTCTAGGATGAATGTATGGATGTATGATGATCTAATTTAAATGCTTTTGTCATGTGATGATCCTATGGTGAATGTTTTCAACTTAATGTATGAATATATGATGAATGGATGGATATGTATGACAATGATGATTTGTGATACATTATGCAAAAAATGTATGAATGATAATGATGATTTGTGATGGATGTTGTAATAAATGATATGATTTAGAATTGACTAAATGTATATGATAATAATGTAATAAATGATATGGTGTAATGAACATGATAATGGTAAGTGTATGATGATTTGCATATGGTAATAATGTAATAAATGATACGGATGTAATGAACCTGATAATGATAAATGTATGATGATTTGCATCTGGTTTAATAATGTAATAAATGATATGGATGTAATGAACCTGATAATGATAAACACAATGACATGATTTATTTATCTATGATATGGTGTTGAAAACATGGTACAATAAATGCACAACTATTTGATGTTAAATGTATGATTGATGAGATGATAAAAATTCTTTATCATGTATGCCAATGAAAAGATGACGCACCTATATGTTTTTGATGAATTTATTTTTTTGGTTTATGTCAAGTATACTCAATCAGATTTGTAGAAAAGATAATCATCAATTTGAATCCTGTGTAACAAGATTCTCTGCAAATGTGGAATTTTATGAATGCAATCTATTTTTATCATGCAACTATATGTAGCCTATTGACATTTTAATAGTACTTTTTTGATTGGTATCATCATAGAGCTTTTTAGGATGTTGAAAGCGAGAAAAAACGTTAATGGTATATGTTAGACCAATGACGAATTGATTACTTCTTTCATGATTTTTGATATTTCAAGCGAACACAAGCATCTAGGTATGATTAAACAGAGATGACCTGAGCATTTCTTGCATAAACAAGCAAAGATTAATCATCCAAATTATAACTGTGAATAATTAATATACAAAAATACACTTCTTAATATTATATTATATCAAAAGATTCTACAATTAAACTAATTTAAAATAAGAATCTACTAAAAGCGTCACATTTCTCTATATCTCCAAAGATTGATTAAATCAATATGGCTCTCAGATTGTGTGAGCATATGTGACTATTAAAATGGCAATCTAGAGAACGAAAATGATGTTGATACAATGATCTAATCCTATATGATAATATCTATATGATCAAAATAAACTAATTTAATCTATGCTTGACATGAAACTATGATGAAAAGCTACAGTATGTAGCCATGATTATGATTGCTTGATGCTTTTACTATGATTCTTGACACTTTCCTGTAGAGTAAGATTGCATGAACTTGGTATAATTTGGATACTAGATTCTGAGATCTGGATCCTTTTCTTGTTGAATGAAGCTTTATTTATAGATTTCCCAGTAGCAGCTTTGCATAGGGGCAACAAACAAAGGCTTGGATTCAAACTGGAGAATTGAATGGTGAGAAATGAAAGAAATTGAGAAGATTGTGGGGATTGTCCCTACCCATGAAAACACCAGGCAAGAATATAGGAAGGATTGATGGAAGAGGATTGAGGGATCAATTTCCAATTTGTCTCCAAATCTTCCCGTGAAGATTGAATCAATTAATTTAGACATATTTTTGACATAAATTAGACATATGATATCTAATTTGGTTTTGAGAAAATAGAGGAATTGATTTATGCTTTTATTTAAATATTTTTATTTGTTTAAATTAACAAAAGAGGGGTAAATAATTTAATAAAACAAACTATAATTTTTTTTTAATTAAATTAAAATAGAAGAATATGATAATTAATCAATAAAGTGTTTGATCTTTATTTAATTAATTTAGGATAGATGTGATAGAATAAAATAGGAAAATTGATAATTAAATCAAACAAAGTATTTAATTTTTTTATTTAATTAAGATGAGATAATAGAAGAATTAGAAAAATTTAAATGTGAACTATATAAATAAATATTTCTATTTATTCAATAGTACAAGAATTTAGAATAATTAATCAAATAAATTGTATTTAATTAATTGGATTCTCCAAACCAATTTTAGGTGTATACACTTGGAATTTCTATGTTTGGTCGGATCTTAATATGTACTTCTTGTGGGTGGATTGAATGACTACACTGTGCTTGTATCTAGCCTTTGTTGCTCATTCTCTTCCCAACAATGAAGGGATGTGGTGTTCTGTGTCTATCATGTGATTCATAGAAAGGAAATTTTGGTTTTAAAATGTTGTAAAATAATTGGTGCATCACCACTTTTTATGTTTTTCCATTTACGTTTCTTTCTACTCATTTCCCAAACTCAGGGAAGAGCCAATTTTCTATAAAAATCCTAGAGGTATTTAGTGAGGCGCATATTGTTCCCCCACTCGCTAAATTTACCATAAGAATGTTAGAGAGGTGCAAGCTTTGATGATTAATAGTACCCTCAATATTTCCTATTCTTTTCGAGTGCTTGTGTGAAAGAAAAAACTTATGATTTTCCTTTGTTGATAGTTTTCCCAGAGGCCAGTGAATATTTATTTAGCATTTCATTTAGATGAATGGCCTCCTTCCTCTTTTTCATGCCCATTATTATGGTGTCATCAGAAAATTGTTGATGGGAAATTTCCTAAAGATCACTTGTCACCATGATGCCTTCAATCCGTTGAGAGTTAATTCCATCAACAAAAATCCATCCTAAAGCTTCATCCATCAAAATATAAAGGAAAGGGGAGATGGGCTCACCCTTTCATAGTCCCCTTGATACTTCAAGAAAGCCCTCTAACAAATCATTTAAAATTATTGAGAATCTCCAGTCGACCATATCATAGGCTTTTTTGATATCTAGCGTTATTATCATACTAGCCTATTTGGATTGCTAGATCAATTGAATGGTTTCTTATGCAATAATTATTCCATCCAGAATAGATCTTCCTAGCATGAAGCCAGTTTTCTCTTCTACTATCACACTCGGTAGTATAATTTTTAATTTATTCATCATGGATTTTTTCATAACCTTATATATCGTATTACATAGGGTGATTGGCATGTAATCATCTAATGATTTTGATTCTTCCTTCTTGGGGATCAATACAATAAAATTATTTTTAACTTCTTTGAGCAGGATCCCAAAAATCCAAGATGATTCAATGGATTTCACCAATTCATCTCCAATCAACCCCCAAAATTTATGAAAGAAGCCAGCAGGCAATCTATCCCGACCTGGAGCTTTGGCAAGATGTAGTTGAAAAAGGGCAACCCTTATTTTTCCTTTGTGTATTTCTCATTCAAAATTTTGTTTTGTTCCTCTATTACTAACTTTGGGATGTTTCTCAATAGTTCTTGCTGATACATCAAGTTCGAACCCTCAACATTATTCAATAACTTGCTTAAGAAGCTTATTACCTCCTCAGCCACTCACCTAGGCTCCACCACCATTGTGCCATCTGAAAGCTTCAAACTAGTTATTCTATTCACTCCTATGTTTCCTTGTGTTGTTGTGAAATAATTTTATATTATTATCACCTTCTTTGAGCCAAAATTCTCTAGATTTCTTCTTCTAAAACACCTCCTCTTTGACAAGAATATCTTCATATTTTCCCAACAATTTTTTTTGCTTGAGATAGCTTTGTTGATTCATGCCACTCTGAATGATCTCCTCTTCAAGGATCTGGATATCTTCTTCTATGCTTTCCTTTGTTTCAAATATGTTTCTAAAATGATTCCAATTCCATTATTTTATTCTTTTATTTAGCCATTTTAACTTTTTAATTAGGATTTTTTTTTTATTTGGACACTTCAAATCTGTTCCACCATTCTTCCACTAGACCTGAAAAGCTTGGGTCCTTAAGCCACATATGTATTTTATAACTTAAAAGGGCAACGGTGTGGGCTCCAAACCTCCAAAATATCAAATTGAATGGGGAGGTGATAAGAGCTAATGCAAGGGATGATTCTTTCTTCTAGCAAGAAAGCAAAACTATCTAGACTTCCCCAAAATATAAATCTATCTAGTTTTTCCAAAATCTGACAAAAGCTCGGCCTCTTGTTCATCTATGTGTATGATCCATTTTTGAATTCTATACTTAGAAATTGATTATTTTCAATCCAATCCTTGAAATCCTTTTGTGACTAATTTTATTTTTATATCCCTCCCATCTTGTCCTTGCCATCTAGTATTGCATTAAAGTCTCCCCTTCTAGTGACCTAAAAAACAATCTATCTCCTGCCATAGAGCCCTCTTCATAATGCTTGAATTTGGATCATAAACATTCACAATTCTAAACCTAATCTTGGATTGAATGCTATGAACCTGACAACTGAGCCAATATGAGTTTCCTTCTAGCATTTCAATCTGCACTATTTCTATCTTCTAGAATAATGCAATACCGCCAGACACCCCATTTTTTGAGCATCAATAGAATTTCAACCCTTTTTTTTGTTCCTAAATGTATCTCATTCAATATTGGTCATCTTTGTTTCTTGTGTTAAGAATATGTCTTCTTTGGTAAAATCTAACCTTCATTTGACCAAACATTGCTTGTTATGGGTGTTTAAGCCCCTAACATTCCACGATAAGAGTCTCATGGTGACCCAAGAAGGGGGACTCCCTTCCATGACCTCAAAAGCATTGTTATCTTTTACCAACCCTCTGAATCACCATCCAAGGATCTCAACTCTTGGTGTGAATTTCTTCCCCTTAACTTCCTTTTCCCACAGTTTGGTTTTAATTTTTTGGTTGTTTCTTGTTTAATCACTAGTTTTCCTAGAGTTTCTAGTTCTTCTAGCTCATCTTGTATTTCTACTATTTCTTCCAACATTATCTACTATTCTTCCATTAATAGATTTACCACATCCACCATGTCTTCATTTGTATTGTTTAAGGAGAGGATTGTTTCTCTAACACTTTTGTCCTATTCTTCCCAAACAACCTCCATGGCTATTATCATTAAGCAATGGTTAATGTCCTCCCTATATTAGTGACGATAGTTTCTGCCTTCAGGACTTCATCAACCTCAAGTCGAGGTTGCACCACTATAATTTCCCTTGCATTCTCCATTCCCTTCAATGTGTTCGCCTACTCTATTCCATCCATGTCCACCTGAGGAGACACTTTCCTCTTTTTGGAGGTTTCTTGGGAAGAAGAAAAAATTATCAATTCTTTGCCTTTTCTTTTCATCTCTTTCATCCCAACCACACCAACCACCTCCTTTAAAGCCATGGTGGGTGACTGTATCTCTTTTGTAGGTTCCTCCTTTTGAGTTTTATCCCTATTTTGGTCATTCCTCGAGCCTGCAACCTCCATCATCCTTTTTGGAAGGAATTTTCATTTGATGCCTAATTGCTCTAATACCACCCTTTGATTCCATCTTCCATTTATTTCCATTAAAACTAGTTCTTCCATGATCCCTTCCTTTAGATCCACCATAACTACCACTTTGGCTTTCGTCCCCAGCTTCCCATTTTTTAAAAATTCATCCACCCCCAGAAAAGATCCTAACATTCCCCCAATAGCCATTAGGGCTTCATAATTCCAATATTCCATTGGAAAACCCTCTAGACATACCCACATGGGTAGATAATTAATTTGCGATTTTTTTCTAGATCAAAGTTGGCAATCTAATCCAAGTAATGCAAACAATGGTTTTCAGAAAATGATGGATCTCCATACAAAATGTTATGCTTCAAATTTGAATCTATACATTCAATTAGGAAATAATCCCAAGTCAAAGTGGAGACACTTACTTTATCTTTGAATTTTTTCATCCACCATTGTATGACCTACTCACTTGTCACTACTTTTCTGCTCCATTTCGTTATCAAAGCTCTGTCTTTCAATCATTCCACTATTGCAACCAAAACCTAATGGGGGATCTCCATGAGCCTCTCATATTTGGTAAAACCCCCTATTCCTATAAGGAAATCCTTTGTTTCCTTCAACAATTCTCTTTTTTGCTTGATTGAAGTTCTTGCCTCCCTCACTAGCATGTCGCTCCCTAACTAGATATGCATTCACACTGTACATCACTCAGAAAAGATAGGAGGGTGATTCCTTTGCCTTTGAAGAGGATGCTACAAATTTTGAGGTTAATTTCTTTGTCATCATTCGTTCACCTGTGTTGTCACACATTACTCTTGAAACAACTTTGTTGACACCCTATGGTATTTTTGAACTTTCCCTATTGCTCTCGCTTGCGATTTTGTACCATTTTTTGATATTTTGATTGTGATAATTAGAGTTTCATTTAATGTAAGGTTAATAATAAATAATAATAAATTTAAGAAATATACATTTGAACACAATATTATAATGAAGCCATTAGGAAAAGTAGAAATAAGAATTGAACACATTATATTAAAGATTAAAATGGTAAATACATGATTAAATTGATACTGAGTGTGCTCCTAAGAGATATCTTAGAAAGAAGATAAATAAACACCTAGTGAGATCATGATAGAGGAGATTAAATTGTCATGTCCTCTAGCTTGGATGAAGTTAAAGAAGATAGTATTCATATCTCCCTCTTAAAGCTTGTCAATCCTTGGATTTTTCTTCCAAAATAACTCCTCCCATTGTTCCTATTCAGGTAGCTCATCCAAAGCATTTTCATTAGCTTTAAGGGAATCTTGGGCAATCCCTTGATCTCTATTCTACCTAGAGATGATATACAATTAATTTTGAGCTACAAATTTCTCCTTAAAAACATTCCCTATTTCAATTCCTTAGCTTAAATTTCACAAAATGGAGCCTTTTGACAAAGGTATACATGGTTGTCCCATGTGGAGGCAAGCCACAAGATCACCAATATTTATATAAGGTCCTACAAAGAAGGATCATGTAGCCACATTTACTTGAATTTGAAGGAAGGATTCTTAGAAATTTCTTGACTAGAATTTGATTTCGAGCCACTCCAGCCAAGGACTTTTGAACTGGAGATCCACTAATTGCCTAATAAAAAATTGGAAACCAAAAACCTATCCAATCTCCTAGAGATAGAATTCACAACAATCATCCTATTATTCTAAGTGAACAAATCCTTGAGAGGTTGTATGCCAATCAAATCCATCTTGGGGGTAAGTGCATGGATGTGTGACACATTTTTGGCTGTTAAGATGCCACCTTTTTTTTCTTTCTGAAAACAATAAAATTTGATTTGCATTAGAAAATAAAGATAGTTACGCTCAAAATTTCAGGATGCAACAAGAACAAAAGTTGAAGTGCTCCGAGTTTAGTTTCTAAGCTACTAATTTTTTTTTGAAATTAATGAAAATTAAGGGTTCCAAAAATGGGGGGGCAAAACAAGTCCTATTTTTATAAAAAAAACAACATGGTGCTTGAGGGCTCCCTCCTTTTTGATTAACTTTTTTATAGAATTTCAAAAATCCCAACAATGAGAAATTAGCTAACACCATATAGTTTATCCTCATTCTTTCTAATAATTTTTTTAATGAATATATAATATTTTATGAATTTTCAAAGTGGACACATCCTGAAAAGCTAAAATTTGAGTGTGCCCCCCCTATATTTTTTTGAAAACTAATCAAAAATAGAATTTTTTTTCATTATGTGTAGAATGGAGTCTAGTTTTAAAATATGTAATTTGTTTCACATTTTGATGAATGATTAAAAATCTATCCTAAAACTAGCACAAGCTAGTTTTTGACCAAAAATGAAGGCATTTACAAGAGAAGTTATGTATCAAAACCTTAACTAAATCAAATTTTTTTTTTTTTTATATATTTAGACAACTAAGAGAGAGGTTAACACCATCATGGTTTTTTATAAACTTGCATTGAAATACGTGCAAATATGATGGTGAGCACAACCAAAAATGTGTGAAATTTTCTCCCCCTTTCCAAAAATCGCATCTTTTGCATGAGATGGTTGTCCAAACCTTTGAGTCAGATGCCCAATGCAAAATCCAACCCATTGGATTTGTTGAAAATGAAGGTAAATTTGTGGCTTAAAAACTTGTACAACTATTATATTTTAGATCTAATTAAGTATTCTTTATCACAATTAATAGTGCATGATTAATCTATTAAGATCAATTCTTTGCCAATGATTTATTCTATTAAATCAATTTTATCTTTTATAAAAGTAGACAAAATATTGTAGAAGAAATATAGACAGAAGATAAAAGTGACACAACATATACATGGAGAAACCCTTTCGGGAAAAAACTCCACCAGAACTGATATTGCTTGTATTATTTAATCTCAAAATAAGATTACAATAATATTGTATCAATCCTTGATTGATATGCTTCATTTCTCTTCAACAATGCTTGTTCACAACCTACAATAAACTCACATGAAACTCTCTAAAACTTGCAGCAATAAATAAAAAATTATGAACTTTGTAAACTCCTAAGAGTTGAAAATTATAAATCATTAAAGCCTCTCTCAAAAACCTATGCCTAAAATTTCCAAGTAGAGTTACACCTCCTAAGCAAGAGTCAAACCAAAGTCTTCCTCAAAGTTGGCACCCCAAATTGTCCACTTAATTGAACTTTGGTCTCAAAGATATCTTAGAAGCTTCACCTCAAAGTTGGTGCCCAATAATGGGCCCACTTAACTGAACCTTGTAAATATCTTTTCATGCAAAAGGTATTAGCTGAAAGATGCCAACTTGGAAGCCCAAGGTGGGTCCAAGTCAATCTAAGTTAACTGAAACATATCTCTCCATCAATTTATGCAAACAATGTGCATGCTTGATCACTTCGAGTTAACTGAAAGTATCCACCTATTATATGTCATGCAACTCAAGTCAACTAACATGCAACTCAAGTCAACTAATATGAAACTCAAAGTAATTGCATGCAACTCAAGTTAACTAGCATGCAACTCAGCGTAACTACATTCAATTGAAGATAACTAAACCATAACTGAACTGAACTGAACTGAGCTGAATTAAATTGAACTAATACTAATTTGATATTGAACTGATAGTGCCAATCCACTCTTGTAAATATCAATCCCTATATTGTAGGAAAAAGACATGCATTATTGAAGTGCTATCAAAACCTCCAAATAGATAACTAAAGCAAGGTGGGTTCCACCTTCCATGTGGAAACGCCATGTGCTCATATTATTTAGGAACTTAAAATGGATTTCCTCACATGTTCCTATTATCTAGTAATAATTACAAATTTCAATTTACATGTTCATTTCATTCAAATTTAATATTTTTCTAATCCTAGTCTTGAGGAACACTTTTCAAGGACTTAGGAGATACATGAAATATGTTTAGGATTGCAATTAAATGACATCCTATTCCCAATAGGGTTGGTATTTCCCAAAGCAACCCATTTGGCGAGCACCAAACTTGGATCTCACCAAATGGGTTGTTTCATTTGGCTAGTGCCAAATTTGGTGCTCGCCAAATGTCATTCATGACTTTTGGAATGCATTTTTCAAAACACTTTCATTTTCTCTTTCATTGCTAGGGAGACTATATACATGAAATAAACATTTAAGTATAAGTTGACATTTACATATGAACATGTTATGCCCTACATACACACCCAAAAATTTTCTTGGAAAAGTTGGGGATCCCCTATATTTTCCTTCATTTCGTTGGTTTGTTAGAATTGGGTTGCAGGATGGAATCGACACCTAAAACCTTTCAAGGTTTCAAGTTCTGGCTCTACCCTGACTCCAATCTTTGTTTCCTTTGTGTTCCTTGTTTGGTTCAAGTATCAGACTGGAAATGAAACAAGGAACCTTTCCAAGGTTCTTGTTCCTAGTTTCAGCTCGATCCCAGTTCCCCGCTTTGACTTCGGGTGTTGTTTGGGTTCGCATTCCTTGTCTAAACCCGATCCTGATCCTCATTCTTTTTTGTCACGACATTGGCTTTTCATCTTTGCCTTTTTTTCATTTGTTTTGGTCATTTTTTCTGTCTTGTTTGTCCGTCTTTGTTTCGTTGTTCTTATCGCGTCTCATTTTTGCATTGTCCGTCTTGTTTGTTTTTGTTTCCTCGTTCTTGTCATGTCTTTGTTTTTCGGTTGTCATTCAGTTTCCTCTATTTCTTCATCTTTGGTTTCGCGTCGTTGTTGGTTTGGTTTATTTTATTCTATACTTTCCTTTGAGTCCCCCAAAATACAAAAAAATTAAAAAATGAGAAAATACAAAAAAGTCAAAAAAGACAAAAAAAAAACAAAATCAAAATACAAAAAGGTTAAAAATTGTAAATATTGAAAATACAAAAATATTATTAAAAGTTAGAAAATAAATAAATAAATTTTAAATCAAATTGATTTTAAAGTTTTAAAATTTAAAATGTTCATATAAATACAAATCTTTAAAATTCAAATTTGAAAGATTAAAAAATAATAAAAAATAAATAAAGATGAAATAAATAAACTTAAACTTATAAATTTTAAGTTTTAAAGAAAATAATGTTTTTTATTTTAGTTGAAAAGATTTATAAAAGTTTAAATTTTTAAAATAAATGAGTTTTAAGAAGATAGGAAGTTTAAATAAAAAAAATCTTTTTAATATTTGAAAATATTTATAAAATCAAAAAGTGAGAATAAATAAAAATAAATAAACGAATAAATAAAAATTAAAAGTTTCTTGTTCGAAATTAATCCCGCTCCCGCATGTGCTGTTGGACTCAGACCCGAGGAGAACCCTGAACCGAGCACAAAGGAAAATATCCATGTCTCGCTTCCACTTCGCTTCTGCTTTCGTTCCACTTCCGCACACAGTGCCAAAATGGTTCCAGTCCTGCACTCAAAATGGTTCTAGTCCCACGACTAAAGAGAAGTGTGAAAGCATAGATGAAGGAATGATAACCGCTTGATAGAATGCGTCAAAGAGTTGTCATCTCATGGAGATGGAAGCTTTAGAACAAGATCTAGAAACAAAGACAAGGAAAATGAACTATTCAACAAAGTGCCTCAAAGAATGGTAGTAAAACTCCATGAAATTATCAACATCCTCCTTTCTTTTATGTGAAACAATGAATGGATATGAGCAGATCAATTTTTCTTTAGGCTTTCAGAACTTACAAGCAAAATGTTGATGGCAGGCATGAAGCTGAATTTCATAAGCAATTAGCAGTTCTATAGGAGATGCGTGCAAAATGTGGAAGTTACGCATGCTCTGGTAAACATGGCCAAATATGGAAGCATCTAAAAGACAAATGAACTGTTCACCAAAATTATTTAGAGAGGTATGATCACATGAAACACCATGATTGCAGAACATGGACGAGGGCAAGTGAAGTGTTTGATTAAATTCCTCAAAAAAGTGAAGTCTCATAGAATGTCGACATTGTAGGATCTTAGGTATTGCTAATTTTTTTTATGGACGACTGTTGCTAGCATCTTTTTCCTGTGATAGACAAGCCGTGAGGATGATAGGCACAAGAGTGAAGCACAACCAAGGTATGCCAACTATTGCACAAAACTCCCAAATAAATGTGATCTCATGGAGTGGAATGATTGTAGCATGCACACAAAATGTATTGTTGAAAAAAGTCTTGGTAACATTTGCAGGAAAATGTGATTGGAAGAGAAGAAGCTGAGCTCCATAACCCAACCATCATCCTCTCTATGCACACTCCGTTGGAGGGGTATCATCTAATGTTTGAAAAAAAACCTACCCATGTAAACATGAATGCAATAGGGATCATGTGAACTGTTTGGCTAAATGCACCAAAGAGATGTCATCCTAGAACCTTAATGCGTAGAGAGGAGGAATGATTGAAAAGAGATGTGGGTTGTTTGATAGAAACCCTCAATAAATTGTGGTCTCACAGTTTACCATGATTGTGGGATATGCACGAATTAGATTTGTTGACAAGGTAGTAGAAGCTTTGAAGAAAAAGCTATCAAAAGATGTGAGGCTAAATTACTCAAACCTTTGCTAGCATCATCCTCTCTGCACCATATGGGAGCTTTAAAATAGAGGTTTGAATAGTAATAATAAACATGATTGAAAAGGATCTTTAATCTGATATTATAATTACAATTTCCCTCATAAGGGCATGGGTTATTTTAACTCCAGAGCTTTTACCCATGAAGTGAAATGTTTGTTGGCTATGCATAAAATTGAGAAAAGACAATTTTAAAGAGGACACGAGTGGTAAAGGAAGTTTTCTTCTCTTGAACTAAAATGGTTGTAGCATCAACAACAAATAGGTGTTAAAAGGCCTTTGGCGATTTCAAACAAATGCAAGGGTGCTGCAACAATAATGGGTTACTCTTTTTGGGACATCCTGATTTTTGTTGAAATCACATATTTTTAGAAAATATAATGATTTAAGCCTTAAAAAGGTTCCATTTTAAGGGTTTTAATTGAAGAGGGTTTGATCAAACCCACTTATATCAAACCCCCTTGGATATAAAACCGCTAGTTTTAAACCATACCTATAATGGAGTCTCCTCTACACCTATCAAAATGCTGATAAAAAACCACTTTTGATTTACCTTTTAAGGGATCAAATTAATTTATTTAAAATTATTATTTTGTAAACATGTAGTCCTTATTATAAGCTTCCCAAAAGGTATAATTTTAAATATATTTAATTTTATTATTATATTTATTTTTTATTTCTTGTGAATGTAGGTTTTTCAATGAACATCGAGGTTTTTATTTCACACATATGGAAAAATAGGAAAAGAGAGAAAAAAAATTCTTAAAAATCCATGTACACTAGCTATTAATGTCCTAGTTCCAACAAAAACAAAATAAGTTAAATCAAATGAATAGAAAAAAAGTTATGCAGCTGAAAGTATAATATATCCAAATTATAATTACTCTGAATTAGAAAATTAATTAAAAAATATGTATGCAACAAAAAATTATGAAAAAATATCCATCCCCTAGATAATGGTGTGAAAACATTGTATTTAATAAATTAGAATTGTATGCTTTCTATAAAAAATGTTATGCAGTCGAAAGTAAGAATCAATTTTTGAAAATGATGTTTAGTAAAAAAAATAAGTTAATAAAAACTACATAAAATAATTCACAATTTATTTTTTAATTTTTTAAAAAAATATAATTAGATTCTCAACAAAAAATATCACAAATCACTAATTTGCTTCATCTTGAAATTCTTAATGGTTTAGCTTCTATAGGCGTACAGAAGTGAAGATCTGGTGAAAATGTTGATTTTAATGTCAAGTTTGGCCAAAAAGTGTAACCTATTATTGTGGGATCACCCGCAACAATAGGTGTATGGTTTACAAGAATGTGAAAGCATACAAACATGTCAGTAGAGATTCCGAAAGAGTAGAAAAAGAATTCAAAGATTGAATTTAAATATTGCACAATATAATGTTGAATTCTTATTTTAGAATTGATCATCATACTATGGGTATTTGAGAATAATGAGAGCACTTTGGCAATGTATGGACATTCATCAAGGGACAAAAGAATGAATATTTTATCAGATGTTGCATTTATAAAGGTTTTGCATAAACATAAATTGGTTGATTCAATAGATTAGAAATGAAAGCATCAATTAATTGATTCATATTTCTTGATCTTTGCACATTAAATGAACCAATTAATGTTATTGGTTAATTATGCATTGTTACAAAATATACTAATCTTTTGAATTTAATGTGATTTTTTAGGTGTGCAAGTGGATGGTGCCAAGATTAAATGTGGTGAATAATGTTATTTTTTATAAATTCATATGACAAAATCATTTTAATGTTATTTTATTATTTAAAATGACATCGATTTTAGAAGGGATTTTGTTTTATTTAAATTGTGTATTTAAAGTTTTCAAACCTTCACTTAAAATAATATGGAATTATTGAATTAATTATTATTAAATGGATTAAATTTGTCAATTAATTAAAGTGCTTTATGATTTGCAGGAGATGTTGAGGATTTGGAACTAAAAGGAGAGATTTCTGGAGAAGGATGTTGATCTATGTCATGCAAGACAAAGAACTCAAGGTCAAACTGAAGTCAACTAAAATCAGACAAAGGCTAAAATAGAAAGTTGGCCTGGTGGAGGGGTTGTTTGCATGCAAAAAGCTACAAATTTTAATGAGTTGTTTGAGTAGAAATTATGAAATTTGTTGAGTTATATTATCAAATCAAGCAAATTAAAAAAAAGTTATACATTTTGTCTTCAAGCTAATTAGAATTTAGCAATAGCATAGATGATAAAGTTTTATGTAATCTTAGTTTAGCTGAGGTAATTTGAGGATATTGGTTTTCGTACATTGGTGAATTTGCTAGAATTGTAAATGTTGTTTATTTGTTTTTCAGAAGTAGAAACAGTTGGATTCAAACCTATCTTAAGTTATGCTTTGGAATGATATTTTTTTTGTTAATAATTTGATTTGGAATTCTTCGAGGAATGAATAAAGTTTGTGTTTTCTTTTTTTTGAATTGTGATTTATGATCCGTCGATAAAGTTTGCACTATGAATGAATGTTTAGCTTTGTATTGATTATGGGCTGGTTTTTTCTATAGTTTAGTTTTAAGAATTTGTTGAAAAGTAACAGGTCTAGCTAATTGAATGAATCAGCATTCTTTTATCTCTTGCATACTTGATCTATCTTTTTCCTTTTTTATACCCCCCTATTAGAGTAGGTTTAGATAGAAGTTTGATCTTGCAGCAACCAAAAATCTCAATAACCAATAGGCCCCTTGAACATTACAGCCTCATTGACTACTTAGCAAAACAACATAGTTGAGAACCAACTATAGAGACCTTGGAAGATAGGTGATTTTAGATCAATTGTCTTTTGTAGCAGAAATAGAGTAGAGATATTCTGTTTAAATATTGTTGTGTAAATTTGGCCATCAACCAAACTGGTGCTAGAAGGAGGGCCACTTGAGAAATTTTGGATTGTTGTGTGTTGGAGTGGGTTGGATCTTAAGAAAACTTAGATCCAATGGACAACCCTTTGTATATCTACGAGATTATTCATGAAATTATGCCTCACCTGTATAATAGGCTTCCCTTATTTTTTGACAATGGACCAAAAGCGTCAAATCATTTTAAGATTTGTAGGGATTTATTAAATTTTTTCAAGGTTTGATATGAAGATATCCTTTATCAACTGTTTGTCAAAACACTTCAAGGTGTAGCACAATAATGGTATGATAATCTTTCCCCAAATACTATTTGTTCATGGATGGAGTTGGAAGTCTTATTCTTACATCGATTTGATCCTTATGTGTGTATCTAAAACCCGTCACTTCAATTTTGAGTTGTGAAAATAGCACCACATGAATTAATTATGTAGTTTAATCACAGGTTTCTTCTCATGTTTAAGCGAGTTGCAGATTCAAATTTGTTTATTAATGACTATGTGGTAAAAGAACATTATTATTGGGATTTGAATACTTTATTGGTAGCAAGAATTAAATTTTGTGGCAAGGTTACCACCTTATGGGATGCATTTAGCAAAGATCTCTTGTTGGCACAATTTGGACAAGATGTTAGAAACATGCCTAATCAAAGTAAGAACTATAATGATCTTGTACTTGAAAATTTCCACCCTTTGCATCTTTGCACTGGTTTACCCATAACGCCCACCCACATGAAAATTCAAGCTTTGCAAAAGCTAATGACAGAGTTCAAAATTCCACCCACCAATGAAGTTTTAACTGTATCATCTCTTTTCGGTCATACTCCAACACCTAATCCATTACATCATAATGAAGTTGTAAGTGAAATATTTGATGAGAAAATATATCATTTTGATGTTTTGTTTGAAAAATAACATGAAGCGGATTTAAATTTGAAGCATAATGGAAATATCAAGCTACAACCTAATTTTGTTGGAAATATTAATACTAGCGACAATATTGAAAGGTATGTAGTATCAACACAAGAATGTGGTCATCAAAAATCAGCAGTACCTTCTAATGCTTTGAACAGTTCTTCTGAGCAGGTCAAGAATCAATGTGATGATAGATGGACAAAAGAGAATAGTTCATGTTGGCTAGATATCCCACATATGCAAAATCGAGTAAGGAAAAATTTGGAAGAATTAGAAGATCCAAAGCTATCAGAACTTGTTAGGCCAAATGGATGTAGGATACATTGAAAAAATCAACATTCTCAGATGAATTGTCATTTTTTTCTTGGTAGGATGGAGTTATACTTCAAATAGCTGATTATTATTGAAGGAATGCTTATGGAAGATCCCTAGAATACTTGTCCACTCAATGAGGAAGATGAAACATCTAGCACCCATGAAAATGATAATCACTCCATCCAAAATGATGAGAGTAACTGTGAGGAGACATTTAGTTCTTCCCCATCTTCTGATGACCTTGATCCTTGCATCAAGATGGATTCCATGATTGATAAAGTTTCCCTACCTTGTGTAGATTTGTTGGATATGGAAAGTGAATTTATTGATACATTCATAGCCTCTTTCATGAGCATTAATAATGATGAAACATTTGTTAATGAGTTAACACAAGAAAATGAATTTGCTGATTTGAATAATGAATAGATTAAAATAGAGAAAACGCTTCAAGATCAAATTTGAAATGAATCTCGTAGTCAAGGATCAAGACTTGAATGCCAAAATTAATCTTCAAAGGAAGAAGGTCAAGGGGATGTGTAGATTCACCAAGTAATACCTGATGATCAATTAGATCAAGTTTACCCTCATTAACAAAATAGATTTTCTCTCAATGTCAATGAAAGTACTAACATGAATGACTATTTTTTTACCACAGCAAGCAATATATGATGGGATGCACTTGGATGAAGCAAAATAATATCAAGTAGACTATCAAGAGGTTGCTCTGAAGATTGAATTGCTTCACCATGACGAAGCAAATGAAATGTGGGGTATCCTCTAAGCTTTGATTATGTTTATTCAAATACATTGTTTGAAGAAAGTCCTTGCTTAGCATGCACTAGTGAATTTGATTTTAATTGTGATGAGCTTGATGGTGAATTGCACGTTCTAGTTGATGATATGCCAAAACATGAACTGAAGAAGTGTTTTCCTGGATTTGACTTTGTGCATTCAAATGAATTGTTCGAAGAAAATCGTTGTTAACCTTGTATATGTATCTTTGACATTAATGGTGATGAGCTGGATGTAGATTCTCAAATTCTTGTGGGTGACATATTTGAAGGGAGTGTTGGAAGCAAGGCTTCATCTCAGGAAGAGGTGGGTTTGCAAACCTTGCAAGTTGACGACGAGTGATCCCACAATACTTGTTTACAATTTTTGGGCAAACTGGACACCAAACTATTTTTTTTAACTAAATCTTTACTTTCAGGCTCCTATAGTGGCTAAACTATGAGGAATTTGAAGATGATCAAAACTAGTGATTTGTCTATAGATTGTAAATATATTTTTTTCATTTTTTTTGGAATTTGATTGCACTTATTTTCCATCTCCTTCGAAAGCTAGTTTAAAAAAAAAAAACATTTTTAAGGAGTGACGCTCACCGTATACAACATAATTTTTTTTGTATGAAGGATAAAATTCTATTTTTTTCGAATTTAGATTGGTAACTATGATATCTAGCACTTTCTTTTGGTTTTATAGTGTTTTATTGACTATTTTTTCCTCAATCAAGTTTCAAAGTCCAACAAATTACAATTTAGAGATAGACAGACTGTATACAACACAACTTTTTATGTATGTATCAAAATTCAATTTTATTTTCTTTAATGGATCAAGGACATCAATACCCAGCCTAAGAATATTTTTCAAAATTTTATTTTGATAATCTACTATTTTTCCACATGTGCAGAACAAAGAGCTTTATTTTCAATGAAAAACCTATGTTTAATAAAATTGAAAAAATATATACATAATAAAACAAAAACATATTAAAATTATATTCATTGGATAGATCATTCTAAGGACTACCATAATAATTGCAAATATATTTTAAATGAATTCATTGGATCCCCCAAATGGTAAATCAAAAGTAAATTTTATCAGCATTTTGATAGGTGTAAAGCAGACTCATTTATAGGCATGGTTTAAAACTAGCAAGGTTCTATCCAAGGGGGTTTGATCTAAGGTGCTTTGATAAAATCCTCTTCAATTGAAATCCTTAAAATGGAAGTTTTTAAGGCTTAAATCATTATATTTTTAAAAAATATGTGATTTCAGCAAAAATCAGTTCCTCTCAGAAATTGTAAACCAGCTTTGTGGGATCACCCTAACATGGGTGATTTCTTACTTAGTTCTTCTGAGGAGATCCATTTTTTTTTAAAACTCTATGCTCAAGATGAGTGCAACAATATTGGCACATGGATATTCTAGATGCACAACGAACCTCATTGTAGATGACTCATGTAAGATTCATCTGCTTGGTTCACATTATGAGGTAAGGTGCTATGATTTCCTATCGAAAGGGGGCAGTGTCGTGACAGGTAAGGAAAAATTTGAACAAATTGTTTGAAAGGTTAAAGAGGCTGACCATTTAATTGGTGATGCATGTAGTTTAGAAAATATGATTGAAGTTAATGGTCCCTGTGAGATCAAATACACTGGTTTTCTATTTGAGATTAGTGTTGATTGTGATAAGAATAGGCCTAAAAATTTTAAACCAGGTTTGCAGATTTTAAATTCTAATGATATATTGTTAATGGATGCCCTTTGTGTTGAAATACATGTATCGAAGCAGAATGGAGTGGTGTTCCATGATTTGAGACCTCACGAGAAGTAAGTTGGACAACATGAGTATGCTACATCAACTGGAGGTCTTCTAAATAAGGTTGTATCTTTTCATTACCCTCTATGTTTTGATGATTTTCAATTGATTATGACATTGGGGACTGAACCACCAAAAACAAATGCAATATAAGGGAAATAGGATTCCCTTTACTAGTCCCCTAGGGTTTTTCACCTAAGGAGCACTTGGTTTAGGAATGGCACTCTTTCACCTTGATAATATGGGTATTTGGTGAGCCCATTCAAAGAGTTAAGGGTTGTGAGGTGTGTGTAAATGTATCTAAGTGTAATTAACTGAGAATGGAATGATTGTTGGCAAGACAGACTACATGTATCACTTTGTGTTGTCATTGATGGAAACCCTAACCGATGATCAGATTTGTACACTGTCACTCATCCATACTGGTAGGAAGATTGAAGATTGTCAAGGAAGAACAAAGTATATGGTAGCACAGTGTTCATCGATATGTAAGATGATTTCAGGTTATTATTTTGTATTTTGTATCCTAAGGAATATTTGTTGGTATACTATCTTTGTTTCTACTGAAACGCAGCGGATCGTATCAGTCTATGTGGAAGTTAGAAGATTTAGTTGACTTGTTCTTAGTCTTTCTTGTATTAAGGCTGACCTCATGAATGTATAAAGTCACTGATGTATGAGAACTAATTAGTTAAGTATTTCTATGTTTGTATATCTTTGTTTGGGACCTAGCCAAGTTGTGGCTAACCATTAAGGGTACACATTGCATATTCCTCATAATTTGAGTCGATAGTTGTAATTGTTAGTGTAATTAATTATTTATTACACTAGCATAAGTTAACTTAGGTTTTAATTAATCTTATTAGTCCTAAGTTGCATTTAATCATTTAATAAAGTTGTTGAGATAAGATTCCCTTCTAGAAGATGAGTTGTCTTTTCTAGAACTTAGCTCCATCTTGTTATCATTCCCTACGTAGTTGGTTAGGGTTTCTTGTTGTCACATGAAGTGTGATTTGAACACTTGGCAACATCCTTTTCACTATAGGTTTAGTACTTTCCTATATAATCAAGTTGATCCCTATCATTTTAGAGTATGTATGAGTTGATTTAACATCCTAATTGTGAGTTAGAGCAGAGAAAAGGAGCGATAAAGTGAAATTTTGAACACTAGCACATATAAGATCTATATTGTGTGTATGAGTAGAGTAGAGAAAAAATATAGAATCAATCTATAAGGAAACATATCTATTATTGTGCTTAATATGGAACTATAATTAGGAATTTTTAGATGCTATCATAAAAGATCAATCTCTAGATGGTTTTAATTTGAACTCTTGTATGGCAATGATCCTTTTTCTTTTGAGCAGTGAGCTCTAGGCAGTGCGCCTGAATGCAAGTGCATTCCCCTTTTGTAATCTTTATTTTAGTATAATCAGATCATAATTATGGATTGGCCATCCACGTTGGTTTTTACCCTAACAGGGTTTCCACGTAAAAATCTTGGTGTTATGGTGTTGTGTTTATTTTCATGCTTATGCACTATGGATGAATTTCATTAATGCTTGGATGATAAAATTTAATAAAGTTAATTTTTGAAGAACACTAATTCACCCCCCCTCTCAATGTAGCTTGTTTCCAATAATTGGTATCAGAGCTAGTTCCTCTAGAAGAAGTCTAACCACTTGGGAAGATCTTGAAAGGTGTTCTAATGGATTCAAGTACTCTTCAACAACCACTTTTGGTGGCCCTAGATGATCTTGATCAGTCAAAGTTTGAAGTTCAAAAATTGCAATAAAATATCTCAGATGCTGAGAAATTTATTGAGTCTCTGAAAGACAGAATCAATAAGTCTAGAGAAAAGAGAAAGGAACTCTATGATCAGATTAAAAAAATTGACAGTAAGAGCGTTGAAGAAGAACAACTCAGTCAAGCCCTAAAAGAAAAGACAGAAGAATGTGAAAAGCTTACCAAAGAAAATACAGTCCTAAAGCATGAAATGGAATCCGCCATGATGAAGATGACCAAGGAGATTTAAGATAGAAAAAAAAATGAAGAGAATCTAGCGCAGTCCTTGAAAGAAAAATCTAAAGTGTGTAGCCAATTGGATAATGAATTAGAACAATCTAAAAATAGTGAAGAAGCACTTGAAAGGTTGTTGGATGATCTCAAAAATGAACTTGTTGTTGCTAATGAGTATAAAGAGAAATTAAAAGCATGTTCTTCCATACTTGATGAACTAATTGGTAGTCAGAGGACTCATGGTGATAAACAAGGCCTTGGATATGAAGAAGGAGAAATTTCTAGATCCAACCATAGAAGATTCAGACAAGAAAACCAAGTGAACAAATCTAGAAGGTATCTAGTAAGGCAACCTAATGTGAAAGATTTAGTGGATACTGTTTCAATTGTAATAAATTTGGACACATGGTCGCTCAATGTCGAAGTAGAATTAATCAAAGTGGTCCATCATTCACAAGTCAGTGTTTTAAGTGTCACAAGATTGGTCATAAGTCAAATGAATGCAAAAGTATGGTGAATCAATTTCATAGAAACATCATATGTTATACATGCAATAGACTTGGCCATACTACTAACTAGTGCAGATCAAGAGGAAATCAATGGAATAACTAGTCTAGTAAGAGAAATGTTGTATGCTACAACTGCAAAAAATTTGGTCATATTGCAACACATTGTTGGAACATAAAAGGTTCGGTAAATCAAAAGAAAAATATATAGAAGGACATCAAAGGAAAAGGGAAAATCACTATAGATGTGGTCAAGCAACAAATGCAAAAGAAATGGGTAGAGAAAGAACCCTCTACTAAAGAAAGTATACCAACACCAGAAAATTCTTCTAGTAATTCCTCTGGGAATCAGTCTTGGGAGTTTTAGCCTAGGGGGAGTTGTCAAAGAAAATCATATAAACCCCTAATTGACAAGTGACACCGGATGTGGACGTGTTCAACAGATGCATAAATAACCAACAAATTTTGTTGAACTCATTGGAGGAAATGCTATGCCGAATTAGAGGTCCACAGATGTTTAATCCATCACTTCCACACTTTATTTGTCACCTTGCATTTGGCACAAAAGAATTCTAGAGAGCTCATAGGAGAACATTGGAAATTTGAAGCAAGATTCAAGTGTCAAAAGTGTTTCAACATTCAAATTATGATCCGGTGAAAAAGGTATTTTTCAGAAAACCTTGCAAAATTGTGATTTGGGAAAATGAATACTCCTCTAGTAGTCAAAGTTAAGGATCAACCTCAACCTAAATTTAAGTGGCATCCCTACAAATCCCTTGAGACTGATCCTCTAGGAGATTTTTCATTCATTCTGCATGGATTTCTACACACAGAGGACATTAGGGTTTACATTCATGCAAATGTTGAAGAGCTAGGAAGTTATCAACTTATGAATTTGTATAATCATCATATCATTCATGAACTTCTGTGTAAAGCAAAAACACAAAATCCTTGAAATGAAGAAATTCACTCAGATGGTTAGATTTCCCATGTTTCTAGAGTTGAAATGGGTCCGTTATGTTTTGAGTTGAGTACATGATTAGTTTATGTGGCTTACTATTTCATTCAAAATTACTAAGCCATCAGTGTAGTAACTGATCTGAATTCTTCTGTTGGATTACCTATTCTCAAGTCTGTGAAAAACCAAATAGTCACCGATGCCACTGGATCAACATATGATAGAAGAGCAATGACCATCAACAAGATTATCGATATAGATGTGAAATTTGCATCCATAGTCATTGGATAATTTTTTTATCATTCTAGCCATGATAAATTTGTATCTGGCACAACAATCTATGTCACTTGTACCAAATGGTAAAGGAAAATGGAAACTACAACCTTTGTGAATGGATGCGGATTTAGTTAATTGAAAATTTGGAAAAGATAAAGAAATACAATAAAAAATTCTTCAAATATGGTACCCTACTTTTGTGTTTGTTTTGTTACTTCATAGGTGAGGTTCCGGGAATTGGAAAAGTTTAGTGGCAAAAAGATAAACCGGTAGCTAAAAAAATCAGAGATCTCTTATATGATTCTAGAGACATGAAAATGAGAAATGAAGGTATGTGGGGATACTTCAAAAACTTTCAGTCTATGATGCAGGAAAGGGAGAGGATTCCTACCTCTATTATAGAGAAATAAAAGAACTCTATTTGCTTCATGGTGAGTATTGATCAATGTATTATGGAGGCAGCTAATCCCAGAACAATCTGGATCATGCCCATGGGATATGAAGTTGATGTGAAAGTTCTGGATATGTAAGCTCAACACATACTAAGAAAACTAGTGGATCCGACAGAAGAAAGGTTTGGAACATATGCAAAGAAGGACAAATAGGTACACAGTGAACTAAGAAATCCTGTAGTTACTAAAAGAGTTAGAAAAAAAGTTGAAATTATTGCAAAGAGTATGGGAGTATCTAAAAAACTACTAAAATAAGGAAGACATAAAAGGGACGACGTTGAAGCATCCAAGCAAGCAACTAAGGAGGCGACTAGAAGTCAATCAGCTAGTCCGACAACACCATCTGCCCAAACTAGAACCACTAGAAGCTTCGTATCTCATTCACCCCTACATCAAAGCCTACCTTTGTAAAAACTAAGCCTAAGGGATCCAAGAAGGAAGGGAAGAAAAACAACAAGAGAGTATATATGGTTGTTTCCGATGATGAGAAAACACAGTTTGATGAAGAAATAAAAGAGATCAAGAATCAAGGCACCAAAGCAACAATAGTCACAAAAGACAATACTTCCGGTGAAGGCGACCAAGAAAAGAAGAAAACAAAGATGGACAAACTAGCTATGTCAGTACAAGCAATTGAAAAGTATTTGGTTAAGGATGAAAATCTAAAACCACTTTACAAATGGTACAAATCTTTTGATGAATCTGAGAAAAGAATTCTTGAAGAAGCAATGATAAAACATATGAATGTTTTTAATATTGTTTTGATTGAGATTATGCAAAGTTTGTCAAAGAGTTTGTATGACAATGTTCTGGAATCAAGAAAGTTGAGTGCTAGAACAAAAGAGGAACAAATGAGAGAAAGGATTCTTGCTGAACTATGTCTAGCAATGTCTATGGATGAGATAAAGATACTTTTGAACAAGGCCCAAAAGAAATTCAGAAGAAAAACAAGGGTTAGTAAACTTATGATTGGTTAGACCGAGGAAGTCACAAAAGAAACAGATAAAATTCTGAGGGAAATTTTGTTGAATGAGATAATTGAAGTTATGACTAAGGAAACACATGATGACAATGTCTCATCTTATCCGGTGAAAGAAGCAGAAGAAGGAAATTTTGACGCTGCTATCAACACCAAAATTCCTATGGATGTTGAGGCACCTAAGAATGTATCAGTTGAAGAGGTAGAGACCTTTGAAGAAAAATAAAAACCTTCAACTAAGGAAGAAATAGTTGAGGAAAAGAAAGATAATGTAAAAGAAATCCCAGTTGAAACAAGAGACACTGCTAAGGCAGTAAAGAAATTTTTGGTTGAACAAAAGGAAGAACTAGATCCATAACTAATTGAAGGTCCTATTGACTTGTCTACATTAAGCCCAATATAGAAAATGAAATTAGGTATGATTGCTCAAGAACAGGCCAAAGAAGAGCTACTACTAACTCTTAATCTGGCATCCAGAGTACTGGAGAAGATAATTCCATCCTATGTAAAAGATCTGACTAGTTCATCCTCCTATGAACTAAAATAGCTTATCAACTCAGTTGACACTCACTTTGAGTCATTAGAAAATTCAGCCATGGTAAAAGTGCATAATAAATTTGATGCTAAAAGGTTCAATTGAATGAAAAAGATGATTGACCAAGACAAAATCCTCTTAACCACATGCATAAAGAATGTGCAAGATTCTTTATCAGAAGGAGGGAAGATCTAAAAATCATGTCTGTCTTTTTCAAAATTCATTGAAGCAAATGAAAAGAAGATCAAATATTTGGAAAACAAGTTAATTGCTATCTCTAAAGCATTTGATCCGCTATCTGCTGGTGTTGGGACAGTAGAAGGTGAAGTAATGTCCCTGCTTAATAACATAAAAGTTTTGAAGCATGAAAATGATAAAATTGTTGCCAAAACCTGTGAACTTCAAAACATAATTTGTCCAAAACTTGACATATTGTCAAGTGCTCTAAAAGAAGGAGAATAATCTATAAGATTTGTTGATCCGACCAGCCTGGAGTCCGTGAAGACACAATCTTATTTGATTTTTGGTCATATCACAATACTAGAATGTCTCAAAATAATTTGGGACACAAATTTGATTCATTTGAAGAAAGACTTTGTAGACATCTTTCAACTCATGTAAGTTATAGTAACAGTTTTTGCATAACAGTTTTGATGATTTGATCCATTTTTTGCATGCGACCCTACCTTTTCCATTGATGTCAAAGGGGGAGAAGAAGTGGAGTGAAATTTTTCAATCATCTCAGGGGGAGAATAGCATTTTTTGAATTTTGGGTAGCAATGCAGTCTATCTTGGTACTAGTCCGACACTTAGTCATTTTTCACTAACTGTTGCCATTAATGCCAAAGGGGGAGATTGTTGGAAAGACACACTATGTGTATCACTTTGTGTTGTCATTGATGGCAACCCTAACCGATGATTAGATCTAGACACTATCATTCATCCATACCGGTAGGAAGATTGAAGCTTGTCAAGGAAGAACAGAGTATCTGGTACCATAGTGTTCATCCATCTGTAAGATAATCTCAGGTTATTATTTTGTATTGTGCATCTTAAGGAATATTTTTTGGTATACTATCTTTGTTTCTACTGAACCACAATAACTCGTATCAATCCGTGTGGAAGTTAGAAGATTCAGTTGACTTATTCTTAGTTTTTCTTGTATTAAGGCTGACCTCATGAATGTATAAATTCATGGATGTATGAGAACTAATTAGTTAAGTATTTCTATGTTTGTATATATTTTTTTAGGCCCTAGCCAAGTTGTGGCCGACCATTAAGGGTATGCATTGCATATTCCTCATAATTTGAGTCAATAGTTGTAACTTCTTGTGTTTTATTGAAGCTGACAAAGTGTAAACAAATTTTATGTTGTGGGTATATATACAAGTTCATTTGTATCATTTTGAAGGATGTATGAGTTGAGTTAATATCTGAAATGTGAGTTAGAGTAGAGCAGAGGAGTGATAAAGTGCAGTTTCAATTATGCATAGAAGATATGTATTGTGTGAATGAGCAAAGCAGAGAAGAAATAAATAATTAGTTTGTAAGGAAGCATATCTATTATTCTCCTTAATCTGGAACTATGATCAAGCATTTGTAGATGATATCATCTCAGTTCAATCTTCAGATGGTTTTAATCTAAACTCTTGTATGGCAATGATATTTTTTATTTTGAGCAATGAGCTCTAGGTAGTGTGCCTGAATGCAAGTGCATTCCCCTTTTGTAATCTTCATTTGAGTATAATCAGATCATAATCGTGGATTTTCCATCTACCGTGGTTTTTCCCCTAATAGGGTTTCCACATAAAAATCTTGGTGTTATGGTGTTGTTTTTATTTTCATGCTTATGCACTATATATCAATGTCATTAATGCTTGGATGATAAAAGTTAATGAAGTTAATTTTTTCACAACACTGATTCACCCCCCCTCTCAATGTAGCTTGTTTCCAACATTGATTTATTGAATGTTAAACTATAGAGATGTAACGTGCTAGAAAACACATAATGATATGGATACATATACAAAATAACCTAATAATGTACACTAAACTAAACAAAAATGAAAGAGATAGAATTTATGCAACTAGGATTTGAAGGAGGATTGTTGGAGGTCTAGAATGCTGATGAAAATGTTGTAAAAGTTGAAAGGGACACTTGTGCCAATCTGGGGGACCTAGTCCAAGATTCCCAAAAACTAGTATGGAGTCCATTTCTGCCAAATGGGTGTCTAAAAATGTGAACATCACAAAAATACCTATCTCGTGGGACTAGGTTGCCATTATTGGTGACTTAGTCCTCTTCAATATTTATAGAATTTTTGAAGGGGAAACATAAGCCCCCGATTTGAACCTTGGTTCTTTAGAGTTTTCCACTTCAAAAACTCTGATATTCGGGATTCAAAGTGACTTTTGATGGATGATTTGACTTTGCAAGAAAGGAATGGTCTTCAACAAGTCCTCAAATCCTTCAATTATCTTGAATGTACCTAAATCTACAAACACACAAGGAAATAAAGATAAAATTTTGATTGTTAGGGATTAGGGGTTTACCTTAGTCAAACCCCTTTTAGGTAACTAAACCAAAATAAATAGAAATAATGAAATGAAACATGAAACATGAAGTAATGGAGTGAGTTACCTTTCCATGATGAATGATCTTGTGTTGTTACAACAATCAACCCTTGAATGCCGTATAAAATATGTCTTGTTGACTTGGAATGCTCAAACCCTATATTTCTTGAGAAGAAAGGATGAAAGATTGAGAGGAGTGTGAGTTGAGAAGAATGAGGGTCTCTAATGATAAATTAGGGTTTTGAACCTTATTTATACAAGTTATTCCCTAATTTCCCTGAAATAACACCATACAGGCCAACCTTAGGGTTTTAGAGACAAGAATCCCAAAAGAAATCAAGTTAAATTTGGAATTTATGCCACATGGAACTAGGTTGCCCAAGGTGGTGACCTAGTCCACCTGGGAAATTTTCATTGAATTTAAGGAATTAAAATGTTATTATTATTGTTTGTCAGGATTGTCTCATGAAAACACACTAAGATAGGACATGTATGAAGATTAAGAGGTCATTATAGCATAATAAAGGGTTGATTTAGTGATGGAAAGCCTAGGAAAGCATGAAAATGTTTTACAACACCTTACAACACTTTGGAACAAGACTTGGAAATGGGTGAAAAGAGGCTAAAAAGGGTCCAAAATTCATAGGCAAAGGTCCAAATGAGCAAAAAGTGTCAACGTCTAAAATTTTTGGTGACACATTTAGCCCCCACTTTAGTGAGAATATGAACTTGCTTCAAAATCACACTAAAGTAGGCCAATGGAGATGGTGAATAATGATAAAGAAGAAGAATAGGAAAGATGATGGAGGTGGTCAAGCCATCAAGGATTCAAGATTCTTAGTCAAGTTGACATTAACTTAAGAAGACACATTCAATGGTGAATTCATTATAGCGAAACAAGATGTATGATCATGCAGGGTATGTGCAAGATCATGAGGGGCCAAAAAGTTGTGATATCTAAGTGATATGATGACCCATGTGGCTGACGACTTATTTTTTACCCAAAACTGATGAAATGAAAAGGGTTTTTAATGGAGATTCTTAGCTTTCCACCAATATAAATTATGCTTTACTTTGAATTTAATAAATAATTATTATTCATTTTCTATTTGAATTACGACTAAAGTCCTAATTGATAGGATGATTGAAAAACATCTATAACTTTCAAACGGTATCACATTTTTTGAATCCAAAATATGTGTCACATTCTATGCTTCGAATACTATAGGATTAAAAAAATAAAAATGAATTTCATGAAGTTTTGACCAAGTTAAGGTGGTTAGACATATGAGTTTTAATATTTTTTAAAATTTGTAGTAAAATAAACATAATTAATTATTTACTTGGAAACAAATTACAAAAAAATATGCATCACATCGGGAGATGAGTCCCCTAATTATATCTAAAATCTTATAAAAAAGTATTATCATTTTATTGTGGTTAGGGTGGTCAAACAAACACCTACTTCTTATTTTTTCCCTGAAATTTATGTAATACTGCAGTGAAATTTCAAATTTTGACCAAAGAGATTTTAAAAAATAAAAATAAACCTAGTAGTTTAGAAACTACATTCAATTTTTCTACAGATTCTATTCTTACATATTTTTGAAATAATATAGATAAATTATTCAAATTTTTACGTCATGTTGCCTGACTCTAATTTTCTGAATTTTATTGCCACTTAAGGGCTTGTTTTTTCCATGATGATCCTGCACATACCCTGCAATGAAATGAACTTGAATGAAGAGAAGAGGGAAAGGTGAAAATATGTGCTCATTCTAGGGCCACAGAATATTAGGTCGTCCATAGGGTGAGTTGTCCCAAATAAGGTGAGAAACATACACATGGTTGGTATGTACTCACAAAGGTGGTTATGGGAAGTTGTGCCACTGGTTGGGCTTCCCGCTTGACCATACCAAATTTATACCTCATAATAACTCTGATAAGGCACCATAAGAGAAAATTGATGTTTGAAAATGATAGCATTTCAAAGGGATGTTGCTTTGTTCATGCGATGTATCATCCTAGGGAACATTATGCGTAATGTCGCCAAGAGAGGTAAAGTGAAAATGTACTCTTGTTTGCAAGAGAGGCAAGAGCTCATCTTGTATGCAAAAGAGGAAAAATTTAGATGTATCATCCTGAGCAACATTGTACCTAATGTTTTCAAGAGAGTGAGTCACAAGAAAAAAGAAGACCGCACAATGAAATGTGAGTGGTGATGTATGCCCCCACTTTAAAGGAATTGCTACACACCGTTCTATGAGAAATTTCTTTAAAGTAGAAAAATAGGACATGCGAACATGAGAGCTTGTTCAGAAATCCCTATGCAATTGTCATATGTTTCTGATAAGCCACATCATGAAAAGAGGGGTGTATGTCACATATGATTCAATCTTAAGACATGTCATCCACATCCCAAGCTTGCTCTTATATATTCATGAAAAAATGATAAGTCAAGAGAGACAATGATAACTGACATACGAGGAAAAAGGATAACTAAGCTCTTGCCCCTACTTAGTGCAAGACAAGAGTGAGCCAAAAGGATTGAGGGGATGCACGGTTGAGGGAAAACTTGTATCAATTAAAGGAATTAGGTTCCCCCATAGATGGAAGAAAACCAAATGCCTTAGGATGTTAAATTTTGCTACTCAAGGCCTTACACTCATTAGTTTGATGAACATGAACTCAGTGGTAAGCATAAAAGGAATTTTTGTTGGAAAATTTATTTCGAGTTATAGGTGGGAGAGAGATAAAGTGATCTTGGAGGAGTCTCAACAAGATTCCCTCTTGATTGAGGGGAGAAGGTGATCTATTTGTTGGTAAAAAGGAAGGGTCTTGCTTAGTATAGGATTCCCTCTTGATTGAGGGGAGAAGGTGATCTATTTGTTGGTAAAAAGGAAAGGTCTTGCTTAGTATAGGATGCCATACCTACACAAGGTTTTATGGATTGGGAGATTTTGTATACTCCTTCGAAGGAGTTTGTAAAATCTAAATCAATAGTGAGTTGTGGGATGATATGGTCATTAAGCAGAGAGTATTTTTTTGGTTTTAAAGGATTACTCTCTTAGGTTGGGGTAGAAGAGTGATTTGGGATAGAGTTGGTGTGAGGGGAAGGTTTGATGATTTTGATGAAAGCAAAAAATCCAAGACCATGAAGTGTGTTTTGCATGTTAGGATTGATAGGGTTGTAGATACCTTGTTTGTGGGCACCAAAACCTTTTCCATTCTAGCCACATTGCTTCATGAACTCATAACCTTTTCCATAGATAGTTTTCAACACTTTTGGATCGGGTGAGGGTTCGTTGTTTGCATTGGTGGCTAAAGTAGTTGAGGTTGATTCTTGCAAAGGATCGGCCGAGTCTTGTGTTAACAAGACAATATTTCACTTTTTAGAGTCTTTGTTTAGGATCTTCGGTTCTCCTAGTAAAGGAAGTGTGAAGTTTAAGGAACCCTAATCATTTTCTAAGGACATTGGTTGTACGGGTTCCACTTGTTTGGTTGGTGTTGAAGTGGGGAAGGGTTTGGATTGGGCTTGCTCAAGTTGTAAGACACTATATGGTTCAGGATCAACATCAAACATGTACACTTTGTTGTTGTCGATGTACTTCATCTTGTTATGAAGAGTGGAAGGCACACCATTCATTGCATGAATCCATGACCTACCTAAGAGAAGGTTGTATGAAACCTCATGAGGCATAACATGGATTTTTGTGTCCAATGTGACCACTCCAATTCGAAGAGGGATAGTGATCACACCGAGTGGTTTCTTAGTGACGTTGTCAAATCCTCTGATAAAGAGAGAATCAGGTTTGGTGTGGGATCTATCAATTCCAAGCCTATACAAAAGGCTCACACTACACACATTAAGGAAAAAGCCGGTATCTACAAGAGTTCTCTTTATGCTTTTCGTGTTGTATTGAGAGATTATCATGTAAGCTTCATTTTTTCTTGTACATCCAAAGGAGGCTCACTTTGGTGAAAAATAATATCAACATTTATTCCATGAATAATAGTTGCTATGTTATTTGATTTATCATTAGAAGGGATAGGAACTTGTTGTAATGTTTGTTGCATCATGTTGTGGTAGTGGGGGGAGACTTGAATAAGGTCCCATAACGATATTTTAGTAGGAGCATTACTTAGTTGGTCAACAAGGTCATACTCCCTAAGAAGGGAATTCAAGCGAGGGGCAATAGGTAAGATGGGAGGAGATGACGGTAAGGGTGTTGAGGTTGATGGTTGGGAATGTGGGTTGTTGCAAGTGTAATGTGTATGAGAAATGGTATTATGACTCAGTTGCAACAACACATTAGACGTAGGTGGGTATAGAGTGAATTCGGGTTTAGAAGGTGCAAAAAGGATGAGTTGAGGTTGAATAATATTAACTTCCCTTTTGGAAGGAGAGTCAATTTTATCCTTGGTTTTCATCATGATATCCTCCCTAGCAGGAGAGATTCTAGAAGAACTACAATCTTCATGTGCTTGACATTCAAGGAGTGGTTCTTCTTAAATAACTTCATCACTAGTAGGGGAATGATCAATGATGGGATAGGGAGGAGGGGGATGGGTAAGAGGAGAGTCTATTTGATTGTCTAGGGTCTCATTCTCTTGTTCCATACCATCTACCCTATTAAGCAAGCATGGAAGAGGTTCATCACATCCTTCATCACGAGGCGGGGAGGCATCAAGAGAAGATCCACTATGAGTGTCAAATAGGTTATCCCAGAGGGGAGTAGCATTAGGAAAGGGAGGTTCAAGAGTCTCATGACTTGTTATAGGTATAGCTTTTAACACCAACCTATCCTCTTTGCATCGAGGAAGGATAATAGAAGAGGGACAAGTTTCAGCATCATGGTGAGGGAGACTAGGTAAGGCGATGTCAAGAAATGTGTTTATGATTTCATCATGTTGTTGTTTAATGTTTGGAAAAGGGGGATGAGGAGAGGGACAATCAAGACCCTCAACGCTTGTAGATTATGTTACCAAAATACCTTCGTCACTAATAGGAGAAGTATATGGAGAAGCACAAGTATGATTATTATGATTGTCAACACAAATGTACTCATCGAGGGGTAATGCAATGTTAAGAATTATGTCAATCGTTTGGTTATTAACATGTTCTTTAATGAATTCATTATTATAATCTACATTAACACATTTCTTGACATCGCCTTACCTAGTCTCCCTCACCATGATGCTGAAACTTGTCCCTCTTCTATTATCCTTCCTCGATGCAAAGAGGATAGGTTGGTGTTAAAAGCTATACCTATAACAAGTCATGAGACTCTTGAACCTCCCTTTCCTAATGCTACTCCCCTCTGGGATAACCTATTTGACACTCATAGTGGATCTTCTCTTGATGCCTCCCCGCCTCGTGATGAAGGATGTGATGAACCTCTTCCATGCTTGCTTAATAGGGTAGATGGTATGGAACAAGAGAATGAGACCCTAGACAATCAAATAGACTCTCCTCTTACCCATCCCCCTCCTCCCTATCCCATCAACACAAATGTACTCATCGAGGGGTAATGCAATGTTAAGAATTATGTCAATCGTTTGGTTATTAACATGTTCTTCAATGAATTCATTATTATAATCTACATTAAACTCATAAGAAGGAATGTTGAATTTATGCAATCCATTTGAAACCAAATAAAAGCCATTTTTTTGTAAAGAAAACATTGTATGAAGAGAAAGGAAAGAGAATGTAATGCAACGATTAAACTAAAATGGTGAAATGGAATTTTTAGATATAAAACAAGGTAATTTTCTAATTACACTATGCAACAATCTAAAAAAGAAATGTAGTATATGCAAAATTCAAACTAAGCCATGCATGAAATGAGCTAATTTAAGCTATTTTTAATAAAATATGTGTAAGAGAAATACAACCTATTGATACAAATAATTAATGGCACAAAAAAAAAGTAGGAAAATAGGGTTTTTTAGCTCTATAAAGGGTTGTTTTAGAGGCCTATAGGGCGACTTAGTCCAGCTGGTAATTTTTTTGAGATTTTTCAAAATATTTGGATGGATTCAGGTGGTTCCTATATGGGATGGTGCAGACCTAACATGAAAATGTAAAATTTGAGAAATGTTTAATGTTTTAATATGAAAAAATGCAACTTATATGCACTTTCACTAATACAAAATTTAAACCCTAGAATGCAACTTGACTAATGAAAAATAAAATGCAAGCTAATCCTAGGAAGAAAAATCAGAATTAAGAAAGTGTTCTAAAGGAATTTTCACCAAAATGAACCACCAAAAATATATACAAGAAGGGAAAGAGGATTCCCCAATTAGGCTCCTAGGGTTTCTCACCTAGGAGCTCTTCGTGTAGGAATGACTCTCTTTCTTCTTAATGAAATAATTTTTGGTGATTGAATTCAAAGATTTAAGGGTTGTGAGGTGTGTGTAAATGTATCTAAGTGTAATAAACTAAAAATGGAATGATTTATTGAATGCTAAACTATAGAGATGTAAAGTGCTGTAAAAAACATAATGATATGCAGACATATACAAAATGACCTAATAATGTACACTAAACTAAACATAAATGAAAGAGATAGAATGTATGCACCTGTGATTTGAAGGAGGATATGTTGAACGTCTAGAATGCTGATGAAAATGTTTTAGAAGCTGAAAGGGGCACTTGTGCCAATCTGGGCAACCTAGTCCCAAATTCCTGAAAACTAGTTCGGAGTCTGTTTTTGCTAAATCAGTGTTTGAATATGTGAAAATAAAAAAAATATCTATCCATTGGGACTAGGTCACCATTGTTGGTGACTTAGTCCTATTTAGGATTTTTGGAATTTTTGAAGGGGAAATGAAAGCCCCCGGTTTGCAAATTGGTTCTTCATAGTTGTCTACTTTTGAAACTTTGATATTTGGGCTTCAAAGTGACATTTGGTGGATGATTTTACTTTGCAAGAAAGGAATGGTCTTCAAAAATTCCTCAAATCCTTCAATGATCTTAAATGTACCTAAATCTGCAAACACACAAGGAAAGAAAGAGAAAATGCTTATTGTTAGGGATTAGGGGTTTACCTTAGTCAAAACCCTTTTAGGTAACTAAACCAAAATGAATAGAAATAATGAAATGAAACATGAAACATGTGGTAATGGAGTGAGTTACATTGCCATGATGGTTGATCTTATGTTGTTGCAACAATCAACCCTTGAATGTTTTAGAAAAGATGTCTTGTTGACTTGGAATGCTCAAACCCTAGTTTTCAGAGGAATAAAAGATGAGAGATTGAGAGGAGTGTGAGTTGAGAAGAATGAGGGTCTCTAATGAGAAATTAAGGTTTTGAAACTTATTTATACAAGTTATGCCCTAAGTTTTGTGAAATAACACCATACAGGCTGACCTTAGGGTTTTAGAGACAAGAATCCTTAAAGAAATTAAGTTAAATTTGAAATTTATGCCACATGGGACTAGGTCACCCAAGGTGGTGCCCTAGTCCATTTGGAAAATTTTCATTGAATGTCAGGAATTAAAATTTTATTAATATTGTTTGTCAGGATTGTCTCATGAAAACACACTAAGATAGGACATGTCTTAGGATTAAGGGGTCATTATAGCATAATAAAGGGTTGATTTAGTAATGACAAGCCTAGGAAAGCATGAAAATGTTTTACAACACCTTACAACACTTTGGCACAAGACTTGGAAATGGGTGAAAAGAGACTAAAAATTGTCCAAAATCCATAGGAAAAGGTCCAAATGAGTTAAAAGTGTCAACACCTACACTTTTTGGCGAGACAGAGACAATAAAGTGTGTTTGTGGATAAATCATGAGAAGGTTGAGAACTCACAACTATTAATATTTCAAACCTTATACCTTTAGAATGAATTTAATGTACATAAAATTTATATTTCTGAGTATAAAGATAAATTTTCTAAGTTTAAAACTGTACTTAGTAAGTTAACACTTCCAGACATAATGAAAAATCAGTCGGGTGGATGTACAAGTTTTCATAGATTTATGTTTGTAGAGCTTGGTTTTAGAGTTATTTTAGGATTAGGATTGGTTAGTGTTAGATTTTGGTTTAGTTATTTTTCTTTTTGTTTGGGTTTCTATTGTTTCTATTGTTTCTATTGCTTTGTTTTCTTTTGTTCAATTTTTTTCTATTTTGTTTGTATCCTCTTGTTTTTGTTTCATTTCTAGGTTTGTTTGTTTCTCTTTTGTTCTTTGTTTGTTGTTTTTGTTCTCATTTTCTGTTTTGGTTTTGTTGGTTTATTGTGTTTTTCTGTGTGTTCTTTTGTTCTACTATTTTCTTTTTGTCTGTTTCTTTTCTTTCATCTAGGGGGTTCCTCTTGTTGACAGTAGAAGATGAGTTATTGTATGCAAGTTATGTTGAAAGGTGAATCTATTGAGAGTTTGCTATCTGTATTTTCAAACATTTGATCAGTCATTAAATTTGAAAAGTTTGATTTACCTTCATCCATTTCAAACTGGGGAATGTTAACATGGATTAGGACTAGGTACATTATGTAGTTTTTTGGGAGTTTTGAAAGTCTATCACGCTTTGCACATATTAAGAGATCGATCAGTTAGTTTACATTGGGTAGGGTAGCTCTATTCCAAGTGAAAAATCTAAAGGGTTACATTTATTTCACAATATCCACTATGGTTCTCAACCTACTACTTAATCTTTACTGCTTGAGGATAGATGCAAAACTAGAAAATATACTTTAAAAGAATCAACACCTAAGAAAAAGAGGAAATAAAAGAAATCTGAAAATGAACTCAATTAGCAAGGGTAATTCAAGTATCTCTACCGAGACTATAGATGCCTAGCTGGCAGTAAAGTGATGCTTAGAGAGAATAAGAGGTATCTCTATTGGGGCTATAGACGCCTTTCTGGCAACAAATCTATGCCCAGGATATCATTGCATGTTAGAAATGTAGCTCAAAACTATGTAGATTGGGTAGATTCTATTCCACTTTGACCATGACACCGCTTATGGAAGGGAATGAATAATTTGCACACACAAATAGATTTTAGTTTCATCTCAGACCATGTTGTTATGTCCCAGTTTTGATTGTGTTTGCAATTCTTAGATTGCCTCGAATGATCATAAACCAAAGATTTTGGGTATTTGGAGGGTTACATGTTTTAAAATTCTGAGAGAATTTTTCCAACCGAGTCGCCATTTTTATTACCTCCATACACGCCCCAACTTTTGCTTCAAAAATTTGGGGACCCCCTTTATTTTCCTTCGTCTCGTTGGTTTGTTTTGTTAGAATCGGGTTGCGGGATGGAATCAACACCTAACACCTTTCGAGGTTTCAAGTTCTAGTTCTGCCTCGACTCCAATCTACGTTTCCTTTGTCTTCCTTGTTTGGTTCGAGTATCAGACCAGAATTGGAAAAAGGAATCTTTTTGAGGTTCCTGTTCCTGGTTCTCTTACTTTCCTTCGGGTGTTGTTTGGGTTCATGTTCCTTGTCTGAACCCAATCCTGATCCCCATTTTTTTTGTTTGTCGTGAAGTTTTCTTTTCTTCTTCACCTTTCGTTCGTTTGTTTTGGTTGTTTTTATTGTCTCGTTTGTCTATCTTAATTTCCTCATTCTCGTCACTTCTCATTTTCGCATCATTCGTCTTGTTTTTTTTCGTTTCCTCGTTCTCGTCACATCTCTATTTTCTGGTTGTTGTTCCGTTTCCTTTGTTTCTTCATCTTTGGTTTCAAATCATTGTTGGTTTGGTTTTTTTTATTCTATTCTTGCCTTTGAGTCCCATAAAATACAAAGAAGTCAAAAATGAGAAAATACAAAAAAATTAAAAAAATCAAAATACAAATAGGTTAAAAATTGTAAATATTGAAAATATAAAAATATTATTAAAACTTAGAAAATAAATAAATAAATTTTAAAATCAAATTGATTTTAAAGTTTTAAAATTTAAAATGTTCATATAAATAAAAATCTTTTAAATTCAAATTTGAAAGATTAAAAAAAATCAAATAAATAAACTTAAACTTATAAATTTGAAATTTTAAAAATAAAATAAATATTTTTTTATTCTATTTGAAAATATTTGCAAAAGTTTAAATTTTAAAAATAAATGAGTTTTAAGAAGATTGTAAGTTTAAATAAGAAAAAAATTTAATATTTGAAAAGATTTATAAAATCAAAAAGTGAGAATAAATAAAAATTAAATAAACGAATATATAAAAATTAAAAGTTTCTTGTTCGGGATTAATCCTGCTCCCGCATGTGCTATCAGACTCGGAGCCGAGGAGAACCCTGAACCGAGCACAAAAAAAAAATTACACGTCCCACTTCCGCTCCGCTCCGCTCCCGCTTTTGCTCCGGTTCCACTTTCTTTCCACTCTCGCACGTAATGCCAAAAT
Source organism: Sequoiadendron giganteum (assembly GCA_007115665.2). Lineage (NCBI taxonomy): Eukaryota > Viridiplantae > Streptophyta > Pinopsida > Cupressales > Cupressaceae > Sequoiadendron > Sequoiadendron giganteum. Next base: position 112,549,124 of record CM021104.1, on the reverse strand, counting down.
GGTTTCGGTCTTGGAGCCAAAGAGAAGTACAAAAGCACAGACGAAGGCATGATAACCGCTTGATGGGATGCATCAAAGATTTTTCATGTCATGGCAATGGAACCTTTAGAAGAATATCTAGAAACAAAGACAAGGAAAATGAACTATTCAACAAAGTGCCTCAAAGAATGGCAGTAAAACTCCATGACATTACCGACATCCTCCTTGCTTTTATGTACAGCAATGAATGGATATGAACAGATCAATTTTGTTCAAGGCTTTAGGAACTTATAAGAAAAATGATGACGATGTGCATGATGCGAATCTCATAAGCAATTAGTAGTTCTACAGGAGATGCATGCAAAATGTGCTAGTTACACATGCCCTGGTAAACATGGTCAAATATGCAAGCATCGACAAGACAAATGAATTGTTGGACAAAATGCTTCAGAGAGGCATGATCTCATGAAACACCATGATTGCAGAACATGACCGAGGGCACGCGAAGTGTCTGATTAAATTCCTCAAAAAAATGAAGTCTCATGGAACACCACCATTGTAGGATCTTAGGTATTGCTATTTTGTTTATGTATGACCATTGCCAACATCTTCTGCTTGTGATAGGCAAGCCACTAGCATGATAGGCGCAAGAGTGAAGCACAACCAAGGTATGCGAACTATTGGAAAAAAACCTCAAAGAAATGCAATCTCATGGAATGGAATGATTGCAACATGCACACAAACTGTATTGTTGAAAAAAGGCTTGGGAAAATTTGGAGGAAAATGTGATTGGAAGAGAAGAAGATGAGCTCCATGACCCAACCATCATCCTCTCTATGCCTGTGTCCTTGGAGGGGTATCATCTAATTTTTGAACGACAACCTTCCTAGGTAAACATGAATGCAACTGGGAGCATGCGAACTGTTTGGCCAAATGCACCAAAGAGATGTCCTCCCAGAACCTTAATGCATAGAGAGGAGGAACGATTGAAAAGAGACGTGGGTTGTTTGGCAGAAACCCTCAATAAAATGTGATCACATAGTTTACTGTGATTGTGGGATATGCACGAGTTAGATTTGTTGACAAGGTTGTAGAAGCTTTGAAGCAAAAACTATCATAATATGTAAGGCTGAATTAGTAAAAACTTTGCTAGCGTCATCCTGTCTGTGCCATATGAGAGCTTTAAAATAGAGGTTTGAATAGTCATAAAAATAATAATTGAAAAGGATCTTTAATCTGATATTATAACTATAATTGCGCTGGTAAATGCGTGGGTTATATTAACTATAGAGATTTTACCCATGAAGTGAATTTTTTGCTGGCTATGCATAAAATTGATTTGTTGTTAAAGCTCTTATGTTTTGAGAAAATACGATTTTAAAGAGGACACAAGTGGTAAAGGAAGTTTTCTTCTCTTGAACTAAAATGGGTGTAGCATCAACACAAAAGAGGTGTTAAAAGGAATTTGGAGATTTCAAAAAAATGCAACAACAGGTGTATGGTTTGCAAGAATGTGAAAGCATACAAACATGCTGGTAGAGATTTAGAAAGAGCAGAAAAAGAATTCAAAGATTGAATTTAAAGATTGCACAATATAATGTTGAATGCTTATTTTTAAATTGATCATCATACTATGAGTATTTGAGAATAATCAGAGCTCTTTGGCAATGTATGGAAATTCATCAAGGGACAAAACAATGAAGATTTTATCAGATGTTGTATTCATAATGGTTTTGGAAAAACATAAATTGGTTGATTCAATAGATTAGCAATGAAAGAATAAATTAATTGATTCATATGCTTTGATCTTTGCATATTAAATGAACCAATTAATGTTATCGGTTAGTTATGCATTGTTACAAAATATACTAATCTGTTGAATTTAATGTGATTTTCCAGGTGTGTGAGTGGATGACTTGCCATTATTAAATGTGGCGAATACCATTATTTTTTATAAATTCATATGAAAAAACTATTTCTATGTTATTTTATTATTTAAAATGACATCGATTTTAGAAGGGATTTTTTTATTATTTTGATTGTGAGTTTAATAGTTACAATCTTTCAATTAAAATAATATGGAATCATTGAATTTATTATTATTAAATGGATTAAATTTGACAATTAATTAACGTGCTTTATGATTCATAGGCAATGTTGAGGATTTGGAACTGAAAGGAGAGATTTTTGGAGAAGGATGTTGATCTATGTCATGCAAGACAAAGAACTCAAGATGAAATTGAAGTCAACTAAAATCAGACAAAGGCTGAAATAGAAAGTTGCCTTGGTGGAGAGGTTGTTTGCATGCGAAAAGCTACAACATTTTAATGAGTTGTTTGAGCAGAAATTATGTAATTTTCTTATATATTATCAAACCAAGCAGATTCAAACATAGTTAGAATTTTAGGAAAAGAAGTTAGACATTTTTTCTTAAAGCTGATTATAATTTAGCAATAGCATAGATGATAAATTTTTCTATAATCTTAGTTTAGTTGAGGTAATTTGAGGATATTGGTTTTCGTACACTGGTGAATTTTCCAGAATTGTAAATGTTGTTTATCTATTTTTCAGCAGTACAAAATAGTCAGATTCAAACCTATCTTAAGTTATGCTCTGGAATGATATTTTTTCTGTTAATCATTTGATTTGGAATTCTTTGAGGAATGAGTAAATTTTTTCTTTTCTTTTGTTCGAATTGTGATTTGTGATCTGCTAATAAATTTTTCACTGTGAATGAATGTTCAAATTTGTATTGATTATGGGTTGGTTTGTTCTATAGTTTGGTTTAAGAATTCCTTGAAAAGTAACAACTCTGGTTAATTTGATGAATGAACATTTTTTTATCTCTTGGATCCCTGATCTATCTTTTGCCTTTTTTTAATAACCCCTATTAGAGTAGGTTTAGGTAGAAGTTTGATCTTGCAACAGCCAAAAAACTCAATAACCAACAAGCCCCTTAAACATTACAACCTCATTAACTGCTCAATAAAACATCACAGTTGAGAACCAACTACAAAGACCTTGGAAGATAGGTGATTTTAGATCAGTTGTCTTTTTTAGGAGAAATAGAGTAGAGATATTATGTTTAAATGTTGTGTCAATTTTTTCCATCAATAGGACATTTAATATCTTATACTTTAAGTTATATTTCATGTATATAGGTAGAATGTTTGAAAGAGGTTTTGGATCTCTAGGAATTATAATAAAAATTCTAGTTTTTGGAAGATCTTAAAAATTTTAGACAGTCGAATTTTAGTAATTAGCATGTCAAATTTCAGTAATCAAGAGGTTAAACTTTAATAGTCAGCAAGTTGTATCATCTTTCTCTCCCACTCTCTCCTTCTTTGTACTCTTTATCTCACCACTCCCTCTCTCTCTCCCTTCCTCCCTATCTCCCCTCTCTCTCACACATCCCTCTATCTCCTCCCTACATCTACCTCTCTCCCTCCCCTCTCTACTTCTCTCTTCTCTTTTCTCTCTAAATGTCCTTCCCTCTCTACTTATCTTTATCTCCCCTCTCTCTCTCTTTACCCACATCTCCCTCCATCACTTTGTATCTCACCTATGTCTCCCTCCCTACCTCTTTCCCTCTCTACTCTCTATCTCTCCTCTCCTTCCCTCTACCTACATCTCTCTCTCACTCTCTATCACTCTCTATCCCTCTCTTCCCCCTCTTCCTCTCTCACTCTATCCTCTCTATCTCATAATACTCTCTCCCTCCCTCTCACTCACTCCTCTCTATCTCCCTCCCTAACACTCCCTCGCTCCTTTCCTCTCTATTTATCTCTATCACTCCTCTCCCTCCCTCTCTTGACCTCACCCTCCCTCCCCTTATTTTTATCTCTTCTCCCAATCTCTCTGACTATTGTCCCTCCCTACCTCCCTCCCTCCCTCCCCCCTCTTTCTCTCTCAATTTATCCTTTTCTCTATTTCACCATTCTCTCTCACTCACACACACACCTCTATCTCCCTCCCTACTAATCCCTCCCTCCTTCCCTCCCTCCCCTCTCTATCTCCCCTCTCTCTTTCCTTCTCTATACCTACTCTCCCTCCTCTCCATCCCTCTCTATGTCACCTATGCATCCTTCCCTACCCATTTCCCTCTCTACTTTCTATCTCTCCTCTCCCTTCCTCTACCTACCTCTCTCTTTTTCTCTCCACCCCTCTCTTTCTCTCTCACTCTCTCGTTCTCTATATCTCGCCATTATCTCTATCCTTACCTCTCACTCCTCTATAAATCATCATTATCTCTCTCCCACTTTCCCTCCTCTCTAAATCACCATTATCTCTCTATCCCACTTTCCCTCCCCTTTCTCTATCTTACCTATCCCTTTCTATCTCTCCCTCACTCCAACCTCCCTCTCTCTCCTTATCAATCTTTCACATTCTTTCCTTACCTCTCTACTCTCTATCTCACCACTATCTCTCCATATCACTCTCCCTCCTATCCCTCTGTCTCTCCTTCCCTTTCTACCTACCTCTCCCTCAACTACCTACCACTCTCTCTACCTCTCTCTCTCTCCCCTCTTTCTCTCTTACTCTCCTTCCCTCTATACTCTCTTTCTCTCTCCCCCTTCCTCTCTCCCCTCATTTTCTCTACTCTCACTCTCTCTCCCTCTCACACACACTCACCTCTATCTCCTCCTTTCCTTTCCCTCCATCCTTCCACTCTACATATCATTCACTCTCTATTTATCTTTATCTCCCCTCTTCCTCCATAACTCTATATCTCAACTATGTCTTCTCCCTACCTCTTTCCCTCTCTACTCTCTATCTCTCTCTCTTTAAAACACATAGACACACCTCTATCTCCTCCCTACCTATCCCTCCCTGCCCTCTCTACTTCTCCCTATCTCTCATCTCTCTATGTCTCCTTCCCTTTCTACCTATATATATCTCCCCTCTCCCTCTTCTTACCTACCTCTCCCTTTATCACTCTTTATGTCACCTATGTTTCCCAACCTACCTAGGGTTGAGAATTCAGAGTTGATGGTTTAATGTATAGGGTAGAGGGTAGAGGGTAGAGGGTAGAGGGTTGAGGGTAGAGTTTTTAAGGGTAGAGGGTTTAAGGATCAAGGGTCAAGGGTTTAAGGTTGAGATTAGAGGGTTGAGGGTATAGGGTTGAGGGATTAGGGTTGAGGGTCCAATGTATAGGGTAGAGGGTAAAGGGGTTGAGGGATTAGGGTTTAAGGGTTGATGGTTGAAGGTTGAAGGTTGAGGGTTGAGGGTAGAGGGTAGAGGGTTTAACTGTTGAGGGATTAGGGTGGAGAGTTTACTTGGGTTTAGGGGTTGGGGGTATAGGTTTATGGGTAGAGGGTATAGGGTAGAGGGTTTAAGGGTTTAGGGTTTAAGGGTTTATGGTTTAGGGTTGAGTGTTTAAGGGTTTAAGGGTTGAGGGTATAGGGTTGAGGGATTAGGGTAGAGATGGAGGGATCGATGGAGGAAAAAATGGAGGGATAAGTGAGATAGAGAGAAGTAGAGAAAAGGAGGGAGGGTCAAAGATAGATGAGAGTTTAGGATCCAATGTATAGGGTAGAGGGGAGATAGATAAAGGGAGTGAGTAAATGAGTGAGAGAGACCTAAGAGAGGGAGAGGGGGTAGGCTGGAGAGACTTGAGAGAGAGATGGAGGGAGTGTGAGAGAGATAGAGGGATGGAGGGTTAAGGGTAGATGGAAGATGGTTTAAGGGTTTAAGGGTTAAGTGTTTATGGTTTAAGGTTAAGGGTATATGGGAGAGAGATAGAGGGAGTGAATGAGAGAGAGAGAGTCTTGAGAGAGGGAGAGGGGGTAGGCGAGAGAGGGTTGAGAGAGAGAGGGAGGGAGTCGGGGAGAGATAGAGGTGATGGAGAAGAGTTTAGGGTTAAGGGTTCAAGTATTTAGGTTGTAAGGGTTAAGGGTGGAGGATAGAGGGTTTATGGTAGATAGGAGGGAGATAGAGGGAGTGAGTGAGAGTGATACTTGAGAGAGAGAAGGGGGGTAGGAGGGAGAAACTTGAGAGAGAGAGAGGGAGGTAGGGTTAAGGGTAGAGGGTAGAGGGTTTAAGGTTTTGGGGTTTAGGCTTAAGGGTAGAGGGAAGAAAGATAGAGGGATTTACTGAGAGAGAGAGAGAGAGAGAGAGAGAGATTTGATAGAGGGAGAGGGGGTAGGAGGGAGAGGGTTGATAGAGAGAGAGAGGGAGGGAGGGAGTGGGAGAGATATAGGGGGATTAAGGGTATAGGGTAGATGGTTTAGGGTTTAGGGTTAAGGGTAGAGGGTTAAGCATTTTAGGGTGTAGGGTTTAATGGTTAAGGGTAGAGGGGAGAGAGATAAAGGGAGTTAGTGAGTGAGTGAGAGAGACCTAAGAGAGGGAGAGGTGGTAGGAGGGAATGGGAGAGAGATAGAGGGCAGAGGGTAGAGGGTTTAAGGGTTTAGTGTTTAAGGGTTAAGGGCTTAGGGTTAGGGTAGAGGGGAGAGAGATAGAGGGAGTGACTGAGAGAGAGAAGTAAGAGAGGGAGATGAGGCAAAAGGGAGAGATTGGAGAGAGAGAGATATAGATTGGGAGAGAGATAGAGGGTAGAGGTTTAATGGTAGAGGGTAGAGGGTTTAAGGGTTTAAGGGTCAAGGGTAGAGGGTTAAGGTTTAAGGGTAGATAGGAGAGAGATAGGAGTGAGTGAGAGAGAGACTTTAGAGATTCAGAGGGGGTAGGAGGGAGATACTTGAGAGAGAGAGAGGTATGGGAGATATAGAGACTCTCCCTCATACCCCCCTCTCTCTTAATACTCTCCCTCTTACCCCCTCTCCCTCTCTTAGGTATCTATCTCTCTCACTCACTCCCTCTATCTCTCTCCCCAGTACCATTCACCCTTCACCCTAAACCCTTATCCGTTAAACCCTAAACCCTTAAACCCTCTACCATATACCATTAGCCATCTACACTATATCTCTCTCCCACTCCCTATCTCTTTTTCTCTCTCAAGTCTCTCCCTCCTACCCCATCTCCCTCTCTAAGGTCTCTCACTCACTCACTCCTTTTATCTCTCTCCCCTCTAACCTTAACCTTTAACCCTTTATCCCTATCCCACTCCCTTTCTCTCTCTCTCACTCACTCCCTCTATCTCTCTCCCCTCTAGGTCCTTAACCCTAAACCCTAAAACCTTAACCCTTAAACCCTAAACCCTAAAAAACTATAGCCTCTACCCTTAAACCTATACCCTCTATCTCTCTACCACTCCCTCCCCCCCTCTCTCTCTCAACACTCTCCCTCCTACCCCCTCTACCCTTAACTCTAAACCCTAAACCCTTAACCCTTAAACCCTAAGCCCTCTACCCTCTACCCTCTATCTCTCTCTTATTCACTCCATCTCTCTCTATCTCTCTCAAGTGTATCCCTCTTAACCCCTCTCACTCAATCACTCCCTCTATCTTTCTCCCCTCTACTCTTAACCCTTAACCTTTAACCCTTAAACCCTATACCCTATACCATTAACCCTCTCTCCCTCTATCTCTCCCCCACTCCCTCCCCCTCTCTCTCTCAAATCTCTCCCTCCTACCCCCTCTCCCTCTCTCAAGTCTCTCTCTAAATCACTCCCTGTATATATCTCCCTTCTACCCTTAACCCTAAACCATTAACCCGTAAAAATTCTACCCTCTATATATCTCCAACTCCCTCCCTCCCTATCTCTCTCTCTCAAGTCTCTCCCTCCTACCCCATCTCCCTCTCTCAAGTATATCTCTCACTAACTCACTCCTTCTATATATGTCTTCTACCATTAACCCTCTACCCTCTACCCTCTACACTCTATCTCTCTCCCACTCCATCCATCTCTCTCTCTCACTGACTCCCTATATCTCTCCCCACTCTACCATTAACCCTAAAACCTAAACCATTAACCGTTAACCCTTAACCCTTAAACCCTAAACCCTTAAACGCTCTACCCTCTACCCTTTATCTCTCCAACACTCCCTCCCCCTCTCCCACTCTCAAGTATCTCTCTCTCTCTCTCACTCCCTCTATCTCTCTCCCCTCTACCCTTAACCCTAAACCCTACACCCTACACCCTTAAACCCTAAACCCTTAAGCCCTCTACCCTTAGCGCTCTACCCTCTATATCTCTCCCACTCTCACCATCTCTCTCTCTATATATATATCTCTCTATGAATTCTCTCCCTCCTAACCCCTCTTCCTTTCTCAAGTCTCTCTCTCTCACACTCACTCCTATCTCTCTCCCCTCTACCCTTAACCCTTAACCCTCTACCCTCTATCTCTCTCTCTCTCTCAAATAACTCCCTCCTACCCCATCTCCCTCTCTTAAGCCTCTCTCTCTTAGTCACTCCCTCTATCTCTCTCCTCTCTACCCTTAATCCTAAGCCCTAAACCCTTAAGCCTTAAACACTAAACCCTTAAACCATCTACCCTTAACCCTCCCTCCATCTATCTCTCTCCCACTCCCTCCTTCTCTCTCTCTGACTTAGTCACTCCCTCTATCTTTATCCCCTCTATCCTTAACCCTTAACCCTCTACCCTTAACCCTTAAACCCTTAACCTTTAAACCCTAAACCCTTAAACCCTCTACCCTATACCATTAACCCTTCCTCCCTCTATCTCTCTCCCACTCTCTCCCTCCCTATCTCTCTCTATCAACCCATTACATCATACCTCGTCTTCCTCTCTTAGGTCTCTCTCTCTCTCACTCACTCCCTTTATCTCTCTCCCCTCTACCCTTGAGCCTAAACACTAAACTTTGACCTTTAAACCCTAAACCCTTAAACACTCTACCCTATACCCTTAACCCTACATCCCTCTATCTCTCTCCCACTCCCTCCCTCTCTCTCTCTCAAGTCTTTCCCTACTACCCCCTCTCCCTTTCTTAGGTATCTCTCTCACTCACTCACTCCCTCTATCTCTCTCCCCTCTACCGTAAACCCTCTACCATCTACCCTTAACCATTAAACCCTTAACCCTCTACCCTTAAACCTAAACCATTAAAATCTCTACCCTCTACCCTCTACCCTTAACTGTCCCTTCCTCTATCTCTCTCCCACTCCCTCTCTCTCTATCTCTCTCAAACCTCTCCTCCTACCCCTCTCCATCTCTCAGGTCTCTCTCTCTTAGTCACTCCCTCTATCTCTCTCCCCTCTATCCTTAACCATAAACCCTAAACCTTTAACCCTTAAAACCTAAACCATCAAACCATCTACCCTATATCCATAACCCTCCATCCCTCTGTCACTCCCACACTCTCTCTCTCTCTCTCTCTCTCTCAAGTCTCTCCCTCTCTCAGATCTCTCTCTCTCACTTACTCATTCCTTGTATCTCTCTCCCCTCTACCCTATTGATTGGATCTGAAACACTCATCTATCTATGTCCCTCCCTCCTCTTCTCTACTTCTCTCTATATCACTTATCCCTGCATATCTCCCTCCCTCCCTCTCTACTCGAATCCCTCAACCCTATACCCTCAACCCTTAAACCTTTAAACAATCAACCTAAACCCTAAACCATAAACCCCTCTACCCTCTACCCTCTACCCTCTACCCTCTACCCTCTCCCCTCTACCCAATACCCTCTACCCTAAACGATATACCCTCAAGAATTAAACCCTTAAATCCAATTAAACTCTCTACCCTCAACCATCAATCCTTAAACCCTAATCCCTCAACCGCTATACCTTCTACCCTATACTCTCAACCCTCTACCCTCTACCCTCAACCTTAAACCATCAACACTTGAAATCCTTAAAACCTCTATCCTGTACCTTCTACCCTATGCTCTATACCCTATACATTAAACCCTCAACCCTAGGTAGGTAGGGAAACATAGGTGAGATAGAGAGTGATAAAGGGAGAGGTAGGTAAATAAAGGGAGATGGGAGATAAATATAGGCAGAGAGGGAAGGAGACATAGAGAGAGGAGAGATAGAGAGAAGTAGAGAGGGGAGGGAGGGAAAAGTAGGGAGGAGGTAGAGGTGAGTGTTTGTGTGTGTGTGAGAGAGAGAGATAGGTAGAGGGAGGGAGAGGAGAGATATAGAGTAGAGAGGGAAATAGATAGGGAGGAGACATAATTGAGATATAGAGTGATGGAGGGAGTGGTGGGTAAAGAGAGGGGGAGGGGGAAGGAGATGTAGAGAGTGGAAGGATGGAGGGAGAGGAAAGGAGGAGATAGAGGTGAGTGTGTGTGAGAGGGAGAGTGAGTTAGAGGAGAGAAAATGAGGGGAGAGAGGAAGGGGGACAAAGAGAAAGAGAGTAGAGAGGGAAGTGAGAGAGATAGAGAGAAAGAGAGGTAGATAGAGTGGTAGGTAGTGGAGGGAGAGGTCAGTAGAGAGGGAATAATAGAGGGAGGGATAGGAGGGAGAGAGGGGAGGAGGGAGATTGAGATGGAGAAAGACTGGTGAGATAGAGAGTAGAGAGGTAAGAAGAGAATGAGAAAGAGAGATAAAGAGAGGGGGCGGTTTAAGGGAGGGAGAGGTAGAAAGGGATAGGTGAGGTAGAGAGAGGGAAGGAGGGAAATTGCGATAGAGAGAGTGGCGATTTAGAGAGGAGGGATTGAGAGGGAAGCAAGGAAAGTGGGAGAGAGAGAATGGTGATTTAGAGAGGAGGGAGTGAGAGGTAGGGATAGAGATAGTGGTGAGATAGAGAGAAGAAGAGAGTGAAAGAGAAAGAGAGGGATGGAAAAATAGAGAGAGAGGTAGGTAGAGGAAGTGAGAGGAGAGATATATAGTAGAGAGGAAAAGAGGTGAGTATGTGCAAGATCATCATGGAAAAAATAGGCCCTTAAGTGGTGATAAAATTCAGAAAAATCAGAGTTAGGCAACTTGACATAAAATTTTGAACACATTCTCTATATTATTTCAAAAAAATGTAAGAATAGAATTTGTATAAAATTGAATGTAGTTTCTAAACTACTAGGTTAATTTTTTTTATAAATCAATCTATTTGGTGAAAATATGAAATTTCAATGCAGTAGTACTCAAATTTTAGGGAAAAAATAAGAAGTAGGTGTCTGTCTAACCACCCTTATCACAATAAAATGATAATATTTTTTTATAATATTTTAGATATAAGTAGAGGACTCATTTCTTGATGTCATGCATATTTTTTTGTATTTTTCTTCCAAGTAAATAATTAATTATAATTTTTTCACTACAACTTTTAAAAAATATAAAAATGTGTATGTCTAACTACATTAACTTGGTCAAAAATTCATGAAATTCAAATTTTTTACTTTTAATCCTATAGTATGTGAAGCATAGAATGTGACACATGTTTCAAATTCAAAAAATGTGATACCAGTTTAAAGCTATAGATGGTTTTCAATCAACTTATCAATTAGGAATTTAGTCGTAATTCAAATAGAAAATGAATAATAATTATTTATTAAATTCAAAGTAAAGAATAATTTATATTGGTGGAAAGCTAATAATCTCCTTTAAAAACCCTTTCCATTTCATAAATTTTGGGTAAAAAAAATGTCATCAGCCACATGGGCCATCATATCACTTACATATTGCCACTTTTTGGCCCATGATGATCCTACACATACCCAGGTAGGGAAGGAGACATAGGTGAGATAGAGAGGGATTTAGAGAGAGTGATAGAGGGAGAGTTACATATAAAGAGGGAAAGAGAGATGAGAGATAGAGAGTAGAGAGGGGAGGGAGGGAGTTAGAGGTACGGAGGGAGATAGAGGTATGTTTGAGTGAGAGAGAAAGAGGGGGGGTAGGCAGGGACAATAGTGAGAGAGATTGGGAGGAGAGAAAAAAACAATGGGAGGGAGACTGAGGTCAGGAGAGGGAGGGAGAGGAGAGATAGAGAGAAGTAGAGAGGGAAGGAGGGAGGGAGGAAGTGTTAGGGAGGGAGATATAGGTTTGTGTGTGCAAGAGAGAGTGGTGAGATAGAGAGGAGAGAATGAGAGGGAGGGATAGAGAATTATGAGATATAGAGGAGAGAGTTAGAGAGAAAGATGGGGAAGAGAGGGATAAAGAGTGAGAGAGATGTAGGTATAGGGAGGGAGAGGAGAGATAGAGAGTAGAGAGGGAAAGAGGTAGGGAGGGAGACATAGGTGAGATATGAAGTGATGGAGGGAAAGGTAGGTAAAGAGAGAGAGAGAGGGGAGATAAAGATAAGTAGAGAGGGAAGGAGATGTAGAGAGAGAGAGAGAGAAGAGATAGAGATAAATAGAGAGGCGAAGGAGGGAGGTAGATGTAGGGAGGAGATAGAGGGGTGTGTGTGACAGAGAGAGGGGAGAGACTGAGTGGAGAGATAGCAAGTAGAGAGAAGGAGAGAGTGAGAGAGAAAGATGATACAACTCATTGGCTACTAGAATTTGACCTCTTGATTACTATAATTTGACACACTGATTATTGAAATTTGATAGTCTAATTTTTTTAAGATCTTCCAAAACCTAGAATTTGCATCATAACTCTTAGAGATCCTAAACCACTCTAAAAAATTCTACCTATATACTAGTGCAGGAGCACCTAGGCTAACCTCCATGTTTTGTCATTTTTGGCTTGTAACTGACCTTAGCCAAGTCAAGGAGTTTGAGCATGTTTGATTTAGACCTTAGATGGTCTTGGTTTTGTTTGGGCTAGGTGACCTTAGTCCTTAGGTATAAGGTCACACTATTTTCCATTGTTAGTAAGTTAGATTTCTTAATGATTGTTGTCTAGGGGAGATTAGGAGTCTTTAAGTTGTTCTAAATACTTTACGAGGTTGTAAAGATGCCTTAAGGCCATTCAATGATTTGGTTCCTCAAGATCTTGAGGGAATGGTGGTCCTAAGAAATAGGCTAAAGGCATGAAGGATGATGCCAAATGTTATAAGGTAGTTTGCATATGTTGTTGCATGCAATCCGGTTGCCTTTGGATTCCCTTGGGAATAGGAAGTAGACAAGTTCGACCAACTAGCCTAGAATGATGGAGTGGGCAGCCATTATGATCCAAGACTCGTATCTTTGTGTAGAGAGTATTTGCTGGAGGAGTTAGTAGTTTTGTAATCAAGCTTTGATGAATGAAGGAGGAAATTCTGCAAATTATGTGTTTTCTTGTTAGTACCAAGTGATCTTGAGTGAGTGTGATAGTAGATAGATCGAATGAATTGAACCAATGTTAGTAGTGAGTAGATAGAATAGTTGTAAGCCTTTTTCATTTGATAAACAAGCTGGTTTAGAGTAGACAGTAGTGTTAGCTTAGTGATTTTGCTTTAGAGCTCCTGCTGGTCCTGTCCTGACCAGTCGGTGCTTTCATGGTTCCCCCATGAAGTCTTTTCTTCGGAAACACCTAAGGATGGGTGGAATGGTAGGGGAGTCAATAGTGTACATAGTTATTGGTGTTAGGAAGAATGATAGAAAGGGAGAAGCTTCTCTTAGCAACTGATCTCTAGGCATGTAGGTAGAGCCCGGTTAGAGAGCTAGAGGAGAAGCATTAACTGTTTCTTGTAGGGAAATGGAGTACAGTATGGCCAAGTACGGTTCTAGGTGGGTTAGGGACAAGTCTTGATGTTATAGGAGATTTGGGATCTTACAAAGTCATTAGAGTAAGGTTTGAAGAGGAAAACTAGTGAGTTCCTAGAAACTAGGCTTATAAACCCTAGATACCCTAGGTTATAGAAATCCTCTGTACGGACACTGTCAAACTAGGAGATGAATTGAGTGATTTAAAATTTCCAAAAGGGTGCTAGAATATGCTTTTAGATTTATAGAGTCTTTGGAATAATGTTTCAAGAAATAGCAAACAAGGACTGGTAAGGACTATTAGGATTAGGCCTAATTGAGGTCTTCCATTGATGAAATCTTGAGCCCGGTCAGGACAAGGCTAAAGAACCTTATGAAAGGGATCAAATTGGAAAAGGTATGATGGTACTCAATAGGATAGACACCCCTGCAATGAAGAAGTGATGGATAATGAATATTTTGGAGAAGAAGACACTTAGAGTTCTCTAAGTGAGGAGGAAATTGAGAAGGGAATTGAACTTATCACGTGGTGTTTGTCCTCCAAGGTGAAGCACAAAGAGAGAGCTCTCAGAACAGAGCTAAGATTGGACTTAATTGATCATCTAAGCCAATCAGGACCTAGAGGAGACTAGGTTCCTAGAAGAGACAAGCTAGGTCTCTTAGCAAGGTGTAAGCAAGTCGGGGAGCTCATACATCATATTGGTATCAGAGCTTGAATTGATCAGACTTGTGGTGGATGTTGCAACCTACTAAATCAGTGGGAGAGAATACATCTGTGGAAGGTGCTACAATGGTGACTAATGCAGAGTTAGCCAAGAAGGTAGAGGAACAAGAAGAGGACAACAAGTCTTTAACAAAAAGGTTGGCTCAAATGGAACAACTCTTGGATGAAGTCCAAGAAACAACAGACAGAGTAAAAGACAAAGTAGATCAGAAGGAAGAACAAGAATCAAGGGAAAAGGAAATAGAGTTGGAGGAGGAAGCTCCAATACCTTACCCTGTGATTCCTGAAGATCCATTCTTAAAGGCATTAAAAGCATTGAGTGGTAAAGCTTTGGAAGGTGTGCCACTATTTAGTGGACAAATGGATCCATATTCAGTTGTGGATTGGATAGACAATATTGAGAACCATTTTGAGTGTGATGGTATCTCAAAGGCACAAAAAGTTATGGTGGCCAAGTCTAGACTAAGAGGTTCAACTCTTACTTGGTGGAAGTTTGTGCAAAGTGAAAGAGAAAAGGATGGAAAAGTTCCTATAGTTACTTAGAAAGGTATGGTAAAAAAAGTGAAGCAGACCTACCTTCCTGATGATTATGAAGTGAAAATGCATCGAAGGAGACACAATCTAAGACAAAAGGATCTAGATGTCCAAGTCTACACTAAGGAATTTCAAAAACTATGTTTGAGATCAAGGGTAGTAGAAGATGAGAGTATTAAGCTTGCAAGGTACTTGAACGGTCTCAAATGATCTTTTCAAGAAGACATGAGTTTAGTGAACTTCAAAACCATTTGCCAATGCTACCAAATGGTCCTGAAGATAGAAGAGAAAAGAAAAAGGAAGCAAGGGAAAACCTCCAAAAGTAGAGGTAAAGGAAAAGATAGTAGAGGACAAAGAGGTGGTTATGGTGGAAGAAGTTCTAAAACAAAAACTCAAGGAGACATAAAATATAGTGAGCAACAAGAAGGAAACTCAAGTAGAGGTGATAGAGGAAGGAGTTATAACTCTAACTCTAGAGGAAGAAATAGTGGACAAGGAGGAAGAGGCAATTACTTTGCCAACATGAAATGTTACCATTGCAACCAAATGGGACATCCAACCTATAGATGTCCAGAGAAAGGTGGTTCTTCACATGGGAGTGACAAGAGAACTAATCTAGTTCATGATAAACATTCTGAGGTTCCACTAAATTCTGAGGAAGGTGAGAACCTCATGATGAGGAGAACTTTGATCAAGGATCCGGTGAGGGAGGAGCCAAGCCAAAGGAGGTCTTTGTTTAGGATTAAGTGCAAAATGATGGGGAAGGTATGTAAAGTCATCATAGACTCAGGTTCTACTGACAATATTGTGTCAAAGGAAGCAGTTGGCAAGTTGAAGTTGACAAGGATACCCCACACCAATCCTTACAAGTTCACTTGGCTCAATAAAGGCCAAACTATGTTAATGAATGAGCAAGAATGGGTGGAGTTCTCCATTGGGAGGTATAAAGACAAATTCTTGTGTGATATGCTACCTATGGATGCATGTCACTTGCTCCTAGGTAGACCATGGCAATTTGACCGTCAAGCCATCCAGGATGGAGGAAATAATTCATATTCTTTCAAGAAGGACAATGTGACCTTTAAAATTCAATCACTATTAAAAAATGCTGAGGTGATGACAATAGGTTCAAATGTTCTTATGGTGAGTGAAAAGGAGTTCTTAGAAGCTTTGGAAGAAGGTGAAGGAGTTGGTTATGCATTGGTGCTAAGACCAAGAGAAAGAGATGAAGGTAAGGTGACCAAGAAGACATAGTTACCAAAGGAGATTCAAGACATGTTGCAGACTTACCAAGGTGTAGTAAGTGATGGACAACCAACAACTTTACCCCCTAAAAGAGCCATAAGTCATAGGATAGACTTTATCCCAGGAGATACCCTTCCCAATAAGGTAGCTTACAAAATGACCCCTCAACAAAATGAGGAAATTGCTAGGCAAATACAAGAACTTCTAAACCAAGGTCTCATCCAAAAGAGTATTAGTCCATGTTCCATACCCACTATCCTTGCACCTAAGAAAGGAGTAACTTGGAGGATTTGTACTGATTCAAGAGCCATTAATAGGATTACCATAAGGTATAGGTTCCCTATCCCTAGGATTGGAGATCTAATGGATTGTCTAGGTGGAGCTAAGTACTATAGCAAGATAGACTTGAAGAGTGGCTATCACCAAATAAAGATACATGAGGGAGATGAGTGGAAAAAAACCTTCAAAACTAATGAGGGTCTATATGAGTGGCTTGTCATGCCATTTGGATTATCTAATGCCCCCTCTACATTCATGAGGCTCATCAATGAAGTACTCAAGGACTACATTGGAAAATTTGTAGTGGTATATCTTGATGATATATTGATCTATAGCCAAACAAGAGAAGAGCATCTCAAGCACCTAGAGCTGGTTTTCAAGAAGCTACAGGAAGAGGAGCTAATGATCAACTTGGATAAGTGTGAGTTCATCAAGACAGAGCTGGTGTAGCTTGGGTTTGTGCTATCTCAGGGAAATTTGCAAATGGATGAAAGCAAAGTGGAGGCTATCATGAATTGGCCTACTCCAAGGACAACAATTGAGGTAAGGAGTTTTCATGGTCTTGCACAATATTATAGGAAATTCATAAGGCATTTTAGTGCAATTTGTGCTCCTATGTTGGATACTATTAAGGGAGGCATGAAGACCAAATTTGTATGGAATGAGCATGCTAACAAGAGTTTTGATTTGCTGAAGGAAAGGATATCTACCCAACCTGTTTTAGTGTTGCCAAGTTTTGAGAAACTTTTTACCATTGAGTGTGATGCTAGCAATGTGGCAATTGGAGCTGTTCTAAGCCAAGAGGGCAGACCGGTGGCTTTTCAGTCAAAGAAGTTGAGTGAAGCCAAGAAGAAGTACTCTTCTTATGACCTTGAAATGTATACATTGGTCCAAGCTCTAAGGAAGTGGAGGCACTACTTGCTTCCCAAAGAATTCATTGTGTATTCAGACAATCAAGCACTTAGTTTCCTGAATTCACAAGACAAGTTGAGCCACAAACACATGAAGTGGGTTGAGTATCTACAAGCTTACACCTTCAATATCAAGCACAAGAAAGGTGTCCTCCATAAAGTAGCAGATGCATTGTCTAGAAGAGCTCTCACAATTCAAGAAATTCAGTTGAAGCGCATGGTAATAGATCACTTCAAGGATCTATATGCAGATGATGAAGATTTTGCAGACATTTATAAGGTATGTATTGAGTACAAGAACAATTTTCAGAGTAAATATGCTAAGTATACTTTGCAAAGTGGTATATTGTTTAAAGGAAATCAATTATGTGTTCCTAGAGGTTCCATTAGAGAGAATTTGATACAAGAAAAGTATAATGGTGCTTTGAGTGGTCACTTTGGGATCACTAAGACTCAAGAACTTGTTCAAAGTTTCTATTTTTGGCCTAAGATGAATCTTCATGTTAGGAGGTATGTGGAAGGTTGTGTAATATGTCAAAAGGCCAAGGGCACTTCTTCTAATGCAGGACTTTACCAACCACTACCTATTCCTACTAGGCCATGGGAATGCTTGAGTATGGATTTTGTAGTTGGATTACCCAAGACAAGGCAAGGTATGGATAGTGTTTATGTAGCTATTGACAGATTTAGCAAGATGGCTCACTTTGTGCCATGTAGGACAACTAATGATGTCAACCAAATATTATCTCTTTTCTTCAAGGAGATAGTGAGAATCCACGGGTTACCTATCAGCATTGTATCAGACCGAGACACTAAATTTATGAGTCACTTTTGGAAAACCCTTTGGCAAAGGTTAGGCACTAACTTGTCCTTTGGATCAGCCTACCATCCCCAAACTAATGGTCAGACCGAGGTTGTTAATAGGAGCCTTGGGAATCTACTGAGATGTTTGACAAAGGATTATGCAAAACAATGGGATCAGTTGATTGGGCAAGTTGAATATGCCTATAATGATACTACAAACAGATCCACAGGGAAGAGTCCCTTTGAAATTATGTATCGCCTACATCCTAG
This sequence comes from Sequoiadendron giganteum, assembly GCA_007115665.2. Lineage (NCBI taxonomy): Eukaryota > Viridiplantae > Streptophyta > Pinopsida > Cupressales > Cupressaceae > Sequoiadendron > Sequoiadendron giganteum. The sequence goes on along the minus strand of CM021104.1, from coordinate 112,530,951 downwards.
AGGAGTGTATGAGCTGAGAACCTTGAAGGATGGAGTGAAAGGAAGTGGATATGCTGATGACTTTACTTATACTATGCAAGAGATACAAGATACAGTGAGGAAGACCTTGACAGAGAACACCCTCAAGATAAAACCAAGGTGGATGAGCATAGGAGGACAGTATAGTTTAATGTGGGTGACATGGTTATGGTGCATCTAAACAAGTCAAGACTTCAAAAGGGAGTCCCTCACAAGTTGCAGATGAGGAGGATAGGTCCTTGTCCTATCTTAGCTAAGTATGGTGAGAATGCATTTAAAGTGGAGCTACCAGATGACAGTGGACTGTCCCCTGTTTTCAATATTGCAAACTTAGTCCATTACAAAGGACCACAGCCAGACATGTATCAAAACCTTCATGAATTGATCAGGGATGTGGAAGATCTACACTTACCTACTGCTATAGTCTCAGGACTTGACAGTATACTAGACACTAGGGTCTACAAGAAGACTAGAACCAAGGAATACAAAGAGCATCTGATCAAGAGGCATGGCCAAGCTGATGCTGATACAGTATGGATAAAGGAAGCTGAGTTCAAGAAGATGGGGATTGATCCAAGCCTCATCAATCCAAGGGTGGATTGAACTTTCTATTTTGGGGAGGATGGTGCAGGAGCACCTAGGCTAACCTCCATGTTTTGTCATTTTTGGCTTGTAACTGACCTAAGCCAAGTCAGGGAGTTTGAGCATGTTTGATTTAGACCTTAGATGGTCTTGGTTTTTTTGGGGCTAGGTGACCTTAGTCCTTAGGTCTAAGGTCACACTATTTTCCATTGTTAGTAAGTTAGATTTCTTAATGATTGTTGTCGAGGGGAGATTAGGAGTCTTTAAGTTGTTCTAAATATTTAATGAGGTTGTAAAGATTCCTTAAGGCCATTCAATGAGTTGGTTCCTTGAGATCTTAAGGGAATGGTGGTCCTAAGAAATAGGCTAAAGGCATGAAGGAAGATGCCAAATTTTATAAGGCTGTTTGCATAGGTTGTTGCATGCAATCCGGTTGCCTTTGGATTCCCTTGGGAATAGGAAGTGGAGGAGTTCGACCAACTAGCCTAGAATCATGGAGTGGGCATCCATTATGACCCAAGACTCGTATCTTTGTGTAGAGAGTATCTGTTGGAGGATTTAGTAGTTTTGTATTCAAGCTTTGATGAATGAAGGAGGAAATTCTGCAAATTCTGTGTTTTCTTGTTAGTACCGAGTGATCTTGAGTTAGTGTGATTGTAGATAGATCTAATGCATTGAACCAGTTTTAGTAGTGTGTTGATAGAATAGTTGTAAGCCTTTTGCATTTGATAAACAAGCTGGTTTAGAGTAGACAGTAGTGTTAGCTTAGTGATTTTTCTTTAGAGCTCTTGCTGGTCCTATCCTGACCAGTCGGTGTTTTCATGGATCCCCCATGAAGTCTTTTCTTAGGAAACACCTAAGGATGGGTGGAATGGTAGGGGAGTTAGTAGTGTACATAGTTGCTGGTGTTAGGAATCATGATAGAAAGGGAGAATCTTCTCTTAGCAACTAATCTCTAGGCGAGCAAATAGAGCCCGATTAGAGAGCTAGAGGAGAAGCATTAAGTGTTTCTTGTAGGGAAATGGAGTACAGTATGGCCAGGTACGATTCCAGGTGAGTTGGGGACAAGTCTTGATGTGACAGGAGATTTGGGATCTTACAAAGTCATTAGAGTAAGGTTTGAAGAGGAAAACTAGTGAGTTCCTAGAAACTAGGCTTACAAACCCTACATACCCTACGTTATAGGAATCCTCTATACGAACACCGCCAGACTAGGAGACCAATTGAGCAATTTAAAACTTCCAAAAGGGTGCTAGAATATGCTTTTAGATTTATAGAGTCTTTGGAATAATGTTGCAAGAAATAGCAAACAAGGACTTGTAAGGACTACTAGGATTAGGCCTAGTTGAGGTCTTCCATTGATGAAATCTTGAGCTCGGTCAGGACAAGGCTAAAGAACCTTATGAAAGGGATCAAATTGGAAAAGGTATGATGGTACTCAACAAGATAGACACCCCTGCAATGAAGAAGTGATGGATAATGAAGATTTTGGAGAAGAAGACACCTAGAGTTCTCTAAGTGAGGAGGAAATTGAGAAGGGAGTTGAACTTATCACATGGTGTTTGTCCTCCAAGGTGAAGCACAAAGAGAGAGCTCTTAGAACAAAGCTAAGATTGGACTTAGTTAATCATCTAAGCCAATCAAGACCTAGAGGAGACTAGGTTCCTAGAAGAGACAAGCCAGGTCTCTTAGCAAGGTGCAAGCAAGCCGAGGAGCTCAAACATCATATACCTAAAATATAACTTAAAGTATAAGAAAGTAAATGTCCATATGTAAATGTCAACTTATACTTAAATGTGCATTTCATGTATATAGTCTCCCTAGTAGAGAAAGAGAAGAAGAAAGAGTTCACAAACATTCATTGCAAAATTCAAGCCATTTGATGAGTGCCAAATTTGGTGCTTTCCAAATTTGGCAAGTGCAATATAGCTTTTTATGGGTTTTTTTTTGCAATTTGGAACCAAAATTGTGTCACAGATCCATGTACTTACGCTTGGTTATATTATTTATAAACATTGACAAAGAGGGCTCCAAATGATCCAAACCACCCCTCTTTTCAGTAAGACTGAGAATATAATTAATATACCAGCCACAAACCAAGGAAATAAAGGATCTAAAGATCTCACATACCTTATATGGTACCATAGTTGAAGCTTACCAAGAAATCCATTTGAAGTGTAGACATTAGAGAATAGCACGATTTATTTAGATTCAAAACATGAATCAACCATAGACAAGGAATACCTACCCATAATCCACCACAAGGGGGAGATCTTTCACTTGTCCCAAATACATGTAATCTCACTAGCACTGCCTTGTGCCACAATGCACTGACATCCAACATAGCTTAGAGGTTACCTTAACCATTCTCTCCATAAAAAACTTAGATTCTTGTATAGACAAAAAAATAAGTGAATGAGCCTTAAATTTATTTTGAACAACCTTTTTTTCGAGGGATGTTGTTCAAACCCATCACATTCCAAGAGAGAAAAAACATATTTGGGGCTTAGAAAGATGAGAGCCAAGAGGTTTTACTAAGCTTGAATCTACCAAATTCTCCCCTAAATTAGCTTGATCTTATCCTGGTCTTTCTTCCTCCCTACCTTGGAAGGCTTCTCTATGTTCCCTTTTTAAAGTTCTTCTAGTGTAGCCCCATGGAAGAAGAAATATAAAATGTTGCATTCAAATCTTATAAGAATATTAATTAATCTAGATGTTAATATATTATATCCTTTTTTTAATTTTAGAATTAAAAATAAAATGTTATACTTAAAACTTATTGAAATATATTAATATAATAGCATTAAATATGTTGAAGGAATTTCCTATATGAACATTATCAACTAAATTTAGTGATCAATAGTTTAGAATGTGGAAGAATGATAGTTGACCATTCAAAAGGATCTGATCATTGATGAGCCAAACATAAAACAAAAAAATAACATTAAGAAAATAAAACACTTTTGAAAGGTGGGAAGTTCTTTCTTTTCTAGCATTTATGACCTAGAATGACAATCTTCATTCTCTCTTATTCAAGAACAAGCCCAAGAGATCACAATGAAAAGGAGAAATAGATCTTGCAATAGGATTGTCCTAGGGGCTGAATGTAAACTAATGAGGGGTTCACCATCAAGTAAGAACTTGGAAATACAAATGAAATGCAACTCATAATGCTTAATCATAGTTCAATGCAAACTTTAACTAAATGAACTAGAAATGAAAATAACACTGAATATCAAACTATAGGATGAATTGTGTGCACTTGGTAATTTGAAGTAGACTTGGATGATCTCATAAATGCTAAAAAAATTGACTTTTTCACATACTGGGACTCATTCGTCAATCTAGACGAATCAATCCTAGATCTAGATTTTTGCATAGGAACTGGTTTCAGGGAAAAGTGCATCTGAATCTGCAAATAGTTCTAGAAAACATATAGTGGGACTCATTCACCACTTCTGGCGAATCAGTCTCATTCCTCTTTTTTGGGAATTTAAATTTCAGATCTGTGCTCCAATATCTACCTTTTCCTTCCAAACTGGTTTTCAGATCCAAATATGAGAAAATACCTGCAAAACAAAATATAGACTTGATTTTCTTATGCAGGGTTTTCCTTGGTCAAACACCTAGTTCGGTAATTAAACCTTGATGAAAATAATTAAATTTGCATGTAAATAGGAATGAAAACCTTAACCTTAAGTGTGTCTAAGGTTAGTAAATATGAAATACAATGCAACCCTTTTCTAATGTGCAAGAATGATCTATGCATGAATGAAATATGAGAATAGATAACTCACTTTCACAGATATCTAATCACCCAACTGAGCCTCAATAATGTTTGTACCTTCCTTAGGCTAAATATAGAGTGATAATGGAGGATTGAATCACTTAAAAAACAAATCATTAGGCTTGTCTTGATGGCTTGTTGCATCTCCCCAACCTAGAATCCATCATGATTCACCATAGACAACCATGATCAACCCTTGACAATGTTAGATCTTTAATGAAAGTGAGCTTGAATACCTACAAAAACACTTTAATGCTTCTCCAAGATTTCCACTTTACTTGCTTTTGAAACTTGAATGCCCTTGTGAAAGAATACTTGAAGACTCTCTATGCTTGGATATTCAAATTGCTCTTGAGAATTCTTTCTTAGATCACTTAGATGAAATAATGACCTAGAAACTTGCTTATATAGGCATTAACACCTAATTTACCATTATTTGGATCTCAAAGGCCGACAAAAACTAAAAATTTGAATTACAAAGATGATTTTCCTACTCAAAACTTGAAAAAGCACCAAATGGGTCCCACCTAGGAGGAATCATTCGCCGAAGGTGGCGAATGAGTCTCACCCTAGATTTTTGAGGTGGGTTTTTAGGATTTTTGATGTTTTAGATGATTTTTCTAGGTTTTTAGCTGAAATAAGCCTTGAGATTCAAAATAATGGGTCTTAGGGGACTATTAATGATGATTTTAAAGGGTAATTAATGCAAGGATACCAAAATAGGTCCAAATTAGGTGTACAATTTTCTACACTACATTTAACCCCCACTTTAGTGCCCATATGAATCTATGCATATATGCAAACTAAAGGACTCCAACAATACTCTTTGTTTCATAAAAGGATACACATATGAGGTCAATCATAGTACAAGAGAATGAAGCCCCCACTATAGATATCTGCAAAACCACAATGTTAGGAATTGCATCCTGCACACAAATTCATTAGTCACTCAAAAATCCTCTGATCCAACTTCTTTTAGAAAACAAATTTGAGGGTAGATGTATGCCCCCCCTTTATTCCACTTGCTTTATGGAGGTGGAATCAAGGTAGTAGTCTAGCCACATCAAATAAGGTAGGTCATATCATAGGGTATTTCCTATTGAATTACGCAAGGCAACTAAGAGGGGGGGTGAATCAGTTGTATCTAATTACATTCACTTCTGAACTTAATCAATTCCACTTCCACTTTAATCTCTTATTAAGTATAAAATTGAAATATAGATAACAAAAATAAAATATCGGAGACACGAGATTTACTTGAAAAACCCAAAGAGGGAAAAACCACAATGAGGATTAACTCATAATATAATAGTAATGCAAAACAAGATACAAAGGCTCACTGCCAAAGGGCTCACTACCTAGAAAGGACTCACTATCCAGATATAAGGCTAACTACCTATAGATAGGACTCACTATACAAAAGTAGGTTGACTGCTTATAAATAGAGAAAGATAATAGAAAAATCAACCACAACAATTCACACACATCCACAACCTTTACCAAAGAATCATAGACACCATTGGCTCACTACATTCAAGAGTCTAACATATTGAAGTACTATTGCCTTTATTCACTTTTGGACATTCTGCTACTTGCACTTGTTTCACACTTCCCACTTTTCTATCTATTAATTCACAACATCTTGACTTGTATTTATACTATCTTTAACCATATAAAATTTCTCCATGGTCGGCTACACATTCTTCATTTTACAAATTGAAATTAAGTTGGTGACTCAACATTCCCTCGATGGATAAGAATGAGAGTGGACCAAATACATACTTAACCAAGACCCAAGGGTAGAAGTATAAAGTTGTATCACATTTTTATAAAGGAAACAATCAACACTGATCTAACTTTTAAACCTAAATCACTATAAAGTGGCATATATGTTTTGAATTTTGAAATGATGTAAACTAATAAAATGTGTATTTTTTAGTATATTTTATGTTTGTATTTTTTTTGAAAAAATTAAAAAATTATTTGAATATATTTTTTTTATAAATTAACACTATAATTTAGTTGCTAATAAAATGTTGAAAAATGACATTACATGAGATGCCAAGCTTTATATAGTAAATTTTCTTCTTTTTTTCCTTCAATTTTTTTTGTGTCTATTTATAACTGGAAACTTTAGGGCATGGATTTTATTTTTTTGCAATTTAAGTAAATAGATATTTTTAAATAAATATTAAAATGTGTATGAATTAAAGCAAAGTTGTTTCTAGTCGATGTTAACTTTATATTAAATATTTATCTAAAATAGAAAATAAATTATGCTATCTTAATCTTGAATCTTTTATCTAGGGCATGATATTTAAAAAAATAAAAAATTAATAAGTTTTAGTAATTTTCTTGGCATGATGATTGAAACCTAATATTTTTGTGTTGATAACCTACTTTCAGTAAAAAATAAAAATATAAATAAAATATAAATAATAATTGAAATATTAAAATAAATATATATTTTAAAACTACAATTATGAATCTACAAAAGGGTATTTTTATATTTTTAAAAAAATGTTATTTGTATGAGTAGGAGTTGTTGAAACATTAAATTTTTTAAATAATGTCATTTTTTTAGTAAATTGGGCTAAAAGTGGTGCTACATATATATTTAGCCAACAATTTTAGTTGGAAAAGTTGCGGAAGTATTTAAATTATCTAGAACGAATCTTACTAGATCATATGTTTGACCAAAATTGATTTTTAGTTATAAATACTAAAATTCACTTATGGTGATAAGTTGGCCAAAAATGTGACACAACTTTGTACTTTTACCCCCAAACAATAGCTTAGATCAGTCACATGCTTCCTTAATTGATACTTATCCTTTATGTAATGTGTAGACACCAAGTTGGCCAAACCTACTAAAAACACCAATGAACTTTGAAGCACTCACATTCACAACAAGATGATAACATGTGGACCACTAAACATGCTTCACTTGACATGAGAACACCTCTTAGGTACCTTCAGATTCATCTGTAGCAACTACAAAAATCTTCATACATAGAACACTTTCCAACAGTCCAATAAGACTATACAAGAATACATAGTAACTTTGGAACAAGCCTTTCCGAGTAGAAAACAATGAACACTTCTGTAAAAACCCAAATAACACCATTATTAACCTTCTTCCAGATCCACAAGATCTGAGACAAACCATCAGAGGACTGCAAAGAAGAATCATTTCTCCCAGTCTACAGACAAACAACTCTACCAAATGAGTTCACAAACCGGTGAACACAAATTTCACTCTTCATCAACCCATAACTTATAACATAGGATGTATCACCCAAGGATGCCCATAAACAACATTATAGATCTTCAGAGGCATAGGATCAACAAAGAAGAAATGTAGAGCACATTACCAAAGCACATTCAGAACACACACACAACTTTGTCTTTGCAGTTTATTAATTTTCTCAAAAGAACTTGATAACTAATCATATTAGCGCACCTACAGCACCATAAATATATCTCCATGTAATCACAACATCTCTACAGTATCTCATCCATAGATGTGCCACCTGAAATCACCTGATTCTTTTCTCTACAACAACTTGAACTATGTTGACATCAATCAAAACATTAATGACAACACCACCTTACTCATTCATACTTGCAACATTTCCAAGTACCATATTGCATGGCTATAGAAATTTTATGAGAATGAGAGTGGAATCATGATTCCAATGCAACAAAAAAAATTGAAAATGGACCTCTCTAGCTCCTATTATATTGGTTTGAATGAAAGGCACTTTTAAACCCTAATATAGTAAAAACCCTAATTTTAACTTATATAAGAGTAAAAAGTGAAGTAAATTCTAACTATTTTGTTATTTACCTTCTTGTAGCTTGAGTTTGATGAAGAGTGAGTGAAGATTCCGAGCCAATGAGACTATGTGCCTACCAGACTAGACTTGCTACAGGATCAGGTGGCCCACAATAAGCATTATCATCAGGTGAGTTAATTTTTCTACCTTAGCTTTGTCTTTATAGGTTTATTTTATGAAATTTTAATGCATTTCTAGGTTAATTTAGGGCCTTGGAGAATTTTTTTTCAAAGTGTCCCTGTAATACCACTTCATTTTTCCTTTTGGTTGGACAGTGTGTCCTTGTGTGGGTATGTTGCTTTGATGAGCTTCTGGTTATTCAGATGTTATCTTTATTCCATGTTTTGAGATTAGCATTATGGATATTCAGATTTAAAGATGTTTATGCTTTGGATTATAATAGTATGTTAGATTTGTCAGTTATTTGTAGTGTATTGGTGAACGGGACAGTATCGTATCACTCACTTGCGAGTGCCCTACGATTCTGTGATTTCCTCTTCACGATGTGTATTTTATGCTATTCATATTATATGTTGTTGTTTACTTGATTTACAGGTTGACAGGTACATGACATCGACTCCACCTGCTTTCACAGGTTGGAGTGTGTTCAATACCCAATGGTATTCGATCAGGAGATAGTAGCTAGGTTTCCATGCCAAGTCATCACCCTAGTCCTTGTATGTCGTCAGTTGTTTGTCGGGTTGTGTTGTTTTGATTATCATTCCCTCTCTTCATTATTTAATTGCAAGTTAAATTGGGTGATTTAAATAGCTTAATGTATTTAAGTTTTTGAGTAATGTGTTTTGGAATTATGTTGAAATATAATTTATTTTATTATTAATTTAATTTAATTAATTAATAATTTAATGATTGATTAAATGTATTTATTAATTAATTAAATTTATGGGGTTGAAAGAAGTTGATTTATTTATGTTGAAGTTATTGTTAAATTTGTAGAAATTGAAAATAAGGAAAATGCATAAAAAGTCAATTTGGAATTTGAAAATTCAAACTGTTCTAAAGAATTTATGGGGTTGGTTGAAATATTTTTAGGGTTTTATCCTTATGTTGCAATTTTGTTTCTCAATTTTTGATACATGGAGTTTTAGAAAAAGATTGAATTAGAGAGAGAAAGAATTCTTCAATTTGGTGGGTTTTTGGAAAAAGCTTGGAGAACCTATGGATCTGAAGGGGGAATCAAGTAACCATCAGGATCTGCTATCATTTTCAAAAAACCAAGTTCAAGTATTTTAAATGCTTGTTTTTGAAATTTTGAAATTTAAATATTAATGGTTATGATCTTGTGGAAGGAGTTTTGAATTTTGTTGTGTGAATTCAATTAAGCAAAGGTTGGAATTTTATTCTTCAAATTTGCAAGAAGATCCTCTTAAAATTTAAATTGCTTCCAATAAAATGATGTTTTTGAGTGTAAACCATTATTCTTTTACACATATCATTCTGGTTTTCTCAATTTATTTTATCCTATAAACCAAAAATGTATGTATATATATATATGCATATATATTCATGTGGTTTAAAAAAAAAAAAAGTTATTATTGAAGGAAATCCAAAATTAAATGGGCAAATTTCATTTTTAAAATCGTATTTTAAAAAAATGTAGTCGCATTTTTGTTTAGGGTTTTAATTTTTATAAAAATTTGAGGAGCCCGCTGGGGGCTCAACCCCCACCGTGCCCCATGGCAGGCGGGTGGAGGGATCCATGCCTAGTGTGCCCCTCCCCACTCCCCACACCCCTTCGCACTGCCGCCGCCCACCAGGAGTGGACGACTGTGTTAACACACAGTCGTCGCCCCCATTAATGGGGGTTGGATGTGTGTAAACACAACTGACCGACCCTGTGGGGTGCACGGCCCCAAAGCATAGCGCGGCCCATGAACCGAGGCAGCCACCCATTGCGACTAGCGCGCGGATCAAAACAAAAGAACTTCACTTTTTTTTTAATAAAAAAAAATATACATATTAATATATATTTTAATATTATGATATATATAATTTTTATATTATTATATTATAATATTAATATATATAATATTATTATTATAATATGATATATTATTAATTATTAATATTATATTGCATAATATTATCATATTATATAGATGATTTGTTTCTCTAATTAAATGGATATATGTATAGCTGTGGTGTAAATTTAATATGCTTAGGAAATTATTGTTTTTCTAATGGCATGACTTAAGTTTAATTGGGGGAATGGAAAATATATTGACTCTAGTTAAATCATTGTTTTGTTTGTAAACAATACTTTAATGGGAATAATGTTGATTTAAAATAATATATCTTCAAGTCAAGTTAATTTTTTTTATATGGTTATATTGAAATGAGGAAATGATAATTACTTCATATTATGGTGTTTTGATTAGTAGAATCAATTGGTTATTTTATTATTATTAAAATGCAAGTAGGGGATTAAGTAAAGTATTAACTTTCTCCCATGTCTGGAAAAGACGTATTTTGTATCGGTTTATATAATGCAATAAATTCATGAATGTTAGCATGAGGACATGGATTTAGAATATCCAAAGCAGATTTAATTCTCATTTTGACTTTTATCTATTCTTCTCATCATTTGGGAAATTTGAGTCATTGCATGGGACAAGTTTTCTAGTTGAGCTTTCTATTTCCTGGGTTGTCATTTTGTGTTTGTCAACCTATTGTGGATTCTCTTGGATAGTGCATGAGGTTGTGTCTATGTTATAACCCGATTTTCACGAACGGGGATGTTTTGTACCTCCTTGGTTTAGGAGTGGATTTCGTGAGTTGTGCCTCCTTGTCAAGAGTGACTTTGTTACCTTGTTACCTCCAAGTGTTGGAGAGGGTTTGAACTTATGTTACCTCTTGGAAAGGAGAGGTCGTGGTATCTTGTTTATTGCACCTTTGTACCCTTGGTGATTGTTTGGTATGTTGTTGTTAAGTAGAGGAGTGGCTTGTAATGGGGGTCGACAAATGAAGTGGTGCGAAGGTAACTCATTGTAAGTGGTGTAATTAAGTGATAACCAAATCAATATACTTAGAATTTTGGGTAGTACTTCATGCTAAAAATATAATTATGCCTCACTCATAGACTCAAGTGCTCGGTTAGGCTTGGGATGGGTGGGAAGGCTTGGAATGGCAAGGTCATCTATCTTGTCTGTACGAAAGGTATTTGATTCCACATGAGTGAGTATGGGG
>CM021104.1:112417587-112518895 GCA_007115665.2 Sequoiadendron giganteum | reverse complement strand
TAGCCTATTTAAATAGTTGTTGCAACTTCCTTTAGGGTTGCGTGGTGGGGTGTGACAGTCCCTTTTTTTTCCTAAAGTGTTCCCTTTTTTCTCAAGGTGTCCCCTTTTGTCCCAAAGTGTCCGTTTTTTTCTCAAAGTGTCCTATTTCTTCATGAAGTGTCCCAGAAGCGGTCTAAAGTGTCTCAAACCCTTAGGAGAGTACACTAGAAAAACCTTAGTACACTTTTTTTATTGTTGATGTGAAGATTGAATATTTTAGAATGCTTATAGGGAGTATTTTTTCTTTTTTTGTTAGATTCCTCTCTATTTTTGGCAATGTCTGGGTGGTAGACAGATCGGTCACCTTTGATACCTAGCTCCCATACTATCAATAGAGGAAAAAGATTTTACAAACCATGGGATTGTACTGGGCATACCTCAGGCCCCCATGAGGTTCCATGATGCTATGTTGATGGCATTGGCAAAGTGATGGAATGCAGACACATGCATGTTTCATCTTCCCACTGATGAGATGACCAATACACTAGAGGAAGTACATCACATACTCTGAGTTTTGATTCAAAGTGAGAAGGTATGCTTCCTTATGGAGAGGTCATTTTGAGAGATGAAATATGATATGCAGTATTGCCTTGGAGGTTTAGTGCATGATGGTATTGTGAGGCCACAAATCGATCTAGCTATGCTACTATATTCGTGGGTGCCACTTGTTGCATAGATTATGATGTTCATAGTAGCACTAGAGCACTAGTCCTCATCCCTATTGGCTAGGGAGCACACTTAGAGGGTGGACTAGTACAAATTATTTGGAGGATGGAAGGGAATAGGATTGTGTATGCCTAGTGGTGCAGTATCCTAGCATACCTATATTATGATCTTTGATGGTTTTCATTTTGGGATATCAAAAATATGGTACATTGTATGCTACTGCAGGTGTAGTTCTCGGAGCATATCACATGCACCAAACTAATGATATTTCTATGCACATCAACCCCAAGTTATACTCAGACATTCATTTATCCACTAAAGTGACTACGGTAGTATGGTGACTTGCATTTTTAGAGAGTCTGATTCAACTAACTGGATGAGAAGGAGATCATATGGAGACCCTACTAGCTTATTCCACAGTGCTGGCATGAGACTCATCAAATGAGGAGATTATAGATGGATAGATTCTTGATAGGTAGACATGATTGCATAGTATGACCTTTCTACTATGATCATGTCATGCAACAGTTTGGGTAGGTTCATATAACACTTGCAGTATGACCCTTGTTTAGGAGATCAGTATGGAGTGCTCGAAGACTAGGTGATTCTAGATGGTTCAATATCAATGATGTCCTCTATAGTGACTCCCATGATCCTTATATGCCTCTATTTGCCAACCCTGATTATGTTGGTACCATATATACCTATGAGGAGTGGTGGTCAGTAGCATGACCAACTCCAATATTTTGGATGGACGAGATGATAGGTGATGTAGGGCCACTCCCAGATCAAGGAGATGATGAGGAGAACGTAGATGATGAGATATGCTTCAGGGTTGTAGAAATTTTTACAAATGTGATAGATGAGGAGTATGAAGAGGCTTTAAATCTTGAATATAATGGACATGAGGAGGAGGAGGACAAGGAGGATGAGGATGAGTAGTCAATGAGTGAGGGTAGTGAGGTAGTATATGAGGATCCAGTGGACCACAAGCCGAGTGAGCCATCTCCCACTCATGTTACTAGATCATGATCAATAGCTACAACAAGCACCAACACCCACAAACATGGAAAGGCTAGCATATCCTCCATACCCCATGCACACAATGAGGCTATCATCACATAGCCTACCAAAGAGCTAGGTGATGATATTTTATTTAGTGTCATGCATTATACTTATGCTTTATGTTTTAATTTTATGTATATATATCATGATGTGTATTGATTATATTTATGGTTTCTATCTTGCAAGAGCTAAGAGAGACCTTTATGATCTCTATAGCTAGGTGACTATTGAGATAGCGCCCCCATAAGTCTATGAGGATGCCACTAATACAAGCTATGTTCCTCCACCCATCATGGAGCGGGATCCAAAGCTATTTGAGCCACACATTAGATTGCACGTGGAATATGAGAGTCTCAGGAGGCGTGTCCACCAAGCCAAGGCTACCTAGGATACCCAGTGATCTGTAACCCCAAAAACATTTGAGAGACCATAGTTAGAGGCAGCTAGACTATAGGTAGAGATTAGCTAGTAGCGGAGCATTGGGAGGTCCTTGGACAAGTACAAGGTTTACAATTTTCTCTTAATGCACTCAGTTGCTCGTGATCATTATTGCATACCACCGTCTCTCAATGGACCACCTCTACATAGATGTGAGCACCAAATCCTAAGGGATATATTAGTTATAGACCTCACTAGCATTGTATATATTGATGACATGTACACAAGACTTTGATATATAAATGAGCATTTAATGTTTGATTATATGTGTTAAATGTTAAATGACATTGTGATTGATTAAATAATCTTTGTAAAATTATTTAATGAATGTCTTCATGATTTAATATGTTTTATGTGATCTAATTAAAACTTATTATAGTTTCTCTTATATGCAACATTTTTATTAAGTATGTTATGCTAAATTAAATGAACCTATGATCTAGTTAAATCACATTAAATGCATATAATGATCTACTCTAACACAACATATAGGATTATCTTGAATAGCATGAAACCTAAGGTAACCATATAAAAATCAATTTAAATAATTACCTTAGAGTTCAAGAGACACAAATGATTGTTTTTCAAGAATCAAACAATGCTAGAGCACATAGACTATCATCTATTAACTCTAACACCACTGCTTTATCATTCACATTATTTAAGAATATTAGACATAGTATCGATGTACATGTGTGGCATTTATAGGCTCTTTGAGAGGCATGTGCCATCCATTTATATTAATGTGTATCCATGAGACCCATAAATTTCACTAATTAGATAAGGTCCTAACTAGTTAGGATTGAATTTTCCTTTTTTAGTCGATTTGGCATTAACATTACATTGATTCTCGCATAACACCAAATCACCTTTTGTTGAATGCACGAGGGATGACTTGATTGGTATGGCTATGTTATAATTTTCTAGCATAATCTTGGAGATACTCAAGAGAATTAATGTGATGTTCATCAAGAATCTCATGTTGATGCAATCATTTTTCTCTATAAGTGTTGTCATCAATAAGTCCTTGAAGAAAAATTCTGAATGTGGGGATTTCCAATTCCAAGGGAATAATTGTCTGGTTCTATAGACAAGGTTATAAGGAGTAGTCACTATGGATTTTTTGATACTAGTACATTAATTCCATAATGCATATGTCAACTATGTGTGCCAATATTTATTGTGTTTGTTTATTGTCTTCCTTAGAATTTTCTCCAAGGTCTTTTTAGTTGATTTTGCTTGACCATTCGATTGCAAGTAGTAAGGTGTTGAAAAGTTATGTTGGATGTTGAATGTTTATAGGAACTTCTTCATGTCATTAATCTTAAATGGTGTCCCATTTTCTGAAACCAATGTGGAAGGGAGTCCAAAGTGAGAAATAATGTGTTCCAATATGAAATGACATATCACATCAGCAATTGTCGAATGAAGGGAATAGATTCTACCCATTTTTTGAAATAATTTGTTTCGATTATTATAAAAGTATATCCAATAGAGAAAGGAGGTGATATTTTTCCAATCAGATTGAATCCCCATATTGAGAATTGGAAAATAGGAATTTGGGCCTAAAGCTCAGAAGTAGGAGCATGGATCAAATTTCTATGTTCCTGACATTTGTGATATCTCTTAACATATTCAAAGAAATATTTTTCCATGTCTCTGGTAGTATCCCATGCGAATGAGTTTTTGAACTAATGATCCTCCTCCAAAATGACCTCCACAAGCACCTGCATGAGCCTCTTCAAGTGATAGCTTTCAGCTTCTATAAGACATCTAAGTAAAAGGCCATTAAAAGATCTTATATATAATAGGTCCAAGAGAATTTTATAATTAGTTTCAAGTTTGTGAAGAAAATATCAAGTATTCTTAGTTGTTATCTCAGGAAAGGTACCCTCTTTTAAATAAATAAATATTGATGTATACCATTCACTAGAGCTTTCCATAGTTGTTGGTAATACATCTTCAACTTTAGATTTTATTGACAGTTTCATAATGGGATGAACAATAAATTTGAAATCCTTTGAAGGATCTTGAAGGGATATAAGAGAATTTTCACTTGCCATTGCATGTGCATGTTCATTATCCTTTTTTGGGATATTTTCAATGGTAATTGATTCAAAATTCTATAACAAATTCATTGTGAGATCCTTGTATTTCACTCATTTTCCATGCTTTCCTTGATATGTCCCATTTATTTTCTTAATGACTAATTGCGAATTACTAAATATCTTAATATTTCAAACTCTGAAAGCTAAAATAGTGTGTAAACCTACAATTAATGCTTCATATTCCATCATTTTTTTGGTGCATAGGAATTTTAAGCAAGATGATAAGGGAATAGGCTTTCCTATAGGCGGGACTAGATTATAACCTCGATGTTGGAGCCTATTATACACTTAGATCCATCAAAGTATAATTCCCATGTTGCATCTTCTTTCTAAATAGACCACACATTCTCATCAAGGAATGTTTCTACATTAGGTAATGTCAGGGGTGAGGGAGTGTCTGCTAAGTGGTCGGTTAAGGCTTGTATTTTAATTTATTTTTGTGAAACAAACTTCAAGTCAAAGTTTGTTAACAACATAACCCATTTAGCCAAGCACCCTGATAAATCCATTTTATTGAAAATATGTTTTATAGGATCAAATTTCATCATCAAATTTATTTCTGCATTCATTAAGTAATGTCTCAATTTACTTGTAGCGAATACAAGGTCCAAACATTATTTTTCTATTGTTGTGTATCATTTATCATAATCAATCAAATTTCAGCTAATATAATAAATATGATCATGCTCTTTACCATTTTCATCTTCTTGAGCCAACAATGTTGCAAGAGCATGGTCTAATTTTGTTTTGTAACGGATAAATGTTTTTTTTTGCATAGTGGGTTGTAAAATGCGTGGAGTTGCAAGATAATGCTTCAAACTCTCAAAATCTTGTTTACAATCCCTGTTTCAATTGAAAAGTGTATAGCCTTCTTGATGAGATGTGTACATGGTAACATCTGATCAGTTAAAGATGCTACAAAATGATGAATACCTTGAATTATTCCTTGTAAGGTGCACAATTGAGAGATGTTTCTAGGAGGTGGCATGTTAACAATATCGTCAATTTTATTCATGTCCACCTCGATGCCTCTACGAGATATGATAAAACCTAGATTTTTTCCACTATCTACACTAAAGACACTTTAAATTTGGATTCAAGCTCATGTTGTATTTTCACTTGTGCTCAAATAATTTTGAAGTACATTTACATTCTCTTGTCTTCTTAAAGATTTGGCTAGAATATCATTAACATACTCTTCCAAAATCTTATGTATTTAATTTTGAAATATCAATGTCATGGCTTGTTGATATGTTGTGCCCACATTATTTAATCCAAAGGGCATCATGAACCAACAAAATGGTCCCCAAGCTATTGTAAATTCTACTTTATATTGGTCTTGAGGGTTAATAAATATTTGATTGTACCCCAAAAATATATCCATGAATTACAAAAAACCATGTCCTGCAGTCGAGTCTACTATCATGTCAATATTAGGAAGGAGAAAGTCATCTTTTAAAGATGCTTTATTTAAATCACAAAAGTTTGTACACATCCTAATACAATTGTCAGGTTTTGTGACTGTGAATATGTTTGAGATCCAAGCAGAATAATTTATAGGTGTTATAAAACTAACCTCAAGGAGTTTTTCAATCTCATGTTTGACTAACAAGGCTATCTTAGGGATCATTTTTCAAATATTTTGTGTAATGGGCTTAGCATTTTCAGCAAGGACTATATTGTGTGTTACAATCTTACGGTCATTTCTTGACATATCTGAGTAATTCCAAGAAAAAAAGTTAAGGAAATTCATGGAGTAAAGTTGCGTGGTCTTCTTATTCATCATCATCAAGGCACTTTCCTATCCTAACCACTTTGTCTTTGTTATTAGTATCCATTGGTATATTCTTGACATATCTAAGTAATTCCAATAATTTTTTTTAGGAAATTCATGGAGTAAAGTTGCATGGTCTTCTTGTTCATCATCGTCAAGGCACTTTCCTATCCTAACCATTTTTTCTTCATTATTAGTATCCATTCGTATATCCACTGTATATCCTAAAGGAAGCACATTTTGTTTTGGAAATTCAGGGTTGTATTATTCTTTGTTCATGTCAACTTCACTATTTTCTTATTCTCCATCTTTTTTTTAGGTGTTAATCATAACACATGTAATTCACCTCTTTTTAGGAGGAGTGAATGGTTTGTCAGAAACTCCTACTTTTTTTCCAAGGCTTCATCATCTTCAAAAAACTCACATGATTCTTCACAAGTTGTATCAATCAATTCTAGATGCTTCAAGATGATAGTTGTTTTAGGATTACACATAATGGTGTTGATGTTTAGTGAGGGTCTTTTTGGTTCTTGTGTAATCTTAGAAGTGAAATATCCCAAACCACTTTTTTTTTCTTGCATGTTAGGTTCTATAGGAACGTGAATACCTTGTTCTTTATTGCCGCATCCTTTTTCATTATAACAAACTATTTCATGAACGCATAGCCTTTCCCATAGAGTCTTTCCATTTCTTTTGGGTTTGGTGGTTGTTGATAATCTATCTCATCAATTTTTTTTGTGTAGCTTGTGTCGTCTTGAAGAGTGGATGAGGTAGATGCTTGTGAATTTTCTTCTAAATTTTGCATTAATATCACCATTGGTTATTTTTTATTTTCATCTTTTTTTTCTTTGTGATTGTGTACTCTCCCATGAATAAAGGTGTGAACTCCAAGGAATCCCAACCATCATCTATTAATTTTGAAACTGTTTCAATTGTTTTTTTTTCCTTCTTCATAGGTTCTATGTTTGATGTTGGAATTAATGTGCTTAGAGGACTTGTTGTTCCTTTCTCAACTTTTAGGCAATTTTTTAGGCTTGGGGTATAGTTCAACTTGATATACCTTATTTTTGTAGATATACTTCACTATATGATGAAGGGTTGAAGGGACCACATGAATTTCATGGATCCAAGGTCACCCTAAAAGGAGATTATATGAAATATTATTGGGCATTACATGAATAGGAGTCTACAAGATTTATTTTCCAACTATAATAGGTAAAGTAATAACTATTGGAAAAACAAGAATAGACATCTAAGAGGGGGGTGAATTAGTTGTGATAGAATCTAACACTTATTTAACCTTATTAACCTTTAATCTTAGATCTGATAAATAACAGTAAAAACATGAATCAACAACACATCAGGAGCACACATAACACCAAGATTTTGTGTGGAAACCCTGTTAGGGGAAAACCACAGTGGAGGTTAATCCACAAGTTATACCCTGTTAAAAGTATAATGAAAATGAATAACAAATGCACATGCATTCAGGCACACTCCCTAGAGCTCACTGCTCAAAGAAGACACACTTTCTTAAATATTTTTTTTAGATTAAATCCATCTGAAGAGGTTGAACTGAGAAATTAGCTTCTTTAAAAGCCTGACGACAGTTCCAATTAGGCACATAAACACTTATTCACACTTCGATCAAACTTCTTCACAATCTTCTTTGCAATCGAATGATTTGATCTTTATTCGCACATTTCACAATCACACTTCACACACATACATCATGCACACTTCAAAATTAAAAAATAATCAATCTTATATATCTTCTTCATGGAATTAAATCAACAAAATTGTTGGCCAAAAATAAAAGAATAAATGAATACAAACTATCGGCCCAACTCATGAAAAAATCTCAATGTGCACCAATCGAAGCCGGTCACAACATAATTAAGACCTAAAACAACATCCTAGAAAACACCAAATATTAAAAGATTAATCCACGAGGATCCACAACACGCTACAACTAGCCTTTCGGCCAAGGACATGAAAACCCAAACACACAAAAGAAAAATCTCCGATCACGATCACACCAATCAACGTGGATGTGCAATAAGGATAAAGCGTGAGATAGAAACATCAAGGAACATCACAGGAGCATACACAAAAACTAGAATTACTAGAATTGCATTCTCTTCTTCTAGAAACATCATCTACAGTAACAGAATAATTGTAGGAACACAAAAACTCACAACTTGCTACAATCTTGATGCACACCTCTGAAACTTCCAGAGTATGAACTAGATAGGCTCAGAAACAAACCCTTTAAAGCAAAAATTATGAATACCAACATACTAAATTTACACCACACTGAACTTCATAGCTTCACAAGAAGCTTCCAACATTTTTTTATTATAATTTTCTTAATATCCTTGACATATAAATCCTTCAAAACATAAATGCTAATAGTGTTGACATCAATGAAAACCACATATTAGCAACACAACCACAACATCCAACAATAACACCCAAAGTTTTTTTTCCTATGTTATCAAATCCACAAATTGACAAGGAATCGGGTTGAATTTTTGACTTATCCACACCAAGTTTAAGCAAAAGTGTGATACTACACACACTAAGAGTGGAACCATTGTCAACAAGGGTTATCTTTATTCCTAATCTATTGGAGCTAGCTATTATCATGAAGGCATAATTTTCTTTCTCAACTCCAAAGGAGGAAACACATGTTGATGAAAAGTAATGTCTACATTAACTGTATTTTGTATTAGAGCTACCACATCATTTGCATTTGTGTAAGGAGAAATCAAAACTTGTTGTAAAGTTTTTTGAAGCATGGTGTGATAATTAGGTGAATTTTGAATTAGGTTCAATAGGGAAACCTTTGTAGGAGTATTTTTAAGTTGTTCAACAAGGTCATACTCCTTCCCACTATGTTAAGTTAAATGAGGAGCACTAGGAAAAATGGGATTCGGAAAAGGTAAGGTTTTCGGAGTTGGTTGTTTCAATTACAGATTGTTTCAGGTATTGTATGTATGAGCAATGGTATTATTACTTGATTGCTGCAAAAAATTGTTCTTAGGTGGGTAAAGGGTAAGTTCAAGCTCTTTTTTAGGTTGAGGTTTGTGTGAAGGTGGGTAAACGATAAGTTGAGGTTGAATCATGTTAACTTCTTTTGGTTTTGGTTCATCCCAACAAGCCTTAGTGGATGAAACTTGTGAGATGAAATCCTCAAGGCCTTCATCTAACATGTCAAATTCATCACTACTAAAAGGCTTGAGGGTAAGGTTAACTTGGAAGCAAAAAATTTCCATAGTCAAATAACCATACTTTCTCCAAGTGACTTATCAGTTTGTAGGTGTTTTTGGTTTTACTTTATGATGTATGGAAAATGTAATCTAGTCCAATTGAACTATGAACTAATGAAGAAATTGAAAAGTGAAAGAAACTAATTCTATCCATAATTGCAATGAATGTAAATTATGCTAATTCAAAATATTTGAATGTAACATAAACTATACAAATTGAAATAGAATTATTTTAACAACAATTAGGAGCCTAAAAATAGGGTTTTAAGTTTTGGAAAACACATTACAAAATCTTCAATGGGACTGATTCAACCAAGGTGGTGAATGAGTTCCAATGGAAATTTTTTCAAAAATTTCAAAAAAATTCAATTGAATTTTATGTTTTTTATGTTGTATGATCTAAATTCTAAGTGCAAGTGCAGATTTTGTTTGGTTTTCAATGAAATGATATATGAATTTTCACTAATGCAAAATTTGAAAACCCTAGAATGGCAATTGACTGATGAAAATCCTAATGCAAGATCTAGGATGATGATGCACTCCAAATCAGAATTATGATGTTCTAAATGTAGGATGACCAAAATGAAGTGAATAAAATTATGTGCTTTTCTAGGGTTGAAGACCTAGAATGACAATCTTCATTCATTTTCATTGAAGGATAAACCTTGAGATCTCAATGAAAATGAGATAGGGATCTTGCAAGAGGGTTGTCCTGGGGGCTAAATGTAAACTAATGAGCGGTTCACCAACAAGTAAGAACTTGCAAAGACAAATCAAATGGAACTCACAATGCTTAATCCTAGTTGAATGCAAACTTCAACTAAATGACCTAGAAATAAAAATAAAATTGAATATTAAATTGTAAGATGAATTATGTGCAGCTAGGAATTTGAAGCAGACTTGGATGATCACAGAAATGCTAAAAAATCTAAATTTTTGACCTACTGCGACTTATTCTCCAATCTGGGTGAATCTGTCCTAGATCTAGATTTCTGCACAAGAATAGGTTTCGGGGAAAAGGGTATTTGAATATACAAATAGTTTTGGAAAAAACCTATAGTGGGACTCATTCACCACTTCTATTGAATCAGTCTCATTCCACTTTTTAAGGAATTTAAAGTTTAGATCTGTGCGCCAATATGTTCCCTTTCCTTCGAAAATAGTTTCTGAATCTGAATCTAAGAAAATACTTCCAAAACACAATATAGACTTGATTTTCTTATGGGTTTTGCCTCAGTCAAACCCCTAGTTTGGTAATTAAACCTTGATGAAAATAATGAAATTTGCATGTAAATAGGAATGAAAACCCTAACCTTAAGTGTGTCTAAGATTAGGAAATTTGAAATGCAATGCAACACTATTCTAATGTGCACGAACTCGATGCACATGAATAAATATGGCAATAGATAACTCCCTTCTAGAGATCTCTAATCACCCAAATGAGCTTCAATAATTCTTGTACCTTCCTTAGGTTGAATGTAGAGTGATAATGGAGGATGTAATCACTTAGAAAATAAGTCATTAGGCTTGGATTGATGACTAGTTGCTTCTCCCCAACCTAGAATCCATCATGATTCACCATAGACAACCATGATCAACCCTTGAAAATGTTAGATCTTAAATTAAAGTGAGCTTGAAGACCTAAAACAAAACTTTAATGTTGCTCCAAGACTTCAACTTTTCTTGCTTTTAAAACTTGAATGCTCTTGTGAAAGAATACTTGAAGACTCTTGATGCTTGGATCTTGAAACTACTCTGGAGAATGCTTGGTTAGATCACTTAGATGAAATAATGACTTAGAAACTTGCTTATATAGGCATTAACACCTAATTTACTGTTATTTGGATCTGAAAGGTTGACAACAACCAAAAATTTGAATTACAAAGTTGATTTTCCTACTCAAAACTTGAAAAATTCCCAAATGGGACTCATGGGTCCTACCTAGGAGGACTCATTCATCCAAGGTGATGAATGAGGCCCACCCTAGGTTTTTGAGGTGGGTTTTCAATATTTTTAATGTTTTAGATGATTTTCTTGGGTTTTTTGCTGAAATAAGCCTCAAGATCCAAAATAATGGGTCTTAGGGGCCTATTAGTGATGATTTTAAAGGGTAATTAATAAAAATATGCCAAAATAGGTCCAAATTAAGTGTGAAATTTCCTCGATTTCAAGAGTGTACAATTTTCTATTCTACAACTTTATACAAAGAAAGAAAGAAAAGAATTACATGTATATTCGTTCTACATTTCCATTAGAAAATATGTTTGACATTCATAATATAAAGGTCAAAAATAAAAAACAAAGAAAGAAAGCAAAGAATTAGATATTGTTTCTATTTTTCCACTAATATTCAAAATGTATAAATAATATTAGTATTATATATATTATTTTATATTAATATAATATAAGTTATTATAATTTATATTTTCTATTGTTTTTCAAAAAATATATATTTTTTATTTTAGATTATAAAATATATTTTTAGAATATTCTTAATTTAATATTATGAAATAAAATATTTTTATATAATATTACAATTATATATTATATATTTTATATTTATATACACCATGAGTTCTTAAATATAAATATCATCCAACATTTTACATATATTATTAATGAAATTATAAAAAATATTATAAGTTTAATATTTATCTATATTTATTTTTTAATTAATAGTTTCTATTATTTTCAATATATATATATATATATATAATTTCATAAGAGTGTTTTATATTATATTTGCCAAAAATATACAAGCGTTTGCATGCAGGAAATAATTGGCATTGAGAGCCATCCCTGAACCAACATAATCATCTAGGAAAACCTTATTCATACTCCCCCAGTGCGACCATACCATTACAATTGCAAACTAAAACTTGCAATTCTTGCCTACCATCGAATGCACGCAAAAGATTGTAAACCAGACAAAAAAATACCTAACCCTAATAGACCACCCATACTTTCAAGATTTCTTACAAAACTAGAAAAATAGTATTAAACCATTCCTTTGATACCCTAAATACATTTATAGATAATTTACCAAAAGACATTGGGTATGTGCATGATCATGATGGGCCAAAAAGTGGTGATATGTTGGGTATGTGTAGGTATGTGGTTGATGAAATTTTTTTACACAAAATTGATGAAACAAAAAGGGATTTTAAAGGAGATTCTAAAATTTCCATCAATATAAATTATGATTTCCTTTGAATTTAATAAATTATTATTATTCATTTTCTATTTGAATTATGACAAAATTCCTAATTGATAGGATGATTGACAAACATCTGTAGCTTTCAAACGGTATCACATTTTTTGAATCTAAAACATGTGTCACATTCTATGCTTCACATACTATAAGATTAGAACAAAAAAATTAATTTCATGATTTTTGACCATGTTAAAGTGGTCAGACATATGATTTTATATATTTTTTAAAATTTGTAATAAAAAATCACAATTAATTATTTACTTCGAAAAAAATTACAAAAAAATATGCATCACATCAGGACATGAGTCATCTACTTAAATCTAAAATCTTACAAAAAAATATTATCATTTTATTGTAGTTAGGGTGGTCAGATAGACACATACTTTTATTTTTTCTCTAAAATTTAAGTGCTACTACATTGAAATTTCAAATTTTCACCAAATAGATTTTTTTTTTAAAATAAACCTAGTAGTTTAGAAACTACATTGAATTTTCTACACATTCTATTCTTAAATATTTTTGAAATAATATAGATTAATTATTCAAATTTTTACATCAAGTTGCCTAATTCTGATTTTTCTAAAAAAATTGCCACTTAAGGGCCTATTTTTTCCATGATGATCCTACACATACCCCATTATCAAACCCACATCCACCACTTTGTCACAAGGAAACAAGAGGCACCCAAAGATCACGTAAAGTTGTTGGCTTTTAAGAATTGGTCAAATTCTCTGATCCATTTGAAATCACTCACTTCCTCCATTCAAAGAATCTTCTTCAAGAAGCCAACTGCTACCACAATGATCGTTATGTGCTTTACCAGTGGCATCCCCTTTAAATCCAAAAAGAAGGGATAGAGATTTACCACCTCCCCTTGTACTTTTACTAGGTCCAGTTCATGAGGCCACAGGATGCCCTTGCCAAGAAAGGTCACATTCAAGATTTCCTCCAAACTACCAAGAAGGCTCTTCTTAAAGATCTTGCACACAAGTGCCTTCACCTCCGCATTGGGTAGCCTATTATCTAGAAATGATGACAAAAATCATGACACAAGCTACGTGTTAGTCCTAAAATTTCCCTTGTCGTTCAAATGCCCTTTACCTAGGATCATCTTCATAGCCACAATGTTGAGAAGGTCAATGTTCAAAAAAATGTGTTTGAGGAACTAATAAGTGACACCATGAAAAGTATTTTGCTAGTCCTTGTTGTCAAGAGATATCAGAGTTTCCATCCCAAAACAAACCAAAAAATCAGTTGCCATTTCAAAGATGAATTTGGAGTGCTTCACCATGAAGCCTGCACCAAAACTTTGCACCCACGAGAATAAAACAAGAGATGAATAAAATTCATTAACCTCACTACCTTCTCAAATAGATGGAAAGATGCCACCGGTTATTATGATGAACATCATGCCAACTCATATCTGCCAGCATATCCTACTCTGTCATCATTCAAACGAGTAGGAAAGTGCAAAAAGGATGCTAGGCGATCTGGAAATGACTGTTGAATCCCACACCAAACGCTCTGAATACCAACACACACCTTCTCATAAATATTTCCTAATAATTACATTAATTTCCATCAAAAAATGAGAGGCCTCACCCTACTAATGATGTGGTTGTCATATCACCACTCCAACACAATCACACCCCACAAGACGGACTTGCCACCCAACAATGTGGTAAGTCACCCTCCCTTCCGCCCACAAAATATTTTTTATTATTTATCTATTTATGGTATTTATTTTTTATTTTAGATTATAAAATATAATTTTCTACAATATTCTTAATTTAATATTATGAAATAAAATTGCATTTTATATATTTAGTTATTATATATTTTTATATACACTATACGTTATTAAATATAAATATAAATATAAATTTTATATACATTAATAATTAAATATATTATAAGCTTAAAATATTTATCTATATTAATTTTTAAAATATATTATTTTTATTCAAGAAATATTTATTTTATATTAATTATTATATATTATATGAAATATGATGCATATTATTAAATATAAATGTTATATACATACACTCCATTTTCTTCCCACCCTATCTCTATCTCTCTACTACTTTTGTCTATCACCTCATGTATCTCTCACTCTTGCCCCTTCTATATATGCCTCTCTCTACCTCTCTCTCTATATCACTTCCTACATCTTTATCTTTATATCTCTCCATCTCCCCCTCTCTCATTGTCTCCCTCTTTCTATCTCTATTTCTCCCTCTCCATCTTTCTCTCTCCTTTCATCGCTCCCTCTCTATATGTTTATCTATCTTTCTCACACTGCATCTATTGGTTATTTTTTATGGAAACCAAACTTAATCTTACCACTTACCTATGAATCTACCGGAATTCAATGGTTAGTAAGAGTAAGGATTGGCCAACACTTAAGTAAAGGTTTTGAGGCTGTTACTTCTTCAGTTTGGGCTATGTGAAACCTAAGAGGGTGATCCTTAGAATTTTGTTCATTATAATATCCTTATGCTATTCGGTATCACAAACACTGCAACAAACATATATGATCCTCACACAAATTCTCAATAAGTGACTATATTGAAGAAGTTGGCTACTTCTTAAATATAATTCACACTTATAATGTGAGGATGAAAAAAAACCATAACTTTGTAACCCTTTTATAGAATTTGATTTGATGAATGGGTAATGACCGAGTATATCAAAAAATCAAAATATAATTACTTATCCTAGTCTAGTGCCTAATTCTCAGAAAGGAGTCAATATCACTACATACACAACATGACAATAATTTCCACACTTAACAATAAATGAAGCTCTAAAATGTTCCATTATAGTATTTTAGCATTGTGTTCTAACCCTTACTTTATACTAGCATCCTAGTATTAAGTTCAATACAAATTTATAGCTATATTCAGGTATCTACATCAATTCCTTGAATTAACACACAAGAATAAAGCCATACATCCATCTAAAATTGACATATACAAATAAGATAACCTTGATTATATTATTCATAACTTGTGAAACTAGTACATAGGAGATAAAAATGGTGTTGAACTTGTGATATTACTATTCTGTATTTCTAGTTTTATCAAGTGTCGATGTTACATATGCATATTAAAAAACCAGAACCTAAGACAAATTACTAGACTAACCAATAACCTTTTCTTTTATCCTTGTGTGCCTAGAAACCATGATAAATCACTACTCAACCTCCCTATTTAAGGCTCTGGAATCCCATTTATAAAGATGTGGGTGCAAACAAGTGACAGGACAAAATACGATTACATTTTCACTTTTAGGGAAAATTTCACCCTAATTTCAAAGATATTCTCTAGAAGGTTACACATAATCATTTTAGCATGAGGGGAAGAAAAAGATAACAAACTCCGTGGAGTTGGTTGAAGAAGACAAGCCAACTTTCTAAAAGGTGTCATTTTTTGATGTAGCATCGCCGAAACCCCACGTCCACATAGACCAAAGAAGATTCTCCAATAGTAAAGGAGGAAAAAACCTACACATTTCCTAGAAAAATAATATTTTTCATTGAGGATAGGGAGACAAAAAAATTTCCATCACATTAGCTAAAAACATTTTCACATCAACACCAAAGACAAAAAGTGATGTGCATGTTGAAGAGGACGATCTCGATGCAGTTGAAATAGTCTCATCAAAACAAAAAATTAGGTCGAGACTCTACTTTGATTTGTCAGCATCAAAGTATGCTCGCCCTCTACAAAATTTCACTGAAAGTGGAGAAACTACTCCTCCCTCGCCAAAATCCTCATATGGTACCCGAGAAAGAAAATAATGGCTATACTCTAGGTCAGAATCTCTCGTGTCTCTTGAAGGGTTGTCAAAGATCTCAATGGGAGAGTCGTGCCTCCTTAGATAATCCTTGTGATGCTTATTCTTTTTCTTTGCCTTCTTCTTGGTCTTAACCAACTCCTTCCCCTTAACTTTGATCAATTCTTTAGAAATAATTCAACTCCTCATATTGTAGGTGCTCACAACACCAACCTTCTTGTTTTTCCATGGGCCTTATTCTTTCCCTTTGGTGGTGTGGAAGCCCCAAGTGCCTCATGCTCGGTGACATAATTTTCTTCTTTAAATTTAAACACACTGAGCCTTCTTCACCTCCTAATGGGTTGAACAAAGACACTTGACTTACCCATCTCTTGAAAACAAAAGAAAATAGCCAACCATCAACTATGAAAAGACACACAAGCCATAAACCTAGAACCAAAATAAAAAAACCCTCAAACCCAAGCATATTCAAGTAGACCCAGAGAATGAAACTCTCACACCAAGAAATTCATGATGCAGAATAGAGCTCACATGAAAAACAACTTACCAAGGATAAACACTTGAATACATCTGCAATTGAATATCAAAAACTCACACGCTACCTTTTTTTGTCTCACACTTCACAATTCACGAAGGCCTCAAATCACGAGATAGATTGATAAAAAATCTACATTAAGTAGAAAAATTAGGAGCATGTAGCCATTAATGATCAAGTGGTGCCTCGTGCGAGCGAGCTAACAACTTAGTCAAATAGCTTTGAATCTGGGCCATTGATCCTTCTGTATTTAAAACATCATCAATGGTGATCATCAAGTATCTTTTCTTGCTTTTACAACTTGTGCCACAAAAATGACTATATTAGATCATAGGAAATTGCCACATTTTACTTCTAACTTCATTATTCACCTCTAATCTAATGATCACCATGTATCACCAGGTTGGTCTATGCCCATTCATTCAAATCAGTGAAGTATAAAGAAGCAAAAAATGAAAGAACAAACATTCACCATCCATTGCCCATTGCAGATCTACCTCGGCCATCTAGGGATCAATTAGCAACAAGATAACTAGTGTGATGGAATCATAATCATTGGATTACTATCCATCTTGGATATATTCATCTCATATCGTGCATCACTAATACACTTTAACTCTTTCAAGTTCTACTAGCAATGTGAGCATTCACACGATAAGATCTCAATCATCGGATCTAAGACCCATCCTTGATCACGTTCCCTTTTCATCGTGCATCGCTAATTCATGCTTCATTCTTTAGATCACATCAATGATGGGAAAAAAGGTGATGGAGCAAGATTAAGACACATGCACCTATGTAAAAAATAAAAGGCACAAGATACATCGCTCATAGTAGCAATTCAAATTAGTGAAAGAGAGCTTGAATAAATGACCTCATCGCTCATTGCTAATTTGAAACTCAAATCTTAAAATGGATCTACGATGAGTGATAGGAGGAAAAACAAAGAGCACCAAAGGCCATCACGTATCGTTAATCCACATTACAAAACACATGAGGAATCAACGATACAAGAGATGTACTAGTAATAACATGTAGAACAAGTCGATCACATATCGCTAATTTGGCATTGATCATTCAAAACCTATCCATAATACATGAAATGAAGGAGACACCACTCATCACTCATCACACATTTAAACTTACATATCTAAAGTTATCAGTGATGAGAAATAATAGTGATGGTGAACGAGACTTAAGTGAAGGATTTTAGCACATTTTTGCAAGTTGTTTTGAAAAGGGGAACTACCTAGGATGATGAATAAAAGGCCTCATTGAACATTAAAACATATTTAAATGATGTAAAGGCCAAATAAGGTCAATTGATTAACCTTGTAAAATAAAATAATTTCAGACCTAGGCACAAGGGGTTGGTAATATCACAAGCTCAAGCAACATAAGATGTATTAGGATGACCGGGAATGGGCAATAAAGTGTCAACCATAGAAAATTACGTTGAATAGGCCAAAGACTTAGGATTTCAAAATAGAGAAAGAAAATATCAAGGCAAGAGCCATGAGAAAAACCCTTTTTCCAAGCACACTTAAACTAGTTGGATTTTACAAAGTTATAAAAATGGAACCAAAATTTTAGGGGTTCCATCAGTGGCTCCAGTTGGGGATGTCTATTCCTTAGGGATAGAGTGAGATTCCAAAATTTTAGGTGAAGTAGACCAGACACAAAGGACCAAAAGGCAAGAACTAGCCCAAGCTAGGCAAGAAAACCTGAGAAAAGTGAACCACATATGTACAACATTTACATAGTTACAAGGCCATGCCAAGAGATCCAATTTCCATTTTAATTGAAGGCTCATCTAATATGAGATCTTTCACACTACATCCTGTAATTGTACCAGAATTCAACTTTATCTGGTGGTCGCAAGTCACCACACTTAAGATTAATACTTGCCTTTGTTAAAAACTTTCTTTTCCACTATTTGTACCATGCCAAGGCTGAGAAAATCCTCATGAATTATCCACTCGTTGATGATACTGCAGATACTAGAATCAACCATTGCAAACATAATTCTAAATGCATATTTACCCTTTCATTCATATCCAATTGAGAACCACAGTCAAGCATTGACTGAAATACTTGATCAGTGTATCCCTCTACTTGATTCAACTTACAACCATATTCCATCCAATGTCCATCCAACTGGATAGGAAAAATGAAACATTCATAGTCCATCATATCAATATCATCACATAAGATGACATCAAATTCACTTTTCTTTCTAAAATGAAAACCCTTATACATACTCCTTCCAAGAATCCTATTCGGGGGCACATATTTTGACCCTTTGAAATGATATTGCACTTTCATTCCTAGTATTCTAGGGTCATAATCATCTTATTTTTCCCCCACACCAAACACACACTCACATTGTGTAATGAAAAAGAAATTCTCATATATAGTCTTTTGTTCAAATTGATGCTCATATTCATTGGAGCAATATGAACCAATCATGTTTCCATCTATTCTATTTTCTTGGGAAATCGGTTCATCAGACTCCACATCAATCTAATTCTCATTTCGGTCATGAATGTCCCCACAAGTAGCTTTATCCAAACCATCCCAAGCATCGAATAATATCTCCATTTCAGGTTCATTAATATGGTTCATTTTACTCCTTGTATTAGCAACCATCTCAAAGTAGGACATCTAATAAGATGAATTGAATATATCAGGAGTGATAAATTCAATAAAAACATGCTTGGATGCTTCATTAATGATGAATGCACTGGCTCTGATATAAAAAAAAAAATTACTACCTAAGTGTTGCTCATTTGTAACCATACATGTTTCTTGACCCATTTCCCTTTAGATACAATCCTCATTGAATAATACTTTGTCCATATTTGTTAAGACATTCACCTATTTTTATTTTGTTTTACGGGTATGTGCAGGATCATGATGGGCCAAAAAGTGGTGATATGTAAGTGATATAATGACCCATGTGGCTGACGACTTTTTTGTTACCCAAAATTGATGAAACGAAAAAGGGTTTTTAAAGGAGATTCTCAATTTTCCACCAATATAAATTATGATTTAATTTGAATTTAATAAATAATTATTGTTCATTTTTTATTTGAATTACGACTAAAGTCCTGATTGATAGGCTAATTGGAAAATGTCTATAGCTTTCAAATGACATCACATTTTTTGAATCTAAAACATGTGTCACATTCTATGCTTCACATACTATAGGATGAAAAATATAAAAATTGAGTTTCATAAATTTTTGACCAAGTTAAGTTGGTCAGACATACGAGTTTTTATATTTTTAAAAATTTGTAATAAAAGAATCATAATTAATTATTTACTTGGAAAAAAATTACAAAAAAATATGCATCACATCAGGACATGAGTCCTCTACTTATATCTAAAATATTATAAAAAACTATTATCATTTTATATTGTTAGGGTGGTAAGACACACACCTACTTCTTATTTTTTCCTTGAAATTTAAGTACTACTGCATTGAAATTTCAAATTTTCACTAAATAGATTTATTTATTTTATAAATAAAACTACTAGTTTAGAAACTAAATTCAATTTTCTACAAATTCTATTCTTACATATTTTTGAAATAATATAGATAACTTATTCAAATGTTTACATCAAGTTGCCTAACTCTAATTTTTTGAATTTTATTGCCACTTAAGGGCTTGTTTTTTCCATGATGATCCTGCACATAGCCTTATATGGATAGTCATAAATAACCAGGACTTGATCCTATTGGTTAGTAACACAACTCTCATAACTCTTAGCTTTATGCTTAGGCTCAAGATGTTGAACACACACAATCTTATCTTTGAATTCTTCACCAACCACACTATTAGCATCTTCTAGTTCTGATATAACCAAATTGCATTCCAAGGATTCTTTACACATATTTTGTTCATTCACTAGTAAGGACAAACCCTTGCAAACAATGATGTTGTCAAACCCTTCACTTACAAGGAATGCCTCTAGATTATCTTCACAAGAAGCTTCACATTCTTCATAAGAATAATCAAAATTCTCATTTTTGTTATCTGGTTTGAATCAATTTTTAAAGGTACACCAACAATAATTATAGATCTACCAATTTCTTCATCCAGATCACTAGACAGATGTTCACCCTTTGAAACATCCGTATCAATTATTTGGATAGATTTTTCATCCTTATCCATAGGGTGAATATTAATGTCATTCTAAGATCTCAAATTGTGCATGTAGTCATACTTGGCCTCAAAATTTTTGATCCAACCAATTATTTGATCAAAATATTGAGGTTTCAATTCCTTGGGTAAAGTACTAAGACCTAGCTCATGAATTCCATAGAATAATTCAATACATATTGAATCTATAGGTCTCAACTTCTTAGGAATTTCTAACAAGGCATACAAGAACCTTGCTAACAATTCATATGGTGATTCTCCCTCCTATCTTTTCATGCTAGATAGTTTTTTAACAAAGTATATATGATCAACATTGCTTGAAATTTGTTGAGATTCATCATGTTGTAATGCTGAAAAACTTTCAAAAGCATCATCACCTTGACCTCTTCTTTCATTTTTTTGATGTACTTTAGGATAATTAACACTTGTGGCCATATATCCCTTCGTCATTGAATATCTCATATTATTTTCAATATCCATTTTCACTTTATATGCATGTTGCAATGTTAAGGGCTCTTTATCTCTTAATAGATAGCCCATATTTATATCAAAGGCACCTAGATACATAATGAAACATTCAACATCATTGGGTCTCATATTTTTAGGAATACTCCTTAATGCCTTTGTAAATATGAGGTTGAAGGCTAGAATCAATTCCTCTTCATCCTTTTAGATTTCCCTAAAAAAATTCCTTACTGTATTGGGATTAATCCTTTCACCAAATTGTTCTATGAATGCTACAATTAAATCTTTCCATGAAGGGATAAAACATACTAGTAAATATGAAAACCAATCTTTGACATTTCCCTTTAGAGATTGAACAAAGAAATTCATGACAACATCCTCATGATATATCTCGTAATCCTCCATCAAATATGAGAACTCCTTTAAATAGTGAGATGTTGATTCTAAAATTTGACCCTTGAAGTTTGGAAAATGTTCCCTAACTTCATTAGGAACATGATTTGGGAAACCTTGAATACCATTTAAAATTAATGGTGTATATCCTCCCATAGATAAATTTCTTGGAGAATATGACAAGGGTTGTATACAATTCATGCTTACATTATGCTCCTCACACAGATGTACAAGTGGATGATACATTTTCTTACAACCCCCCTACAGTTGATCACTACCCCATTTATTGCTTTTATCATGATCATGAAATATTACAATGCATTACCCAAATACATCTATATCCAAAATTCTCTAATGGGCATATTTTAAGAAAAAGCATACTTCTTCATAAACACTTCAAATTATAGCTCAGAAGCATGAAAGTATTACTACTACCAGACCCTTTCTTAGTGCTTAAATCGCTTAATAGTGAATCAAAATTCTTTCAAACTATTACATACGATTTCCATAATCAGTTTATGCTCTATGAAAATCCAAATAGGAGAAATACCTGGATGTGTTGTAACTGACTGGGAAACTTTACAGATTTGAGACTTTCATCACATCTTCAGTAGGTTCATTTAATAGAGTTTCCACCTCTTCATCATATTTTGTGTAGAGTTTCCACCTCTCTTCATAGAGGACTGAGCCTTCAACAATTATGAAGGGTATACCCACAAAAGTGGTTTACAATTTGAGTGAGGAAGGAAAAGTTCCAAAAATTGAACCCATTAAAAAAAATTGGCTTTTGGGGGTTCAAATGAACTCTAGGTTTGAGCGAACCCATTAAATGGGGGAACCTGCATTTTCCCCTTGTGGAAAGGGGGTTCACTCAAACCCCAGTTTGAGTGAACCCTTGGGGGTTCGCTTGAACCCCTTAGGTTCGCTCGATCGCCCCTATTCCCACCTTCCCAACATATAGCACAAAAAACCTCTAGATATTTTCCTTTCGAAGCTCAAGTTGAGGATGAAAATGGAGGAGAATTCATAGACCCAAATCGATGATAGTAGTCCTCAGAATGAGCTATCCAATGAATATAATTTTAATATGTTTTGGTTTTATTATGTATTTCTTTTTTTAGTTTTATTAAACATAGGTTTTTCACCAAAAATCAAGGTTTTTGTTCTGCACATGTGGAAAAACAACAGATTATCAATTTATTTTTTGAAAAATATGAGTGCACCAAATATTGAAGTCCTGGATCCAACAAAAAAGTAAATTTTGATACATATAAAAAAATTTATGTTGTATATGGTCCACCTATGTCTGAATTGTAATTGGTTTGATTTCGAAACTTTATTAAGGAAAAAATATTCAATAAAAAACTATGAGACCAATTGGAAGCACTATATATCATTGTTACAAATCTAAATTTGAAAAAAATAGAATTTTATCCATCATGGAAATTTTTTTATGTTGTATACATTTATCATCACTCCTTAAAACTGTTGTTTATTGGAAAAAACTAATTTTTGAAGGAGATGGAAAAAGAAGTGCAATATTATTCCAAAAATTTTGAAAAAAATATATTTAGAATCTACAGACAAAATTTCACAAATCACTAGTTTGCATCATCTTCAAATTCCTCATGGTTTAGCCTCTATAGGTGCCCGAAAGTGAAGATTTAGTTAGAAAAAATCATTTCAGAGTCCAGTTTGGCCAAAAATTGTAAACCAATATTATGGGATCACCCTAAAGCCCCTTCAAAGATGAATTTCATTTTTGGTCTCTTTGAACATCATGAATCATACATATATTTCTTATCCCTTCTTAGCAACTTTTTGTTATACTTCAAATATTTCACACTCGTGCAGAGATCTTGGAGTCACCACCCATAGTTGGTGAGATTATATAAATATTCTAGAGTTATAGATGATCTCCAAAGAGATTTGCAGTTTCAAAAGAACAAAAAAAATTCATGAAAATTTTTTGTGACTCAACTTACTGACATCATAGCTATATAACTTTCTAGGATAAAATACTTAGCAAAACATTTGAATCCTTATTACTTGCAATCTTTGGTTACAAATAGTAGTCTAAGATTTTAATGACTCTTTTAGGCAAGATGATCTTCTACTAGAATTTTCTCAAATTGTCCCCAACAGAGTCACCATTTATATTGGCTATTTTTTATGGTAAGCAAACTTAATCTCACCACTTACCTATTAATCTACCAAAATCCAATGGTTAGTAAGGGTAACTTGGATTGGCCATCACTGAAGTAAAGGTTTTGAGGCCCTTCTTCACTTCAAGCTCTGTGAAACTCGAGAGGGTGATCCCTAGCGTTGTGCTCATTATAATATCCTTACACTATTTGGTATCACAAACACTCCAAAAAACACAAATTATCCTCACACAAATGCTCAATAAGTGACTATATTAAATAAGTTGGTTGCTTCTTAAGTATAATTCACACTTGAAGCATGAGGATGACAAAACCTCATAACTTTGTAACCCTTTTATAGAATTTTATTTGATGAATGGATAATTACCGAGTAAATCAAAACAACACAATATAATTACTTATCCTAGTCCAGTGCCTAATCCTCAAAACGAAGGCAATATCACTACATACACAACATGGTAGTAATTTCCACATTTGAAATATATGAAGCTCTAAAAATTTTCATTATAGTATTTCAACATTGTGTTCTAACCCTTACTTCTTAAGTTAGCATCCTAGTATTATGTTCAATACAAATTTACAACTATATTCAAGTATCTAGATCAATTCCTTGAATTAACACACAAGAATAAATCCATACATCCATCTGAAATTGACAAAGACAAATAATATAACCTTGATTATATTATTCATAACTTGTGAAACTAGTACATAGGAGACAAAAATGGTGTTGAACTTGTGATATTTCTATTTTTTATTTCAAATATTATCACTGTAAGGAAAGCTTAAGGTGCAGAGAAAACTCTCCTAATGTCAAAACTCAAAGAAGAATGTAGATGTCTTTAAATTTTGCAATTATAGTTCATTAAGATGCACATGAAAGGAATAAAAAGATAGAGAAATAAACACATACACAATTGGACACCAGATTTACATGGGAAAACCCTTACGGGAGAAAAACCCACCACACCAAGTAAAGCCTCTTTGTATTACAGTAAAAAACTTACATGTAGAGATCAAACTTCACTTTCATATCTCAATTTTACAACAACAACATTTCCCTGATCAACCTTGCATAGTAGAACATCACTGCTACAATGCTCTCCAAAAGAATACAATGAAATTCACACACTAATCAATCCTTGTTCCAATCGAAAAATTTTACCACCATTCGAAATTTTCAACCTTTGACCATTATAGAGAGTTTCTTTTTGTTCATAGTTCATAAATAGTTTGTTGATCTCCCACGAGTGAACTGTCACAATAGTCCAACTACAAACATTTACATTCTTATTATCTCTTTGGTTCAAACAAAACCATGTAGGACATTGGTTTTGGTCAAAATTCTTCAACTATATCACTTATCGTTGAGACACCAGACCATGTCTCACCGATGCCAAACTACCCATTTGAAAATCGCACACTGCTTAGTCTTCAAATGGTCCATCGCTCAGACTTGGTGAAGTCTCTCCAACCAAACACCATCATGCTAAGAACTTGCCTCAGATCGAGTCTCCAAAGCTCCTCTGATAGTTTATGTTTTACCGATGGAGTTCCTGCTTGTTCATCTCATTGGGAAGACTTACCTTGATCATGTTCCTTGGTCATACATGTCACTTTGAAGCCACATCAAGAAACCATTTTGATAGATCGTGTCAGACAAACAAAGTATCTTCGGAAAGCCTCACTTGATTCCAATCCATCGGTTGGAATTTAACCATCAGATGAAGATATTAAGGCTAGGCCAAAGTCATATTTCATATTGACAAAGAACCATTAGTAAGACTCAAGCTGACAATACCCCATTGATCAGACTTCTACTGTCAGTTTGATCTTCCCAGGTCTAATCGAAGACCAAAGTTACCCTGATAGAGTACTATGAACAAGACTCTCACCGATCATAATCGATCGGTCAGACTCCTACCTTCGCCGAGAGATAGAGAACTTGCATCGACCGATCAAGTCATACCAATGGATCCCATCAGCAAGACCGACCATTAGTCACTCCAATCTAGTTACTTTGAGCCTTCAGAACTAAGTTGCTTGTTAGCAAGACATTCCAAGAGTCTCACCGATTTTTCTCTTTTAGGAGTTTCATGTCAGTACATTTGAGGCACATTTTCCAACAATCTCCCACTTGACGAAGATCTTACTAACACCTCTAGAGAACATAGAAACTACTGAGACTCATGGGCACCAAGGCCCATTGAACTGGCACACCACCTATACGTGTCTAAGCTCACTAGTTTCATCAATGTATCTACAAAATTTTCCAGAGTATCCACTTTTTCTAAACAAACCTTTCCATCCTCCACCATATCTCATAAAAATTGATACTGCACATCAATATGTTTTTCCCTAGCATGGAAAGTAGTATTTTTTTCCAGACAAATAGCACTTTGACTATGATAGTAAATTGTAATCTGCCCTGCATCAAACCCAATGTTAGAACACAAATGTTTTAACTAGATATCTTCTTTAATAGTGTGTGTAGCTGCAATGTATTCTACCTCTATAGTGGACAAAGCGACTATAGCCTGCTGCTTGCTCATTCAACTAACTGCACCACCATTCACTATGAAAATATATCCACTAGTGGATCTATTTTTTTCAATTTCCCCTAACCAATCAAAATCCACATACCCATGAATGTTGAGAGTCCTCTCTAATCCAACTGAATTTCCATGGTAACACAAAGCATATTTGAAGTGCCCTTTAGATATCTAAAATCTCTTTTCACAGCATCCCAATACGACCTTCCAGGATTTTCCATAAAATGACTAAGTACTCCCACTACTTCGACAATGTCTAGCCTAGTACAAACGATTGCATACATTAAACTACCAACTACACTTTCATAAGGCACCTTGGTCACGTCCTCCATCTAAGTAGGAGATTTTGGACAATCTTCAATAGATAGCTTAGTTCCCTGCAAAACTGGAACAACTAGCTACTTGCAATCAGACATATAAAATCTCTCTAGAACAATGTTAATATACTTACTCTTCCTGAGACAAAGTTTTCTACTCTTTCTATCCTAGTTATTTCTATCCCTAGAATATACCTTGCTACACCCAGATCTTTCATTTCAAATTTTGCAGACAACTGAGATTTTAGATCAGAAATCATAAACTTACTATTCCTAACGAATAACATATCATTCACATACTGGGAAATAACTAAAATACAATCATTCTTAGCTTTATAATACACACAATGATCAGATTTCGATCTTTCAAATCCCAATGACAAAAAAAATGTGTCAAACTTCTGGTATCACATTCTAGGAGATTGTTTTAATCCATACAAAGATTTTTCAACTTGCAAACAAGATTTTTTTTATCTTTTTTCACAAAGTGCTCTGGCTGGGACATATCAGTTTGTTCTTCAAGATCACCATAAAGAAACATTGTCTTCACATCCATCTGTTCAACCTCTAAGTCATACACTGTTGCAAGTGACAAAATAAATCTAATAGATGCCAACTTTGCTACTAGAGAAAAAAACTTCCCATAATCAATTCCCTCTACCTAGAAATATCCCTTTGCAACCAACCTCACTTTATACTTTTTAACACAACCATCTAGACCAATTTTATTTTTAGATACCCATTTGTAGCTCACAGGCTTTCTACCTTCAGGCAATGGACCCAGTTTCCAAGTATCATTTTTCCTTAATCATGCCATATCTTCGTTCATGGCTTCCAACTAGGAATCTTAATCATAAATTTTAGTTGCCTCTTTTATAGTCCTAGGCACATTCGTGTTAGTAATCAAAGCATAGGCACAACTAGAAACCAACATAGAGAATCCATACCTATCTGGTTGTCACATTTCACATGTATACCTCCTCACGAGTTGAGGTTGAGGACATTGTTCATCATCTTGGTCAAAACTTTCAAAGCTGCTTGAGCTCTCCTCAGATTAAGGTACGTTTTTAATTTTTAATTCCTCTTTATTTGGTGTGGGAGGAACTTCAACTACATCCTTTTTGTTTTTTGATTTTGTCTTCGACTGCAGATCTAAAGTAGAAGGCTTTAGCTCATGAAAATAACACTTTTTTTCTGTACAAAACCTTCTCAGTCTCAAGTTTCCAAAGCTTGTATCCTTTTATGCCAACGCTATAGCCAATAAAAATACATTTAACAACCTTGTTCTCCATTTTAGATATTTTATCATTTGGCACATATTCATATGCCACATAGCCAAAGACACAAATATGTCTTAAAGACAGCTTCTTTCTAGATTATGCTTCCAAAGGTGTTTTATCAACAAGAGAAAAGTTAGGGGAACGATTTATTAAGTAACATGTTGTTGCATCTGTTTCAGCCCAAAATTTCTCCTCCAAGTTGGCTGCTCAACATAATTCTTTCCCTTTCCATCACCATCCTATTGAACCTTTCAACAACTCTATTTTGTTGTGCAGTGTAGGGTGTAGTTTTATGTCTTTTAATTCCATGATCTTTGTAGTACCTTTCAAACTCATCAAAAGAAAACTCATCGCCATTGTCAGTCCTTAAACACTTTATTTTTCTTCTAGTTTGATTCTCCACAACATTTTAAAATTCCTTAAAATGACTGAACACTTCTGATTTACTTTTAAAAAAATACACAAATGCCCTTCTCGAATAGTAATCAATAGAAGAAACATAATGTTTAGATTTTGATAATGAAGGAAAATTCATCGGACCACACACATCAGAATGAATGTAATCAAGTATACCACAAGATTTATGAGGACAGGAATAAAATGAAACACGGTGTTGTTTGCCATATATACAATGTTCATAGAATTTGAATTCAAGGTTACAATCATCAATCCCTTCAACCAGGTTTTTATTTTTCAAAGTTTTTAAACATTTTTCTCCAATGTGGCCAAGCCTATGATGCCATAGCATATTCTTTTCTGTTGGAAGTTTAACTTCCATAGATTTTGCAGTATCAAGGACATTTTCCTTCTTCTCTTTACGAACAACCTTTTGTGACTTTACAAAGACACTGTTGCATTGAACAACAAGTGCATCCAACTTGTACAAAGTACCAATTCGAGCACCCCTAGCCAACACCATTGAGCCTCTAGTCATTTTTTAGCCATTGTCAGAGAATGAGACTTGCACTCCAACATCGTTCATCTTACTAATAGAGAGTAAATTTTGAGCCAGACCTGGTATATGCATTACGCATCAATTCCTTTGATTCTTCCATCCAAGAATTGAATTCTAACTCTTCCATGACCAACTATTTCCAAAGATGAATCGCTTTCCAAATACACCTTTCTAGCATTGTATTTTTCATACTTTGTGAACCAGTCTCTATGAAATGTCATGTGGAAAGATGCTCTAGAATCCATCAGCCAAAAATCATCTGATGCCCAAGTTGCCAAGGCTACAATGAAGGCATTTGCATCACTCTAAGAAGAATCATTATTGGAAGAGTTCTTCTTCTTCTTTTTCTCCTCTTTTCAATCCTTTCGGACATGACTAGGCTGCCCACAATTCCAACACTTCACCTTGGACTTCTTGCCAGGAGACTTTGATCTTGCTTCTAATTTTGATTTGGAATTCTTATCGTTTTTCTTACCTTTTTCTTTCAATCTGCCTTGAACAACAAGAGCCTCCTTCCCCATGTCAGAAGGTTTCCTTCTCATCTCTTCTGATAACAAAGAAGCAACAATGTCTTCCATCTTAAATGTGGATGTCGTACTCCCAATAGCCATAGCCAAGTTATCCCAAGAATCCAGAAAAGAACATAACAATAGCATACAACAATCTTCATCATCAATATTCACAACCACAGATGTTAATTGTGCAATTAGCATGTTAAAAGTATTCAAATGATCAAAAAAAGATGCTCCTTCTTGCATTTTCAAAGAGTACAACTTATTTCTTAAGAACAACTTATTTACTAAGGAATTGCCTTGATAAATATCACCAATTTTCTTCCACAAAGAGGTTGCAGTCTTCTCTTCATGAACGTTCAAGAGAACATAGTTTGCTAAACAGAGTCTTATCAACCCTTTTTATTTTTGATCTACTTGTTCCCATTCTTCTTGATTCATGCTAGAAGGTTTCATTTTAGACACATCAACCCAAAGATCATGATCAACTAAAAAATCTTCCATTTTGAGTTCCCACAACTCAAAATTACTACCATTGAATTTCTCAATTTGAATCTTGATGTACTAGCCATTTCCATCTCAGTCTATAGATTGACAATTACCAAACTTCTACAAAATTCCCATTGAACAAAATTGACACAAAAAACCAAACCTACCCACAAGGATAACACAACTAGACAGGATCTGATACCGCTTGTAAGAAAAGCTTAAGGTGTGGAAAAAACTCTCCTAATGTCAAAAATTAGAGAAGAATGCAAATATGTCTTTAAATTTTACAATTACAATTCATTAAGATGCACATGAAAGGAATAACAGAATAGAGAAATAAATACATACATAATTGGACACCAAATTTACGTGGGAAAACCCTTATGGGAGAAAAAAACACCACACCAAGTAAAGCCTCTTTGTATTACAGTAAACAAATTACATACAAAGATCAAACTTCACTTTCAGATGTCAATTTTACAGCAAAAAAATTCACTTGATCAACCTTGCATAGTAGAACATCACTATTACAATTCTCTCCAAAAGAATACAATGAAATTCACACACTAATCAATCCTTGTTCCAATCAAACAATTTTTACCACCATTCGAAATTTTCAACCTTCGACCATTATAGAGAGTTTCGTTTTGTTCACAATTCACAAACATTATGTTGATATCCCATGAGTGAATGGTCACAATAGTCCAACTGCAAATGGTTTACATTTTTCTTCCCTCATTGATTCAAACCAAACCACACAGGACAGTTATTCTATCAAAATTCTTCAACTATATTGCTTATCGATGAGACACCAAACCACACCTCACCGATGCCAAACTACCCATTTGACAATCGCACACTACATAATCTTCAAACAATCCATCACTTAGACTTGGTGAAGTCTCGCTGACCAAACACCATCAAGATGAGAAATTTCCTTAGAGCGAGTCTCCAAAGCTCCTCTGATAGTTCATGCTTTACCGATGAAGTTCCTACTTGTTCATCTCATCGGGAAGACTTACCTTGATCGTGTTCCTTGGTCATACATCTTACTTTGGAGCCACTTTGAGAAACCAACCCGATAGACCATGTCAGACTGACAAAGTATCTTTGGAAAGACTCACCCTGATCCCAATCCATTGGTAGGACTTCAACCATCGAACGAATATCTTAAGGCTGGGCCGAAGTCGTATTTCATATTGATGAAGAACCATCGCCAAGACTCACACCAACCATACCCCATCGACCAGACTTGTACTCTCAGTCTGATCTTCCTAGGTCTAACCAAAGACCAAAGTTACCCTGATGGAGTACCGTCGACAAGACTCTCACTAATCATAACTTATTGGTCAAACTCCTACCTTCACCGAGAGATAGAGAACTTGCATCGATCGTTCATGTCATATTGATGGATCCCATTGGAAAGACTGGTGATTAGTCTCACTGATCTAGTTACTTCAAGCCTTTAGAACTAAGTTGCTTGTCGGCAAGACATTTGAAGAGTCTCACCAATTTTTGTCTTTCAAGAATTTCATGTTAGTAAGTTTGAGGCACATTTTCCAACAATCAT
The DNA here is from genome assembly GCA_007115665.2 of Sequoiadendron giganteum. NCBI lineage: Eukaryota > Viridiplantae > Streptophyta > Pinopsida > Cupressales > Cupressaceae > Sequoiadendron > Sequoiadendron giganteum. The sequence goes on along the minus strand of CM021104.1, from coordinate 112,487,119 downwards.
TGATACTACATATGCATATTGATAGACCATAACCTAAGACAAATTACTAGACTAACCAATAACATTTTCTTTTATCCCTGTGTGCTAAGAAAACTAGATAAATCACTACCCAACCTTCCTATTTCAGGCCCTAGAATCCCATTTATAAAGACATGGATGCAAACAAGCGACAAGCTGAAATACAATTAAATTTTCAATTTTTATTGAAAATTCTGTCCTAATTCCAAATATATTCTCAAGATGTTTACGCATAATCATTTCATAACAAGGGGAAGCAAAAGATAAAAAAGTCCATGTACTTGGTTGAAGAAGATGAGCCAACCTTCCAAAAGGCAATGTTTTTTTATGCAACGTCATGGAAAACCCACATCCATGTAGACCAAAGAAGATTATCCAACAGTAACGAAGGCAAAAAATGACACACTTCCTGGAAAATGAAAATATTTTGTTGAGGATATGGAGACCAAAATTTCACCATCACACCAACCCAAAAGATCTCCACATCAACACCAAAGACAAAAAGTGATATGTATGCTAAAGAGGATGACCTTGATGTAGTGGCAATGGTCTCATCAAAAATAAAAATTGGACCAAGACGCTACTCTAATTCATCAGCATCAGAGTATGCTCTCCCACTACATGCTCATGCTGAAAATGGAGGAGAAACTGATCATCCCTTGTCAAAATCCTCATATGGTATAAGAGAAATCAAATAATGGTTATACTCTGGGTCAATATCTCCCATTTCACCCAAGGGGCTATCAAAGATCTCAATGGGAGAGTCATACCTCCCCAGATAAGTGTTGTGATTATTTTTATTTTTCTTTTCCTTCTTCTTGGTCTTAACCAACTCCTTCCCCTTAACTTTGATCAATTCTTCAGAAGCAATTCAACTCCTCATATTGTAGGTGCTCACAACACCATCCTTCCTAGTTTTTCCATGGGCCTTGTTCTGGCCCTTTGGTGGTGTGGAAGCCCCGAGTACCTCATGCTCACTTATAGATATGTCTGTTTGAAATTCAAACACACTGAGCCTTCTTAAGCTCCTAATGGGTTGAACAAAGACATCTGACTTGCCCATCTCTTGAAAATACAAGAAAATATCCAACCACCAACTTGTTGACTTCTTCTGTGGCATTTGTACTTGATGTCAAAACTGCCCTGGGTTGGTGCCTTGGGAGCATTTCTCAGTTGGTCTTTGTATGGAATTTGATTGGCACAGTTGATATTTGGTATTCATCTAACATTAGCATAAATCAGTTTTATACAGATTGTTGAATTATGGTTTGATCAGGCTCTTGCATCTTGAAATTGTTAATGGTTTATATGATGCAGCTTGGTTCTTAGTATAATCAGTATAAATGGTAAGTGGAATGGCATTGTGAGTTCATCATGAAAATTTAGACTTCTCTATTCATTATAAGTCTTTTGATTTCATTTGGAAATGGCACATTATACAGCATTGAATATATCAAGGTGGCATTCGACCTTGGGTAAAGGCATTAGTTAATATTTTAACATCACATTGGAAGTGACTTAGCCTTGATTTCTTGGGAATATAAAAGTCAATAGCCATCGAGATGTGGAGGTAATATTTCATGGCACATTTTCATCGGTATTTCTTATAGTCAACAATTGTCAAACGGAAATGAGTATATCGGCATGTGTTTGGTAAGGCCACGGATGTCTTACTGCGGCACCGCAGACTGTTAAGAGAGTAATCATGGTAATACAGTGAAAGTGGTTAGTGGCATGCATAGTAGCTACCACTATACCATGGGTAGCCAGAAAGGTAACAGCGGTAGTGCAGTGAAACTGCAAGTGACAAGCAAGATAGTTACTGCTATACTGCAGACTGTCAGATGTGTAACCACGGTAACATGGTGGAAACCGCCAGTGACAAGCAAGATAGTTACCGCTACACCGTGGGCTGTCAGAAGTATGACCACAATAGTGCGGTGAAGTGGCTAGCAGCATGCATAACAACTACCACTATATCGTTGATAGCCAGAGAGGTAACCGCGGTAACACAGTGGAAACAAATAGCGGTTAGCTTGGAGCTACCATTGTACCATGGGTAGTCCGAAGCAAGACCATGGTTGGGTGGTAAAGGAAGAGGTAACAGTTAAATGTTTGTCACCATTGTACCGCAGGTTGTTCAAAGGGAGACAACAGTTGTGCAATAAGAGAGCGGATCTCAAAATCTATTAAAGAATTTTTGATAATTCATTAACTGTCTTCTCAGACTCCAAATGCTATCATATTTTTGCAAAGGACTTTGTGTGTAAAATAGGGGAAATCATTATGCTTCATTTTTCGAGGTTTTGAAACCCTAATCTTGTGGCCTCCATGGAATCTCTCTCTCGACCGTTTCACTATGAATTAGATTGTCATTTTCTGCAACTCTTGGACAATGAATGGAGAAGCTTGAAAGACCATCACTATGGTCATTTCTCTTGTCAAGTTCTTGGCATCGGATGAATACTCAAAATAGGAATGTGCCTTGAGTTGCTCAGCTACTCGATAGTTTTGGTAAATTTCTTATGGAAAATTCTTTTTTGGTCCTCTCAAGTATTCATCTATTTTATCTTTACATAACTGTTACCTTCTTTGATAAGGCTAATAAGGGATAAGTGTTTACTTTTTCATGGCAGTTGAAGAGTTGGTTTATTATAGATCTTATGCTATTTTTTTTTTAGCACTGTTTGTGCAGGCTGCTTAAGAGAGTAGGTTTTAGTCTACCCATTATATTTGCACAATGCTTGAGTGCTCTAGTCAGAAGATCTTATTCAGAATTATCCTTCCCTTATGATCATGGTAACATCTATCACTGTTACTCAACTGTAGCATGGTAACATGATAATCATCTTCAAGTAATTCCTTGAAAGTGAAAAATGAGTAATTGTTGTAACCCTTCATGGGATGTAATGATGAAAATGTAAAAAGAGGAAAACAGAGAGATTAGGGCTCTAATAAAAAGTAAAAACAAAAAGAGCAAAAAAGGCATTAACTGGTTCATTGTGACAATTCATGAAAAAGGTTATAAAAACTAAAAGATAGTAATTAATAAACAAGGAGAGAAAAAGTGTGATGAAGTAGAACAATGAGAAAAGTATGAAAAAAAAATGAAAAAACTAGGGTGAGTACATCACAGTGATTGTGTTGAGAAATGTTGAGCTCTGAGATTGAAAATCTGAAATATGAGTTGATAATCAAGCTAACTTAAGGCTTGACAATGCCTGAAATTCTGAAGGTTCATTTTGGAACTTTGAGGATTTTAGTTATTGTTTGTCAAGAGGCACTTGATAGTCAAAAGATAAATAGAGAGTTCCTCTATATTATTGTATGATTTACTAAAATAGTAAAGAGGTTGGTGCTCCTTGAGATTGTTGTCTCTGAATGAGGGGTCCGTGCTCCTTGAGATTGGTGTCTCTAAATGAGGGGATGGTTCTCCTTGAGTTGGTGCTTAGAAAGTAGCCTATAAGGCATTGTAAATAGTGGTTTTGAAATTAATCCAGTAAGGCAGTTTAGGAGTGGTTTTTCTACCCCAGGAGGGTTTTCCACTTGGTAATTTTTGTGTCTCCTTTTTTTGTGTGATTTATGTTTATCTTGCATACTCTTTCTTATAGTCACTTATGTTATTGTGCTCATTCAATTGGTTAATGCTTTGATACTTTAAGGCTATTTAAAAGTGTAAAAGTCAATTTGCTCATGTTTGTCATGCAAATTTAGATTGGGAAAATCTGGTGCAAAATGTCTTTCATAAGGTGAATTAACTTCTGCATTATGTGCTCATTATATGAATGCTCAAGAGTCTATCATAAGCAAGTCAAAGCTGCATATTATGAAGATTTATAATTCTTGTTGATAAAGCACAACAAGATTGTTCATAAAGCTTTATTTGAACAATATCATTTGATATGGGTTGCAAATGTTAGTCAAGTCTCATGTCAATCTGACCTGAAATTTTAATGCTCACCTGCTTAATCAAATATGTCTCTTTGGGTTAACTGAGCAAAAGTTTAAGTATGCTTTCAAGGTTAAAAGTTAAAATTACTCCACTCTGATTCACCCCCTCCCCCCTCTCAGAGTGAATCCACTTCCAACACAACTATGAAAGGACACACCATCTATAAACCAAAAACCATAATATAAAATCCCTCAAACCTAAGAAAATTCAAGTAGACCTAGAGAATGAAACTCTCACACCAAGATATTCATGATACAAAATAGATCTCACATGAAAACCAACTTACCAAGGATAAAAAATTGAATACATCTGCAATTGAAGATCAAAAACTCACATGCTGCCTCTTTCTGGCTCACACTTCATAGTTCATGAAGGCTGATTGGATAAAACTATGGTTTCTGAATTACTCTTTAAATTGGATTTGATGTACTTCTTTGGAAATGGCTTCCTCAGTTCATCATTAAGTGTCAATCCGGGAACGTAGGCTTTTGAACTGTGTTGTACCAATATGTCGAAGAGCTACAATTAACAAACCAAGGGATGATTGATGCAACCTAATATAATTTACTTATGAGAAAAATTTGGATTAACAGACTTCTTGTCACAAGTGTGACAGAAACCTGTGAAGAAATAGTTTTGTATAGAAACATATTACTGGTACTTAACAAAATAGAAATCTACCTGAAAATAATGTTTCACAAAGTGGAAACTGAACTACTGAAAACAAACCTCCAATACTACATAATAAAAATTCAAAACAATCCCATTAACTTATTCAACTGCTCTTATGTTTAGTGATCTGCATATACTAGCAAACAACTATTGAATGAATACAGATTGTATTGGTAAGTATTTAACAACTTAATATCGATTAATACCCTCATGGAAATGAATCACACAACAGAAGATTTAGATAGCAATATAGTAATGAAATAATTAACTTATAAATTCAAAGCATATATTACCACACACACAATCTAATGCAATAATCACCAATCAACCGAGGAAGTGGGCCCTGCCTTCACTGGTCGTTGGATGATAAAACTTGCATTCACAGAATTATGCTACTACCACTTCCATTCATCCAAACAATCATAGACAAAGTATATAGAAAATCACCATGGTTCTACTTTTAATTATGTATATTGATATGTAGTTTCAGCGTACATGCATATATATACATATTGAAAAGACTTTTTGGTTGTTAGTGGCTTTCAGCCAACAACCTTTAGAAGATAATCAAAAATATTTTTAAAGTCTTTTGAAAGTTTTCCAAGAACAACGTAATAACCTAAAATAGAATGACTAATCTTTGATGAGTAAAAGCAAGAATGACAATATAACTTCAGAAATCTAGTTATCCTTTCACTGATATCCTCCATGCACGCTATCAACCATTAAACACTTCCTATCACCAAAATAAAAAAGACAGTTAACAACAGTCAACAAAATTGATATTTTCACTAGTTTTAACCTTTTCTTCTATTTCATAAAATATGTTCCGTTCATTAACAAAAAGTGACAGGAATGACAAGAGACACTAGGAAGGATGACAAGGGTTGACACAAATGAGAGGTAAAAGGATGACACATTTTTCCCTCATCAAAGGCCACAAATCGTGAGATAGATCAATAGGCAATCTGCATTAAGTAGAAAAATAAGGAGCATGTAGCCATTAATGATCAAGTTGTGCCTCACATGAGTAAGCTAACAACTTAGTTGAACAACTTTGAATCTGGACCGTTGATCCTTTTGGATTTAAAACATCATCAATGACAATCATCAAGCATCTTTTTTAGCTTTTACAACCTGTGCCTCAAAAATGATGATATTATCACAAAAAGTTACCACCTTTTACTTCTAGCTTCATTAGTCACTTTCAATCTGATAATTAACATGCATCACCACACTAGTCTGTACTCATTCATACATATCACTGAAGTACAAAGAACCAAAAAATGAAGGGACAAACATTCACCATCCATTTCTCGTTGTGCATTTGCCTCGACCTATTAGAAACCAAGATCACCTGCACACAATCACCTGTCACATGCAAAAGACATGCAGAACCAAAGAAGATGTTATGTAAACCTCGAAGTAAAAATGCATTATTGAGAATCAATTATTATAAAGAGATCAATCCTTATGAAGGAGATCAGGAAACCCTAAAAGGGAAACCCGAAATAAAACACTAGTGTGCACACTTAATAATTAATCAATTATTAATGTGCCTAAGTTTAGTTTAAGCAACTAAAGGAATAAGTGACTTAATTAATTAACCAGTATGATATAATTAATTAAGTGAAATAAATTATTACTCAAACACCCCCCCTTAAGATGAACTTAGGAAGAAGCTAAAACACTAGAAGAAGATGCATGCAAGCAAATATGGATCCCGACAACTAGGCCTGATCAGGTACCCATTTAAAAATGCAAGAAAGAGGTAGAGAAGGAAAACCCAATGGGAAAAACCCCCTACAACGAGATGACATGTTGCAAAGAAGCAGTGGAAGAGCACTATAGAGTAACACTGGAACCTCAATCTAGCAAGCAACGAAAGATACTTCTGTCTACAAGAAACCATATTGGAATCATAATGATGCAATAGTAGACCCGATGCCATAGAACACTCAAAAACTCCAAACGGGAACAACCTTGGAATCTGTGAATCAGCAGTTGATTATTGAATGATGTGATACTGAAATGAAGTGCAAAGATGCAAGGTGCACTCTCCCAACTACCAAAACATCCAAGTAATCTCCAAAACACCAATCGGGCCAAATATGAATTAACAATAAACTTAGGATAGATACAGAAAAAGTGCAAGGACAGAAAACATAGAGCTCCTAAATACCTTTCCAACACTGCAAAGATAGCGAAAATCGAAGATCATGGCAAAACATTATAAACTCAGAAACATAAAATAAACATCTGACTTCAAACAGCAATAAATTCAGCTAAATAGGAAAATACTGAAAAATAAACTGCACCACAAGAAAGTGCTCAGAACCATCTTTCCGGCAATATCTCATTTTCCCGATTTTGATACCGTATGCCCAAGTTATGCCAAAAACAAAAAAACTACTCCTTGAAGGAAAATCAAGGCTAGGAGGGGGCAAAGAGGTCGTACGGCCACTGATGTCATGCTAACATCATCAATTCACGAACTTAAATTTGACTACCATTTGGCCTTTACCACAAGAATTAAGCCCCCCTACAAAATATTTGGGGCCCCTGGTCACCCATGTGACTATGGGCACAGAGCAAGGGGCTGAGGCGGAGCCCTTGGTCCTCAATAGGACTTTGGTGGTAGAGAAGAAGCTCGTAGGGGCTGGTCGAGGGCCCCCAATCCTCCATATGACTAAGGCAAGCTTGTGGGAGCCCGCGGGGGCTGGGCAGGAACTGGGCTTCATTTGGGTTGAGCGTCGCCCGGTGGTGGCGAACCAATGGCCGCCTGGTGGCCGCTCGGTGGCCGTCGGGTGCCACTAGCCATTTGAACTGTGAGCACCGACCCAACTTCCAAAAATGCAATTTTTTTGCATTTTTTAAAAATCATGCCTAAGGGAGCATGCTGGGGAGGCTGTACGACCTCCCTTGGAAAATCTTTTTGCCTCAAAAACCAACTTCTCCAAAATGGATGATTTGACAGGAATTTCTAAGGTTTTAGGGTACTGCAAACGTGATGGCGAAGTCCGTTGGAGCCCAAAGTGTCCTGAAAAATCAGCTACCCCTAGATCTTGCAAAAAAGATGCCTATGGAAACCCTTGCATTTGAAACTCACTGAAAGGCCATATCTTCAGATCACAAATAGACAGTTGCAGGTCTGGAGCTCTGATACCATGTTAGAAACCAAGATCACCTACATGCAATCACCTGTCACATGCAAAAGACATGCAGAACCAAAGAAGATATTTTGTAAACCTCAAAGTAAAAATGCATTATTGAGAATCAATTATTACAAAGAGATCAATCCTTATGAATGAGATCAAGAAACCCTAAAAGGGAAACCCTAAATGAAACCCTACTGTGCACACTTAATAATTAATCAATTATTAATGTGCCTAAGTTTAGATTAAGCAACTAAAGGAATAAGTGACTTAAATAATTAACTAGTATGATATAATTAATTAAGTGAAATAACTTATTACTCTAACACGACCATCCATGGATCAATTAGCAACAAGAGAACTAGTGTGATGGAATCACAATCATTGGATTATTTTCCATCGTGGAGATCTTTATCTCATATCGCACATCGCTGATACACTTTACCTCCTACAAGTTTTAATAGCAATGTGAGCATTCACGCGATAAGATCTCAATCATCGGATCTAAGACCCATCCTTGATCACGTTCTCTTTTCATAATGCATTGCTAATTCATGCTTTGTTCTTCAAATCACATCAGCAACGAGCAAAAAGGAGATGGAGAAAGATTAAGACAAGTGCACCTGCATGAAAAATAAAAGGCACAAGATTCATCACTCACAAGAGCAATTCAAATTAGTGAAAGAGAGCTTGAACAAATGACCTCATTGCTCATCACTAATTTGAAACTCAAATCTTAAAATGGATCCGCAATGAGCAATAGGAGGAAAAAAAAGGAGCGCCAAAGGCCATCACGTATCTCTAATCCACATTACAAAATACATGAGCAATCAAAGATACAAGAGATACCAGTGATAACATGTAGAACAAGTCCATTATATATCACTAATTTAATATTGATCATTCAGAGCCTATTTGTGATACATGAAATGAAGGAGACACCACTCATCGGTCATGACACATTTGAATTTACATTTCTAAAGTTATTAGTGATGAGTGATAAAGAAGACTCACACAAGACTTAAGTCAAGGATGACAAATAAAAAGCCTCGGTGAACTTTAAAACACATTTTTTACAGGATGTAAGGGTCAAAAAAGGTAAATTACTTAACCTTGTAAAATAAAATAATTTCAGACCTAGGCATAAGGGGCCAATCATGAGCTCAAGTGACATAAGATGTTTTAGGATGATCGAGAATGCAAAATAAAGGGTCAACGATAGAACATAACATCGACCAGGCCAAAGACTTAGGATTTTAAAATAGAGAAAGAAACTCTCAAGGTAGGAGCCATGAGAAAAACCCTTAGTCCAGGCACATTTAAACTGGCTAGATTTTGCAAAGTTATAAAAATGGAACAAAAATTTCAAGGGTTCCATCATCATCTATATTTAACAGGTTATATATATCTATATCCATATATCTCTCTCTCTCCTTATCACTAACTCTTTCTATTTCTCTCTTCTTCTCTCCTATCTCTATTTACCTCCCCATTCCTCCCTCTCTATCTATTTATAAATATATAGTTCCATCTCTATATCTCTCCATATATCTCTCACTGATATACACACACACACTCCCTCTTTCTCCTTCCCTACCTCTATCTCTATCTCTCTATCCTTTTGCATCTATACCTTTCTCTATTACTTATCTCTAACACCTTCTTTCTCTCTCTCTATTGACCCCTCTATCTCTATCTCTGTATCTCTCCCTCCCCCTCTCTATCTATATCTCATTATGTCTACCTCTATCTCTTTCTCTCTCACTCCTCTCTATCTCTTTCTATCTATATCTCTCTAAATCTATCTCCCTATCTCTCTCCCTATACATCTATATCCTTTCCCTCTCCCCATTCTTTTCTCTCTATCTTATTCACTCCGTTTGTCCCTCTATATCTTCTACTTTATAGATTTATATTTATTTCTCCTGCAATCTCCCTCTCACTCATCTCTCTATCTCTTTTTCTCCATATTCTTCTCTATGTATATATCTTTATCTATCTATCTCCCTATATCTTTATTTATTTTCTTATCCCTCTCTATCTCTCTATATCACCCTCTATCTATATCTCTCCTTCTCCATATCCCTCTCTCCCAAGCCTTTTCTTGTCTCTTCCTCTCTACACATATCTCCCTCTTTCCCATATTCCCTCCTCTAACTATCTTTGTCCCATTCTCTCCCTTCCTCTCTCCCCATATCTCTCTCTCTCCCTCTATCCATGTCTCCTTATATCTCTATCTTTATATCACTATATCTCACCATATCTCTCTCTATCATTCCTTCTTCCTCATTATATTGTTATCTCTTCCTCTTTATCTTCTATCTCTTCCTCCCCTCTCTCTCTCTCTCTCTCTATATATATATATATATATATATATCTATATATTTGTCTCCCTCTTCATCTTTCAGTCTATATTCATCTCTACCTCTATTTATTTGTCTCACTCTTCCACTCTTGCTCTATATTCAACTCTACCTCTATATTCCTCTCCCCCCTCCATCTCTAGAAGTTTCTTCCTCTCTCTACCCATCCTTCTCTCTCCCTATTTCTCCCCCCTCACTCTTCATAGACCTTCATTGTCTTCTTGATTCTTAGGATTTCTTTCACTCATTTTTAGAGACCTTTGTCACACAAAAAATATCATTTTCTATATGGCCAACCAATTGAACTCATGTAATAGACAAATTTATTCAAAAAAATATTAAATTTCCCTAATTGACATTCCACACCTCTTAGGTGTACCCATTGCACACCAACCTGTGTGATTGCTAGTAATAATATAATTAAATAGTATTCTTATAATTTAAATACTAATGTTATTAATTAATATTAAACCATATATTTAATTAATAATATTATTAAATCTATGATTAATTAGAAATATAGAATGTTAAATTTAAATCTTATTAGAATATTAATTATTCTAGATTTTAATATATCATATCTTTTTTTATTTTTAGAAATAGAACTAGAATGTTACACTTAGAACCTATTAAAATTATATTAGTATAATAGCATTAATAATAATATAATTTAATAGTATTTTCATAATTGTAATACTAATATTATTAATTAATATTATATTATATATTTAATTATATAATGTTACATTTAAATCTTATAATATTAATTAATCTAGATATCAATATATTGTATTTTTTTATTTGTAGAAATATATAGAGTGTTACACAAAAGCCAAAAAAAATACACCTTGAAAATGATATCTCTTGGCTATATTATATAGATTATATATAAGGTATATATGCTAGTTTATAGTTGGAGTGCTATAGACAACAAAACATGTATAAATATTAATTGAGATTTATTATTTTATGATTGTATTATTTATTTATGTTATATTATTAATATTTTATATGATAATATTATATTACATTATATAAATTATAATAATATTTTTATTACATTATCATTGTATTATTATTAGATTAATATTATTATAATATTATATAATATTATTATCAAATCATAAATATTAAATTAGATTATTAATATTATTGGTATATTATTAATAATAGTAATATTATATTAGATTAATAATAACATTATTATTAGATTATTAATTATATTATTATTATATTAAATTTTTAACAAATATAGAATATATATTTAATATTAATATAATATTTTTTTTTCTAGATTAATAGTTACTAAGGGCTAGCATCTTGTATTATTTCAAAAAGGATAGGTACAATGATTTGATCATTTTGGCTCCATCCCTGAAACTGTTACGGCTAGCCACCATACTTACAGATACTGTTTAGATACTACCATTACATACATACCCTACTATCACCACAAATTTTACGAAATGGCCTTGCTGAGAAAAATGATTGCAAGAATAACACAAATACAAATAAACCTTAAACCCAACTTATTGTACTATGAACATGACCACATTTTCACAGACCTATCCAAGTTCAACCTTCATCAGTTCCAGCATCTTGCCTCTTTGTGTATTCTAGTTAGTCAACAATCATAGAACACTCAGCTCCACATGTTTGATGAGAAGGGTTGTTGGCTTCCACTTCCAAGTATTTAGCATCATTCTCCATCCACTCTTCTCTGGTTCCCAATTCCTCATCATCATCATCATCTACAACCACTTTGCCAACCAACCCTTCCTCTTTTATCTACTTCTGCACCCAACCTTTGGTCAGTGTCTTCACCATCCATGCATCCTTTAGCAGGAAGTCGATGCTTCTTTCAATTTCACCCCACTATTTCTCCAAGGCCACCATATTGAGGCATCTCAACACCGAGAATTTATTGACTTCCGCTTCGTTCCCAAATGATATGTAGTAATTCTATGTCATTGGCACCATTAGGTTACCATCCACATTATCAAGGGCCTCATCAATCTCAACCAACATTAGGTGTGTGAAGACCATTTGACACAACTTGTTTTATTTTTCCTTGGAGACTCCCATATATAGAAACATCGCTAGGAATATTGAAGAAATGTTTGCATTTTTCCTAATCCTTTGGTGTGCTAGTACAAACTCCTTACCCAGGACCTTCTTGGTCGCCCATAGGATTAATGGGTGAGATGAGACCAATAACCCTTTCAACCTTTTGTTAGTGATTTCCCATTAAATTCTTGGTGTTTCGTTATGGGATTGAGGAATATGGGGGTGTTCATTGTGCTCCTTTCACAACATGACAATGTTTTTTACAACTTTTCTTATGTAGCTACCACCTTTCATTTTTTGTATAATTTTGGCCAAACTCCATCATAATGGTGACATTGGATGGTGTGATGTTCAGATTATGTCTTTAGATTTGTGAGGTATTTGATAATACATGAGACCTGCTACCACCCCCTAATTGTACTTAGCCATGCCAAGTGATTAGAACAAAATTTATTAACCCTTCTTTTTCAAAATCTTAGCATTTTATTTTACACCCCATGCTAATTTTCTCATGTGGAAACATGCTTGTTGTGTTTCCTCCACTTTGTGTAGTCAGTCCCATCAATTGTATCCTCTCAAACTGTCATTCATCTTAATTATGTGCTCTTTCCTTCTTCACTTTGGCCAATTCATTTGCCAAGTCATTCCCTTCCTGGTACACGTGGCTTACCTTGAAAGCCTCATACTTCTCTGTTAGCATTTTAATGGGTCAGAGCCACTGACTTAATTTCCAATTTTGTGTACTATTCAAGTGAATGGCATTGACTCTGATGAGGGAGTCACCTTCTAAATGAGTGTTTCACCCCCAATTCTATTCCCATCTATAATCCTATTATTGTTGCTCTAAATTCTACTGCATTGTTAGTTCATGTCTCCAAATAGATGGATTTCTCAGCCAAAATTTCTCCTTCACCATCCCACGCTATACATCTTGCCCCACCCATTCTTGGGTTACCTCTAGAGGCCCCATTGAAATTGACTTTGGTCCACCCTGCTTCCGGCGCCACCCATTTCACTTTGTTGCTATTTTCCATTCTTTGGTCAATCCCACCTCCACAAAACAATGGTGGCTTCAAACCTTTGAATAGTTTCATCAACCTATTATCCCAATTGGAAAAATTTTGTTGCTTGGAAGCTTTATTCTAGGCCTCTTCATTGAAATTTTTTATAATTTCCCCTTCAATTTTTCCACACAATCTATCCACTTCTAGCTCTTTGTCTGAAAATATTCTTCGGTTTTGTTCTTTCCTAATTTCTCAAATGATGGTGGAGGGAGTAATCATCCAAATGCTATCAAAAACTGAATTTATGTTCTGAATTGGCCACATATTAAACCATGTCTCAATGTCTGATGGAAATGGGCATTGCAAATTTAACTTACTCATAAAGAATTTCCAGCAATCCATTGCATATGGTAAAGTCATGAGTAAGTGATTTGGCGATTCGTTGCTATTTTTGTACAATACACATCTCCCCAGGCCCTTAATTGAAAATGTTTCCAATCTATCTTTGGTTAGGATCTTTTTTTGTATTGCTAGCCATAAAAATACACTAGCTTTAGGGAGGTAATTCTTCCCCAAATTAGCTTGCAGGGCCAATCATGTTTGACAATAGCTAATTCCTTGACTTTATATCTGATTTTTACTTTGTATGTCCCTATTGTTGAACCACACCAATGTATGATATATTCTTCATTGGGGGGGACACAATGTCCATTTAAAAGAATTGCCTCCAATGCATCTTTTTGATCTTGAGGGGCATCAATACCTTGGAAAGAATTCCATTCCCATTGAGTTGCTCCATCACAATGACATAGTTACTGACTTTAGTGCCACATTGTTGAGTCATGTTTTCCTTGATTTCAACCATATTTGGTAAGCTATCGATGAGTGCATTGCCTCCCCAAGAGTCATTATAGAAAGATGCACTTTTTCCATTCCTTATTTCCCAAGTTGCATGCTTGGTCACTATGTCTCTACATTCTAGTATGTAGTTCCAAATCGTAGAGCCTCTTGGTCGATCAAACGTGGTCAAGATGCGAGTGGGCTCATTTGAGTTCAGATATTTTCTTCTAAGACTCATCATGCACTTCTGCTCCCCACTTTTATATAGGATTTAGGTATGTGAAAGAGGGTGATCCCACAATAGTGGTTTACAATTTTTGGCCAAACTGGACACTGAAATTATTATTTTTAACTAAATCTTCACATTTGGGCACCTATAGCGGCTAAACCATGACGAATTTGAAGATGGTACAAACTAGAGTCTCATCAAATTTTATTTGTAGATTCTAAAAATATTTTTTTCATTTTTTTTGGAATAAGATTGCACTTATTTTTCCATCTCCCATGAAAATTGGTTTTTTTCAGAAAACAACGTTTTAAAAAAGTGACACTCACCGTACACAACATAACTTTTTTTGTATGAAAGATAAAATTCTATTTTTTTTGAATTTAGATTTGTAACTATGATATCTAGCACTTTCATTTGGTCTCATATTTTTTTATTGAATATTTTTTCCTTAATAGAGTTTCGAAGTCAAACCAATTGCAATTCAGACATAGGCAGACTGTATACAACATAACTTTTAATGTATGTATCTAAATTCTTTTTTTTTTAAATGGATCAAGGACATCAATACCCAACACGAACATATTTAAAAAATATATATTTTGATAATTTTCTATTTTTCCACATGTGCAAAACAAAGAGCTTGATTTTCGATGAAAAACCTATGTTTAATAAAAGTAAAAAAGCACATACATAATAAAACCAAAACATATTCAAATTATATTCCTAGGATAGCTCATTTCAAGGACTACCATAATAATTTGAAATAAATTTTAAATGAATTCATTTGATCCCCCAAAAGGTAAATCAAAAGTGATTTTTTATCAACATTTTGATAGGTGTAAAGGAGACTCATTTATAGGTATGGTTTAAAACTAGCGAGGTTCTATCCAAGGGGGTTTGATCTAATCTAAGGTGGTCTGATCAAACCCTCTTCAATTGGAATCCTTAAAATGTGACTTTTAAAGGCTTAAATCATTATATTTTCTAAAAATATGTGATTTCAGTAAAAATCAGTTCCTCTCAGAAATTATAAACCAGCTTTGTGGGATCACCCAGGATCATCATGGAAAAAACAGTCCCTTAAGTGGCAATGAAAATTTAGAAAATCAAAGTTAAACAACTTGACATAAAAATTTCATTAAGTTATCTATATTATTTAAAAAATATGTAAGAATAGAATTTGTAGAAAATTGAATGTAGTTTCTAAACTACTAGGTCTTTTTTTTTTTTTTTAAATCTATTTCTAGTGAAAATTTGAAATTTCAATGTAGTAGTACTTAAATTTCAGGGAAAAAATAAGAAGTAGGTGTCTGTCTAACCACCCTAACCACAATAAAATGATAATATTTTTTTATAAGATTTAAGATATAAGTAGAGGACTGATGTCTCGATGTGAAACATATTTTAAAAAAAAAAAATTCCAAGTAAATAATTAATTATGATTTTTTTACTACAACTTTTAAAAAAATTAAAAAATCGTTTGTCTAACCACCTTAACTTGGTCAAAGCTTTATGAAATTCATTTTTTTATTTTTTAATCCTATAGTATGTAAAGCATAGAATGTGACACATGTTTCCGATTCAAAAAATGTAATACCATTTGAAATCTATAGATTTTTTCAATCAGCCTATCAATCAGGACTTTAGTCATAATTCAAATAGAAAATGAATAATTATTATTTATTCAATTCAAAGTAAAGCATAATTTGTATTGGCAGAAAGCTGAGAATGTCCTTTAAAAACCATTTATGTTTCATAAATTTTGGGTAAAAAAAAGGTCGTCAACCACATGGGTCATCATATTACTTACATATCGCCATTTTTTGGCCCATTGTGATCTTGCATATACCCTTCCAAACCAAAATTTCTCCCATGGCGAGATTCATAATTGTTAATTACTCGATGCCTACTTCCCTTGACTCCTTTAGGGAGCACACCTTGTCCCAAGCCACCAGATGTATTTTTTGTCGTTCTCCCGTCTCACTCCAAAATAATTTCGTGAATATTTGATTGAGAGTATCCTCTATAGATTTGGGTAGTTTTAGGAGCATCATCAAGTATACAAGAATGATTGATAGTACTACCTTTACCATAAGAAGATGACCTACCAAAGACATCAATTTTCATTTCCATGTCCCATGTTTGTTTTTGTAATTGTTGACTAGATTTTCCAAGTAGAATTTTTAATTGACCCCTGCAAATAATGGCATTCCTAGAAAGCGACCTAGGAATTTTTCCACTTTCAAGTTCAAAATTCTTGCCAAATATCTCTATAGACTTGGTTGGGTGTTGAGGAAAAATACTTTTGATTTCCTCCAGTTGATGCTTTTCCCTGATGCCATCCAATATTCATCCAAGAATGTTTTGATGAATCTTGCTTCCTTTTTGCTTGCAACCCCCAATTGTATCCTATCATCGACAAAGTGTTGGTGTGTAATTATGTCCAAACCATTTTCCATTAGAACCCTCAACCATTTTCCTTCTCTCCTTAAAGAGTTAATACCTCTTCCCATGACCTCAACCATGATAATGAATAAGAAAGGGGAGACAGGGTCCCCCTGCCTTAAACTCCTTGATGTGGCAAAGAATCCATGTGCTGCCTCATTCACCATAATTAAAATTTTAGCAACCAAAATCTAGCTCTTTATCTAGTTAATCCAGTTACCATCAAAACCAAACTTCTCTAAGACCTTCATCAAAAATTGTCTATCCACCAAGTCATAAGCTTTAAGGAGGTCAAGCTTTAAGACCATACATACTCCCCTTGTCTTTCTGGTTGTGTGGATGGTTTCATGAGTGATGATGATATCCTCTACAATAGACTGCCCTTGGGCAAAGTTACTTTGATCCTCAGATATAGCATCCTTTAGAACACCTTTGAGCCTATTGGCGATAATCTTAGTCACTACTTTATATACTATGTTGCATAGGCTATTGGCCTAAAGTCACCCATGGCTTGCGAGTATTTCTTCTTGGGGAACAAGGGAAGCAAGGTGTGATTTAAAGCCCCCAACATTGTCATCTTTCTCCTTGACTCTTCAATAGCTACTACCAAGTCATCCCCAACAATATCCCAAAATATTTGAAAGAATCCGACTGAAAACCCATTAAGGCTAGGAGCTTTGTTTGGATTAAGCTGAAATATGATTGTCTTTACTTCTTTGTTGATTTTATGAAATAGGTATTTTTTCTATTCCTCACTTATGATGTTTGGTATTTCTTTAAGAACTTTGTCCCTTACAACCTTCTTGTTTGGAGCTTCCTTATTTAGCATTTCTTCAAATAACATTACCGCTTCATTTTTCACTTCTTCCATGGATTGAGTCATTTCCCCATTCTCTTTCCTAATTTTTGTTATTTCGTTTCTATTTTGATTTTCTATTTTTGTTCTATGAAAGAAAATGTATTCTTATCCCCCTCCTTTAGCCATGTTTCTCTTGACTTTTGTCTCCAAAAGCTTTTTTCTCTTTTTAGGATTTTTGCTAGCTCATTTTTTAGGGTTTTCTCATTCTCGTAGTCATCCACCTCCATGCCATTGGTGATGACATGCTCATTTAATGCCCTTAATTCTTGATCCACTCTTTCTTTCTCTTGGAATATGTTCTTGAAATGTGTTTATTCCATTCCTTAAATTTTACTTTGATATAGCTCAATTTCTTATTGATTTTGAAGAGGTTGGAATGGTTTCCTCCATCAATTTCATGCCACCACCTCCCTATTAGGTCTAGTGAATTCTCATCCCTTAGCCACATGTTTTCAAATTTGAATAGATTTCCTCTACGAGAGTCATCATGCTCGAGGAGTAGTTGCATTGGAAAATGGCCTAATCTTGTGAACAATAGTATTATGGTTTCATGTTTTCCTATTGTTCCTCCCTAGTCCCCCTAAAGTAAAACCATGTCAAATCTCTCTTCTATTTTGGTAAATCCTTTCCTTCTATCTGACCAAGCGAATATCCCATTCCTGGTCTACACATCCATTAGTTGGCTATTTTTAACAAACTCCTAAAAATCATGTTGGATGTTAGTAGTTCTACCCATGCCCCCTTGTTTCTCTTCATTGTTTAGGGCACATTAAAATATCCTACAATAATACCATTTTTATTTCTATGGTTTTCAATCTCTCTAGATATCCACCTCCATAGTTAGCTCTTGCCAATTGTGGAGATTGGCCCATACATGTTTATGATAAAAAAATTGGTCATTCCTTTTTAGACCCTTGCAATTGATCATTAACCAGTTCCCTTCCTCTACAATGACTCCCATTGTTGTTGTTAGTGGGTTTCATATGATGCATATTCCTCATGAGGCACCATCTTCTCCCACAAAATTTCCCTTCCACTGCTTCCAAATACTTAATGTTCTTTCACTCTCTTCTTTGCTCCACTTAGTCTCCTATAATAAGAGAATGTTTTCTTTGGATTGGTTAATTTGGCGCTTGACCATACACCATTTTTGAAGGGCATTAATATCCCTAGAATTCCATGTTATGATCTTTATTATCCCTGTGGAATGATTAAATCCTTCCCTGGCCTTAATTTCATCTATCTTGCATCATTTGTTGCTATCTCCAATTTTTCTTTATTTGTTTTCGGTCCACCTTTTCCATTTTTCTTAATGTTCAACCTTTTTATTTTGGATTGAGTCTACTCTAGTATCCTTTCCTCCACCAAATCACCTTCCTCAACATCACACATCACCTTCCTCAACATCACCCATCGCCTCATCCTCAGACTCTTGCTCTCCCTCACTTTCTTCTCCCTCCATTTATGGGGCAATCTGCACTACCTTTCTACCTTTCCTCCTTCTACTTCCACTGCCTCATTTTCTTTCTCCCCCAACTTTGTTTCTAGTTTGTCCATTTCCTCACCCTTTGGAGATTCATTTTTGATCCCATTTTTGTCCTCATCTCATCTATTTCCTTGGTAGCATGGGTTATTTCTTATTGTTCATCTATAGTTCTATCACCACACATTTCCATAACTATTAGGTTATCTACAAGTTGCTTATCCCCCTAATCCCAACTTTCTCTTGGGGTGATCATCCAATCCTCTATCTCCCCAGCTTCATTGGGGTTTAGGTGTTGTTGTTGTGTGGTCCTCCTTTCTAAATCTTCTTGGCCAAATCCAAATTCGTATGCATTTGCTTTATTTGCCTCCACTACTGACAAGTTCATTTGATCCTGCCTTTCCACTTTTTGGATCCAAGATCCCACTTCTGCATAGATCTCTATCTCCTGAGGCAGTGTTTGGTGAGGTGTTAATCCCAAAAAAATCCCTATGTATGCGCCCAAGCATCTATATTCATCATTTTTTTACACTGTTGTGAGAGATCCCAAGCTTCTCCAAATTTCCAGTAGTGTGTCAACGTCCCAAAGTTCTGTTGGGAGGTTATATAGCTGAACCCATATAGGCCCCTCTATGGTTATATGTTTCCATGGATCAAAATCAGGGTACCAATCAATCATGTGCATCCTGATACCATCTAAGTAATGAGGGCCATTATTTAGGGCTTTCCATTTGTCCATTTTGGAAGGGAAATCTACAAGGAAAAATTCATTCGGTAATGCCCTAATTTGTAGTCTCTTCCCTCATTTTTCATAGCACCATCTGCCTATGTCCACCATATCTCACCACCCACCATTTGAGAAAAATCCCTCTTTCTTTTAATCTATCAGTTCTGCATTTTTTACCTGATCCTTATCTACTTTGATAAAATATTATAACTAGTTTGGAAGGGGGGACTTACCAATCAAGTTTGCATATTGGTGCAAAATTCCTATGGGAAATAATAGGAGGCATGCTTAAACAAACAGACAATTAAAAATACTAAAATTATGAAATTTAGACACATATGCTCAAACCCAGTTTATCATATTATATTCATTCTCAAAAATACATATTCCACTACAATAGAGCTTCACCTCTTAAATTTTCATCTTCTGAACTTACATCTTCTACTCTTGAAAGCTCTATTCTATGTTTGCTACCTCTAAGCAAAAATCACTACTCCATCAAAATATACAGCCATCACCGAAAAAACCAAAGTTCATGGAAAAAACAAATTTATTACAATATTAATGAAAATTAATTATATCAACGAACATCCATCCAAAGAATGTCCTTATGAGATAAATAACGGTCCTTATATCATAAAAGTTTGCTAGCACATATATCACAAATGACTGTTGTCAAAAAACAACAAAACCGCACCACTGCAGGAGGTACGAGAGATAACCGAGGGACAGTAGTGAAACAGAGCAAAAAGAAATACCGCACAATCGTAGACGAAGAAGGAGAGCCTAGCTGTAACATGGTGAATACCTCTTCACGTGAGAAACTGGAGGAAGACTGCGGGGGAGATAGAACCAAACAGCCGCGGACTAAGGAAGACTGAGTAGAGGTTACGCGGTGAGGAAGGTGAAGAAACCACATTACCGTGGAGTAAAAAAGCCAGCCTAGAGGTACCGTGGAGGACACCGCACAGCCGCGGGGTGGACGAAGACTGACCACGGGCATGCAGTAACCCTGTAGTCGGGGTTAAATTCCAAAACTCCCCCTTAAACATGACTGTAGCAAATTGACGAAGCCCCCAAAAGAAAATCTAGATTAAATTCTTTCAACACTCGTCCCAGGTTAGTTCTCAAATGTTGTGAAATTCTTTAACTTCTGCGATTCTCCCCCTTAAGCTTCAAATTTCTTGTTTTTCCTTTTCACTTAATTTTTCTTTTGTATAACATCCTCATGTGCCTTCTCTTTGCCGGATTTTTTTTGTTTGATTTCTATGATCTCTTCATGATCTTCTTTAAATTTTTCTATCAAATTCTATTTTCAGCTTCGACTCGATTTCCTCCTTTTTAAAGCTCTAACTGGTTTTTTATCCTTCCATCTATCTCTAGCGACTTTGGCAACACTAACTTCCTCATCAACTCAATTTTTTGACTGCTACTGCTTTGGCAGTTTCTTAACATTTCTTACATTCTGATTTTCATTTTCTTGGAAATTTCATAAAGTTGTGACTGTAACAAATCTCTTTCAATAAAACTATCTTGAATATTAGCTGTGGCTGACAGCAATCCATTTCTTTTCTGCAAATTTATTGTTCTTGCTCTTTCCTTGGCTTCTGCAAATTTAATCAAGGAATCATTGTTTCAAAAACATTTCTACAATCATTAATAATTTTGTTTTTCTCCGAGGTCTGCAGCCTCTTCATTATTTTACATCTTTTTCAATCTGCCTGCAAGTTTTTTGATATGTTGTTATCTACTATTAAATAGGTGGTTTCAGTTTACCACAAACTAGTTGTTTGTCTTCTCACCAATTTTCTCATTCTTATTATCATTCTTTTCCCTCATCTCATCCTTCTTCTGATTGCCACTACTTGTGCAGTTCCATCATTTCTTTGTCATTCTGATTTCACTCAACTCTTCCCATGGAAACACACTATAGGTGCTTGGGAGTTCTTCCATTTCATTCTCTGA
The DNA here is from genome assembly GCA_007115665.2 of Sequoiadendron giganteum. Classification (NCBI taxonomy): domain Eukaryota; kingdom Viridiplantae; phylum Streptophyta; class Pinopsida; order Cupressales; family Cupressaceae; genus Sequoiadendron; species Sequoiadendron giganteum. The sequence goes on along the minus strand of CM021104.1, from coordinate 112,465,340 downwards.
TAAGGGTGGTTTCAGATTACTAGAAACTCACAAGGACGTTTTCAATCCTTTTTGTATCATTGATTTAATTCTACCCATGGTGGCATGTTGCTGGTGCTAGGGAATCTTATGATTTGTTCCATCTTTGTTTTGATTTTTGCCTACAAAATGTTGCTGCATTTCATTGTGTTATTTCTTTCTCCAAAAAAAATTTGTTCCACTTTCCTATATTTGTTGTAATTGAATTCTTACTTGATTCAAATCAGCAATTTTTTAAAACCTCAATTTCTTCTTCCAACTGAGACTCTTTTCATTGTGGCTGCTGCCATTCATGCCAAGACACATTTTTGACTGCTATAACTTTTCAAACTTGTTCTTCCAAATTTCTGAATCTTGTCATCTTCCATCATATCTTTCTTTCTTCTTGCACTTCTGTTGTAACTAGGGAGCTACAACTCTTATTCTTTTGTCCATGAATTCACACTTTACTCAAAAATACTGATCTTTGTTTACAAGTCTGTAGTACCTCTTCTCTTAGGCAGCTTGTTCAACTCTCTCTTTGAATTTGATCATATCAACCATCTCTACTGATGGTATTCTCTTCACTTCCACATCATCTTTTAATCTTATCCTCCAATAGCTGTGGCTATGACCTCTGTAATTATATCCATCCATATTATGTCTTCTCTCCAATGCACAACTAAATTTTATTACAACTTTCTTTTCTTGACCCTTTTCATGCTTGGTTTTCAAAGCAACCAAGTGCATTTCTTTAATTGTTTCATTAATTGCTGATGTTGTCTCAAACTTGAAATTTTAATGTGGTAGCTTTAGCTACTTTTCTGAATTTTATTTCACCATTCTCATGACCCATCTGCACTCAAACTTAGAAGTACTTGTGACTTCATCTTGCATAACTTGTTTTGTGATTTCAGCAATATTTTCTCATTTTAAAAAACAATCAAAATTTTATCACACAAAAATGATACCAACCATTTTACCCTTTCAGCTGCAACTGCAGTGTCTTGTCTTTCAGTTCTTCAAAAACATTAAACTGAGATTTTCATCTTCACCATTTGCAAGTGACTCATTAGACTGCAACTTCTTTTCTCTCCAAACAGTTTTCATTTTAGGTGAACTTTCATACCTTTCAGAATTTTTATTAACCTTCACATACGAACATTTATACAATCTCTTGAACATACCAGTTAGCTTGTGCCAACCCGAATCATTAAACCATCCACAGTCCATCTTCATGCATTTTGAACCAGATTCATACTTTGACATGTTTCTCCAACACTTCTCCTCACAATGATTCTTTGAACCACAAATCGTGCAAGGATGTAGATCCCAACACTTCTCCTTGATGTGACCTCTTCTATGACAATGTGCACATTCATTACTCTTTGTTTCTTTAACAAACTTACCTACACTTGTAGCAGCATCTCCTTTTCCTGAATCATATCCGAGACCTTCAAACTTTAGCCTCATTACAACCTCAATAGGTTCTTTTCTCCCTTGTTCATGTTTACCAAGACCTTGTCCTGTGTAACCCATTCTTTTCATGATTTTCAATGTTGTATTCTCTTCACAACAAACCTCATCTTTTGCAGATTCTAACACTTTATCACATTTAGCCATATTTGCATATTCGTCCACATGTTCATCTAGACATTTTCTATCATCAGTATTTTCAATAGAAACATATTTTTCAAATGAAAAACACAAATCTGTTGTGTCACATGAGACATTACAAACAGAAAGTCTTGTTTCCACAATTTTATCACATGCACTTAATCTATCATTATCTTCTTTCAAATCTATGATTTCTTTCAACAGTAAACAATTTTTCTCTTCTACCCTTTTCAAGAGTTTTCCCAAATCTTCATTCTTTTTCTCCATCTCTTCAAACTATTTTTCTTTTAGCTCAAATTCTTCATTCTTTTGCTTAATCTCTTCAAAGGACTTCAGCCTATCTTCTAGCTCTTCATTTCTAACTTTAACCCTTCTCAATTCTTTCTCAATATCATCATTTTCTTCTAATAGTAAATAGTTTTCTTTCTTCATGTCTTTTATGTTTTCAAAATAACACACATTACTTCTTTTAACAGTACCTAGTTCATCTCTAAGAGAAATTAACTCTTCCTCTAGAACATCTTTTGCAGGTGAAAGATTTTCATTTTCTTTCTTAACTCTTTTTCCTACTTTCCCCATTTGTAAAGGAAATTTCAACTTACCTCTTTTGATCTTGTGACTGAAATTCAGCAGCTGGGTCTGCAACTTTTGTTTGTTCTGGAAACACTTTGTTTGTTCAGACAACTGGTATTCTGCACAATTTTCAGCATAGCCTCTTCTTGTTAGCGGTTGATAACAACTATTTTCATACCTCCTTTTTCTTCTTGTGAGTTCTTGCCAGACTTCTCTTATGACAGTAATCTCTTTTCTTTGTTTTAAGATGCAGCACTTATGGCTTTTGTCAGCAATTTTCTCCAAGCTTTCTTCTTTTTTTTTTGATGTTCTTTTAGCAATTGGTTAGAAAAACACTTCCCAGGCTTTAAACACTCTAAATCTCCCTCTCAGCTAAACTGACTTCAACCTTTTCTAATATCTTCCTCTCTAGGAATGAATTCTCACTTAATTGACAACTATTTTTGAAACAAACAATTTTTCTTTACTGACAAAGCACTTGTGGCTTCATTTTCTTTTAAAACTTCTTCTCAAATTTCTAAACCCAAATAGACTTCTCATATTTTTGACATAAAGCTCCTAGACACCCTATGGCTCACAGAAACTTGACAGTGACTGTTTCTCACACAAATTTACCATAGATCTCTACTCCCAGTCAACCTGACCGACAAGGCTCTGATACCACTTTGTGGGAAATAACAGGAGGCATGCTTAAACAAACAGACAATTAAAAATACTAAAATTATGAAATTTAGACACATATGCTCAAACCCAATTTATCATATTATATTCATTCTCAAAAATACATATTCCACTACAACAAAGCTTCGGCTCTTAAATTTTCATCTTCTGAACTTACATCTTCTGCTCTTGAAAGCTCTATTCTACGTTTGCTACCTCTAAGCAAAAATCACTACTCCATTAAAATATACAGCCATCACCGAAAAAACCAAAGTTCACGGAAAAAAAAAATTTATTACAATATTAATGAAAATTAATTATATCAACGAACATCCGTCCAAAAAATGTCCTTATGAGATAAATAACGGTCCTTATATCATAAAAGTCTGGCAGCACATATATCACAAACGACTGCTGTCAAAAAATGACAAAACCACACCACCGCGGGAGGTACGGGAGATAACCGAGGGACAGTGGTGAAATAGAGCAAAAAGAAATACTGCACAGCCGCAAACGAAGAAGGAGAGCCCAGTTGTAATGCAGTGAATACCTCTTCACATGAGAAACTGGAGGAAGACTGCGGGGGAGATAGAACCGGATAGCCGCGAACTAAGGAAGACTGAGCAGAGGTTACGCGATGAGGAAGGTGAAGAAACTGCATTACCGCGGAGTAAGAAAGCCAGCCCGGAGGTACTGCGGAGGACACCGCACAGCCGTGGGGTGGACGAAGACTGACCACAGGCACACGATAACCCTGTAGTCGGGGTTAAATTCCAACAGTTCCTTCCTCTGTGATCACCTTCACCTTCGCTTTCCAAGGTTTGCTTGTTCATTCTTTATTTCCATTCGCTTTGTCCCTCCAGTTAGTCAATGTATCTGCCCTAAGGCTTATCATTTCCCAGAACCATCTGTGCCTTTCTTCCCCTACATTGTTCCATCTCCAACCACCCCGATCTGTAAAATGTGTGTTGCGTCTAGGCCCTTTTCGAACCCATTCCATTTTAATCCTATTCCAAGCCCATCTATTTGAGCTCAGCCATGGGAATGTCGCTCTGGTTCTTCCTTCTCGCTAGCAATGATTCCTTATCTAGCCTTACACTCCCATGTTACGAGTTCCATTCCTTCGGTTCATTGGATGGCAGCAGTCCACCCATCTTCCATCCACATACACCCATTATGGGATGTGCACGATCTTCCCCATTCTCATCTCCATCGCAAAACCTTCCCATGATCTTATGTCTTCATTGATATCGCCCCATTACTTCCCGTTCAGATCACCTGCTCTTTTTTCACTCCTCCTTGCTTGTTTGCACTATTTATTTTTGTGTATTATTGGTGAATACTTTTACATCACAAGAAATTGGCAATCCAACAATTCTTATCCACCTTACAAGTTATCATAATTACATTTAAAAACTCTCATAAAACTTAGCGAACCATCTTTCTTTCATCTTATTTAAGTTTTGAGTTCCAATATTAATATAGTATTAGTTCTATATTACAATTTTAATATAATAATCATAATAATATTTTTTTAAATATTAATGTTTAAGATATATCTTAAAATGTTATATATTTAAATATATAGTATAATTAATCATAATATACTAGATTTACATATTACAATATAGGTTCATTTAATATAATAAAGTCATTATGAAAAATAGAAATAAGAGTTAAACACATTATATCGAAGATCAAAATGGTAACTACATGATATACTCGAGATCTCCTACACCTTAGCATGGATGGAGACCATTAAATATTCTTTTTATATCTAGAATCACTCCTTTTAAAGATTGGGTGGAGGCTTTAAGAGAGTCACTCCTTTTAAAGATTGGAGCAGTAGAAAACCAGTAATTAATCACCTTAAATTGTTTGGATCTCCTTCATGTACCCACATTCTTGTAGGAAAACATAAGGTACCATATCCACATGGGAAGCCCTACATATTTTTGTTTACTATATATTTATTTTAGAATTACTTTCTTAGAATTGAGACATTTATATCTACTTCTAGGATCAACACTACACAATCTAAGTATACTATTAATTTTCTCTCGTAGTTTCACATGGCTAATTGTAAGACTACTCCTACTCCGTTTTTTTCCATAGTCGAGCTTGAGGCTCAATGCTCATCACCTTTAGTTGATGGTACCTTCTATTGATATCTTATTGGAAGGTCATTTATTTGACATGTGTGAGACCTAGAATTTTATATGTCATGGACACAATCTCTTATTTTATGTAGGATCATGATGAGCTAAATTGGAAGATAGCCAAGAAAAATTTCCATTACATTCAGGGTACTCACATTTTTATATTCACTAAGTAGCAAGTAGGGATATTGTTTTCTTAGGGTACAAAATATTCATTGGATAGGTGATTCTCAAGATTAATGTCCACTGTAGGTTACAACTTCTCACCTATTTTAGGTCTTATTTTTGGTTGAGAAAGAATTATTCTATCTTCCACTGAGGCTAAATATTAGGGGTTATTAATGCCACCATTGAGTCCATTGGCTTCAACATGTTCTCATTAAGTTTAATATCTAGTTCACATGACAATTAGTCACCTAGTTGCATTTGTTGTGACCTATATTTTCACCCACCAAAATAGTACTTAAGATGTGTGTTAGAGTAGTTTTAAATTTTTATTTTCTTTACTTAAGATGTGTGTTAGAGTAGTTTTATTTTATTTTCTTTAGTTAGATATTATGTATTTTCTTATATATTTAGATTATCTTTCCAATTTGTAGTGATTGAGTCAAATGTGGATAGATGATTTTTTTTTAATTCCTGTAGCTCTTACCTATTTTGGGTAGTTGAAGTTACCTTTTTCATTGAGTAGGTTTTTCCTCCCCTCTTTCCTATGTTTATATCAACTCTCTAGGGTTTTTATTCATAAATGCTATTATGAGATTTCATCATGCTACTTAACTTTTTAAGCATTTACATTCTTTTGTAGGAACTATTTTTTTGCATTTATTTGTAAGAATATTTTTGCTTGATCTAGTGTCTCGCAGTAAGTTTTGGATAGCTTTAATTTGTTTCTAAGTTTAACATTTAGCAAGGGTCTAATTTGAAATTTTATGTGTCAAATTGACACTTGTAGATCTTACCTTGATTACTTTTGTGCCTGTAAAAATGAATTGAGATGATGAATGAATTAAATAAATGATAAGAAATAGTCCTTGGGATGTATGCTAATGGAAAGAGATTAAGGACCATGTTATTTTTAAATGTCAATATTGTAACACATCACATAAAGAACAATATAATGAAAGTGAGTCCAAAATGATAAGAAAAAGTATAAAACATATATAATTTTAGTGTCATAAATTTGATTAAATCATTTAATTATACATTAATTAATAGTGATCATAATTATTGATCAACTAAATTAAATAGATTTTAAGAATAAAAAAATTAATAAATTTTATAATAATCATTGAATTTTTTTTATTTACAATTCTTTCACATCGTAAATTTTAAAAATATTATGTATTCTTAAAACAATAAAAAAATAAAAAACTTGTAATATTATATATATTTGAGAATTAATATTATAATAAAAAATTTAAAAATTATTAATATACATAATACACACAAATAATAATGGCATTTTTATTACTAAACCACTAACCAACCCATTCAATAACCAACCAATCCATGTATAATTTAAATATAGCTAAATTTCCGACAATTAAAAATATTAAAATGCAGATATAATTTTTAGATTCCGCCCAGCTCTAGTGTAACCACGCTTGACATTTTGGACTTACCTAGAATCTTCTTGGTAACTACTTCACTGTCTCCAAAATAAAGACAAGTGTTTGTTTTAGATTTTCCAGAAAAAACTCAAGTCAGTCAAAAAGTACTTCCGTGTTTCCTACGCAGGGAAGATTTTCACTTTTCTTCTACCTACTAGATTTAATTAGGTAGCAATACTAAACTTTTTGTACCACGGAAAGGCTGATAGCATGTGATAGAATCTTCTTGGTAACTACTTCACTGCCTCCAAAATAAAGACAAGTGTTTGTTGAAAAATTCAAAAGAAACTCAGTCAGTTAAACGTACATCCGTGTTCGTCTGCAGGGAAGATTTTTACATTTCTTGTACCTATTACACGTGATTACCTAGTAATGCTAATCCTTTTTGTACCATGGAAGGCTGATAACATGTGAAAATTGATGTTTTCTGATGGCACTTCGTTATCTATCATAAGAAAATAAAATTTAACGACTTTGACGACTTTGACTTACTCAACTAAACTAAAATAACGAGACCATATCAGGAGTATATTCATTCTGAGAGTGCATGTACAAGTTATATGAGGATGAGAAAGAATTATATCAACAATTTCAGGGCACTGGTTTTCTTAGAAGAGCCAATGAATACCTTTTGCAAAATATGCTCCTGTTTTATCATAGTACTGCCATGGCTATTGTTTAGCTCATACTTTGCCTGCGCCAAGACTTTCACCTATGGAGACTTCAACGAATCAAGTATAACACTGCTACAGGATGCTTCAATACACTCTCACCGGGTACTCACCCTAACCAATCAATCCCGGCTTTCAATGGGTCGTGTTCTGTACCCCAATCCCATCAGAATAAAATACAGCAATAATTCAGTTATGTCATTCAGCACTAGCTTTGTCTTGTCCATTGTTGTTCCATCTGACGGCATGCACGGGAATGGGATGGCCTTTATCATGGCTCCCAGTAAGTCCACCGTAGGCGTCACAGATTCCAACTACCTTGGACTCACCACGCCTACAACAAATGGTCTTGAATCCAACCATTTTTTGGCAGTTGAATTTGATACATTTTATAACCCTGTTCTCGGAGATATGGACGACAACCATGTTGGAGTTAACAAAAACCGCATTCAGTCTTTCGTATCTAAGTCGGCAGCCTACTGGATTGACAAAGATCATTTTCGCAATTTGTCTCTGAAAAGTGGAGAGAATATCCAAGCCTGGATTGATTATCATCATGTTCAAGACCGGCTTGATGTGAGTGTTGCAGTCGTTGGGATGAAGAAGCCTGTGCGACCATTGATATCCGTTAGCAAATTCAATCTTTCTACAGTTTTGAAGGAACAGGTGTATGTGGGGTTTACCGCATCCACAGGGGCTTACGCTATTGAAGATCATTACATCCTCGGCTGGAGCTTCAGTACGGAAGGTGATGTGAATGTAATATTGAAATAGCTTTAGAAAAGGAGATTGGGGATTCCCATAAAACCAAGAAGTTTAGATTTTAAAATTAGCTTTATGTTTCTATTATATGATTTCTTTTAATAATCGTCGATAACATTGAGGGCTTTTTACGTTTAGTACAATCTTAGATTATTTAATTCCATCTGCAAGTTATGTGGTTTTTTTTTCTTCTGTGTTGGTCTATTCATCTGGGTCTGCACTTTTAACAGGTAAAGCATCGCCTCTAGATCTATCAGGTCTCCCTTCATTCATAAAAATAAAGAAGATAACCAAAACCAGAGGCTTGACGGCGGGTGTGACTGTAGGATCTCTGGTTGTGTTCCTTTTAGCCCTTTTCTTTGCATTACTTAAAGTCAAAGAAATTAAAAACAGGGAGTTGATTGAAGAATGGGAGTTAGAGTTTTGGCCTCACAGAATTTCCTACAGAGAGCTCAAAGCTGCCACACAAGGCTTCAGCAATGACCAGCTGGTGGGCTGCGGGGGTTTCGGACGCGTTTACAAGGGCGTTCTCTCCAGAAGCGGGCTTGATGTTGCAGTGAAATGCATCACAAAGGACTGCACTGAAGGAATGAAGGAATTTATTTCAGAAATCTCAAGCGTGGGTCGTCTCCAGCACAGAAACATTGTTCAATTACGGGGCTGGTGCAGAAAAAACAAACAGTTGTTTATTGTTTATGACTACATGCCCAAAGGAAGCCTGGATAAATTGGTATTCCCAAACAAAAAGGAAAAAACAGAAGTTCTGTCTTGGGCCCGAAGATACGCAATTCTGAAGGGCATCGCTGCAGGGTTGTTATATCTTCACGAGCAATGGGAACGCAGAGTGGTTCACAGAGACGTGAAATCCAGCAATGTGTTGCTCGATTCAGAGCTTAATGCAAAACTTGGAGACTTTGGGCTTGCTCGTTTGTACGATCACACTCAAAATTCAGACACAACCCGGGTCGTGGGGACTGTTGGGTATATCGCTCCCGAAGTCACAAATACAGGGAAAGTTAGTCCAAGCTCCGATGTATTCAGTTTTGGCGTTGTTTTACTCGAAGTTGCATGTGGCAGGAGGCCCGTAGATTTGTCCAAGCAGAATGAACAGATTGTTTTGTTGGACTGGGTGAAGGATTTATATCATAATGGAGAAGTCTTGAACGCAGCGGATCCAAATCTTGATGGTGTGTTTGATGTGGAAGAAATGGAAAGAGTGCTGAGATTGGGATTGTTTTGTTCTCATCGTCAGCCAGAAAAAAGGCCTGGCATTAGAACTGTGCTACAAATACTGGAAGGCCAAGCTCCATTTCCAACTGATCAGATTCTTTGGATTTCTTCCGATACGAGTTACAAAGATTATGGAACTGGTATCGTTCATATTACAGATGACGAAGTAACTGCTGATCAATTGGCTTCCATTCCCGTGCCTGTGGAATCTACAACCACTCCAATAAGCCGTGGTTATGACAATGACTCTGATTATGATGTAGGCAGATGATTTTATATGTCGCATTCGCTTCCTGCTTTTATGCTAAATTTCAATGAATTTCTACTTGTATGTTTATGCTGTGGTTAGCAGCAATGCTTTGTTAACTGGTTTGGCTGCTCTGCAGCTGTTGATCTCTTTTCTCGTTCTATCTTAAATATATGCATATAAATATCTTTATTTCATGATCAAAGATTCAATTTTTCATAAGCATTTTCAGAGCAGCTTTGACACCTACAATCATTTATCATTTATCACACCAGTTTTGACACTTAAATGACGTTGACAGACTTCTTACACCAGAAAAAACACTAAATGTATAAGAGTTGATTAAAAAATTTATTATTATATTGTGCATAAATTTTAATGTAATACTGAAGAAGATTATTATGCTCTATTTTTATGTATATATATATGATTTTAGGCAAATTCACCGTTAATAATAGAGATGATTCATATTGTTGTATAATTGGTTTGCTAGAATAAAATAAAAGATATTGAAAAATTGTATTCATTTTTATTATCATAAATCAATTTTTCTAATTGTATGCGATGAATTATCCACGGTGAATTTTCAATGAAATTAATTTGTCATGGGGATGAATTCTTGACAATGAATTGTCAGATGGTGAATTGTTGGTGGTGAATTTTCCTGGAACTATATATATATATATATATATATATATATAAATAGAAAAAGTAGTCTTTTTCACTTGCTTGGTTTGATAATTGATATTAAAATTGAACTAATGGTGTCTTAGAATAGTGTTGTAATGTGTTGTACACATTCACACCATTCTAGACCCTTTATTTGATTAAAACATGCTTTAGTTAATCCTTTGCAAAGGTGTTGTGAAATATTGTAACACACTTTCACACTTTTCTAGGATTTATCTACTTATTTAAGTTTAATCAACCCCTTCTTAATAAAATGTATTTAAATTTGTACCTTATTTAAGTGTTGTAAAGTGTTGTAAAACACTTTCACATTTATCTAGGACGGTCTTAAATAATTATGGTTAATTGGAGTTAATTAACCTCTTTAATTCAAATTTAAATCTTATTTATGACACCTCCTGAAGATCTATCCCAACACCCATAATTTAAATAATAAAAAATTTAATTGTGTTGGAAAATGTGCCTCAACTTGCTGGCTTGAACCTCTGTTAAGGACAAGGATGAGTGCTCAGTATTGGCGGTTTGTTTCTCTCGGTGGAACCCAATCGGTAGTCTCAACGATAGAATGATAAACATTGTATTGGTGTGACTTGGGGTCATTAGTGGAACTCTCCACCGGGATACGCCGACAAACCAATGCTTGTTAAAGGTGATCTTGATCTACGGTTGCGATGAGATTAATCCAATAGTGCTCGTTTTATTCCGCGCTCAGTTGTGGTGAGTACCGACAGAATCTTGTGAAGCGAGTGAAATTTCCGTAGTGGTTGACACTTGGTGGTTTGATCAATGGTGTTCGCTAGTCCTGTGCCTTGTGTGGTGGGTCCCAAGTTGCTCATGCGGGGTTGCCCGCTTCGAACAAATGTCACTGTTTCAGGGAAACTTATTGGGAATATTATGGATGCTATTCCCTGAAATTGCACTAGCGGTGTACACGTGTCTTGGTGGGTCTTGTCCATGACAAGTGGTATATGAAGTGAAATTGCTTAGAGGTCGTTTGGTCGCCTGGATAGTTTTCGACAGCTGGTCTGTTGTGGAAGTTGAATTGAATCAACTATTTGGTGCGTCAGTCAAAGCGATGGACGAATAGCATTATGACATGTGGTGTGATATTATTCATTGATTTTACATCACTGTTGTACATCAACACTGATTGGCTGAAAGCTTTATTCTTTGGAAGCGATTAATTGCGGGGTTGATAGAGTGCAGTTTTAGTATGTCTCTATAATCCAATTCAATGTTGGGCAGCTCAATGCATGTTGCAAGGCAGTGTTGTCAGAGAATGGTGGAATCTTGTCGGTGGAGTGATTAAATACACTGATGGTTTTTGGTTGGATAGAAAAGAGGGATGAGGTTGATCAATATGTGAAATCTAATTGAGTAGAGTGTGTGTGTTTGAGTGGAATGCAAAGAGCATTGTAACAGTGAACACTAAGACACACAGAACTGAGAAGATGTGAACTTGAGAGGCCATGAGGCTGTGTCAGCCAAAAGGTTGGCTATGTGTGCGGGCTAGTGAGATAAAATGAATCTTCACTGTATGTCATGTGAGGACATTGTAACAGTGCAAGTTTTCAGATCTATGTTGTTGCATGTATTCTACAGATGAACAAGATGTGACTCCTGTAAAGGCCATGAGCCTGAGATTGTATTGTAACTCTCTTTGTTGCTGAATAATACAATGGCTTGATCTTTTGGAGAGTGGGGTGTTTTACCCGAAAGGGTTTTCCCCACATAAATCTGTGTGTTCATATGTTTGTCTTTCATGCTTATTGATTCTATAGTTTTGAATATGTACATGGTGTTGAATCTGACTTAGTCTGCATGTACTTTTCTCATAAGGTTAAATGTGGGAAATCACTCTGCCTCTTTTCACTTTATGGCATATTAGTTTGTGTCATTGAGGTGATTTGAAAAAAATAAAGTCACTAAGGCACTACTGTTCTTAGATGTTTCATTCCAAGATGACCCCCGATTTTCCCAACAAGTGGTATCAAAGCCTTCTTTCGCAATTCGCTTATGCTTGCATGTGCAGGTTTGTGAGATGTATGTACTTGCATGGTTGTTGCGTGTACTTGCATAGACTCGCATGTGTCTTGCATGTGCTTGAATTTTTTGCATGTAAGAGTTTTGTTGTTTCGGTTATGTGGATTCCTTCTGTAAATATTTCTTAGCCTAGCAAGCTTGACGAGATCTGAAGGAGTCAGCTGATGATTTATCCTTTGGTGAGTAAAAGTCCTTACTCTTTTTTAGACAACATGCAGTGTAAAAGACATTGAAAATGGAGAAATTGAAGTTGATCATATTGTAATGATGTGGTTTGAGGATCTTGGTTGGAAGCAAATGATCCTGATGCAAGGGGTGTGAGTTTATTCTTATGATTTTGTTGCAAAAGAGTGTGGTTCATACTAGCTGTCTGTGTGAGAGGCTCCCTGATGGTATGGAAATGCTTGGGTTTTTATTCAACCATGGAGTAATATGTTTGTGCTGGGTGTTTTGACTTAGCATTGAAGGTGTTGTTCTTTGTTACCCTAATTGCATGAAGGCTATGAACTTGATCTCTAGGTGATTTGAAAACTTCTTAATAGTTTAGCTCTCTCGAATGCATGTGCATGATTATGGTTTTGGAATTGGTCTAGAATGGGCTTGGAGTTCCTGTACTACTTGTTCCTTTTGGATACCTTGTACTTGCATGGCTCAGATTCATGTTCTTTGGTTCTAAAGGTTTTATATAGATTTTCCTAAAAAGTCTATGATGCATATTCATGTTAGTTCATTGTTCTGGCTAACCATGATGGCTATGTGAAGACTCTTGAGTCATCCAGATGTGCAATGATATGGGTGTGCATGGGTGTTTTGGAAACACAGTGGTTTTACAAGTTTTGCACGGTCAAAAAAAAAAAAAAAACTTGTGGTTTTGTGGAGCTGCTAGTAAAACTATTTTCTAGATCCTGGTTGTTTGGGGTGTTGCTGGATGAGATAGTTGCAATTTTTCATGTAAGTGTTGCTTGCTGGTTTCCTAGACTATGGTGCTTGAGTTGTGGACATGATTGGCGAATCATATATGAGATTGATCTAGTGTTTGGGTCATGTTGTCTACATGGGTTTTCTCTTTGAGATCTCAGTTTTGCAGTTTCCAGTGCGATGATAGATTTACAGGATTCATTAATTGGTTCTACGGATTGAGCATGTTGTGGGTTGTCTTTACCTACACGTTTTCTATGGGACAACTTGGAAGTGTACTATCAATATCGACGAGGTTGTTTTAGTGTTGATGCAGATATGTTAGCTAGCCTTGTCTGTGGTCACTTGTGCATTGGTGTGGCTACTTTGAGATGAGAGGAAGGATAGCATTGAGTACCAAAATAGTCAATTATGGGGACTTGTATCATGTTTATCATGATGTCATGGAGAGCTTGGTACACATTATAGTGTAAGCTCTTGATAGTGATGGTTTGGAGATATTGGTGTTGTTTGGCATTGTTGTCAGATGGACATGTTGTTGATTGTACCTAGAGGTTTTTCAGATCAGCAAATGTTTGGTCATGATGATTGGAAAGCTCAGATGACATGGTTTGGCGGGAGCTTTAGCATGACTGTGGATTCATCATTTGGTGGTGAATGATCTTCTTGGGTGTTGTAGATGTTACTTGGGGATTCTTAGATCATGTTGCTGTAGAAGAGTTATTTTGCATTTTCATGGACCCTATTTGAGGATGTGCAACATCTTGGAACCATGGACGATGTTTGGAGTCTTTGGTTGAGGTGTTGGTGGTGCTTGACATGTGATGTTGGTTTAGAGTTTATTCGCTTGATGTCATCTATACTCGTGCTTGAAAATTAGATTTTTGGCATGTTGTGCTGCTCTTGAGACCATAGTTAGTTCACTTGAAGCATGGCATCTCCTAAGAGGATAAGTAGATCATGATGTCACGATAAGTTCCTATTATCAGATGTTTGGAGCTTTGACAATGGTTTGGTAATTCTTTGTGTTTTGAGTACATTGTTCATATGCTTGAGAAATTCTTGGTAGTGCAGTAATTAGTGCAGTTTGGAGTTTAGCATGAGATGATCGGTTGATGGTGCTCATGGATACATGGAGAATGAGGTGATGCTATTTTTTCTCATGAGATGAGAAAGGTGTTGTTTTTAGCTGAAAGTTTGAGTAGACTACACCTTGGTTGGGCGTGAGTTCAACAGAGATCAATGAGGAGATTGCTCTTGGATGAGTCATGGTGGCTTGTATATCTTGGAGGAGCATTTTATTTTCCCACTCGGTCTACTCGATAGTGAAGTCTATTTGAGAAGTATTTTCCCATTATATCTTTTAGAGGTGTTTTGTGCTTTCTTTCATGATATGGACATGGAATTATTGTCTACTGGTTCTAGAGGATTCATAGTGGAAGGTGGACAACATAGATTATCTCCTTGATATTTTGTTTTATATCATATTTTGATGAGAACTGGTAGGAGACAGTTATATGGGCTAGTTTGATCTTCTTTGAGAGGCTTTCCTTTGGATGTGAAGGAGATCATACTTGACACTACTGACATTTAGAAGTGTATGTAGGAGGATGCTACATGTTATGATTTTTTGTTTCTCTTTAGTCTACTTATTCTTCCTGTATATTCGATCTCATATGAATTTAGATGTGAGATATCTATGTGGAGCCATGATGGTCACTAGTTTGTGGTCATGTGTTGTCACTTGGGTGATGACATGGAGGTTCTTGTGCCTCTTTCTTATGTTAGATATGGAGAACTTGGAAGAACTATGGAAGACTGTTGTGAGAGATGTTGCTTGTAGCGGTTGGTTGCATGTTGCACATATCATTATGGATGTTCCTTGGTACTACATGGTTACATTTTCTATATGCTAAAATTGGTAGAATTCATTATTCCATTGTTCTTTCATATGTGGCATTACCCATGCAGTGGGAGTACTTGTATGCATTTGGTCTTCTTGACTGGTTGGCACATGGTGCTTGTATCTGGGGTTGATGGGTTGGTTGTATTGCTAGCATGAGTTTACTAATGTGGATACCTTGAAGGTATGGATGATTGGATGTAATAGCACTTGTTGTGGGTACTATTTTTATTCCCATGGGTTTGATCAATTGGATGGTTGTAGTTAGTGTTCTATTTTTTTTCTAATTGGTGTTCTATCTTATTTCTAGACAATGGTTGAAGACTCTGTTTGGTTACATTGTTGGAAAAATGGTTACAGTTGGATACCTGGTTAAGTTGTAGATTGTTTGATAGATTTTTATTTGTGGAAACATGTTTGGTTGGGTGTCTTGGATGCTATTAAACAGGGTCTAAACTAGAGGGGTTTAAGATCTTCATTATGTTCATGATTGAGAGCTTTGAAGTTGTTGTAGTGTTGCTTTTGTATGGTTGGTGAGCCTGATGGAGTGGTGGTAATGTGATGCCTTTTTCGTCTATAAGAATCTGATGCAGGTGTTCTTGAGACTGGTGCATATACGCCATGGCTCATTCCTTTTTCCTGTGGTGGATGGTTGGAACTATTTCCTGAGTTGGTGGAAATCTTGGATGTCATTGTAGGTGTCTTCGTTGGAGCACAAATGCATTGTGTTAGATTTTGGAGTTTGTGTTTGAAGGAAGCTAGTAAGTCTTTGTCAAGTGGGAGATTGTTGGAAGATGTACCTCAACTTGTTGGCTTGAACCTCTATTAAGGATAGGGATGAGTGCTCAATGTTGGCGGTTTGTTTCTATCAGTGGAACCCGATTAGTAGTCTTAATAATTGAACTATAAACACTATATCAGTGTGACTTAGGGTCATCGATGGAACTCTGCATGGGGCTATGCTAATGGATCAATGTTTGTTAAAGGTGATCTTGATCTATGGTTGCGATGAGATTAATCCAATGGTGCTCATTTTATTTTGTGCTTGGCTATGGTGAGTATCGACAAAATCTTGTGAAGCGAGCGGAATTGCCTGAGCAGTTGACATTTGGCATCCTGATCAATGGTGTTTGCTAGTCTATTACCTCATGCGGGGTGTTCTGACTTCAAACATTTGTCGCTATTTTGGGGAAACTTATTGGGAATATTATGGATGTTTTTTTGATTCCCCAAAATTGCACTAGCAGTGTACGCATGTCTTAGTGGGTCCTGGCCATGACAAGCGGTATATGAAGAGAAATTTCTTGGTGGTCGTTTGGTCACTTGGGAAGTTTTCAATGGTTGGTCTATTGTGGAAGTTGAACCAAACCGATTGTTTGGTGCGTCAGTCAAACATATGGACAAATAGCTTTACGACACGTGGCATGATATTATTCATTGATTTTACATCATTGTTGTAAATCAATTATGATTGGTCGAAAGCTTTATTCTTTGGTAGCGATTAATTTTGGGGTTGATAGTGTGCATTTTTAGTATGTCTCTGTAATCCAATTCACTGTTGGGTGGCTCGATGTGTGTTGTAGGGAAGTGTTGCCAGAGAATGGTGGAAGCTTGTCAGTGGGGTAATTAAATACCCTAATGGCTGTAGGTTGGATAGAAAAGAGAGATGAGGTTGATCAATATGTGAAATTTGATTGAGCAAAGTGTGTGTTTGAGCGATATGCAAAGAGAATTGTAACCATCAACACTGAGACACATACAACTAAGAAGATGTCAACTTGAGAGGTCATGAGGTTGTGCGAGCCGAAAGGCTTGCTATGTGTGTGGGCTGGTGAGATAAAATGAATCTTCACTATATGTCGTGTGAGGACATTGTAATAGTGCAAGTTTTCAAATCTATGTTTCCTGTATTCTCCAGATAAACAAGATGTAACTCCTGTAAAGGCCATGAGCCAGAGATTGTATTATAACTCTATTTTTTGTTGAATAATAGAATGGCTCAATCTTTTGGAGGGTGAGGTTTTTTACCCGAAAGGGTTTTCCCCACGTAAATTTGTGCGTTCATATGTTTTTCTTTCATGCTTATTGATTCTGTAGTTTTGAATCTGTACATGGTGTTGAATCTAGGTTAGTCTACATGTACTTTTCTTAGAAGGATAAATGTGGGAAATCACTATGCCTCTTTCTGCTTTAGCACATAGTAGTTTGTTTCCTTGAGGTGATTTGAAGAAAATAAAGTCACTAAGGCACTGCTATTCTTAAATGTTTCATTCTAAGATGACCCTCAATTTTCCCAACAAATTGGGAAAAAATTAGGTCCTAGAAAATGGTGCTAGGACTTACAGTTCACCCTAGTTGGTGAATGGGTCCTCCCTTAATAAGACCCCCCTTTCTGAGTTGATCTAAAATGGGATTTTAACATAGTTTTCATCCCCCGAGGTTAGGTCCTGGAAAACTGAGTAAGGACCCATTCGCCCTAGGTGGTGAATGGGTCCTCCCTTAATGAGGACCCCCTTTTAAAATTTAATTCTGGTGGGAATTTAATAAATTTTACTTCCATATCTGGTTTCAGCCTCAATTGTTTGAATTTCGGGCTTAATATCCTAATTTAGTATAAATAAGAGGTTAATTCACATTGCTTCTCCTAGCATGTTTATAAGGTCATTTAGCATTCATGTTTACAAGAATTAGAGCATTTACAAGAGCATTTTCAAGGTATTTCAAAGCAGATTTCAAGAGTCTATTGTATTAATTCAAGATCATATCATCATGACAAACGTTTAATGCATTTTATGTATGTTGTTGAGCTAAAGGATGTGGATGTAGCATTGAAGATCTAATTGCAAGCATTGCTCACATCATATTAAAGGATCAAGATCTACATTCTTCATGGCCACTACATACTAATGTTTCACAAGACAACATCCAAGGTATCTACATTGCATCATTTCATGTATCATGCTTCAATTACATTATTTTATCATTTGGTTTAATAACCTAAAAGGGGTTTGACAAAGGAAAACCCCTATTCACTAACAATCAGCAAGTTTTTCTTCCCTTGATTTTCTTTTGCATATATACATATCGAAGATCAAGTGGAGAAAGTCTGGAGCGAATTTGTCAAGATTGCGAAGTTGCAATAATTGTCATTCAAAGTGAAAAATCAAATATTTAAAGCTACAAAATAACCTACAAACTTCTAGAAGTTAATAATCAAGAATTTGAGAGTGTAGACATCAAGGAACAAGACCTTGGTCTCAGTTTCAAAAACCCTAACAGGGACCCATTCGCCACTAAAGGTGAATGAGTCCTTTGTAGCCTAAAAACGACAAGTTTTTGACAAGGTACACACCTTTTTATGCTCTAAAAACTTCCCGCATAGTTTCTATAACAGTTAGGTATCATTTATGATTTTTATTTGTATCTTATCATACACATAATTGTAGTGATTTAGTGTGGAAAATTAGTGATCTATCCTCTTGCTCATGCATCTTGGTTCACCCTCACATTTTTCACCTAATCGTTAATGGTGCACCCGACTCACTGAATATTGTAATTTTCTGATTTTGAAGTATCTTTTGCATCCTAGGTTAGATCCTGCATTCATTTGCATTTTCATCTCTTTTAGAATTACTTGTTTTGCATTGAAATCTTACATCTCATCTAGGGTTTAGATTTGCATTGTTTTGCATCTATCTAAATCTAAAAAATAAAAAAAATAAAAAAAGTCATTTTCCATATCATTTAGATCTCATACAATTGTATTTGAAAATAATAATAAAGTACATTTCAATTTATACCTTGCATTTCATCTTTTCATTGCATTTCTAGAAAATTTGAAACTGAAATTCACTTTCTCAAACCTGGAACTGAAAGATACCATTGAAATCTTGCAAATCATTTGAAAATAGTTTAAAAGTACTGAAATGATTAATTTTTGGTATGGATGCTAACATATGGTTTTAGGACATAGAGGGGTATGTGCAGGATCATGATGGGCCAAATAGAGGCGATATGTAAGCCATATGATGACCCATGTGGCTGACAACTTTTTTTTACCCAAAATTGATGAAACGAAAAGGGTTGTTAGAGGAGATTCCCAGCTTTCCACCAATTTAAATTATGCTTTACTTTGAATCTAATAAATAATTATTATTCATTTTCTATTAGAATTATGAATAAATTCTTGATTGATAGGTTGATTGAAAAACATCTGTAACTTTCAAACCGTATCACATTTTTTTAATTTGAAACATGCATCACATTCTATGCTTTGCATAATATAGGATTAAAAAATCAAAAATAGAATTTCATGAATTTTTGACCAAGTTAAGGTGGTTAGATAGACGAGATTTTATATTTTTTAAAAATTGTAATAAAAAACTCATAATTAATTATTTACTTGGAAAAAAATTATAAAAAAATATGCATCACATCGGGACATGAGTCCTCTACTTATATATAAAATATTATAAAAATATATTATCATTTAATTGTGGTTAGGGTGGTCAGACAGACACCTACTTCTTATTTTTACCCTGAAATTTAAATACTACTGCATTGAAATTTCAAATTTTCACCAAAGAGATTTTTTTTTTATATATAAAGGTCTACTAGTATAGAAACGACATTCAATTTTCTACAAATTCTATTTTAACATTTTTTTGAAATAATATAGATAACTTATTTAAAATTTTACGTCAAGTTGTCTAACTTTCATTTTCTATCTTTTTATTGCCACTTAAGGGCCTATTTTTTCCATGATGATCCTGCACATACCCAGAGCACACCCACAAATCCAATTTCATTCAATGGTAACTCTATAGATCTCAATGCAAAAGAGAAATAAATCTTGTAGTAGGGTTGTCCTAGGGGTCAAATATGATCTAATGAGGGGTTCACCACCAAGTCTAAACCTGGAAAAATAATGAAATGCAAGATGTAACACTAAACCCTAGTTTGATGCAATGACCTACAAAATGGCTTAGAAATGCAAACAAAATAGAATCAAAAAGCAATGAAATAAATGATGTGCACCTGGAAACCTGAGAGTGATTGATTACAACTCTAACACTATAAATTTTGACTTTTTGACCTATTGGGACTCATTTACCAACCTGGGTGAATAAGTCCCAGATCAGGGTTTCTGCACAAAAGTTTGTTTTAGGAAAAAGGGTATTAGAATATTAAAAAAAATCTAGAAAATAGCTATAGTGGGACTCATTCGCCACTCTTGGTGAATTAGTTTTGTTCCACTTTTTTGAGAAATTAAAGTCTTGATTTGCACTTCAACACCTTCCCTTTCCTTCCAACTCAAATCCTGGATTTGAATCTGTCAAAAATACCCGCAAAACAAAAATATAAACTTGATTTGTTAATGGGGGGTTTTTCTTGGTCAAACCCCTAGATTGGTAATTAAACCTTGATAAAAATAATGAAATTTGCATGAAAACCATAGCCTTAAGTGTGTCTAATACTAAGAAATCTTAAACACAATGCAATCCTATTCTAATGTGCAAGAATGTGATGCAAGAATGGAGATATGAAGATGAATGACCCACTTGGTGAGATCTCTAATCACCCCAAGCAAGCACTAATGATGCTTGTACCTTCCTTAGGCTGAATGTAGAGTGATAATGGAGGATGGAATCACATAGGAAACATGTCTTTAGGCTTGGCTTGATGGCTAGTTGGATCTCCCCAACCTAGAATTCAGCATGATTCACCATAGACAACCATGATCAACCCTTGACAATGTTAGATATTGAATACAAGTGAGCTTAAAGACCTAAAAAAATAATATAATGCTACTCCAAAGCTTCAACTTTCCTGATTACTTGCTCTTGAATGCTTTTGTAAAGACTTTTGAATGCCTAGATCTTGAAAGTTTCTCTTGAGAATGCTTGCATTGATTAGCTAGATGATAAAAACGACTTAGAAACCTGCTTTTATAGGCATTAACACCTAATTGACCATTATTTAGATCTCAAAGGCTAACATCCACTAAAAAATTGAATTGAAATGGTGAATTTTGCGTTCAAAATTGAAAAAGACCCCAAATGGGACTCATTCACCACCCTTGGTGAATGGGTCCCACCTAAGGGGACTCATTCGCCCAAGGTGGCGAATGAGTCTCACCTTAGATTTTTGAGGTGGGTTTTTAGGATTTTTGGTGTTTTGAGTGATTTTGTCAAGTTTTTAAGAGAGGTAAGCCTCAAGATCCAAAATAATGGGTCTTAGAGGCCTATAAATGATGAATTAAAGAGTGATTAATGCAAAGGTAGTAAAATAGGTCCAAATTAAATGAGAAATTACTGTATCCCCAAGAAGGGGGGTCAATTTCCGTCATTACATCTAGCCCCCACTTTAGCACCTATATGACTCTACGTGCATATGTAAGGTAAAGGAACCCAAACAATACACTTTATCTCATAAAAGGATACTCCTATATGTTCATTCACAACATGGGAGAATGAATCCTCCAATGTAGTAATCTACAAGACCACAACATTAAGAACCACATTCTGCAACATGAATGTGTTATTTTTCCAAAAATCCTCTTTATCTAGCTTCTTCTACAAATCAAATTTGAGGGTAGATGTATTCCCCCCCTTGATTCCACTTGCTTTACGGAGGTAGAATCAAGGTAGCAATCTAGCCTTGTCAAATAGGATAAGTTTTATTATAGGATATTTCCAAGTACCATACCACATAATGATAGATGATTAATGAGAATGGGATTGTAAAATGGAGCTCTCTAGCACCCATTATGTTGATTTGAGTGAAAGGAACTTTTTAACTCTAATATAGTAAAAACCCTAATTTTAACTTATATGAGACAAAAAAGTGAAGTGAAGTGTAACTATTTTGTCATTTACCTTGTTGTACCTTGAAAGTTATTGAAGAGTAGCAAAAAAATTTGAGCTGACGAGACTATAGGCTTGCGAGACTGGACATCCTGGGAGACCATGTGGCCCGTGGTGAGCACCATCATGAGGTGAGTTGATTTTTTTGCCTTAGCTTTGTCCTTACGCAATTAGTTTATTATTTTTACATATTTCTAGGTTAATCTAGGGCCTTGGAAAAACATTCGCAAAGTGTCCCCTTTTTTCACAAAGTGTCCCTTTTGTTCACAAAATGTCAAACTTTTTCTCAAAGTGTCTCGTCCCTTTGCAAAGTTTCCCAAAAGAGGTCTCAAGTGTCTATGACCTCTAGGTAAGTACACTAGAACAACTTTAGTACACTTTTATGATTGTTGATGTGAATATTTAAGAGTTTAGATTGCTTATAGGACATATTTTTGATTTTTGTTAGGTTCCCACCCATTCATGACAACGTCTGGGTGGTAGATAGATTAGCTTCCTTTGAGACTTAGCCCCCACTCTTTCAATGGAGGATACAAATATTTTTTAGACTGTAGGATTATACTGGGCATACCTCATGCCCCCCATGAGGTACCATGATCCAATATTGATGGCCTTAGTAGAGTGATGTGATGTTGATAAATGTACATTTTATCTACCTGTTGGTGGGATCACCATCACGCTGGAGGACATAGACCATATACTCTGAGTACAAATTTGGGGAGAGCGAGTAAATTTCTAAGCAGAGCAGTAATTTGACGAGATGAAATATGACATGTAGTTCTACCTTGGAGGACCAATACATGATGAGAGGGTGAGACCACAGATAGACTTGGTGATGCTACTATACTCACGGACTCCATTGGTGGTGAGGATTATGATGATGATAGTTTCACTAGTACTCATCCCTGAGGGGTGGGGAGCACACTTTGAGGGTGGACTGGTGCATATGATATGAGGGATGGTAGGGCATAAGACAGTATACACTTTAGGGGTGCAACATCCTAGTGCACCTATACTATGATCTTGGGTGATTTGTATTTTGGCAAGTGGACATCATGGTACATTGTATGCTTCTATAGTTGTGGTTCTTCGAGAATATCATGTATGTACTAGGCCGATTAGGTTTCCATGTCTAACAACCATGGGGTATCCTCAAGATTTTAGCTATCCTCTACAATGGCTTTGGAAGTATGGGGATTTACACTTTTGGAGAGTGAATTGATCGACTATAGGAGGATGAGATCCTTTGGAGACCATATCATATTGTGCTATAGTTGCCAGATCACACTCAATAGATGAGGAGATTGGAGTTGGATAGGTTCTTGATTGGCAATAATGATTGCATAGTACAACCTTTCTACTATGATCATGTCATGAGACAATTTGGTCAAGTTCAGTTAGCACCCAAGGCACAACCCTTTTTTAGGAGGTTAGTATGAAGTTCCTAGAGACTTAGTGATTTGAGACAGTTCACTACTGAGGATTTTATCTACAATGACTCCAAGTACTGAGATCATGATATGCCTCCAATCTCTAACACTGACGATGTCGGTGCTAGAAATGACTATGAGGAGTGGTGGATACTATCACAACCAACTCTTGTATTCCAGATGGACGCTTTGATAGGTGATGTAGATCCACTCCCAGATGAGGGAGATGACATAGATGATAAGGCCGAGGAGACATGATATAGGGCTGCAGACATATTCATAGATGTCATAGATGAGGAGTACAATGAGACTGCAGATCCTGACTATGATGGCCAAGAGGAGAGGGATGAGGATGAGGATGAGGAAGAGGATGAGAATGAGGATGAGGAGGAGCCCATGAGTGAGAGTGGTGAGGCAACAGATGAGGACCCAACAAGCCATGAGTGGGGAGAGCCATCTCCCATTCGTATTACTAGATCATGAGTAACAGCTGTAGCAGGCACCAGTACCCACAGTCATGGAGAGGCTAGCACATCCTCCATAGCCCCTATACAAGATGAGATTCATATCACACAACTTTATAGAGATATAGGTGATGATATCTTGTTTACTATTATGCTTTATGATTATGCTGGTGTTTTATGCTTTGAATTTACATATATATCATTATGTGTACTGAATATGTTTATGGTTTATATCTTTTAGGATCTATGAGAGATCTTCATGATCTCTATTGTTAGGTGGGTGTAGAGATAACACCCACATATGTCAATTAGGAGGTGAATGAATCAGACTATGTGTGCCCACCCATCGTGGATGATGACCTAGAGTTGTTCAGGCCATATCTCAAATTGCGGGTAGCATATGAGAGTCTTAGGAGGTGCTCCCACTGAGATTATGCTACCCCAGATGCATAGTCATCTCGAAATCTAGCAGAGTTGAAGAGACTATATTCAAAGGTAGCAAGGCTACAAGTGGAGAGATAATAGATAGCTGAGGAGCATCACGAGGCCCTTGGGCAGATATAGGGCTTACAATTTTCTCTTAGTACACTCAGATAATGATGATCATGATTGCATACCACCACTAGATAGATGCGAGAATTAGGTCCTGAGGGATCTCACAGTCACATATATTTGTAGCATTGTGTATATTTATGATATGTACACAAAACTTATATATATATATATATATGAGCATTTGATGTGTTATTACTTGTGTTTATGTGTTGAATTTTAAATAAATATGTGATTAATTAAATAATATTTGTAAGACTATTTAATGAATATCTCCATGATTCAACATGTTTTATGTGATCTAATTAAAACTCATACTAGTTTATCTTATATGCAACATTATAATTAAGTATGTTATGCTAAATTAAATGCACCTATTGACACTGAATGCTTATAAGGATCTAATCTTACATAACACACAAGATGAGGTTGAATAGCATGAAGCCTAAAGTAATCACTTAAAATTAATTAAATAATCACTTTATTATTCAAGACACACAAATAACTGTTTGTAAATAATGAAGCAATGCAAGAGCACATATAATATTATCCATTAACTCTAACATCGCTGCTTTATAGTTCATACTATTTAAGAGGATTAGAAATAGTACTAGCATAGATGTGTGACATTAATATGGTCTATAAGAGGTGTGCCATCCATTTCTATTAACGTATAAGCTCCAAATCCATATTTTTCATTGATGATATAGGGCCCTAACCAATTAGGACTAAATTTTCCTTTTTCAGTGAGGTTCGCATTGAGATTGAGTTGATTTTCACATAATACCAAATCACCTTTATTAAAGGAATGAGGGATTAAATTATCATTGTAACTGCACTACATTCTTTTAGAATAAGCTTGAAGGTGCTCTAGAGCATTGATTCTCTGTTCGTTGAGAATTTCCAATTGATGCAACTATTGTTCTCTACATGTATCATCATCAATAATCCCTTGAAGAGCGATTCTTAATGAAGGGATCTCTAACTCCAAGAGCATTATTGCTTCAATTCCATAAACAATATTGTTAGGTGTATGTCCAGTTGATGATCTAACATGTGTACAATAGGCCCATAATGTGTATGTTAGCTATGTGTGCCAATCTTTATTATTATTTTTGACTATTTTCTTTAGGGTTTAAGTGTTCTATTAGTTATTTTTTCTTGACCATTAGATTGTGGGTAATACAATGTTGAAAAGTGATTTTGTATGTTGAATTTTTCTAAAAATTTCTTCACATCCTTGTTCTTAAATGGTGTCCCACTGTCCAACACTAAGGTGGAAGGGATTTTGAAATGAGCAATAATGTGTTCCAATATAAAATGACATATCACATTAGCAGTTGTCGAACAAATAGGTATTGCTTCCACCCACGTTGTGAAGTAATCTATTGCAATGATTATGAATGTATGTCTAGCAAAGGAAGGGGGAGAAATTTTTTCCAATAATATCCTAGGTCCACACCAAAAAAGGCCAAATAGGGACTTGTGTGTGAAGCTTAGAAGCAGGAACGTGAATTAATCCACTATGTTCTTGACATTTGTGACATTTCTTAACATACGCAAAGAAGTCCTATTCCATGTTTCACCAATAGTAGTTTATACAGATTAGTGTTTACACTAGCGATCTTCCTCCAAAATGTCCTCCACAAGCACCTAAATGAGCTTTCACCAGTGCTATAGCGATTCAGATTATTTAAGGCACCTAAGAAGGATACCATCAAAGGAACTTCGATACAAAAAATCAACAAGAATTATATACTTGGATGTAAGTCTCTGAAGTTGTCATTGAATATTCCTAGTTTTTGCTTTAGGGTAGGTACCAGTTTATAGATAATCAAATATCATCGTGTACCATTCTCTAGAATGATCTATGGTGATTCATAATATTTCATCTATTTTATCCTCGATCAAAGGATTCATAATTGTGCGGATCAAAAAAGTGAAATATTTTAAAGGATCATGGGGGGATATTAGAGATTCTGTGCTTTCCATTGCATCCACATGCCTATTATCTTTTTATGGGACATTATCAATGGTAAACAAATCATTTTTTTTTAATAAAGTCATTGTCGTGTCTTTATATTTTGATAGATTTTCATGTTTCTCTTGATATGTTCCATTGATTTGTTTAATTATTAATTGTGAATCACAAAAAAAATTAATGTATCGAGATCCTAGAGTTAATATGGCACGTAATCCAGTAATTAATCCTTCATATTCTACCGTGCTATTAGTGCATAGGAAGTTTAAGTGGTATGATAAGGGAATAGGTTTTCCTAAAGGTGAATTATTATAACCCAAATGTCAGAGCCTATTCTACACTTAGATCCATCAAATTATAATTCCCATGCTCCATCATCTTTTGGCATAGTCCACAAATTCTTATCAGGAAATGTTTTGACATTAGGTAATGTTAGGGGTGAAGGAGCATCAACAAAGTGGTCGGTTAAGGTTTGTCCTTTAATTTATTTTTTTGAAACAAAATTAAGGTCAAACTCTGTTAACAACATAATCCATTTATCCAAGCATCCTAATAAATCTATTTTATTGAAAAGATGTTTTAGAGGATCAAATTTCATCATGACATGTATTTACAAATTCAATAAGTAATGTCTTTGTTTAATAGTAGTGAATACAAGAGCCAAACATTGTCTTTCTATTGTTGTGTATCATTTTTCATAATCAACCAAAGCTTGGCTAATGTAATAAACATAATGTTTTTTACCATTTCCATCGTGTTGAGCCAGCAATACTGTGAGAGCATGGGTTGATTTGGCTATGTAAAGTATGAATGGTTTGTTTTGAATAGCAGGTTGTAAAACAGGTGGAGTTGCAAGGTATTCCTTCAAACTCTCAAAAGCCTATTTACAATCCTTGTTCCAATGAAATTGCACATCCTTCTTGAGTAGATATGTAAATGGTAATGTTCGATTGACCAAAGATGCTACAAAATGATAGATAGCTTGAATTCTTCCTTGTAATGTGTGCAATTGAGAGATGTTTTTAAGAGGTGGAATATTAACTATAGCATCAATTTTATTTGTGTCCACCTTGATGCCTCTGTGAGATATGATAAAACCTACGATATTTCCACTATCTACACCAAAGACACACTTTTTTGGATTCAATCTCATGTTGTATTTTCACATTCGCTCAAATATTTTATGAAGGACATTCAAATTGTCTTGTCTTGTTAAAGATTTGGCGAGAATATCATCAACATAGTATTCCAAAATCTTATGTATGTAATCATGAAACATTAATGTCATCGCTCATTGATATGTTGCACCCACATTCTTTAATCCCAAAGGAATCTTACCCAACCAAATTTTCCCCAAACTATTGTAAATGTTGTTTTATATTGATCTTTAGGGTTGATAAAGATTTGATTGTATCTAAAAAATCCATCCATGAATGACAACAAAGCATGTCCTGCAATTGAGTCTACTATCATGTCAATATTAGGAAGGGGAAATCATCTTTTAAATATGCTTTATTCAAGTCACAAAAAGCCATACACATCCTAATACGATTGCTAGGTTTTGCGACTACGACAATGTTTGAGATCCAAGGAGAATAATCTATAGTTCTTATGAAACCAGCCTCCAAGAGCTTTTCTATTTCTCCTTTAACTAGAAAAGCTATCTTAGGATTCATCTTTTGTATCTTTTGTCTAACCGGCTTAGCATTTTCAGCAAGGACTATGTTGTGTGTCACTATGTTAGCATCAATTCCTAGCATATCCAAATATTTCCAAGCAAAGAGTTAGGTAAAGTCATGGAGTAACATCATGTGATCTTCTTGTTCTTCATCATCAAGGAACTTTCCTATCTTAATTGCTTTCTCCTTATCATTGATGTCCATCAGTATGTCAATTGTATCCCCTAGAGGAAGTGAATTTGGTTTTTGAAATTCAAGGTTGTATTTTTCTTTGTTCATAATTGTCTCATTACTTTCCTTGTCTGCATTTTTTTTTTTGGTGCTAATCATAGTGAATGTGACCTTTTTTTTTGAGGAGTAGTAGATTATTTTTCATAAACTCCTAGCATATTTTTCAAGGCTTCATCATCTTCAAATTATTCGCATGGTGGTTCATAATCCATATCAAGCAATTCAGGATGTTTCAAGGTGAGATTGATTTTAGGTTGACACATGATGGTGTTGATGTTTAATGATGGTCTCTTTGTTTCTTATGTAATCTTAGAAGGGAAATACCCCAAACCATTTTTTTTTTCTTACATGCTGGGATCTATAGGAACTCAAATACCTTGTTCTTTCTTTCCACATCCTTTACCATTATAGCCCAATTATTTCACAAGTTCATAGCCTCTCCCATTTACTTTTGTAGAATTTGATAAACCAACCTCACTCTAGACCCTAGTGAACACTTGCAAGCAATAACCTATCACAAAGAAAGAAAGATGTCTAGACCAAAAAAGATTCTCTACAAGCCTCAAGAGAAAAAATGTATTAAGAGAATTAATAATTACAATGAGAACAATCCTTAAGAAAGGAGATCAAACCCTAAAAGGAAACCCTAGTGTGCACACTTAATAATTAATAAATAATTAATTATTAATGTGCCTAAGTTTAGCTTAAGTAAAACTAAAGTGATAAGTGACTTAATTAATTAACCAATATGATTAAACTAATTAAGTGAAATAACTTATTAATCTAACACCCCCCCATAAGATGAACTTAGGAAGTAGCTAAAACACTAGGAAAAGATGCATGAAAGCAAATATGGTTCTTGACAACAAGGTCTAATTAGGTACCCATGTACAAATGCAATGCAAACTAAACCAAATGGGGTAAAGGAGAAAACCACGTGGGAACAAAACTCCTCCCAAAAATAGAATGCAAAAACCAACTAAGTGATGAAAGATGGAGGGCTCCATAAGACCCCACAAGGACACCATCCATCACAAAGATACATGAAAGAACCCCCCCCAAAAGAGAGGAAGAAAGAGACCACATAGCTCCCCCATAATGAAGTAGCTCCAAAAAGATTGAAGAAACCACATCTCGTAAAAGAAGTGAGAGGGAAGAAGCCTCATGAATGCAATCTGTGAAGGTGAATCAGGTGTACCCCAAGATTTCTCCACAGAAGCAGGTGTGACCTCAACCAATGAAGAATTCAAAATAGGTGAATACTGAAGAGAAACCTCCAAAGATGAATGATCAACTAGGTCCTATTGCACTGAAACAAAAGAAACCACATCGGTAGCCATAAAAGTATCAACAACCACAACATGAGGTGGAGGAGATGGAATGGATGGCTCAAGAACTAGATCCGAAGTGAGAACACCAAGGTTCAAGAATCCAAATATCTCCTCTGTATGATGATTCACACTAGAAGTGTGATGAACAGGTGTAGGAACAGAAGCACCATAAGAAGAAAAATCTGCAAATGAATACAACTGAGATGAGTGATCCACCACCCCAGTAACAATAACTACTTTGCTCTCCAAGTCTCTGATGATAACTGAATCAGGAGTGAACTCCACAAATCTCTCATTGCCTCCATGTGTGATCTGATATATGGAAAGAAGGTTGTTCATCAAATGAGGAACACACAAGACATCTTGAAAAGTGTTTCCCCCAAAGCTAATAGACCCCTTCCCTTTAAGACTCATGTATGTATTGTTTCCCATAAAATAAGGAGACATAGTGCAAGGCCCAAAGGAAGTGAACATAGATTGTGAATATTCCATATAATGATATGCTCCTGAATCTAGAAGCCATCTCCCTGATCCATGACCTGAATAAGCACAAAGAGAATGTACCTTCATATCTGATCAAGTATGTAAACTAGCTATGCGCCTAACAGACTATTCTGAAGAAGAAGAATGAGGGGAAGGAGATGATGCAGACATCCGGGAAGGTTAATAAATCTGATGTTTCTGGAGAAGATGCTTCAGCACATCAATGTCCTTCATATAGAAACTCCATTCTACATGTGCTTCCCTCTTACAATATGCACATGTAACTTTCTCCTTCTTAGATGATTTCCCCTTAGAAGAGGAGGATGAATCTGAGGACTCCATTTTTTGCTCACGAGATTTGGAATACTTTTGTTTTTGTTTCTTGCCTTTGTCACTGGAAGCCCGTTGATCTATCTGCCCCTGAGATGCAATAAGTTCCTATGATGTAGAAATTTTCAACTTGCCCATGCTAGCCAACTTAGCTTCCTCTCGAGTGAGAGATGAAGCAAATTCATCAAGAGATGGCATAGTACACTAAGTACCAAGAGCATCCCTAGTGGCATAAAAGGTAGATATAAAAAATGAATAATCTTGTCCAAGAGTAGAAGAATGGACAATATCAACTCAGAGTTCTTGCTTTTGAATACCACAATGTGTCCACTAAAATCTAAGAGACTTGATTTTTGTGAATAACTCCTGGATGCTATCAAAATCCCTAGGATTTAATCCAATAAGCTCATTCTCCAACTAGAATCCTCTCATAGTATCTTGCTTCCCAAAAAAAGACCCTAAAGTAGTCCAAATATGATGGGGTGTAGTGCAAGACTCAACATGAAAAAGAATATTGGGAGAAATATATAGACATAAAGTACCAAAAGATTCATCACACCTATTAAACCATTTTCTCTTTTCAACAACACCTGTAGGTTCAACTTTTGTACCCATGGTCACCCTGTACAACCCTTTGTGCATCAAATGAATCTCCATTTGTTTTTTCCAACCAAAATAGTTGAATGGAGTAAGGGATGAAATATTATGTGAATTAATGATAAAAGATAGTAGTATATACTCTCAATACAAAAAAAAATCTTTTTGATCTAAAAAGAATAGCCTAAATTACATGTTTCCCAAGAAAATAATGAAGAAAGCAAAGCTGAGATCTAATAAAAAAATTAGATACTTAGTAAAAAATCTAGAACAATTAGGTCTGATATTTGATGCCATGATAATGGTAAAAATGAAGTCTAGACACAAAAGTTATGCCTCCCAGAGTGAAAACAACAACTTCTTATTTTGATAGGTGAAAAAGGCATCAAGATAGAAAAAATAGAAAAAAAAACTAGCACCACTAGATATTTCCTGGAACCAGCTTTCCAACACCTATTTGTTTTCGAAAAACAGAGATCGTACGCAAAAGTTATGCCCATTTCCGTGAAAACAACTCCAAATTTCCCAATAAGCCCTTCAATAGCTCTCAAGGGCTAAAAGAAATGGGCCCCTGGTCACATGCAGGACCAACGGGCTGGTGGCTGGGGGCTGAGACCGAAGCCCTTCGTCACCAATGTGACCTTAAGTAGGGCTAGAGGAAGCCACGTGGGGCTAGAAAGAGGTGTCTGGGCATCGATATGACTGTTGGTTCGAAGTTTGAGCCCTCAAGGGCTGCAATGGTGGTAGGCAGTACTACGGTGGCCATCGGGCGGCGAGCAAGTAGCACCCAAGTTTTTAATTATCTGCACAAAAATTAAAGTTCTTTTTTAAATAATTTTTTTATTTTTTTTTACATTTTTCGCCTTGGAATGCATGTCAGGGAGGCTATACGACCTCTCTGGGAATTTTTTTTTTGCCTTTTTTTCACCTTCTCAAAAATTGACAAAATGACAGGTGTTTCTAGGGTTTTTGGGCACTCTGAACTCAATGGTGACATCCATTTTGCCCAAAAATGCTTAGAAAAATTGGCTACCCCCGGATCATGCAAAAAGATGCTTGGCATAAATCCTTGCACTTAAAAATTGTTGTAAGGAAATATCTTTCAAATGATCAATAGGCAATTGTAGATATGAAGCTCTAAAACCATGTAGACGTTGATAAA
This sequence comes from Sequoiadendron giganteum, assembly GCA_007115665.2. Classification (NCBI taxonomy): domain Eukaryota; kingdom Viridiplantae; phylum Streptophyta; class Pinopsida; order Cupressales; family Cupressaceae; genus Sequoiadendron; species Sequoiadendron giganteum. The sequence continues at coordinate 112,433,151 of CM021104.1, read as the reverse complement.
CCAACCTCACAGACCCTAGTGAATACTTGCAAGCAATAACCTGTCACAAAGAAAGAAAGATGTCCAAAACAACAAAGATGCTTTGCAAGCCTCAAGAGAAAAAATGCATTAAGAGAATTAATAATTACAATGATATCAATCCTTAAGAAAGGAGATCAAGCCCTAAAAGGAAACCCTAGTGTACACACTTAATAATTAATAAATAATTAATTATTAATGTGCCTAAATTTAGCTTAAGTAAAACTAAAGTGATAAGTGACTTAATTAATTAACCAATATGATTAAATTAATTAAGTGAAATAGCCTATTACTCTAACAAGTTAATCCATTTTTTGGGTTTGGTGGCTATTGATAATCTATCTCATTGAAGTTTTTTGTATAGCTTACATACCTTCTTCAAGAGTGGATGAGTTAGATGCTTGTGAGTTTTCTTCCATGCTATGAGTTGACATGACCATTGGTTTCTTTTGCTTCTCATCCTCTTTTCTTATGGTTATGTATTCTCCCATGAATGAGGGTGTGAATTTCGAGGAACCCCAATCATCATCTACTAATTTAGATACTATTTCCATTTCCTGCTTGTCTTCTTCTCTAGGTTCTATATTGGATGTTGGGATCAATGTGCTTAGAGGACTAGTCATTCCTTTTTCAACTTATATGAAGCTTTCAGGCTCAAGGTCTATTTCAACTTGGTATACCTTGTTGTTATAAACATATTTCATGATATGATGAAGGGTTGAAGGAATCACATGCATCTCATCAATCCATGGTCTTCCCAAAATAATATTGTATGAAAGGTCATGAGACAAAATATGAATAGGAGTTTGTAAGGTATCCTTTCTGACTAGAATAGGTAAAGTAATCACACCAAGCAATTTATTTCCTACATTTTCAAATCCTCAAATTGATAAAGGGTAAGGTTCAATTTTTTATTTGTCTACATGCAACCTATATAAAAGCTTCACATATCACACATTAAGGACCGAGCCATTATAAACAAGGGTCCTCTTTATTCCTATTCTATTGTATTTGGCAATGATCATGAAGGAATCATGTCTTTTCCTCATTTCCAAGGGAGGGAGCTCATGTCGGTGAAAGGAAATGTCTACATTAATTGTATTCAATCCTTGGATTAGAGCTTCCACATCATTTGCATTTGTATTAGGATGGATCATAACTTGTTGTAAGGATGTTTCAAGAATAGTGTGGTAGTTAGGTGAATTCTGACATAGATCCCCAAGGGATATCTTTCTAGGACTATTCTTAATTTGTTCAACAAGATCATACTCCTTCCCACTATGTGAGGGAAAACAAGGAGCACTAGGAAAAATAGAACTAGGTAAAGGTAAGATTGTTGAAGTTGTTTTCCTTGGTTGGGGATTATTTTAAGTGTTGTATGTATGAGAAATGGTATTATTACTTGATTCTTGCAAAACATTGTTCTTAGGTGGGTAAAGAGTAAATTCAAGCTTGTTTTTAGGTTGTGGTTTGTGTGAAGGTGGGTAAATGATGAGTTGATGTTGAATCACATTAATTTCTCTTGGTTTTGGTTTTTATAACAAGCCTTAGTGGATGAGCCTTGTGAGATGGAATCCTCAAGCGATTCATCTAACATGTCAAAGTCATCACTACTAAAAGGCTTGAAGATTAGGTTGGATTAGAAAGAAAGATTTGACATAGTCAAATAACTTATACTTTCTCCAAGTGGCTTAGGTGTTTTGGTCTTGTTTTTGGTTTTTCATTTTTTGATCTATGAATAATGTAATCTAACCTAGATGCTGAAAATGAAAAGTGTAGGAATATAATTCTATCCACAATTACAATGAATGTAAATGATGCTATTTCTAATGATTCCAATGTAACAGAAAGCATGCAAACTAAAACAAAAAAGCAATAATAGAAAGCAAAAGCTTAAAAACAGACAATTTTACTATGGAAAATGTACTGCAGAATTTGTGGGAATTTTTTTCAGAATTTTCAATTTTTTTGGGTTAATTTTTATGTTTTCTATGTTGTATGATCTAGATTTGAGATGAACATGTGGATTTTGAATGATTTTAAATGAAATAAGATTTCACTAATACAAAATTTGAAACCCTAGGATGCAACTTAACCAATGCATTTATCCTAATGCAATGTTAATGAAAGCTAGATAATGCACTCCAAATCAGAATTATCATCTAAATATAGGTTCACCAAAATGAAATGATTAATTTGTGGTATGGATGCTAACATATGGTTTTAGGACATAGAGCACACCCACAAATCCAACTTCATTCAAGGGTAACCCTAAAGATCTCAATGCAGAAGAGAAAGAAATCTTGTAGTAGAGTTGTCATAAGGGATGAATATGATCTAATGAGCGATTCACCACCAAGTCTAAACTTGAAAAAGATAATGAAATGCAAGATGCAACACTAAAACCTAGTTTGATGCAATGACCTACAAAATGGCTTAGAAATGCAAACAAAACATAAAATAAAAGTAGTGAAATGAATGATGTGCACCTGGAAACCTGGAAGTGACTGATTATAGCTCTAAAACACCAGAAATTTTAACTTTTTGTCCTACTGGGACTCATTCGCCAACCTAGGTGAATCAGTCCCAGATCTGGGTTTTTGCAAAGAAGTACGTTTTGGGAAAAAAGGATATTTGAATTTGCAAACAGATCCTAAAAATAGCTGTAGTGGCCTGACTCATTCACCACTCTTAGCAAATGTCCCATTCTAATTTTTTGAGAGATTAAATTCCCGATCTACACTTCAAAACCTGCCCTTTCCTTCCAACTTGAATCCTAGATCTGAATATGTCAAAATACCCACAAAATAGAATATAAAATTGATTTTTTAATGGGGGTCTTCCTTGGTCAAACCCCTAGATTGCTAATTAAACCTCGATAAAAATAGTGAAATTTGCATGAAAACCCTAGCCTTAACTATGTCTAAGACTAAGAAATCTAAAACACAATGCAATCCTATTCTAATATGCAAGAATATGATTGAAGAATGGAGATATAAAGATGAATGACTCAATTGGTGAGATCTCTAATCACCCCAAGGAAGCCTAATGATTCTTGTACCTTTCTTAGGGTGAATGTAGAGTAATGATGGAGGATGGAATCACCTAGGAAATAAGTCTTTACGCTTCGATTAATGGCTAGTTGCATCTCCCCAACCTAGAATCCATTGTGATTCACCATAGACAACCATGATCAACCCTTTAAAATGATAGATCTTGAATAAAAGTGAGCTTGAAGACTTATAAAAACACTATAATATTGCTCCAAAGCTTCAAATTTATTGATTAGTCGCTCTTGAATGCTTTTGTGAAGACTCTTGAATTCCTAGATCTTGAAAATTGATCTTGAGAATGCTTGCATTAATTAGCTAGATGATAAAAATGACTTAGAAACTTTCTTTTATAGGGATTAACACCTAGTTGGCCATTATTTAGATCTCAAAGGCCGAAATCCACCAAAAATTTGAATTGAAATGGTGAATTTCCCACTCAAAATTGAGAAAGACCCCAAATGGGACTCATTCACTACCTTTGGAAAATTTGTCCCACCTAAGGGGACTCATTCACCCAAGATGGCGAATGAGTCCCACCTTAGCTTTTTGAGGTGGTTTTTTGTGATTTTTAGTTTTTTGAGTGATTTTGTTAGGTTTTTTAGTGAAATAAGCCTCGAGATCTGAAATAATGGTTCATAGGGGCCTATAAATAATGAGTTAAATGGTGATTAATGCAAAGGTACTAAAATAGGTCCATATTAAATGAGAAATTACCCTATCTCTAAGAAGGGGTATCAATTTCCATCATTACAAGTACCTACCCAAGACCCATTCACCCTTACTGGTGAATGAGTCCCTCATCAGGTCTTTTTTGTAGCTTCAAGCAACTAAAAAATAATTTAAATACACTTTGAAATCAACAAAAATATCTCATAAATATCTAACTAGGACCCATTCGCTATTACTGGTGAATGAGTCCCTATTAGCTACTGATCTACGTTTTATGGACATTAAAATCTTGGTTTCTAGCTTCTATTTGGTGTTGTTACTTTCTTGTTTTAGTTTCCTGATTTTTTGTTTCATCAAATTAATTGTATTTAGCTTAAATTTCTTCATTTCACTGCATTATTAAAATTCAAAATTGCATTCAAAAATTTCATTTCTAGCTTATTGCATTGTGTAATTAGTAAATTGCATTGCTTAGAATTTAAAAATTGCATTTCATTCTAGGTTATTGCATTACCCCTTTGCCATTCTAGGGTTTGTACACTAGGTTTGTAAAACTTGTATGAGCTTTACAATTTTGTAACCTATTCACAATAATATTATAAGACATATTTCAAGGCTCATTTCATCCAGTGATCTATCACTCATTGTGGATCTTGGGTTCTCTAACTCTCTTTTTGATAGTATTGAGAATCAACTGTCCATGGCTCATAGTTTGCATACTTTATATCCCATGAATTCACCCCCTACAATCAATGTGCATGATGTTATTGACAAGCTAGATGAGCAAATAGAAAACTTACAAGATCATATCCTTAGTGAATGCACATACATTAGCTTGGTTCCCATCATACAAAATCTAAGGAATGTGCTTAAAACTAAAAAAAACACAAATCATCTATAGCCTTAGTTGATTCCTTCATGAATACTTGAACAAACAAGCCAATAGAAAAATTCACATCACAGTCAATCCTCCTACTAAAACTAAGAAAAATATTAACATGGATCATCATCATATGCAACCATGTCATGTAGACAAAGTGATAGAATTTATCGAAGCTAGACCTTGTAAGGGCCCGACTAGACAACCTCTTGACATTTATTTCTCAAAAAATAACACACCTAAATGTGCACTGGATGGTCCTCTTTACATAGTTGGACAAATCAATAGCAAGCCCACTAATGGGATATTGGTTGATCTTTTCTATGTAGAGAAAGTGATCAAAAAAGAATTCTTAATGTGCACAAGCTATATCAAGAAACACATGGTAACCTGAAAGAATGGATCAATATTCCTAATAGATTTTATTTCCCTACGATAGGCTCAATAGATCTCCCTTTAAAAGTGGAACCAAAATCATTAACTATCTCATTTTCCATCATTCTACAATCAGACCAATTTCGTGTGAAGCTAGGCTATCCATGGCTTCGCTCCATGAATTCCATCCCTTTGGTTGTGAATAAATGTCTAAAGTTTCCATTTGACAATGATATCTTCAATGTACATCATAGTGGATTTAATCCTACCTCGGAAAAAGGGATCTTTTCCCTAGATTAATTTTGGCCCGAGCCTATGGAACCTATCAACCCTTGTGAATCTTTCCTTTTCAAATCATATAAAAAATTCAAGGCAAAGAAAATAGAAAAACTATCCCTTCACAAAATGCCTCAACCTATGACCAAACCAACTATCCTTGATGAAAAAATGATTGAAGCAAAATAACTTCCAAGCATACAAGAACAACCTATAGACAAACCTCCTCCAATTTCCTACAAGATACCACGAGATAACACAAGTAATCCTATTATCCCTCCTATAGTCAAACAAGTTTACAAATTCAAAGAGAAAGCGGTTGTGCAACATCCTGTTGTTTCTTCTATTCCCCAAAGGAAGTGAAGGAACGTATGATTGACAAACCCACTCTTATAGAATTTTTTTTTTGAAAATAAACTGAAAAGAAATCAAAGTGCTAGAGAGCATAGACGTAGATGTCGTGCTATTGATTGTAGATTAAAAGCTCAAGAAAACAAAAACAATAACAATAAATAAAATCAAAATCCAAACCTACCTGAAGAAATGCATGATGAATCACAACCCCTACTGCAACATAAACAAGAAAATTACATGGACATTGTTATTTGACCTCCTGTTGAGATTAATCTAGATGATGACATTGATATTAAAAAAATTGATGAACAAGTGCATGATGAGTTGAATACATTGTTTGATTCTTCTATGAGCTTAGATCATGAAAAGTATCCTACTAAGAGTGTTGAACCTGGTGTGTGTCCTAGTTCAACACTTGATGTTGTCCCTTTGGCTAGTTGCTTACCTTTCGTTTATACCAATCGAGATTGGGAGGTGAATGACTCACTTTATGTTTACTCGCATGGGCCTTAATAGTATTATTCTTTATCATGTGATTATGTGTTCATAATTTGATCCCGCATGAAATTTCATTTAATGTATCCTTCTTCCTTTGTGCATTCTTCTATATGTACTTTCATTCTTGTCTATGTCGTAAACATTTTATCTTTTTCATTTGTCTTGTGTTTTCCTTTTGGGGATGATGCAAGGCATCGAGATATTAATGTATGTTCCATGTTGACCCAAAATTTTATCTTTATCTTTTTCATTTTTCTTGTGTTTTCCTTTTGGTGAAATGGAAGGCATCGAGACATTAATGTCTCTTCCATGTTGACTCGGAAGGTTTTTCTTTGTTTTTTCTCTATTTGTGTCATTCTTCCAATTCTATGAGTATTTGGGGAATGATGATAGTTCCATGATTTATGACAAGAGTGTAGAAAATATAGTTTGACACCAAATGTATAGGTCCCTTATGTATTTGTGCCCAGACAACCCTTCCTTCCTATTTCATGACACAACTTACTTCAAAAACATATGACTTGGCATAGGTTTTTCCGAGGAAATCTTTGATGTCCTAGGAAAAAGATTGGATACTTTAAAGAAATTTCTCATAGTGATGGTGTAGCAAGCGCTTTAAATTGGGGGCATATAATGATGACATCTTTTGGAAAAATTTCATGGCGTGAATTTTCTCTTTTCTTGTGATGTGTCCTCTTCTTGGTGGTGTAATTGGGCTTCATGCCATCCAAGAGCGTACAATCTACTGACATGGCATGATGTAAACGAGGCATCCCATGGGCGATGATCTGACAATTTTGACTTTTCATCTCTTGGAGACATTAGGAACAATGCTCCCTATGAAGAAGACCTTTACATGAACAAAGAAAAATCCCCTTTAACAAAATTTTACATAACAAAAGCACTTACAAAAACATTACATTGTGGTGCCTTATCGAAGTTTTTGGGAAGGTAAATTTGGTATGATATGAGAGGCTAATATGATTCTCTAATTTTCCACTTTGATTGGACAACTCACCTAGTGGATAGATTGAGGTTCCGCTACCCCAGAGTGAGAAACATATGCTATAGATAAACAAGCCACATTCCACATCACGTTGGAATGGTTGTGCTTGGTCCTTTTTCTTTCTTTTTTTCATGGCCTTTGACATGGTATGATTATGTATCTTTGTTATTGCTGCATACTTAAGTGTCTTGGGTGTCTAATTTAGTGCAATTTTGACATGGGGTCATACTCTCACTAAAGTGGGAGAAAAATGTAGTAATAGAAAAAGTACCCTTTTTCCCTTACGTGGTTTGACAAATGAAATTAAAATTGAATTACTAGTGTCTTGGAATAGTGTTGTAATGTTTTGTACACATTCAAGCCTTTCTAGACCCTTTATATGACTAAAACATACTTTAATTAATCCTTTACAAAGGCATTGTGAATTGTTGTAACACATGAATTTTATGAAAATGGATGCCTTATAACTTAGGTCATAGAACACCACTATTTTCCTTCTATCATTCAAAATTGTCCTAGGATCCCAAATTGCATTGACTATCAACCTCAAAGATGAGTCAATTATCAATAGGGAAAGACCTAGGAGGGGTTCTTTTAGGCTTTGAAGGGTTCACCACTCAACAAAATATTGGAAAATACAAGTAAACGTTGAACTCACAAAAACCTAGTAATGCAAGCTATATGAAGGATGTAAATGATGAAATTATACCAAAAAAAATTAGGGTATGTGTACTTGAGAAGTATAGAAATGTGACAAGGATTCTGGAAATGCAAAGAAGCTATCAAAATATTCTATGGAGGAATAAGACACCCTTACTATTGTCTTAGTCCAACTGTTGTTTCTCGGGGCAGATGCAAAATCTTCGGATGTCGAAACCGGATATTTTTTTTTTTGCAAAATACATTCAAGAGGAATAAGATGCCCTAGGCGAAAACTTAGTCCCATCTAGAATTTTTGAAATGTTTGAATGTGGTCCTGAGGCTCAAGTTCTGCACTTCCTTATTCTTGGAACTAAGGTCCTACAACATCTAGATTTGGTCTATAGGTGATTTTCCATGAAGATGACAACTTTTCTATACAACTTTGTAACTTTGCAACTTTGCACTTCAAATGATCTTCAAGTCTTCAACCTAAATCCATAAACACAAACATGCAACAAAGGAAAAAAAAATTGATTGTTAGTAAATGGGGGTTTTCCTTGGTTAAACCCCTTGTTGGTAATTAAACTTTGAAATAGAATATAATAATGGAGGGAAATGATGAATGAACAAAACACTATGTTGTAACTCACCAAACCCTTGTAAGAAGGTGTTGAAAATATGCTTGAAATGGGTGCAATGGATGTGGTTCTTGAATCCTTCTTTAATGATATGGACCTTGCATGAAACACAAGTGCTTAAATCATAAACCCTACATCACAATTGTTAGCACAACAAAAAACATGATGCAATGATATCCTTTATATGATGCTTGAATCTTGATGATGGCTCCAAATGCTTGAAAAATTTCTCTTGAATTCTCTCATGAAGTTAATTATGCTATTAGGAATGATCTCACAAAAGTCTTGCATGAAAATGAATAAAAGAACCTTGTATTTATACTTATCCATGCTTAATATCCTGAAATTACACCACGACAAGCCGACACATGAATTCATTAATTACAAAAGGCTAAATCTTGAAAAAATCTTAAGGGGGACTAAGATGCCTTAGGTGGCATCTTAGTCCCAAGTCTTGAAAACTTGGGGTACAAACTCCAAAAAGGGGCCCATTTAAGGTCCATTTTAAATTAGGGTCCCAAGACCTTTAGGGGACAAAGACACCCTAGGTGGCATCTTAGTCCCAACCAAAAAATCAAGGACACTCAAACAAAATCAAAATCATTAAATTATCATTATATTTTGGATTTTGTTGGGATTATCCATAAAAAAGATGTAGTTTATTAGGCTTGTGGATACAAAATAGGACCAATTAAGACATAAATAGGGATAAATAAAGTAAGACGGGCCCAAAAAAGTATGAAAATGAAAGGGTGTGCACTTTCCTATACTACAACACAATTTCACAATTTTCTAGGATTTCTCTACTTAATTAAGCTTAATGGGTCCCTTCTTAAAAAAATGTATTTAAATTTGTACCTTATTTAAGTGTTGTAAAGCACTTTCACATTTATCTAGGGTGGTCTTAATTAATCATGGTTAATTGGAGTTAATTAACCCCTTTAATTCAAATTTAAACCTTATTAATGAAACCTCCTAAAGATCTATCCTAACACCCATTATCTAAACAATAAAAAAATTAATTGGGAAAAAATTGGGTCCTGGAAAATGGTTCCAAGACCCAATCACCCTAGGTGGTGAATGGGTCCTCCCTTAATAGGACCCCACTTTCTGAGTTGATCTAAAATGGGTTTTTAGCATAGTTTTCATTCCTTGGGGTTAGGTCTTGGAAAACTAAGCTAGGACCCATTCGCCGTAGGTGGTGAATTAGTCCTCCCTTTATGAGGATCCCCTTTTCAAATTTAATTTTGGTGGGAATTTAATAAAGTTTACTTCCAGATCTGGTCTCCACCTTAATTATTTTAATTTCATGGTTAATCTCCTAATTTAGTATAAATAAGGGGTTAGTTCATATTGTTTCTCCTAGAAATTTTATCAAGTCATCTAGCATTCAAGTTTACAAGCATCAAAGTATTTACAAGAGAATTTTTAGGGTATTTCAAGGTAGATTTCAAGAGTCTATTGTAGTGATTCAATATCATATCATCATGACAAAGGTTCAATGCATTCATTTATGTTGTTGAGCTAAAGAAAGTGGATGTAGCATTGACGATATACTTGCAAGTATTTTTCACATCATATTCAAAGATCAAGATCTACATTCTTCATGGACACTACATTCTAGATTGTAGATTTGTTTCACCAGATAACCTCCAAGGTATTTGCATTGCATAATTTCACATTTCATGCTTTAATTACATTATTTCATCATTTTGTTTAATTACCTAAAAGAGGTTTGACAAAGGAAAACCCCTATTCACTAAAAATCAACAAGTTTTTCTTTCCTTAAATGTGTGTTTGTAGATTTATAGGTTGAAGATCAAGTGGAGAAAGTTTGAAGCAAAGTTGTCAAGATTGCCAAGCTGCAAAAAATTCATTCAAAGTGCAAAATCAAATATTTAAAGCTACAAAATTACCTACAGACTTGCCAAAGTTGATAACCAAGAATTTGAGAGTGCAGACATCAAGGAATAGGACCCTAATCTCAGTTTCAAAAACCCTAATAGGGACCCATTCACCATTGAAGGCGAATGTGTCCTCTATCGCCATTAAAGGCGAATGAGTCCTCTGTAGCCTACAAAAACATTTTTGACAAGGTACACACCTTTTTATCCTCTAAAAATTTCCCTAATAGTTGGTATAATAGCTAGGTACCATTTTTGAATTTTATTTGCATCTCATCATACACATGATTGAAGTGATTTAGTGTGGAAAATTAGTGGTCTATCCTCTTGCTCGTGCATCTGGTTTCACCCTCACATTTTTCACCAAATCATTAATGGTGCATCTGACTCATTAAATATTGTAATTTTCTTATTTTGTAGTATCTTTTTCATCCTAGGTTAGATGTTGCATTCATTTGCATTTGTTAGAATTACTTATTTTGTATTGAAATCTTGCATCAAATCTAGGGTTTAGATTTACATTGTTGTGTCTCTCTCTAAATCTGAAAAATAAAAAAGGAAAATTAGTCATTTTGCATCTCATTTAGATCTCATACAATTGCATTTGAAAATAAAATAAAAATTTATATTTCAATTTAGACATTGGATTTCATCTTTTCATTTTATTTTTACATTGCATTTTTCGAAAATCTGAAAATGAAATTCATTGTCTCAAATGTGGAATTGAAAGATATCATCAAAATCTTGAAAATCATCTCAAAATAGTTTAAAAGTACCTAACCATGATCCATTCACCATTACTGGTGAATGAGTCCCTAATCAGGTCTTGTTCATAGCTTCTAGCATCTAAAAAAGCATTAAAATTCACTCTAAAATCCACAAAAACATCTCATAAATATCTAACTAGGACCCATTCACCCTTATTGGCGAATGAGTCTCTGTTAGCTACTGATCTGCATTTTATGGACACTAAAATCTCAATTTCTAGCTTCTATTTGATGTTGTTATTTTCCTGTTTCAAATTATTGATTTGTTGTTTCATCAAATTCATTGCATTTAGCTTAAATTGCTTCATTTTAGTGCATTGTTAAAATTTAAAATTGCATTCAAACATTTCATTTTCATTTTAATGCATAGTTTAATCAGTAAATTGCATTGCTTAGAATATGAAAATTTGCATTTCATTCTAGGTTATTACATTACCCCTTTTCCATTCTAGGGTTTGCACACTAGGTTTGTAAAACTTGTATAAGCTTTAGAACTTTGTGCCCTATTCACAATATGATTATTAGATGTATTCTGAGGCTCATGTCATCCAGTGATCTATCACTCATCATGGATCTTCGATGCTTTAACTCTCTTTCTGATAGTGTTGAGAATCAACCCTCCATGGATCATAGTTTGTATACTTCATTTCCCATGACTTCGCCCCCTACAATCAATGTGCATAATGTTATTGACAAGATAGATGAGCAAATAGAAAAACTAAAATATCATATCCTTAGTGAATACATAGACATTAGCTCGGTTCCCATCATACAGAATCTAAGGAAAGTGCTTAAAACTCAAAATGAAATACAAATAATCTATAGACTTAGTTGTTTCCTTCACGAAAAGATGAACACACAAGACAATAGAAATATTCACATCATAGTCAATACTCCTACTAAAAATAAGAATAATGTTAACATGGATCATGATCATATTCAACCATGTCCCATAAAAAAAGTGATAGAATTTATCAAAGCTAAACCTCGTATGGGCTCAACTAGACAACCTCTTGACATTGCTTTCTCACAAAATGACACACCTAAATGTGCACATGATGGTCCTCTTTACATAGCTAGACGAATCAATAACAAGACCACTAATGGGATATTAATTGATCCCATCTGTGGAGAGAATGTGATCATAGAAGAATTCTTATATGTGCACGAGCTATATCAACAAACATATGATAATCCAAAAGCATGGATAAAGATGCATCATGAATTTTCTTTCCCTACAATAGGCTTGATATATCTCCCTTTGATAGATCATTCTGCAATTGGACCAATTTTGTTTGAAGCTAGGCTATCAATGGCTTCACTCCATGAATGTCATCCCTTCGTTTGTGCATAAATGTCTACAGTTTCCTTTTGACAATGATATCTTCACTGTGCATCATAGTGGATTTAATCTTGCCTCAGTAGAAGGGAATTTTTCACTAGATTACTTTTTGCACAAACCTATGGAACCTATCAAGCCTCATGAAGATTTATTTTTCAAATCATACAAAAACTTCAGGGCAAAGAAAACAGCACAACTATCCCTTTGCAATATGCCTCAACCTATGACTGAACCAACTATTCTAGACGAAAAAATGATTGAAGGCAAAGAATATCCAAACATACAAGAGCAACCCATAGACAAACCTCGTACCCATTTCCTATAGGAGACCACAAGATAACACAAGTAATCTCGTTGTCCCTCCTAGAGTCAAAGATAAAGTGGCTGAGCAACCTCCTATTTTTCCTTCTCCTCCCCTCAAGGAAGAGAAGGAACCTATGATTAACAAACCCACTCTTACACAAAATAAAATTCATAATAAACTGAAAATAAATCAAAGTTCTAGAGAGCATAGATGTAGATGTCATGCTATTTCTCGTAGATTACAAACTCGAGAAAATAACAACAACAAAGAAAATAAAAATCAAAACCTACCTAAAGCAATGCATGATGAATCTCAACCCCTGCCACAAAATAAATAAGAACATTGCATGGACATTGTTATTTGACCTCCTATTGTGATTAATTTAGATGATGACATTGATATTGCAAAAATTAATGAACAAGTGCAAGATGAGTTGAATACATTGTTTACCTATTCTATGAGCTTAGATGAAAAATCTCCTTTTAAGAGTGTTAAACCTAGTGGGTATCCTAGTTCAACACTTGATGTTGTCCCTTTTGCTAGTTTCCTGCCTTCCGTTTATACCGACCGAGATTGGGAGGTGGAAAAACTTCTTTAGGTTGACTCGCTTGTGCCTTACTAGTCTTTTTATTTTTCATGTGATTGCATGTGCATAATGTGATCCCTTGTGATGTTTCATTTAATTTATCCTTCTCTCTTTGTGCATTCTTCTATATGTACCTTTACTGTTCTCTATGTTGTAAAAAAATTATATTTTTCATTTGTCTTGCGTATTCCTTTTTGGATGATGCAAGGTGTCAAGACATTAACATATGTTCCATGTTGAACCAAATTTTTTTCTTTATCTTATTCATTTATCTTATGTTTTCCTTTTTTAGATGATGCAATGCGTTGAGACATTAATGTTTCTTCCATGTTGACCTGAAAGGTTTTTCTTTTTTTTCGTTGGGTATGTGCAAGATCATCACAAAAAAAATAGCCCCTTAAGTGGCAATGAAAATTCAAAAAAATCAAAGTTAGGCAACTTGACGTAAAAATTTGAATAATTTATCTATATTATTTCAAAAATATGTAAAAATTGAATCGATGGAAAACTGAATGTAGTTTCTAAACTACTAAGTTAATTTTTGTAAAAAAAAAATCTATTTGGAGAAAAATTGAAATTTCAATGGAGTAGTAATAAAATTTCAGGGAAAAATTAAGAAGTAGGTGTTTGTTTGATAACCCTAACCATAATAAAATGATAATATTTATTAATAATATTTTAGATATAAGTAGAGGACTCATGTCCAGCTGTGATGCATTATTTTTTGTAAAATTTTTTCAAGTAAATAATTAATTATGATTTTTTTATTACAACTTTTAAAAAATATAAAAACTCATATGTCTGACCACCTTAACTTGGTCAAAACTTCATGAAATTCATTTTTTTTAATCCTATAGTATGCCAAGCATAGAATGTGATGCATGTTTTGGATTCAAAAAATGTGATACCGTTTGAAAGCTATAGATTTTTTTCTATCAGACTAGCAACCAAGAATTTAGTCGTAATTCTAATAAAAATGAATAATAATTATTCATTAGATTCAAAGTAAAGTATAATTTATATTGGTAGAAAGCTAAGAAGCTACTTTACAAACCCTTTTCATCTCATCAATTTTAGGTAAAATAAAAATTTTCAGCCACATGGGTGAATTCTGGAAAAGGAAGATAAGTTGTTAAACACGTTTTTCGTGTTGACTTCTTAGGATTGGCAGGTCTGGACCAAATTCCAAAGAAAACCAAGCCTAATCCCGAGCCTAATCCCTAGGCATTAAATTTTGTGCCATCGTATCAGATATCCGATTTGAATCCAATATCTAATATGTTTTAGATATGAGTTTTGAAAAATTTATACCTTTTTTCATATATGATTTCAAAAATGCAATAAAGTTTATAATTTAATATATATAATATACAATATAGTTTATAATTTAATATATAATATACAACTTATGATAATCTCTTACTGAATTATGTATTTAATATATAATATATAATATTATTATGTATAATATTTAAGTATTATTCAAATATTTTATTTAATCTATAAATATTTAAATATATATTATACTAATATATAAAATATATAAATATTATCTCTTTCTCTATCTCTCTCTCCACCTCTATCTCTCCCAAGTCTCTCACTCAATCACTCCTATCTCTCTCCCCTCTACCCTCTCTCTCTCTCTACCCTAAACCCCCTCTCTCCCTCCCACTCTCCCTCTCACCTTCCCACTCTCCCACTTCTCTCTCTCTCTCTCTCTCTCTCTCTCTCTCTCTCTCTCTCTCTCTCTCTCTCCCTCTCCCTCTCCCTCTCTCCCTCAACCCTAAACCCTATCTCTCTCCCTCTCTCTCTCTCTCTCTCTCGCTCTCCAACTCTTCCTCCCTCTCTCTCTTCCTCCCACTCTCCCTCTATCCCTCCCCCTCTCTGTCTATCTATCTGTCTATTTGTCTATATGTTTGTCTCTCTCTCTCTCTCTCAATCTCTATCTCTCTCTATTTGTCTATATGTCTGTCTATCTATCTATTTGTATGTATGTTTGTCTATTTGTCTGTCTCTCTCCATTTCTCCCTCTCCCTCTCCCTCTCTTAATATCTATGTCTCTTTGTCTATCCCTCTCTCTTCGTCTCTATGTCTTTGTTTCTCTATCTCTCTGTCTCTCCCTCTCTCCCTCAACCCTAAACCCTCTATCTCTCCCTCTCTCCCTCTCCCTCTCCCACTCTCCCTTTCATCCTCAGACTCTCTCTCTCTCCCTCAACCCTAAACCATCTCTCTCTCTGTCTCTCTCTCTCTTC
>CM021104.1:112171877-112417521 GCA_007115665.2 Sequoiadendron giganteum | reverse complement strand
CTCTCTCCTTCCCACTCTCCCTCTCTCCCTCTCCCTCCCACTCTCCCACTCTCCCACTCTCCCTCTTTCTCTCCATATCCCTCCAACTCTCCCTCCATCCTTCCCACTCTCCCTCTCCTTCTCCCACTCTACATCTCCCTCTCTCCCTCTCTCCCTCTCCCTCTCCCTCTTTCCCTCTCCCTCTCCCTCTCCCTCCCTCTCTCCCACTCTCACTCCCGCTCTCTCAATCTCCCTCCCCCCACTCTCCCTCCCTCTATCTCTCCCTCCCACTCTCCCTCTCTCTCTCTCAATCTCCCACCGTCCTAGTCTCCCTCTCTCCCTCAACCCTAAACCCTCTCTCTCTCCCTCTCTCCCTCTCTGAATTTATCACTCTCTACCATTAACCCTTAGGTCTATGTGGGTAGAAATCGGATATCCGATTTGAATCAAATATCTAATTTGTAAAACTCCAATGTGTAGAGCTAAAATCTTACTGTTCAAATTTTTTTTGAAATTTTTTCCAAATCAGATATCTGATTATATTGGATATCGGATTTTTTGGCGAGAGAAAAACCCCATGTGGGTCATTTTTGTGCATTCTAACACCCTACATTCTGTTTGTAGCACTTTGTAGGTGACAAATGCATTGCTTTAGACACGGAGAGACAAAGATAAAAAAATTTGGAGCATCTTGTACTCAAATTTGTCATAAGGAATGATGTTTTAGCATCTTTTATGAGGTATAATGGGGAGCAACAGTCATCATAAGCAAAAATGTAAGATAAAGCTGACAAAAAAACAAATTGAAGAATATAGACAAACATATATAGAAGGTCATAGGAAGAAAAGACATGGTATGTTAAATATTGGTGAATCTGAGCCCTATGGTCTTTCAAGTGAAGAGGAAATTGAATATGTTCAAGGTGAAAATTTAGAACATGATATTGAAATTGGGAATGAAAATGTTGGAATTAAAGATGTTGAACATGATATTCAAATTGGGAATGAAAATATTGAAATTGATAATGAAAATGTTCAAGGTGAGAATGTTGGAATTGAACATGTTGAACATGATATAGAAATTGGGAATGAAATTATTCAAAATTATATTGAAAATTTTCAAGGTGAAAATGTTGGAAATGAAGATGTTGAACATAATATTGAAGCAAGTCTAAATTATGTTTCACCAAATTACATGATAAATGAAGAAACTCATGTGGAAGAAAGACATATTCCAAATTAAAGACCTTCAAGGACCCCTAAATGGTTAGTTGAAACTGATGATAACAATATAAACAATTTTGAAGGAAAGAGGTCAACATGAACTATTCGGTTGTGGGCTAGAAGACTTTTCAACCAATATTTTAACGATAAGACATTGATCGAGAAATGCCAATTTTTTGTACAATTGATAAAGATGCAAAAGATGAGACCTTTTCTAGCCAAATTGAAGATTCATGTGAACAAGAAGACCGAAAAAAATTCTATTATTGTTGCTAGACAAAAGAATGTAGTGTTGCTGATTTTATTTCAGATTTTAAGGACAATATTTTCTACAAATATGCAAGGCATAGTCATAGGTCAGTGGTTAGATCAAAAATTTAGGATATGTAAGGACTCTTTTCCAATTGGCACTATTATATTAGTGGTTGATTTTGCAGAAAATGACACATTGCAACCATAAAATGAGGTACAATCTCACTATTACAATTCCATTCAGATTGCTATTTTTGTCCACATAACATTTAGACATGCAACTGATAGTAGAGAGGAGGATCAAAAGATAATTAGAGAGTATCATTTTTATATGAGAGATGACAGATCTCACTCGTCCGAGTATGTCCAACATTGTTTCAAGAATTTTTTTGAGTTCTTGTAGGAGCATGATATAGCACTGGGCCGACATCTCATTTGGTCAGATAACTGCACAGGTCAATTCAAGAATGCTCGTATGTTTTATTGGTTGAGTAGAATACATGTAGAGAGGGTTATAACTAATATTTGGAGCTTCTTTGAAGCTGGGCATGGGAAAGGGGAGCATGATGGAGCAGGTGCATGTGTAAAAAGAGCTCTAGTTAAGGATAAATTGAAGATTTCAGGAGAAAAATTAAGTGATGCACGTTCCATTGTTGATTGGTGTAGTTCAGGACACTTGATTCAATAGTGCACAAATTATTTAGGTTGGTTGAGGAGGGTACAATGGGAGGCAAATTAGATTTTCATACAATCAAAGATTCTTCAAAGATGCAAGCACATGGACCATTTGGACACGACAGTTGGCTTGTTTTTGTCAAAGTTGTATTCAGTGCGAGTGGGTAGATAAATGGGTTCAAGAGTATCTAACTCCTTTATCTCAAACTATATCCATAACAAATGGCACAATGGAAAGTTCACTTGATTACAACCGCCTTTTAGATCTACTATAGCTAGGACATGTTTTTGCAGTTGTTGCACTGTAGGGGAATGAAGAGAGATCAAAATATTTGTTGGCTCGATGTGTGCGAGTAAAGAACAAGCTAACACAATCGATGGAATATGATGATGGGTTCGTGTATCCTATAGGTTCAGTTGTGGTTGCAGGAACTTGGTTGCAAACATACATGATTAGAAAGAATGACATACTTGCATTTGAAGACTACGAAAAACACAAAACCATTCTCATGTATTCACGTATTGTTATAGCAAAAAATGTTAGGTTGTTGAAGCATCATGCCAAACCAAAGACAAAATAATTATGGACACTTAGTAATGTTGATCGCAAAGCAATATTGGATACTCTTAAGCAAAGAGATGAGCCTTCAGGCACACTTGAATAACATATTCAAGAATGGAAGGACAATTCTTAGGTTCATTATGCTTAATTTCATTAGTGTTGTTTATTTAATACTTATATTTTGTATACTATTGCAATGCAAGTGTCTTTAATAGTGATATTTTTTATGTACTTTTGGGATATTTTTGGCACAATTGATCATGGACCTGTTGCAACAATAGACAACTTTGATCCTTTCAGAGAGGTATGCGACAAATTACAATAATATAGATTGGTTATTCAAAGCATCTGTTATAGTTTGCATTACCATCTCATCATCAATTAGGTCATTTAGAATAATACAAACTGGTTATTCTAAGCATCTTTTATAGGTTGCATTACCAATTCATCATCATTCAGGTTGTTTAGATTAATATAGATTTGTTAGTCTAAGAATATTTTTTGTTGTGACAATATAGATTTATCATTTGACAACTTTTGCGATATTCCTGGCATGATTGATCATGGATCTACATAATAGGCAACTCTGATCCTTTTAGAGAGGTATGTGATAGATTACAATAATATAGATTGGTTATTGCAAGCATATTTTCTATTGTATGTAGTTTAAATGCTACCTTGATGGTTTGTACAGGTGCTTGTCACTCCAGAACATCAACATACTACTCTTGTGGAAGACTATTCCTTGAAGGCCTCCACTAGGAAAATTTTATAAAATTTCAAATTTGAAATGTGAAACAATGTAAAAGGGTCATAACTGTGTATAGGCATTATCTATATTGAGTGATGTTTTTTGAAATATAGGTAAAATGTCTGGCATTGTATAAAGGGAATGTTTAAAATGTAAAAAGATTTTTGTACTTAATCGCGCTACGACTGGAGGTTTTCTTCCTAGTTCTTTCCTGTCGATATGCTCATTTGAACCAAGTTTTTTAGTATCTCTTATTTTTATATAATTACAATTAAAGATGATTTAAACTCCAATTTGATCATCAAAACCAAACTTGGGTACAACTTCACTCCCCAAACCTTGCCACACCCTATAAACTCATCAAACACATCTATTATGACTTGAAAAAGCTTGATCCAACCTTAAATATTTCTTCCCCCACATTTCATTGACATTAGCATATTTTAACCATCACGGTTTCCAAGAAATAGCCCTTCAAATATTGTTGCCTTTTAGCACTTTGGACTCTTAAGGGAAATGGCCCATCCAATGTAGCTCAAAGTGATTTGGCATATTTGGGTGCAAAAGAGGACCATACCTAGCATAAACATACCCATCTGGATGTATTGGAATATTTTGTTTGGTAGTATGAGTTAGAGAATGAAAGTTGCACCACTTTACAACTTTACACTGCTTCCATTTGGCAACTTTTCCCACAACTTAAAACTCATCACCAAAAGAAAACGCCTCCGAGATAGAAAAAACTGAGAGAGTTTATTGTAGATGGTCCCAACACAATCCCATATTCTCAGATGAAGTGTTTTTAAGAATCACAGTTTCAAAGAAATAGCCCTTCCAAGATTGTTGTCTTTTACCACTTTGGACTCTTAAGGGAAATCGTCAGTCCAATGTAGCTCAGAGTGATTCAGCGTATATGGGTGCAAAAGAGGACCATACCTAGCGTAAACGTACCCATTCAGAGTGTTGAAACAATTTTTTTGGTCGTACGAGTTAGAGAATGAAAGTTGCACCACTTTGCAACTTTACACTGCTTGCATTTGGCAACTTTCCTTTCAACTGAAAACACATCACCACGAGAAAACACCTTCGAGATAGAAAAAAATGAGAAAGGTTATTATAGATGGTCCCAAAAAAATCCCATATCCTCAGAAAGAGAGTTTTTAAGTGTCACAGTTTCCAATAAATAGCCCTTCAAAGATTGATTCCTTTTAGCACTTTGGACTCTTAAGGGAAATCGTTGGTCCAATGTAGCTCGGAGTGATTCGGCGTATTTGGGTGCAAAAGAGGAGAATACCTAGTGTAAACGTACCCATCCGGACATGTTGGAATAGTCCATTTGGTTGTACAAGTTAGAGAATTAAAGTTGCACCACTTTGCAACTTTACACTGCTTGCATTTGGCAACTTTTCCCTCAACTGAAAACTCATCACCACTGGAAAACACCTCTGAGATAGCAAAAACCAAAAGAGGTAATTGTAGATGGTCCCAACACGATCCCATATACTCAGACGAAGATTCTGTAAGCATCACAGTTTCAAAGAAATATCCCTTCCAAGATTGCTATCTTTTAGCACTTTGGACGCTTAAGGGAAATCGTCGGTCCAATGTAGCTCAGAGTAATTCAGCGTATTTGGGTGCAAAAGAGGACCATACCTAACGTAAACATACCCATCTACACATGTTTCAACATATTCTATTTGGTTGTATGAGTTAGAGAATGAAAGTTGCACCACTTTGCAACTTTACACTAGTTGCATTTGACAACTTTTCCCTCAACTAAAAACTCATCACCACAGGAAAACACCTCCGAGATAGAAAAAATGAGAGAATTTATTTTAGATAGTCCCAAAAAAATCCCATATCCGCAAATGAAGAGTTTTTAAGCATCACGGTTTCCGATAAACAACCCTTCAAAGATTGTTGTCTTTTAGCACTTCAGACTCTTAAGGGAAATCATTAGTCCAATGTAGCTTGGAGTGATTCGAAGTATTTGGTTGCAAAAGAGGACCATACCTAGCATAAATGTACCCATTTGGACATGTTGGAACAATTTTTTTGGTCATACAAGTTAGAGAATGAAAGTTGCACCACTTTAGAACTTTACATTGCTTACATTTGACAACTTTTCCCTCAACTGAAAAATCATCACCACAGGAAAATGCCTTCGAGATAGAAAAAATCGAGAGAGGTTATTGTAGATGGTCCCAACAAAATCCCATATCATTAGATGGAGAGTTTTTAAGCATCATGGTTTTTAAGAAATAGCCCTTTAAAGATTGCTACCTTTTAGCACTTTGGACTCTTAAGGGAAATCATCTGTCCAATGTAGCTTAGAGTGATTCGGTGTATTTGGATGCAAAAGAGAACCATACCTAGCGTAAACCTAGCCATCCAGACATATTGGAATGGTTTGTTTAGTCATAAGAGTTAGAGAATTAAAGTTGCACTACTTTGCAACTTTACACTGCTTGCATTTGTCAACTTTTCCCTCAATCGAAAACTCATCACCACGGGAAAACACCTCCGAGATAAGAAAAACCGAGAGAGGCTATTGTAGATGGTCCCAACAAAATCTGATATCCTTAGATTTAGATTCTATAAGCATCATGGTTTCCAAGAAATAACCCTTCCAAGATTGCTGCATTTTAGCACTTTGGATTCTTAAGGGAAATCGTTGATCCAATGTAGCTCGAAGTGATTCAGAATATTTCGATGCAAAAGAGGACCATACCTAGCATAAACGTACCCATATAGATGTGTTAGAATAGTTTATTTGGTCATATGAGTTAGAGAATGAAATTTGCACCACTTTGCAACTTTACAGTACTTGCATTTGACAACTTTTCCTTCAACTGAAAACTCATCACCATGAAAAACGCCTCCGAGATAGAAAAAAATGAGAGAGTTTGTTGTATATGGTCCCAACACAATCCCATATCCTCAAATGAAGAGTCTATAAGCATCAAGATTTCTGATAAATAGCCCATCAAAGATTGCTATCTTTTAGCACTTTGGACTCTTAAGGGAAATTGCTGGTCAAATGTAGCTCAAAGTGATTCGATGTATTTGGGTACAAAAGAGGACCATACATAGTGTAAACGTACCCATCCAGACATGTTGAAATAGTCTTTTTGGTCGTACAAGTTAGAGAATGAAAGTTGCACCACTTTGCAGCTTTACATTGCTTGCATTTGACAACTTTTCCCTCAACTGAAAACTCATCACCAGAGGAAAATGCCTCTAAGATAGGAAAAACCAAGAGAGGTTATTGTAGATGGTCACAATGTGATCCCATATCCTTAGATGGAGAGTTTTTAAGCATTGTGGTTTTTGAAAAATAGCCCTTCCAATATTGCTACCTTTTAGCACTTTGGACTCTTAAGAGAAATCATCGGTCCAATGTAGCTTGGAGTGGTTCAGTGCATTTGGGTACAAAAGAAAATGATCCCTAGCATAAAAATACCCATCCAGACATTTTTGGAATAGTATGTTTGGTCGTACGAGTTAGAGAATGAAATTTGCACCACTTTGCAACTTTACATTGCTTGCATCTAACAACTTTTCCCTCAATTAAAAACTCATCACCATGGGAAAAAACCTCCAAAATAGAAAAAACTGAGAGAGGTTATTGTAGATGGTCCCAACACGATCCGACAGCCTTAGATGGAGAGTCTATAATTATCACGGTTTTTGAGTAACAGTCCGTCAAAGATTGTTGCCCTTCTACACTTTGAACTCTTAAGGGATTTCATTGATTGATCGTAGCTCAGACTACCTCGTTTTGTTTGGGTGCAAAAGGGAACCATACCTAACCCAAAATTACCCATTCAGACGTGATGGAATAGTCGGTTTGCTCATACGAGCTGTAGAACAAGATTTATTGATGCCCTTACAAGTAGTTTTCAGCCTCTAATCAAACTCCAATGTTGTTTTTTGTGCAAAAAAAATTCATGAGACCATATATTGCTGTGAAAATCTAGTAAAACACCTTTATTTCAACCCTACCACAACTTCTAGACTCCTATCTTTCACTTACCTTTATAATTTTAATAATTCCCCTTCAAAAGACTACATTGCAATTTTGACAATTTTGAAGCAAGAATGCATTTTTGTCGTATTGGACCCCCAGACTCAAAAATTCAACTTAATACACCTTTAATGGTCTTCATTGACCTTATTTAGGATAAATATATCACACATAACCTCTCAACCTTCAAATGTGTAATCTTGCAAATAGTAGATTAGGTGGGAAACGAGAGAGGAAGAGTTGATGGTGAGTGGCCTAGTGAAGGCTAGAGAGCAAAAGTTTGAGGAATATGGTGTTAGGACAGGGGATTGTCCTTGGTTTTCATATTTTGTTGTGTGGAAAATGTATGCTACTATAGGGATGGTTCTAACCATAAAGAAGCTGAGAAATATTGTGAAGAGAAGATTTTAAGAGCATAGATACATGTCTAGTTGGCAAAAGCTTATGGAAGAGCATGAAATAGAGATACTAATGTATGGATGTTTAGCTTTGTGTACAAAATTTTTGTGTGCAAGTGTCAGAGCTTGGGAAACACCATTTACAGGTGTCAATGAAGACAAATAGAAGAAAGTAGATCCATTTGAGAAGGATCAACCATGGCAAGACCAAGACAACGCAAAGCATGAAGGGTACAAAATCCCTCAGATGAAGATTTCCATGCAAGTGAATTGGAGCAGGTTTGAACGGATTGTGAAGAAGATAGGAGTAGACCTATGGAGTGATTTATGGGGCATAAAAAATTTGTACTCGGGGAGTATGGTGCAAGAGCACCTAAAACATGTAATATTTCATGAATTGACAAGGCCATTTCTCCTTTTGTATAGGTTGTACCTCAAAGGAATGGGCATGAATTAGATAGGGGTAGGCATAGGAACATGTTTTAGGGGTGATAAAGGGATTAGAGTGGTCTGAGAAGGCTTCCTTGTTAAGAACACAGATTTTTGTGCCTTTTGAGTAACGCTGGAGAGTGTGTTTTTGAGTAGTTGAATGAAAATAGGTTGGAACTTGTTGGAAACTATTAGAATAGGTGTATTTAAATTTTTTTAAGAGCTCCGAGTGATTAAGAGTAACCTAAGAAGAGTAAAAGTGTGAAACCCTAGTTGGAAGGGGCAAAAACAAGGGAAAATTGGTGATTTTACAAAGAAAGTGTAAGCGAAATTATGGGGCAGCATAATACAATAATGTTTTAATTTTAAGAAAAAAAAATAAAGAGGTAATGAAGTGGTATTAGGATTGAGTGATGTTAGAGTGTACAAGTTCCAATAAACCCTACAAACAAGCTAGTGAACTGTTTGATAAAAAGCTTTGGTAGACATGTATGAAAAATCTAGTAGCATAGACAAGGCAGCGGACTATTTGAAAAAAAGCCTCAAAGAAATGTGGTCTCATACAATTCCATGACAAGAAAATGCAATTGAAAACTGCTGGAGTAATTTTTAGTTATGCAATGTGAATTAATTGCATAACTTCTTAGGTTGACTTTGTAAAATCTATATTGTAATTGAAATTTTTTCATCTATCAACATCTAGTTGTTAGTTATGCAATGTGAAGTAATTCATTGAGTTTGAAAGATGTGCAATGCAATGTAATCAGCTATATAAATATAAAGTACATAATATATCCATTCTTTTTTATGCTATTGTACATTGATATTTAACCATTGCTCAAGATTAAATTTTCAAAGAGTTTAATCACGCACATGAGGAACAAATTAAATTTTGATTGTCAACTTCTATATATCAAATTATCCAATAATCAAGTGTATGCCCATATACAAAAATGGCATCAACACCAACTCAAACAAAGTTTTACAAAATGTGGCATATGCCATCTCAATATATATTCAAAATTTACATGTAAAAATGTCTATCTCATCCTAAACTACTAGTGGATCATCAAAATGGAGCCTCTTTGAAGCACTCATTGGCTCTGAAGGTAGTTGCACAAGAAAAATTAAAACCAAAATTGAGATTAGCTATACTATATAATTTAAAATCGAATAATTAACATCAAAATCAATATACATTGAATTTTAATTGAACTCTAAAATTGAAATCTTGATTACATGAAATATACGTCTCTTCAAAGGGTCAAGAGTCCTAAAATATACCAGACCAACTTTTGAAATGCCAATCTATATATGTGAACAAAAACATAAAATTGATGCAAGTTAGCATACGATTATTGGTAATAGGAAAATATTTACCAAACACAAAATAAAATAAACACATACATCTTTAGGTTGATCTTTTTCTTTATCTCCTTGAGGTGTATCGACACCTCCTCCTTGAGGTGTTTCAACACCTACTCCTTGAGGTGTTCCAATACCTACTCCTTTAGGCGGTGTGTCACTTGTCAACAACAATGTATAGCTCATAATTTTCTATACATAAAAATGACAAGTACATATGTAACTACCAATATATGTCGATGCATGTATAATCAATATAAGATCTTAAAAATCTTAATTCAATCCAATTTGAGTTCAATTACCGTCCCCTTATCTAACTTTGTGCCTCCATAGTCTTGACGAGGCTGCACCTCACTCGCACTAGGTATTTCCTCCAAGAGGAAAATAAGATAAACATATAATTTATTATATAATTTCATTAATGACAATTCAAATGACAAGCAAGTATATAATAAAAAATGTAAACGAGTGAGTACGAAAATATATATTGTGTGTGTGTTGAAGCCAAATGAAATGGCCCTAAGGGTGCTATCAGTCACCTGTGTGCACTCCTCCTTAGACATCAACTATTAAATAGACCATGTAAATAAATATTAGTACTTGATACTATCTCTTATTAATATTAATTTTAAAACAAATGCAAGTTATGAATTTACAAGTTAAATATTACCTATGTCACTATTCCAACATCCCCCTCTCTAGTAGGAGAGGACTCAATAGGTTGTGCTCCACTCCCCTACAACTGATCTATAATGTCCACATCATGGAGGTCATAATCAAAAGTGTCCAAGGGATGTTCAACGGGTTGTACAAGAGGAACCAAGTATATCTGGTGGCACATAGTGCAAGTATGTGGCACACAAATATGTGGACCTAAGAGGGATGATGCAACAACACTCAAGCCTTCACCAACATCACCAGAATGTGGCTGGCCTACTATAGAAGCATGCGAAACCAAATGACCACTCAAAGAGTGAATAACCTGAATAGTCTATGTGGCTACATCTTGGATAATCCTTGGATGATATACTAGAGGTGGTAGAGGAAGGGGAGGAGGGGGAACATATGGGTGTGGGACTACTCTAATTTCCCTTGGTCTATCCTAGGGCATACCTCCACCAACGCCCTGGAAGGGTTTAATGTCAAAGTAATTGACATGATGCCATAACACAAAGTCAACATATAATTTTTTAATATAGTAAAATGGTATATCAGAATTGTTGTTCAGTGGTTTATCAAAAACCATACACCAATGATCCCAAAAGTTATCTACAATGTCCCTATTCATGCACCATTTTATAGAAAGTTTTGGTTTATTAACATTCACTGGAAAACCGGTGCAGGGGTTAGTGAATAAAGAGGTTATTTGGGCTTTGGTTATTTAGAGACCTTTCACATCATCATAAGACAATCCACAGACATAATATTCCCTCATGTCTTCTTGCTAGGAATGAAAGGCATTATGTTGGGTGGAGAGGGTTTCTATATTTTTAATTACTTCCTTCAATGTGTTTTTCATATCTCTCAATTGAGGGATTGTCTCATAAACTTCACAAATTCCCCTCAATTGCCCCAAATTTTCACCAATTAAGTCTTCAATTGGTGGCTACGGAGGTGGTGGAGCATTTTGCTATGGAGGTGGTGGAGTTTTTGGCATTTGTGGATTTTCATTCTCAGCCATAATACCTAATTAAAGTTAAAAACTAATTAATCTAATTGAAATTACACAATATAAATGAAATTATTGTAAACAAACCCTACTTTTTAATAAAAATCCAAAAAAAACGCTACGTTTTCACAAAAATCCATAACAAACTCTAGTTTTTGATCAAAATACATCAACAACACTAGTTTTTAATCAAAATACATTTAAAAACATTAATGTTTAATAAAAATTCATTGTAAACTCTAGTTTTTAATAAAAAATTAGTAAAAAACCCTACTTTTGAAAAAAATTCATAGAAACTACTTAAAATTATAAGAATCTAATTGAAAAATCAATTACAACATTTAAAAAACCAAAAACTTACCTTTGAAATAAGATATTTGGTGAAAATGGATATCAAATTTCAACTTCTCCTTGTGCGCCCACGTTTAAAGTGTGTAAAATGACTTTAACAGTTGGCTATTTTTTATCTATATTGTTTGCACAAATCGGATATCCGATTTGTAAAAATAGGTTTGGGATTTTCTTTGGAGGAAAGTAGTGACACTCGAGCCTAAAAAAAGTCAACTCGACATTTCTGCATTTTTGATTTGATCCAAAACGTAATTTTTTTCCCATTGCCACTTTTTGGCCCATCATGATCTTGCACATACCCTGCTCTCTTTATGTCATTCTTCCAGTTCTATGAGTATTTAGGGAATGATGACAATTCCATGCTCTGTGACAACATTGTAGCACAGACATACTGACCCCAAATCCATAGATCCCTTATGTATTTGAGGGGACAACCCTTCATTCCTATTTCACGATGCAACTTACTTCTAAGACATATGAGTTGGCATAGGGTTTTCCAAGGAAAGCTCTCATGTCTTAGGAATAACATTGGCTACTTTAAAGCAATTTCTCACAGTGATGGTGTAGAAAGCATTTTAAAGTGGGGACATACATTGATGACATCTTTTGGCAAAAGTTCATGGCATGTTTTTTCTCTTTTCTTGTGATGTGTCCTCTTCTTGGTGGTGTCATTGGGTTTGATTTCATCTAAGAGTGTATGATATACTGATATGGCATGATGCAAATGAGGCATCCCATTGGCAACGATTTGAAAATTTTGACTTTTCCTCTCTTAGAGACATTAGGCATAATGCTCCCTAAGAAGAAGACCTTTACATGAACAAAGAAACATCCCCTTTAACAAAATTTTACATAACAAAAGCACTTATAAGAGAATTACATTGTGGTTCCTTATTGAAGTTGTCAAGAGGATAACTAAGGAACGGTATGAGAGGCTAATATGATTCTCTCATTTTCCAGTTCAATGGGACAACTCACCTAATGGATAGACTGAGGTTCCACTACCCCAGAGTGAGCAATGTATGTTATGGATAAACAAGCCTCGTTCCACATCACGTTGGAATGGTTGTGCTTGATCCTTTTGTTTTATTTTTCTTGGCCTTTGATAGGGTATGATTATGTAGATTTTTTATGGCTTCATACTTAAGTGTCTTGGATGTCTACTTTAGCACGATTTTGACATGAGGTCATACTCTCACTAAAGTGGGGGCAAAATGTAGTAATGGATAAAGTAGCTTTTTTCCCTTACTTGGTTTGATAATTGACATTAAAACTAAATTAATGGTGTCTTGGAATAGTGTTGTAATTTTTTGTAGACATTCACACCATTCTAGACCCTTTATTTGACTAAAACATGCTTTAATTAATCCTTTGAAAAGGTGTTGTGAAGTGTTGTAACACACTTTCACACTTTTCTAGGATTTATCTACTAAATTAAGCTTAATGGGTCCCTTCTTAATAAAATTTATTTAAATTTGTACCTTATTTATGACACCTCTAGATTGATCCTGACACCCATAATTTAAATAATAAAAAATTTAGTCAGGAAAAAATTAGGTCTTGGAAAATAGTGCTAGGACCCATTCACTCTAGGTGGCAAAAGGGCCCTCCCTTAAAAGGACCCCACTTCTAAGTTGATCTGAAATGGGTTTTTAACATAGTTTTCATCCCCCAAGACTCGGTCCTAGAAAACTAAGCCAAAAACCATTCATCCTAGGTGGCGAATGGGTCCTCCCTTAATGAGGATCCCCTTTTCAAATTTAATTCTGGTGGGAATTTAATAAAGTTTACTTCCAGATCTAGTGTCACCCTTAATTGTTTGAATTTTGGGGTTAATCTCCTATTTTAGTATAAATAAGGGGTTAATTCACATTGTTTCTCCTAGCAAGTTTATGAGGTCATCTACCATTCAATTTTCCAAGAATAAGAGCATTTACAAGAGAATTTTCAAGGCAGATTTCAAGATTCTATTGTAGCAATTCAAGATCATATCATGATGACAAAGGTTTAATGCATTCATGTATGTTGTTGAGCTAAATAAAGTGGATGTAGCATTGAATATATACTTGCAATAATTTTTCACATCATATTCAAGGATCAAGATCTACATTCTTCATGGCCACAATATGTTGTAAAAGTAGATTTTTTTCGCAAGACAACATCCAAGGTATATACATTGCATTATTCCATGTTTCATTCTTCAATTACATTATTCATCATTTGGTTTAATTACCTAAAAGTGGTTTGACCAAGGAAAATCCCTATTCACAACCAATCAACAAAGTTTTCTTCCCTTGAATGTGTTTTTGTATATTTATAGGTTGATGATCAAGTGGAGCAAGTTTGGAGAAAAGTTGTCAAGATTGCCAAGTTGCAAAAGTTGTCATTCAAAGTGCAAAATAAAAGATTTAAAGCTACAAAATTACCTATAGATTTCCAAAAGCTGATAAGTGGGAATTTGAGAGTATAAAATCAAGGAATAGGACCCTGGTCTCAGTTTCAAAAACCCTAACAAATACATATTCACCACTGAAGGCAAATGAGTCCCCTGTAGCCTAAACACAACAAGTTTTTGACAACGTACACACCTTTTTACACTCTAAGAACATCCCTCATAGTTTCTATAATTATTAGGTATCATTTTTGTTTGTTATTTGCATCTTATCATACACATAATTATAATGATTTAGTGTGGAAAATTAGTGGTCTATCCTCTTGCTCATGCATCTGGGTTCACCCCATCATTTTCAGCTTATCAATATATATATATATATATATATATATATAAATATAAATATACATATATACATATATATACTTATATATACACACACACACATATATATACACACACACACATATATATATATTACAAATTTATCATTTTTTTTTTAAATACCATGATAAAAATGTCATTGTATAATTATGGTTTGAATGATATAATATTTTTATATTTATAACTTTTCAATATATTAAGATGAAACACATTATAGATGGTCACATATATAACAAATCATATCACAACATAATTCAAGATTAAGTTATAGGATAAAATCATATCCTCAATAATTAGAACAAAACAACTTTATCACATCAACTTAATCTTTGTTTCATATCCAAATTTCATATATAGATCCTCTGAACAAATACTATTAATTCTTAATAGTTAGCTTTTGATTAAATTTTCTACTTTAAACATCATTTGTTGTTGCACAACACAAGCATCCAAAACAAAATATTAGCACAATTTAACTATTACAATCCTTATCTTCATTCATCAAACAAATTAAATAAATGAAATGTCATGACATTAATAGAAATTTCATTACCATCTATCTTGAATAACATTATTATTATTATGGGCCATGTTCAAATAGTTTTTATTCAAACATTTAATGTACTTTTCTTAGATTTTATTGTTGTATTGATTGATTCCATTTCAAATTTATTTTTCTTTCTTTCTATACTAAAATATTTAAACAATGCACACATTACTATTTGAATGAAAAACTATTTAAATTAAATAGTCCACACAAATAATACTATTGTTTAAGATAAATGATAATTATATTTTTATCGATTTTCTTTTTTTAATTTATAACATAATATTTTAAACTATATTTAATAAAAATTGTTTAAGTTAAATAGTCCACACAAATAATAATATTGTTTAAGATGAATGATAATTACATAACCATATTTTTGTAGTGTAGAAAAATGTAATCTATTACATTTTCACACTTGTTTGGGGCCCTTGTGAACTATATGAACATAGTTTCTGATTTAATTTTGGAATGATTAACATTAAAATGGACCTAATGTCACCTTGATCTAGTGTTGTAATGTGTTTTACACATCCACATTGGATATATGGACCTTTTAAGCTAAATAGGCCTAATTTTTCCTTAATTCAATGTTGTAAAGTGTATTTATTTACATCTTCACATTGCGTTTTGGGCCCTCTTACATTTATGACCTTCGTATGATCATTAATAGACCCCTAAGACCCTATATTATGCATCCCAAGGCTTATTTCAACTGAAATCCCAACATAGACATCAAATATACTTAATATTTCAACTTCCCAAGATTCCCTCTATCCAAAAAGGCCTAGTGGGACCCATACACCACCTTGGGCATATGAGTCCCATTTGGCCCGTTTTTCGGGTTTTGAGTGGGAAATCAAGGTTTTATATTTAAATTTTATGTATGTCAACCTTTGGGATCTAATACATGGTACATTACATGGATTTCCTATATAAACAAGGTATCAAATCATTATTTGACTAAGACTTCATGATATCAAGCCTATCATTCAAGAGTTAAGAATTCGAAGACTTCACAAGAGTATCAAGAGAGTTTACAAGAGAATTTATAAGGCATTGAAGGGAAGAATTATTCATCAATTGTTGCAGTAGTTCAAGATCCATCATCATGTCATGATTATGAAGCATCAAGCATGTTTTTGAGCTAGTGTTGTGATGTTACCTTCAAGATCCAATATTAAGCAATGCTCTACACTTATTTCAAGATCTAGATCTACATCCTTCATGGCTACTTCATGTTACATTAAATATTTACAATACATCATTTAAAAGACATCATTGAAGGTATCATTTTTCATGTTTCATGTCCTTATTTCATTATCTCATCATTTGGTTTAATTACCTCAAATGGGTTTGACGAAGGCAAACCCACATTCACTAACAATAAACAAGTTTTTCTCTCTACATGTGTGATTGTAGATCTAGGTTTCTTGAAGATTGAAGATTAGGTTTCAAGGTTGAAGAAAGCGATCAAGTCATCAAACCCTAGGATACCTTATTGCAAGATATTTTTTCCCCTTTCTATCTTTGGATTGAGATCTCTAAGGTTTCCTTGAATGTAACAAGTGTGAAATAGGAACCCTACCCTTCTGCTCCATTCCTCAAAGGTGGTGCGTACTATTTATGTTTCTAAATTCTAGTGAAACTGCATTTTTAACACTTAGTTTTGATTTGGAGTGCATCATATTCCTAGATCTAGCTTGCATTAACTTTGTATTATGTTTGGTATTAGTTAATTGGAATCTAGGGTTTTTCAATATTGCATTAGTGAAAGCGCATATAGGTTGCATTTTTGCATCATAGATCATCAATTTTGATTGAAATTATACAATTAAAAATAGTCTAAACATCATACAAGTTAGAAACATTCAAAATAACTCAAAATTTGCTAAAAATGGTGCAAAAAAACCATAAACTAGGGCTCATACACCCCTCTAGGTGATTTAATCCCAGTGCAAGTTATTTTGTCTACTTTCTAGGAATTTTTTGTTTTGTATTTTTCAGCATTTGAATCCCTAAAAAAACTTATCTTGAATTTATACGCCCCTTTATGTGAATTAGTCCCAGATCAGCCCTAAAACTACCTTTTACAACATTGAAAACCTTGCTTCTACACTTTTCTTTATTGCCATTAGTTCTCTTTTTTAGTTGGTTGAGTTTCTATTGCATGCATTTCACTAGATCTAGCTTAACTTGGTTCATTTCATGCATTTATTAATTCCAAATTTGCATTTACAACATTTCATTTTCAAATTATTACATAGTGTAGTTAGTTAATTCCCTTGTTTAAAAATTGTATTCACACATTTCATTCTAAGTTGTTTCATTTTATTTTAAGTCTCTTTTTATTTTAAGTTTACATAAATTACTTTTCACAAATATTGGTATCTATCTTTTCCATGTTTAAAAATAAAAATTTAGTAAATAAGCATGTTTTTCACTCATTCAATACACTTCCTAGTTATGAGAGTCTCTTAGTGCAAGACAGTGAAAATGTTGAAGTTTACCTTAAATCTAAACCCCCTCTTATCTCTCCTATTTGTGGGAATGATGTGATAGAAGAAGATACAAGTATAGATAATCATGATGATCATAGCTTTTCTTCTCCCGATGCCTCTCCTATTAGTGACAAAGGTGTCTTGGTGAAATAAAATGCAATGAATAAGAATCATGACAGTCTTGCTTATCCTTCTCCTCCTCCCCTTTGGGAAGATACTATAAAAAAAAAAACTGAAACCATTGGCACTACCTTACTTAGTTTACATTCCTCTCCCAAAACCTCTCCTTTTTGTGAGAATACTTTAGTGAAAAATGATACAATCGTGAATAACCAGGAAAATTACATTTGTGGGGAGGACATGTTGGTGCTAAGAGATCTAATGATTGAGAGATTAGACAATCCTACCTCTTCCATATGGGAATACATTATACAACATGGGAATTTAATTATAGATAAGCATGATAATCATATTGGTTCTTCTCCTAATATCCTTCATAGTCATGAAGAAGATAGTTTAGTGTTAAAAGATACACTTGAAAGTCATAGAAATA
This sequence comes from Sequoiadendron giganteum, assembly GCA_007115665.2. Taxonomy (NCBI): domain Eukaryota; kingdom Viridiplantae; phylum Streptophyta; class Pinopsida; order Cupressales; family Cupressaceae; genus Sequoiadendron; species Sequoiadendron giganteum. The sequence continues at coordinate 112,399,462 of CM021104.1, read as the reverse complement.
TCATTTCTCCCTTTCCTAATGCTCCTACCATTTGAAGAGATATATTTAAATGAAAGGATCCAATCATTGACAAGCATGATTCTCCTTCTATTGATGCCTCCCCTAGTAGTGATGAAGCTATTTTACAAACCCTAACCATGGAATGTGATGAACATCTTGTTTGTTACTCTGCTAAAAGCTCTCCTACTAGGGTAGATATTAGAGCACAAGAGAATATGACCTTAGAAAATGAGGATGCAAGCATGGACAATCATAACAATCAAATTTGACTCTCTCCTAATATCTCTACTATTGATACTTTGATGTTAGAAGATCAAATCAATGCGATTCATGAGAATCTCCATTACCTCTCTTCCCCTGGGAAAAACATTATTGCACAAGACAATGAAATCATTGATGAAAAAGAAAATCCAACAATTGATAATTCCCTTACTTGTGATGAAGTAATTTTATAGGAACCAACCTTGGAATTTTATGAACATATCATGGTGCAAGAAAATGAAACATTGACAATAGTGATATAGTTTCCTTAGATGAAGATGATGAAGTAACATTAGACTCTCCTTCACTAAGGGATGTTAATATTATTCAACCTCAACTCATCCTTTACCCACTTTCACACAAATATCTAACTCAAAATAGTCATGAAATTATCCCTTACCCTCCTGAGAATAATGTTTCACAACAATCAAATTATAATACCATTTCTCATACATATGACACTAGAAACAATCTATAACCAAGACAAACACATTCAACATCCATCCCATTGTCTAACCCTATCTTGTCTAGTTCTCCTCATTTTCCTTCACAAAGTGGAAAGGAGTATGATCTTGTCAACAAATAAAGAATACTCCTACTAAAATATTATTATGGGACCTTATTCAAGTATCCCCTCATTATCATAAAATGATTCAAATTTCTTTCCAAGAAGTTATTACCCCTCCTAATGTGCAACTGAATGACATAGCAGCTATGATTCAAGGAATACATGCTGACATTATTTTTCACCAAAGTGAGCTCCCTCATTTGGAAGTGCAAAAATAAAATGAAGCTTTTATTACAATAGCTATATATAATTGGTTGGGGATAAAGAGAACCCTTGTTGACAATGTCTCGACCCTTAATGTGTGTAGTTTAACACTTTAGGATAGGCTTGGTATGGATAAACAAAAAATCCAACCCGAATATTTATCTATTAAGGGATTTGACAATGTTGGAAAATAACCGCTTGGTGTAATCACTTTTCCTATTACAGCTAGAAAGGCAGCATTAGAAATACAGATCCATGTTATGCCTCAAGATATTTCATACAACATTCTTTTAGGTAGACTATGGATTCATGCAATGAATGGGGTGCCTTCTACTCTTCATCTTAAAATGAAGTATGTCTACAACAAGAAAGTGTACACACTCAAAGTTGACCCTGAACGAAATAGTTGTTTGAACATTGAGAAAGGAAAGGAGAGTCTCTTAAAAACATTGACACCAACTACACAAGTATAACACATGCAACAAAAATACAAAGAAAAAAACATTGAGGAGGACACAAAGCTATTAGAAGATGATTCGGGTTCCTTAGACTTCGAACCAACATTCATGGGAGAATACAAAATCATAAACAATGACTCTAAAATGAAAAAATAAAAAGCAGTGATTTCAACACAAAAATGAGAAGAACCTTTAAAAGCATCCACCTCAACCACTTTAGAACAACAAACAACAAATTACACTACAAAATTTGATGAAGTTGACTATGAATAACCAATGAATCCAAAAGAAATGAAAAAGGTTTATGGAAAAGGTTATGAAATTATGAATCAACTTGGATATAGTGGAAAAGGATGTGGTGCTAGAGAACAAGGTATGCGTGTCCCTATAGAGCCTCACACACAAGAAATGACTAGTGGTCTTTCTTATTTTCCCTCAAAAGAAACAAACAAGTGTTCATTTAATGTCACCACTCTTAAAAAAAATTCCTCTAAGCTAACATTAACATTAGTGCATCCTAAAATGATAGACATTAGTGGTCTTGATTGTTATCCTTTCAAAAAAGTGAAAGAAACAAAGAAATATCCACTTAATGTCAACGTCATCACATAAAACACTAATAATTTGAATTCATTAGATTTTACACCTTCCTTTCAAGAAGAGTACAAAATCTTGCCATCTAAAGAGTCTTATGTAGGTATGACAACTTGTATTAAGCAAGAGATATCTTTATCTCAAAATAAAGGAATATCTTCTACTATTGATCAAGAGGGTATCTTGTTGAGACTCCTCCAAGATCATTTGATACCGCTACCTCTAAGAACACGAAATAAATGTTACTACAAGATTTAATTTTGTGCATATCATAGAGTTCATGGTCATTCTACTAATGGATGTAAGGCTTTAAGTGATAAAATTAAACATCCTAAGGAGTGTGGTTCTCCTCCTTATGTTGGGGTAGCTAATTCCTCTAATTGATATTGATTCTCACTTTAGCATGTTTTTCGGCTCGCCCTTGTCTTGCACTAAGTTGAGGTAAGGGGTTAGGTAGCCTTGTCCTCTTATGTAACTTATCATTGTCTCTTTTGGCTAGTTGACCACCTTTCATGTACATATAAGAGCAAGCTTGAGATGTAGATGACATGCCTCAAGTTGGCTCGCATGTGACATACTAAGTTTTGTTTAGTATTGTTGGCAACACAAGGACAAACAACTAAGAGGGGGGGTGAATCAGTTGTCATAGAATTTAAAACTTATTGAGTTTTTTAACCCTTATTCTCATATCTAATTAATAACCCTGAAAGAATAAATCAACAACACATGATAAACACACATAACACCAAGATTTTTGCGTGGAAACTCTGTTAGGGGAAAAACCATGGTGGAGGTTAATCCACAAGTTTATACTCTATTAAAAGTATGGAAAAATGAGGAACACATGCATTCAGGCACACTGCCTAGAGATCACTACACAATTACAAAAGGCTTACTACCCAAGGGAAGATTACTTGTCTTACAATAATATTCAAATTAAATCAATCTAAAAGATCTTGAACTGAGAAAATAGCATTTTCTAATGTCTGGTTACAGTTTTGGTTAAGCACATGAACACTTCTTCACTCTTCTTCACACTCTTCTCTACCTTTGAAATATTTAGAACATTATTCACACACACACACTTATTCACTCACTCACATTCAAATGAAGAAATAATCGCTTATATATATCCTGCAACAAGGAATTACATCGCTACATGTCAATTTCAACAAAATAATAAGATGAATACAAATTTTTGGCCCAAAATAATAAAGATTATTAATGTGAATCTACCAAGGTTGACCAAAACATAGTGGAGACCCAAAGCATTATCCTTGAACACAAAACACCTTCAAAAATTATTCCTCAAAGATCCACAATAGGCTACAAACACCCTATCGACCATGAACATGCAAAACATGAACACACAAGAGAAAATCATTGATCATGAGCACAACGATAAATGTGGAAATGCAAAACAGATAGAGAACGATCTAGAAACATCCATGAACACCATAGGAGCATACACAACAACTCAGATTACCAGAATCATATTATCTTCTTCCAGGAACACTAGCTACAGTAACAAAATAACTATCAAAACACAGAAACTCATAACTTTCTCAAATATTCATGCGCATCTCTAAAAATTTTGGTGAATAAATTAGATACACCTAAAAAAAACCCCTTGAATCTGCAACTTATCACCATCAACATACTCAACTTTCCATCATACTAATCTTCACTACTTCACAAACAACCTACAACATATTTTATTACAATTTTATCAATATCCTTGACATATATAGTCTTAAAGACATTAATACTAATAGTGTTGACATCAATGACAACCACATATTAGCAAATCAACCACAACATCCAACAATATCCCCCTTTGGAATTGATGGAAACACATGATGTGAAAATAACCATTAATGCAACTAACTTCAACACTTACTCCCCCTTAGGTTCTAACTCTTTTCTCCTCAGAGAATTCCCAGTTTTTCACATTGCTCTTCTCCCCCATTGACATCAATGGAAAAGGTACACACAAGCTTTAAACCACATATCTGAATCATCCAACTACTCCCCCTGAGTAGCAACCACCACAACATCAATCTGAATCAAGATATGATTGTGAAATGTACAGACTGGTGCAAGACAATGCATCTTAGTTCTGATTAGGAGGGGTAATCACCCCTAACTTTCCTTTAAAATACTCAAAAGTATCCTTAGGCAACGAATTGGTAAATATGTGTACATTTTGTTCCTTAGTAGGCACATACTCCAATCTGACTTCCTTTTCACTCACCTTCTCTCTCAAAAAGTGAAACTTGATAGATATATGCTTGGTCTTTGAATGTAACACCAGATTCTTAGAAATATTAATTGCACTTGAATTATCACAAAATATAACAATAGGCTTATTATACATAACTCTGATATCTTTCAACATTTTATTTATCCACAATACTTGAGTATAATTGTTAGCAATAACAATGTATTCTACCTCTATAGTAGACAAAGAAATGGCATTCTTCTTTTTACTTAACCATGAAATCAACTTCTTTCCCAATAAAAATGCGCCACCGCTAGTACTTTTCTTATCATTCACGTCTCCTACCCAATCACCATCAGTAACGACACTCAAAGTAAGATCATCATCTTTAGGATACCACATGACAAAATCATTTATTCCCTTCGAGTATCTAAAAATTCTCTTCACAATAGTCACATGAGATTCCTTAGGATCGGCTTCAAATATTGCAGTAATACATACAACATTCATTATGTCAAGTCTAGTTTGATTCAAATACAGAAATCCACCAATCATTTATTTCTATCTAGTCCGATATGCCTTCGGAGAATCATCATCTGTTGTCAACTTATATCTGGTCACCATGGGTGTACGAACTAGCTTTGAATCTTCCATACCAAATTTATTTAGCAATTCTTTCACATACTTGGACTGAGATAGAAAGATCCATTTATCTAACTAAGTAATTTGTAATCCGAAATAGAATTTCATCTCTCCAATCATTGACATCTCAAACTCATGTTGCATCTCATCAACAAACTTCATGCACAAACCATCATCTCCTCCAAAAATGATGTCATCAACAAAGACTTCCACAATCAAATCTTTCTCATCATCAATCTTGAAATACAGATTACTATCAGTAGTACCTTTGTTAAATCCAAGCTTAAACAAATACTTTTCCAATCTGGCATACCAAGCTCTAGAGGCTTGCTTGAGTCCATGCAATTCTTTCTTCAATCGACAAACCATATCTCCCTGATCAGTCAATTGAAATCCATTAGGTTGCTCAATGTACACCTCTTCTTCCAATTTGTGATTTAGAAATTCTGACTTGACATCCATCTGATAAACCTTGTAGTTTTTGTAAGCAGCATAAGCAAGAGAAGTCTCACAGCTTCAATTCTAGTAATAGGGGCAAAAGTCTCTTCAAATTCAATTCCTTCCATCTCAGAATATCCTTTACAAACCATTCTTGCTTTGTTTCTGATAACTTCACCTTGCTCATTCAATTTATTCTGAAAGACCCATTTAGTTCCAATTACATTTTTATCCTTAGGCATAGGAACAAGAATCAATGTATTATTCTTCTCAAATTTTTTATTTCTTCTTTCATTGCTTCAATCTAACATTCATCTTTGCATGCTTCATTTACATTACTTGGCTCGGTCTTTGATATCAACCAATATTATTCTGTAATTCTTCTCCTAGTTTGGACAACTTTGTTCTTATCACCTATAATCTGATTTTTTGAATCATTTAATCTCCCATACCTTGGAGTCTTAGGATGTTCTTGAACTTCAAGCTCTTGTGACCTCTCTTTTTCCCTTTCACTAGTTTCTCCTTCCTCTTGATCTTCTTCATTCACTAGAATGATCTGAACTTGATTTAAAACTAACCTTTGTTTGTACTGTCATTCTGATCATCAAAATCATATCCATGGGTTTTGTATAGTCTAGCAATGTCTTCATCAACCTTAACATTTGCACTTTCAACCATTTTCCTCAATCTCTTATTGTAGCACTGGTAGGCCTTACTCTTAGAATAATAACCAAGAAAAATTCCTTCATCACTCCTAGCATCAAACTTTCCTATATCTTCATCTCTTCTAATATAGAATTTACTCCCAAAGATTTTGAAATATCTAATAGTAGGCTTATGACAAAACCATAGCTCAAAAGGGGTCTCACCAGTATCAACTTTGATTTGTACCCGATTGAGGATATAAACAACATTAATTACAACTTCTCTCCAATAGATATGAGGAATATTTCCTTCCAACATCATAGTCCTAGCATCATATTGAACTATATTGTTCTTCCTTTCCACAAATCCATTTTGTTGAGGGATTTGTGGTGCAAATAATTGTCTCTTTATCCCATGTACTTTTCAAAAATAATTAAACTCATGGGAAGTGAATTCACCACCTCTATCTGATCTTGTAGAAACTTAATCTTTAGACCTGTCTCTATCTCATCCATAGCCTTAAAAATATTGAACTTCCCTAGAGCTTCAAATTTCTCTCTTAAGAAAGTAACCCACATCATCCTAGAATAATCATCAATAAGCAAGATGAAATACCTATAAACTTGTAAACTTCTGATTCTAGCAAGACCACACAAGTCAGTATGCACAAGCTCCAACAATTCATTTTGAATAATGTTGTTTGCTCTGAAATGAAATTCTAGTTCTATTTCCTAACTTGCATTCCTTGCATATGGCATTAGAGGGTTTTACCAACTTAGGAATATCTCTCACTACCTAAGTAGAACTTATCTTGATAATATTATCAAAGTTTACAAGACACATTCTCCTATGCCACAACCAACTTTCATCAACTTAAGAATTCATATAGCTTTTACTCGCAACATTCAAGTGAAAGATGTTAATTTTTGTTTTTGTACCTGAAGCAATCACATTTCTAGAACTTCCCAATATTCTACAATTTCCATCCTTATATTGAATATTGTATCCCTTATCAACTATCCATTTGATACTTAAAATATTATGCTTCAAACCTTCCACATAAAGAACATCATCAATATTATGCTTACCATCAAAATAAATACATCCTCTGCCACAAATTATACCACCATTGTTATCTCCAAATCTTACAACACCACCATCATACATTCCAAGCTCAAAAATTTCCTTTTATCACCTGTCATGTGATGAGAGCATCCACTATCAATTACCCATTCATCCTTCTCTTCAAATTGAGTAGCTAGGGCTTTCTCCACATTTTTACAACTAGTAGATTCAATAGACACATGATTAATTTCCTTGATAGTAATAAACACAAACTCATCTTCACTTACATTCCCTTTATCAGATTCATCATCTGTCAAACCTTCATCAGCAGCATAATAACACTTCCTTTGAAATTTAGGCTTGTTAGGTCTTTACTTAGGAACTCTTTCCAGACACCTTGATGCAAAATGACCTATCTTATTGCAAGAGAAACATTTAATAGGAAACTTTCCTTTATACTTAGCTTGTCCTCTGGCTTCTCTTTTGACAATAAGTGCTTCAAGCTAATTTAGTTATCTATCTTCTTCAATCTGTCTCATTTCTTCCTCATACTTGAATACCTTTCTAGAAGAAATTTCACCTAGATCATATCTCTTCTCTCTTATAGTAGTAGTAGCTTTGAATGCAGATTCTATCTTAGGAAGGGCATCATTCAATTCACTCAACTCAAAAGTAGTAATTTTACCAATCAACATATCTCTAGTTACATTTTTCACAGTCTAGAACTCATCAATAGTTGTAGCTTTGATTTTTTATGAATCAGGCAAGGATCTGAGCACTTTAGCATAATCTTTGATTCATCCAACTATCCACCAACACATCTGATACCACACACAAGTTCATTTATTGCATGAAAGTAGTAATATTCTCATCATCACCCATTCTCAACAATTCATATTTCCCTTTCAAACTTTGTAGCTTAGCAATATTCACATTAGCATCACCTTCATACAAATTTTCCAAATTTTTCAAGATCTCATAAGCAATCTTAAAATCCATAACATTCTTCATCTCAGAAATAATCAAAGCACTCAACAATGCCTCCTTAGTCCTAATATTGTATTCAACATCCCTAATTTCAGTAGTAGTAGTAGGACCATTTTGAGGGATAACATACCTATTACTTGTAATGTTCTAGTAGGATTCACCAATGCATCTCAGATGACACTCCATTCAAGTCTTCGAAAGAGAATAAATTGTTCCATAAAATCTCGGTCTATCCTTCTTATATGTCACCATCCTAGATCACCTCAAGTTGTTAAACTTCTTCCAAGGAACCTGCTCTTATACCAATTGTTGGAAACACAAGGGCAAACAACTAAGAGTGGGGGTGAATTAGTTGTCACATAATTTCAAAATTATTAAATTTGTTAACCCTTATTCTTAGATCTAATTAATAACCATGAAAGCATAAATCAACAACACATCAGAAACACACATAACACTAATATTTTTGAGTGGAAACCTTGTTAGGGGAAGAACCATGGTGGAGGTTAATCCACAAGTTTATACTCTATTAAAAGTATGGGAAAATGAGGAATGCACATGCATTCAGGCACACTGCCTAGAGCTCACTACTCAATTACAAAAGGCTTACTGCCCAAGGGAAGACTCACTATCTTATAGTAATATTCAGATTAAATCCATCTGAAAGATATTGAACTGAGAAAATAGCATATGTTAATGCTTGGTTATAGTTTCGGTTAAGCACATGAACACTTTTTTACTCTTCTTCACTCTTCTTCACACTCTGCTTTTCCTTCAAAACATTTAGAACATTATTCACGCACACACACTTTCTCACTCACTCACACTCAAATGAAGAAGCAATCTCTTATATATCCGCAATAAGGAATTAAATTGCTACATGCTAGCTTCAAAAAAATAATAAGATCAATACAAACTATTGGCCTAAAACAGTAAAGATTATTAATGCGAATCTACCAAGGTCAGCCACAACATAGTGGAGAACCAAAACAATATCCTCGAACACAAAAAACCTTTAAAAATCATTCCTCGAATATCCACAACACCCTACAAACAACCTGTCGACCATGAACATGAAAAAAATGAACACACAAGAGAAAATAATTGATCCCGAGCACAACAATCAATGCAAAAATGCAACATAGATAGAGAATGATCCAAAAACATCCACGAACACTACAAGAGCATACACAACAACTCGGATTACCAGAATCACATTATCTTCTTCTGGGAATACCAACTATAGTAACATAATAACTGTCAGAACACAAAAACTCATAACTTGCTCAAATCTTCATGCACACCTCTAAAAGTTTCGGTGGATAAATTAGATACACCTTAAAACAAACCCTTTAATCTACAACTTCTCACCATATACATAGTGAAATTTCCATCATACTGATCTTCACTGCTTCACAGATAACCCGTAACATATTTTATTACAATTTTCTCAATATCCCTGACATATATAGTCTTAAATACATTAATTCTAATAGTGTTGACATCAATGACAACCAAATACCAGCAACACAACCACAACATCCAGCAAGTATTGCAACACCTTTATATGATGTAGTATTTAGAAACATATGACCTGGCATAGGGATTTATGAATAGGCTCTCATGTCTTCTTCTTTTGATGTGTCCCTTTCCTGGTGGTGTCATTGGGTTTTATTCCCTCTGAGAGCATGATATGGGTGATCCCACAATACTAGTTTACAATTTTTGGACAAACTAGACATTGAACTAATTGTTTTTAACTAAATATTCAATTTTGGGCTCCTATAGCAACTAAACCATGAGGAATTTGGAGATGATGAAAACTAGTGATTTGTGATGTTTTGTCTATAGATTCTAAATATATTTTTTTCAAAAATTTTGGAATCAGATTGCACTTCTTTTTCCATCTCCTTTGAAAACTAGTTTTTTTTCAGCAAACAACATTTTGAAGGAGTTATGCGCACCGTATACAACACAACTTTTTTTACGTGAAGGATAAAATTCTAATTCTTTCAAATTTAGATTTGCAACTCTGATATCTAGCCCTTTCATTTGGTTTCATAGTGTTTTATAGAATATTTTTTCCTTAATCAAGTTTCAAAGTCAGACCAATTATAATTCAGACATAGGCAGACAATATACAACATATTTTTTTTCTGTATGTATTAAAATTCAATTTATTTATTTAATGAATCAAGGACATTGATACCCAACCTGAATAGATTTTTCTATTTTTTTTGATAATCTGCTATTTTTCCATATGTGTAGAACAAAGAGCTTCATTTTTAGTGAAAAAACTATGTTTAATAAAACTAAAAAACAAATACATAATAAAACCAAATTATATTAAAATTATATTCGTTGGATAGCTTGTTCCGAGGAATACCATCTTTGAGTTGGGTCTATGAAATCTCCTCCATTTTCATCCTCAACCTGAGCTTCGAAGGGAAAAAATCTGGAGTTTTTTTGTGTCGGAGAGTGGGAAGGTGGGAAAAGGGGGGTTCAAGCAAACCTCAGGGGTTCAAGCGAATACCCTTTCCACAATGGGAAAATGTGGGTTCCCACATTTAAGGGGTTCACTTGAACCTAGAATTAATTTGAGGCCCCCAAAATGATTTTTTTTTTTAATGGGGTCATTTTTTGGAAGTTGTCCTTTCTCACTCCAATTGTAAACCACTTTTGTGGGTTAACCCATGTTATTTTGACTTGTCCTCTCTTGGAGAAATTAGGAATGATGCTACCTAAGAGGAGACCTTATATGAACTAAGAAAATTTCCTTGGAACGTTCCTTAAACTATTTTTTATTAAATGGCCACCTTGCATAACACGGTTTTCTTTCCTATGGAGCCATCTTGTTTTTTCATGAGTTTCAATCATACGAAGCTTTCCTTGCCTCATGAAGCTCGAAGTTCCTTATTTTATGACACCTTGTTAAAGTTATCAAGAGGTATAGATTTCGTATGGTTAACGTATGATACAAAGCCTAAGTATGGGCATGAATTTATCATTATACGGTCAGAAGTTGACAGAGAGGCATGACTTTCTCACTAAGCTACCCTTTTTGATTACTCACCCAATGAATAATCTAGAGTTTTGTTGCCTCAGAGTGAGATGCATTTTTGTACAAATAGCTTAGATTTGATCCACAATGCATTGAAAAAATGGTTGAATATTGATCCATCTTTTCTTTCTTTCTCATTCATCTTTATATGTTTGAAATTGTATATGTGTGTATCTTGATGCTACATACCATACACCTTGTGTGTTGCAAGTATGAATAAGTATGGTGGTGTTTTTGTTAATGTTGTCATTGGTGTCAACATAGTACATGTTGTTTCAGTGAAAGAAATTAGGTGATTGCAGGTGGTACATGTACGGTTGAGATACTATAGAGATTTTTTGAGTACATGGAGCTATCTTTATAGTGTTTCGGGTGTGCTAATATGATGAGTTATCAAGTGCTTTTGAGAAAATTAATATATAGTGAAGATAGAGTTGTGTGTGTGTTCTAAATCTGATCTACATTTCTTCTATGTTGATCCTATGCTTGTGCGGATATTTAGTGTTGTTTATAGAAATCTTTGGGTGATATATTGTGAGTTATAACTTCTGGGTTATGGAGAGTGAAAGTTGTGTTTACTGATCTATGGACTTGTCTCACAGATTTGTTTCTCTATGGACTAGGATAAATGTTTCTTCTTTGCAATCCTCTGGTGGTTTGTCTTAGATATTATAGATATGGAAGAAGGTTAATAATAGTTTTATCTGTGTTATATAAAAAGTGCTCATGGTTTGGTGCTTCGGAAGACTAGTTCTAGAGTTACTATGTGTGTTTGCATAGTCTGATTGGACTGATGAAAGGAGTTTTGTATAAAGAGTTTGTTGTAGTTGTTGTAGATGAATCTAAAGGTATCTAAGTTGTGTTCCATTGTATGGTGAATCATGTTAATTGGTCCATGTTTTATCATCTTGTTGTGAATGTGAGTACTTCAATGTTCATTGTTGTTTTCATTAGGTTTGGCCGACCTGGTGTCTACACATTACCTGAAGAATAAGTATCAATTAAGGAAGTGTGTGATTGATCCAAGATGTTGTTTTTGGTCCTAGTTAAGTATTAATTTGGTCCACCCTTATTCATTCCCACCATGGGAATAGTGAGTCACCAACCTAATTTGAATTTGTAAAATGAAGAATGTGTACATGACCTCAGAAAAGGTTTCTAAGGTTGAAGTTGGTATTAATACAATTCAAGATGTTGTGATTTGAACGAGAGAAGTGAAAACAAGTGCGAGAAGCAAAGAAGGTGCGAAAGTATTTGTTAAAGTGAATTAAGGTAGAAACAATTCAATGTGTTAGACTCTTGAAAGTAGTGAGTTGATAGTGTTTGTGATTCTTTGATCAAGGCTATGAATGTGTGGAAGTTGTTGTGGTGGATTTTATGTTATCTATCTTTTTTTGTAGGGAGTGAGCCTCCTTTTGGACAATGAGTCCTATCTGTAGGAAGTGAGCCTTATATTTGGATAATGAGTCATTTCTGGGTAGTGAGCCCTTTGGTAGTGAGCCTTTGTATTCGATTTTCCATTACTATTATATTGTGAGTTAATCTTCACCATGGTTTTTCCCATATTAGATTTTCCTTGTAAATTTGGTGTCTCTGGTATTTTATTTCTATTATCTACATTTCATTCTTATACTTAATAACTGATTAAAGTAGATGTGGAATTGATTAAGATCAAAAGTGAATGTAATTAGATACAACTGATTCACACTCCCCTCAGTTGACTTATGCAATTCAATGATTGGTATCAGAGCTTTGGTTCCTTGAAGAAGAGCTTAACTACTTGAGGTAGATCTGATGGCACACAAATTTTCAATCCTTATGTTTGATGGATCTAATTACAGTGATTGGAAAGTGCAGATGAGAGTTTACTTGATCTCTCATGGTTTGAAGACTTGAAAAGATGTTGAGACAAAATATGTCGATCTAGTAAGTCGTCCTTCATCTATAAATGAGATTTATTCTTATGAGGAAAATGAAAAATCAAGGTATGCAATCTATAGTTCTTTATCTAAGACTGGGCAGACAAAATTTATTTCATTAGGCACTGCTTATGAAGTATGGGAAAAGTTGAAAGATATCTATGAAGGAAATAACAGAGTTAAATTATCAAAGAAGCTAACAAAAAAGAAAAAATATGAGAACTTGAAAATGGAAGAAGGTGAAGACATTGGCAACTACTTTCAGAGGGTTGATATTACAACAAATGTCGTCAAAAATCAAGGTGGTACTCTAACAGATGAAGATTTAATAGAGAATATTTTGACGAATCTACTCGAGAGTTATAGGGATAAGGCCCCAGCTATTGAGGAAGTGTTCAATCCAAATAAATTCACCAAAGAATACTTATTTGGAATCTTGACTACATTTGAGATGAGGAAGTTTGGAAAATTAGAGAAAATAGAAACAACCTTAAAAGCCACTAAGACAGAAAATGATCTCGATAGTGAAAGTTCTGAGCAGTAGGAAGCAAACTTTACAAGGAAGTTAAAGAAAGGTACCGGTAAGTACAAAGGTATGTTACCTTTTAAACATTTCAATTTTGGAAATAATGGTCAATATGCTTCAAGATGTCCAAACAGAGCCATACACAAAAAGAATAGAGACAATAAAGATAAAAAAGAACAAAAAGTTCAAGAAATTCTATTATGATAGAGAAGATGCTGAAATTTTTGATGATGAATCTAATTCTGAGGATGATAAATATGAATTCTTGTTTCTAACATTGGAGAATAAATTTGTATCTACTAACCATGGAAAATGTGCAAGGGAATGTGGTCCAGAAAACAAGGAGGATGAGATGGAAGGTACTTTGGTTACTAACTTTCATGGTAGACAAGATGAAGATTATTGGGCAATTGATAGTGGATGTTCAAATCATATGACTAGAGAAAAAAGTAAGTTTACTAAACTTGAAAAGTATGATGGAAGACTAGTGATGTTTGGAGATGATTCTGGTGCAAATATTGTTGGAAAAGGAATAATTAGTTTTGATGGAAAACATAGTACTAATGATTTTTATTATGTTAATGGCTTAAGGAATAATATTTTGAGTTTTGGAAAAATGTGTAGAAAAGGATTTAAACTTGTGTTCCAAGATAACACTTGTGAGATCATAAAAGGGCCTAGAATTGTGGTATTTGTAGGAAGAACACATGGAAACATCTATCAGCTTAAGAGTAGTGGTGGTCAGTGTTTTGTATATCAATTTAATGAAATTTGGCTATGGCATCGGAGGATGGCACTTGTAAACTTTGAAAATTTGATTAGGATTAGTTCAAGAGAAGTTGTTAGGGATCTGCCTAGAATCACAAATCCTACCAATACTATTTGTAGAAGTTGTCAATTGGGAAAACAAACAAGATGAAGTTTTAAAGGAAAAGAACAATCAACTACCGAAATGTTGGAATTGATTCACACAGACCTCTGTGGTCCCAAAAGAGCATGAATTCTGAATGGTGACAAGTATTTTATTCTTTTGATTGATGATTATTCTAGAATGACATGGGTTACTTTTCCTAGGGAGAAAACTCAAGCTCTAGATAGACTCAAAGTGTTCAAGGCAAGGCTAGAGAATGAAGGGAACTTGAGAATCAAATGTTAAGGTTTGATAGAGGTGGAGAATTCACTTCTAGTGAGTTGAATACATTTTCCTACTCCTAGAACTCCTTAGCAGAATGGAGTTGTAGAAAGGAAGAATCAGATTGTTCAAGAACTTCAAGTGAATCAAACTGATAAGGGCATATACATTTCACAATCAAATTATGTTAAAGAATTGTTGAGAAGTTTGGAATGGATGATTCCAAACCGCTCTATACCCCTATGGTGAGTGGATGAAACTAAGTAAAGATTACGATTCTCCTAAAATTGATCATAGCATATATAGATCTATGATTGGTGGACTATTATATCTTACTGCTACTAGACTAGATATCATGCTTTGGTTGCTAGATTTCAAGTAGAACCTAAGGAAACACATGTGACAATTGTGAAAAGGATATTCAAATATCTAAATGGACCTTTAGATTATGGCTTGTGGTATCCTAAGGATATTGATTTCACTCTGAATGCCTGTGTTGATGTAGATTGGCCTGGTTGTGTAGATGACCGAAAGAGAACAAGTGGTGGTGCATTCTTTCTTAGATGTAGGTTAGTTTCATGGCTAAGAAAGAAATAGGATTCAGTTGCTTTATCCACTATAGAGGTTGAGTATATTGTTGCAACATCTTGTTGTACATAGGTAATTTGGATGAAGAAAACACTAAAGGATATAGGTGTCAAGTTTGATGATCCTATCTTTATCTTCTATGATAATATAAGTGAATAAATATTTCAAATAATCCAATAATACATTCAAGGACAAAGCATATATCTATTAGATATCATTTCTTAAGGGAGAAGGTGATGGAGAATGAAGTCAGGCTTGAATATGTGTCTACAAAGGATCAGATTGCAGATATATTTACTAAGGCTCTTACTAAGGATAATTTTGAATATCTCAAGGAGAAGTTGGGGGTTACTGCCCCTCCTTCTTTGAACTAGGTGCACACAGAGGTGCATCAGTCCAGTGGAATTATAGATTCATCATTTTTCTGGGTTGATGATTGAGGTCTACTCCTCAAGGGGAGTAGAGAGAATTACTGTTGATGTATGTTTTGTCATGGGTGCACTCCTAAGGGGGAGTGGTTAGATCTTTATAGATGAAAAATAATTCAAAAACTTTTATTTTCCATTCATTTCAAAGGGGTGGAGAGAATCATGTGAAAAAGCCTATCTATATCTAGTTGAAAAGGAAAGAGAATCTTGTAAAGAGAAGAGTTTGTAGGAAGCTTGTGTAGGTTGTCTAATCTAAAAAAAAGAAAGAGAAAAATAAGAAGGAGAGTGTGTAAAATGTCTTCGATGGTTTTTCAAATCATGTGTTGCCATCAATGACAATGGGGGAGATTGTTGCAAGTATGAATAAGTATGGTGGTGTTTTGATTAATATTGTCATTGATGTCAACATAGTATAATTTGTTGCAATGAAATTAATCATGTGATTGTAGGTAGTACATGTATGTTTGATATACTAAATATATTTTGTGAGTACATGGTGCTATATTTTTGGTGTTGCAAGTGTGCTGATATGATGAGTTATCAAGTGTTTCTGAGAAAATTAATAAACACTGAAGACAGAGTTGTGTGTGTGTTATGAATGTGCTTTGGTAATGTTCTCTATATTTCTTTTGTGTTGATCTTATGCTTGTGAAGATATGTAGTGTTTTTTAAGGGCATATTTGGGTGATATACCTAAGTTATAACTTCTAGCTTGATGGAGAGTGAAAGTTGTGTTCACCGGTTTGTGAATTGGTTTGGCAGAGTTTTTTGTATATGGACTAGGAGAAATCTTTTTTCTTTGTTGTATTCTTCTAGTTTTTATCAAATCTTGCAGATCTAGAATAAGGTTAATAATAGTGTTATTTGTGTTTTGGAAAAAGTGCTCATGGTTTGGTACTCTAGAAGACTAGTTCCAGAGTTACTATGTGTGTCTACATAGTCTAGTTGGATTGATGGAGAGATTTTTGTATATGGAAGTTGTTATAGTTGCTAGAAATGAATCTGAAGGTATCTAAGTTATGTTCTACTGTTCGGTGAAGTTTTTTAAGTGTTTGGCGTGTGATCATCTTGTTGTGAAAGTGAGTACTTCGATGTTCATTGGTTTTTTCATTAGGTTTGGTTGACGTGGTGTCTACACGTTACATGAAGAATAAGTATCAATTAAGTATGTGATTGCTCAAATATGTTGTTTTGGGTCCTAGTTAAGTATTAATTTGGTCCATTCTCATTCTTATCCACTGTGGGAATGTTGAGTCGCTGACCTAATTTGAATTTGTAAAATGAAGAATGTGTAGCCAACCTTGGAAAATGTTTCTAAGGTTGAAGTTGGTATAAATACAAGTCAATATGTTGTGAATTGAAAGAGAGAAGTGAAAACAAGTGTGAGAAGAAAAGAAAGTGCGAAAGTGAATTAAGGAAGCAAATACTTGAATGTGTTAGACTTGTAAAAGTAATGAGCTAATGATTTCTATGATTCTTCGATCAAGGTTGTGAATATCTAGAAGTTATTGTGGTGGATTTTATGTTATCTATCTTCATCTATAGGTAGTGAGCCTCCTTCTGGATAGTGAGTCTTATTTGTAGGCAGTGATCCTTGTATCTAGATAGTGAGTCATTTCTGAGCAGTGAGCCCTTTGGTAGTGATCCTTTGTATCCATTTTTGCATTACTATTATATTGTGAGTTAATCCTTGCCGTGGTTTTTCCCTTATTGGGTTTTCCACATAAATCTAGCGTCTCTGGTATTTTCTTTCTGCTATCTTCATTTCATGCTTATACTTAATAACTGATTAAAGTAGATGTGGAATTGATTAAGATCAAAAGTTAATGTAATTAGATACAACTAATTCACACCCCCTCTCAACTATCTTGTGCAATTCAACATTGTGTGTGTCCTCTTTTGTATATGTCATTTTGGCGTAGGATCTTGGATCCTAGGGGCTTAGACACATCCTTTGATATTTTTTATCCTATTTCATCCACATCAGTACACTTGGACCCCTCTTGAATGTCTAATTTAGTATGATTTTGAAGAAAGTTCATCCTCTCTCTAAAGTGGGGGCTAAATGTAGCATAGAAAAATGATGTCCTATATATTTAACACTTGTTTGGGAGCTTGTGAACTAAATGCACCTAAATTATGACTTAATTTGGGAATGATTAACATTAAAATGGACCTAATTTCACCTTGATTTAGTTTTGTAATGTGTTTTACACATCCACATTGGATTTAGGGCCATTTTAACATAAATAGACCTAATTTTGACTTAATTTAATGTTGTAAAGTGTATTTATTTACACCTTCACATTAAGTTTTGGGCCTTCTTTCATTTATGACCTTCATATCATCATTAATTAGCCCCTAAAACCTTATATTAGGCATCCCAAGACTTATTTCAACCAAAATCCTAACATAGACATCAAATATACTTAATATTTTAACTCCCTGAGATTCCCTTTATCCAATAAGGCCCGATGGGACCCATACACCACCTTGGGCATATTAGTCCCATATAGATGGGACCTATATGCCACAAGTAGTTTATGAGTCACATTTGGCCCCTTTTTTGGGGTTTTGGGAGGGAAATTAGGGTTTGAAATTCACTCTTAGAGCATGATAATGGAAAAACCTCACAAGTTTATAACCCTTTTTTATAGAATTTGATCAAAATAATGGGTAATGGTCGAGTTAGTCAAAACAAAAAAACATAAATACCTATCCTAGTCTGGTGCCTCATCCTTGGAATGGACTCAATACCAACACCTACATAATATAACAGTAATTTTCACCCTTGACATTATATGAAGCTCCAAAATGTCGCATTACAGTATTTCAGCACTGTTTCTATAGACATTGAAAATTTTCTTTAATGATATCATGCACTCGAAATAGATACTAATACCATTTCCTCTTCAAATGCATCACGTTTTCACTTAATTAATTAAATTAGCCTCACTATTTAATTAATTATGCCATTTTCATTTATTAACCTAACACATTTTATCAAGTTTATTGACCCCCTTTCACGCTAACATTTCATCTCATTAAATTATATAAATCAAATTATTTAATTTAATTCCCTAAGTCATCTTATTTAATTAAATAAACCTAAGTTATTTAATTAAATATCATTTCATCCCCTCCCATTCATTAAATTATTTAATTTAATGACAATCACTTTAATTCTTCTACTCCATTAATTGTATGATTAAACCTTGTTTAATTAGAAGTTAAACTAATTTTCCTCTAAAAGGGAATATTACCATGGAATATTCCTTATCTCCTTTTTTGTAAAATTAAAACTTTGTTTTAATTTTTAAAATACATCTATCCTCACACATGAGAATATTCTAAAAGGAATATTCTATCTTCTCCAATCATCTCACTTGGCTTCAAATGCAAGTTATCTTGTAACCTCTTGAGCAAGTCACCTTGTGACCTCTATATGCAGGTCAAAAGTGTGTTTGTTTGAAACAAATGTGAGCCCTTGATTATTTCTCATCTTGCATTCTCATCCATTCATGAGAATCCATGCCTCTTCTCCCTTCCATCCTTGATCGTTGATTAATATTTTTGATCTCAACCCTCCATTTCTCATTTGCTCTCCTATAAATAGAACCCTACTTGGAGACAAAGGGATCCATCTTTCAATTACAAACTTATGTTGTTGAATTCACTTTTTCTCACACTCAATTTTTGCAATACTTTTAGAATATTTTAGTTACATAATAGCTTTAAGCTTCCATTAATGGCTTTCATGCATCCATCTTAGCTTGTTTATAAATTAGGGTTTCCATCTTTTAACTTATAATTAGCTTAGATTAGCTTAGAAATTACATAGTTAAATCAATTTTAGCATAAAATCATGTTTATTTTAGCATAAATCAGGTTTTCATCCATTTATCACAATAGTTTCATCGATTCTGTTCCATAGAATCGATTGAAATAGGCTCATTGATCATGGGATTGGGAAAGGGTCGTTGTTCCACATCAACACAAAACCAATTCCAAAATGGGATAAGTTTCAAATGGGTTAGAGTAGGAATTTAATTGATTTCATATTTTGTAGCTTTTAGTTTCAATAAATTTTTAGTTTAAACTTTCAATTTGAATGATCTTGTTTGTAAGATTGAGGTTTAGTGGATAAATTATGCTTCAATTCATTATGGATCAAGCATAATTGACCCACCCTAGAAATGCTTATCTCACAATGTCTTAACCTTTACTTCTTACTAGCATACTAGCACTTAGTTTAATACACATTTACAACCATATTCAAGAAACTATATTAATTCTTTGAATTAATAAACAAGAACATAGCCATACATCCATTTGAAATTGATAGAGACAAATAAGATAGCCTTGATTATATTATTAATAATCTATAAAACTAGTACATAGGAGAGTGAAAATGGTATCGAACTTACACTATTAATGCTCTATATTTCTAGTATTACCATTAAGATTACATATGCATATTGATAGACCTGAACCTTAGACGTATCACTAGACAATTTAGTAGCCCTTTTAAACCCTGTGTGACTAAAACCCAGAATTACTCACTACCCAACCTCTGTATCCAGGCTCTAGAATCCAATCTATAAAGACATGGTAGAAAAAAGCAATAGGTGAAATTACAATTACACTTGCACTTGAGGGAAAATTTCATCCTAATTTTAGAGATTACCATAATGATTATACTTAATCATTTCAGATCAAGGGGAAGCAAAAGAGAACAAACTGCATGTAGTTAGTTGAAGAAGATGATCCAGCCTTCCAAAAGGCATTGCTCATTAATGCAACATTTCCAAAATCCCACACCCACATAGAAAAAAGAAGATTCTCCACAAGTACTAGAGGAAATAACTTACACACTTCCTAGAAAAAGCATATTTTCTGCCAAGGATACGAAGTCCAATTCTTCTCCATTACACCAGTCAAAAAGATCTACACATCAACACCAAAGACAAAAAGTGAGACACATTTTGAAAAAGGATGATCTTGATACAATGGAAATGGTGTCATCGAAAACAAAAACTAGGTTGAGACGCTACTCTAATTCGTCAGCATCAGAGTATGCTCACCCTCTCCATGTTCATGTTGAAACTGGAGGAGAAACTACTCCTTCCTCATCAAAATCCTCATATGGTACTAGTGAAAGCAGATAATGGCCATACTCTAGGTCAATATCTCCCCCATCACCCAAAGGGCTATCTAAAACCTTAATGGGAGAGTCACGCCTCCCTAGATAAGCCTTGTGATACTTATTCTTTTTATTTTCCTTCTACCTAGGCTTAACCAACTCCTTTCGCTTAAACTTGACTAGTTATTTTGAAATGGTCCTACTCCTTAGATTGTAGGTGCTCTTAACACCATCTTTCTTATTTTTCCACAAGCTTTGTTCTTTCCCTTTGGTGGTATGGAAGTTCAAAGTACCTCATGCTCAATAATATAAATGTCCTCTTGAATTTCAAATATAGTGAGCCTCCTTGACCTCCTAAAGGGTTGAACACATGCAACCGACTTACCCATTCTTTTAGGACACAAGGAAAAACTAGCAAACCACCAATTATGAAGAGACACACTAACCAAAAACCCTTACAAAATAGAAAGCTCTCCAACCCAGAAAATCTCAACCTAGACCGAGTGATGATTACAGATAACTAAAACTCACTATCCCAAAAAGTAGAACTCTCAAACCAACCAATGCATGATTCAGAATAGGGCTCATATGAACACCAACTTAACATGGATAGACACTTCAATACATTTGCAATTGAAAATCAAAGACTCACACGCTACCTAGCTCTAGCTCACACTTAACAATTCTCAGAGGTTGTAAATGGTGAAATAAAATGGTAGGAAATCCACATTAAGTGGAAAAATCAAGAGCATGCAGCCATTAATGATCAAGTAGAACCTCACACGAGTGAGTTGACAACTTAGACAAACAACTTTGAATCAAGGACGTAGATCTTTTTCGATTTAAAACATCATCAATGGCAATCATTAAGCATCATTTCTAGATTTTACAATGTGCCTCAAAAATGGTGATACCACCTCAGAAAGTTTCCACATTTACTTCTAACTTCATTAGTCATCTCTAATATAAAAAATTACCATGCATCACCACCCTGGCCTGCACTCATTCATTCACATTGGCTAAGTACAAAGAGCCAACAAATGAGAAAACAATCCTTCAAACATCCCATTGCCTAAAGCAAATATTCCCTAACCCTCTAGGGTTCAATCAATGACAGAAGTAATGGTGTGATGGAATCTCAACCATTGGATCATTTTCCTTCTTGGATATTTTCATCTCTCATCGTTTATTAATGATACATTTCTCCTTCTGAAGGTTCTATCAACAATGTGAGCATCCACGGGATGAGATCTCACCCATTGAATTAAAGGCACATCCTTGATCTCGTTCCCTTTCCATTGTGCATTGTTGATTCATGCTTTGAATTCTAGATCACATCAGGAATGGGGGATAAGGTGATAGAGAAAGATTAAAACACATGCATCTACATGAAAATCAAAGGCACAAGATACATCACTCACAAGAGCAATTCAAATTAGCAAAAAAGAGTATGAAAAAATGACCTCATTCCTCATCGCTAATTTGCAACTCAAATCTTAGAATGGATCCATGATGAGTGATAGGAGAAAATATAAAGATAACCAAGGGCCATCACACATTGCTAATTAACATTACAAAACTAATGAGCAATTAGCAATAAAAGAGATGCCAGTGATAACACACAAAACTAGTGTATTGTACATCACTAATACAACACCGAACATTCAAAACCTATCCATGATGCATGAAACAAAGGATACATTGCTCATCGCCTATCACTCATTTGAATTTACATTTCTAAAGCTATCTGCTATGAGTGATAAAGGAGACAGTAAATGAGACTTAAGAAAAAAACTCATCACGTGCCTGTAAGTTATTCTTAAGAAAGGGGACTGCCAAGGATGATGTATAAAAGGCCTTAGAGGATACTAAAACATATTTTTTCCAAAGGATGTAAAGGCAAAATAAGGCCAATTGCTCAACTTTATAAAATACAAGGATTTCAGACCTAGGCATGAGGGGCCAGTTACTCTTTGAGCTCTAATGACATAAGATGTTTTAACATGACCATGGATGGTACATAGAAGGTCAATAATATAATATAACATCGACTAGGGAAAACACTTAGGGTTTCAATAGAGTGAGATCTTGATAACAAATCCCAAGGCAAGAGCCAAGAGAAAAACCTAAGTCTAAGCATATTAAAATTGGCTGAATTTTATAGAGTTTTAGAAATGGAACCAAAATTTTAGTGGTTCCATTAGTGGCTCAAGTTGGGGAAATTTATTCCTTAGGAATAGAGAAAGATTCTATAATCTCAGGTGAAGCAGACCAAACACAAAGGACTAAAAAACCAAGGACTAGCCCAGGGCATGCAAGAAAACCAAATAAAAGTGAACCACATATGTACAATATTTACATAAGTTCCAAGGCCATACCAAGAGATCCAATCTCCATTTTCATTGAAGCATTGTATGATATGCAAGTTTTCAATCTTCATTCTGAAATTTTACTAGACTTTAAATTTATTTGGTGGCCCTAGGCCCCAAAAAAGGACTAGTACTTGCCCCTACAAAAACCTTGTTTTCCACTGTTTGTACCATGCCAAGGCTAAGAGAATTCTCATGAATTATCCACTTGTTAATCACATTGTAGATACTGAAATCAACCATTATGAACATATGCCTAAATTTATTATTATCATTGTAACTCATATCCAACTAAGAACTATAGTCGAGCATTGATTGGAACACATGATCAGTCTAACATTCTATCTAACTCAACTTACAACCATATTCCACCAAATTCCTATCCAACTGGATAGGAAAATTGAAGCATTCATAATCTAGACACCTGATCACTATCCTCATATAAGCTAACATCAAATTCATTTTTCTCTCTAAATTCAAAACCCTTATACATATTCCTTTTAAGAGTCCCATCTAGGGGCACATAGTTTGACCCTTCGAAATGATATTGCATTTTCATTTCTAGTATTCAAGGGTCATAATCATCTAAAATCTGCCCCACACCTAACACACATTCACTTTGTGTAATGAACAATAAATATTCATATACATGCTTCTTTTCAAAATGGTGTTCACATTCCTTAGAGTAGTATATACCAATTATGCTACCATATATATTTTTTTATTGGGAAATTGATTCATCAGACTCCATAGAAATCTTGCTCTCATTTTGGTTGTGGATGTCCTCACAAATAGCATTATCCAAACTATCCCAAGCATCGAATAATATCTCCATTTTAGGTTCATTAATGTGATTCAGTTTACCCCTTGTATCAACAACCATCTCAAAGGAAGATGTCTCATAAGATGGGATAATTTTTTTAGGAGTGATAAGGTCAATAAAAAAGTGTGCAAATGTTTCCTCAATTGATGAATGCACTAGCTCTAGTATAATAGGTTTTTTACCACCTGAATTTTTCTCATTAGCAAACATACTTGTCTCTTGACCCATTTCCCTATCAAATAAAACCCTATCCATTTATGCGAAGATACTCACACATTCTATTTTTGTTTTATATGGATAGTCATAAATAATTGGGGCTTGATCCTGTTGGTTAGTAACACAACTCTAATCATTATTAGTGTCATATCTAGGCTCATGATATTGAAAGCACACATTCTTATCTTCAAATTCATCACCAACCACACTATTGGCACTTTCTAGTTTTGATATAACCAAATTGCATTCCACGAATTCCTTACATGTATTTTGTTCATTCACTGGTAAGGAAAAAACCTCTTGAGAAATGGATTTTTGCACCCTTTAGGTACAAAGAATTCCTCCAAATTATTTTCACAAATAGATTCATATTCCTCATAAGAACAATCAAAGCTCTCATTTTCATTATCTAGGTTATCAATTCCAAAGGCACATCAACAACAATTATGAATCTACCAATGTCTTCATCTACACCACTAGACAAATGTTCATTCTCTAGAATATCCCTATCCATTACTTGGATTAAAATTTGATCCTTATCCATAGGGTGACCATCACTATCTTCCTGAGATTTCAATTTTGTATGTAATCATACTTGGCCTCCTCAACAATTTTGACCCAACCAATTATCTAATCAAAATCCCGGAGTTTCAATTCCTTGGGTAAGGTACTATGACCTAGCTCATAAATTTCACAGAATAAGTCGATACATATTGGATCTTTAGGTCTTAACTTTTGAAGAATTTATAACAAGGCATCCAAGAACCTTGCTAACAATTCATATGGTGTTTCTCCCTCCCGTCTTTTCATGCTAGTCATTTTTTCAACAAAGAAAATTTGATCAAAATTGCTTCAACTTTGTTGAGATTCATCATAGATCTATCTATGTTTATCATGCTACAATGCTGAAATATTTTCAAAAGAATCATCACCTTGATCACCTCTTTCATTCCTGTGAATTTCATTTATATGATGTGCTTTAGGAAAACTAACACTTGCTGCCACATATCCCTTCATCATTGAATATCTCATATTATTTTCAATATGAAGTGCTATTTTATATCCATGGTGCAATGTTAAGGGATCCTTATCTCTTAATAGATAGCCCATCTTATTATCAAAGGAACCCAAATACATAATTAAACATTTTTCATCACTAGTTCTCATATTTTTAGGAATATTTGTCAATGCCTTTGTAAATAAGAGGTTGAAGGCTGGGATCAATTCCTCTTCATCCTTTTGGATTTCCCTAAAAAAATTCCTTACTGAATTGGGATTAATCCTCTCATTGAATTTTTCTATGAATGCTACCATTAACTCACTCTATAAAGGGATAAAACATACTAAAAAATATGAAAAATAGTCTCTAGCATCTCCCTTTAGAGATTGAACAAAAAAATTCATGATCTATCTCATAATCTTCCATCAAATATAGAAACTGCTTCAAATGGTGATATGTTGATTCTGAGCTTTGCCCTCTGAAATTTCAAAAACTTTCCCTATCTTCATTAGGAATGGGGTTTGGGAAACCTTGAATACCAGTGAAATTTAATGGTGTATATCTTCCCATAGAAAAAATTCTTTGAGGACATGAAAAGGGTTTCACACGCCTCATGCTTACATTATGCACCCCACAGGGATGTACAAGTGGATGATACATTTTTTTGCACCCTTTTACAGACTTTAAACATTAACCCTATAGTTGCTCACTACCCTATTTCTTCTCTTATCATGACCTTAAATTTTTACAATGCATTTCTAACATACATCTACATTTGAAATTATCTCCAATGGGAAGATTACATGAACGTGCATACTTCTTCATTACAACATAAAAACTTCAAATTATAGCCCAGAAGTATGAAAATACTACCACTACCATTCCCTTTATTTGTGCTTAATTCACTTAATATGGAATCAACATTATTTCAAACTATCACATACAATTTTCATAAAAGGTTTATGCTCTATGAAAATCCAAATAGGGGAAATACCTAGATATGTTGGAACTACCTCAAATTGTACCTCTGGTTGGAAAAAATTGTAGATCTCAAAATTTCTCCACCTCTTCATTGGGTTCTTTTGACAGAGCTTTCACCTCTCTTCATAGAGGACCAAGCCTCAAGCAATATGAAGCTCATTCAAAAATAAATTTCATTCTGGGTCTCCTCCAACAACATGTCACACAAATATTTCTTATCTTTTCTCAACAACTTTTT
This sequence comes from Sequoiadendron giganteum, assembly GCA_007115665.2. Lineage (NCBI taxonomy): Eukaryota > Viridiplantae > Streptophyta > Pinopsida > Cupressales > Cupressaceae > Sequoiadendron > Sequoiadendron giganteum. The sequence continues at coordinate 112,372,955 of CM021104.1, read as the reverse complement.
GTTCTACCTGTTCTGGAGTTCTTCAAATAGTGCATACTGGTGTAGAGATCTTGGAGTCACCACCCATGTAGTTAGTGAGATTATGAAAATATTCTGGAGTTAAAGTTGATCTCCAAAAGGATTTTTCAGTTTCAAAAGAACACAAAAAATTCATGAAACATTTTTGTGTTTCAACTTACTGACATCACAACTATAGAATTCAGGGAATAAGATACTAGAAAAATATTTGACTCTTTCATAATTTGCAATCTCTGGTTACATACTATCTTGAAACCTTAATGACTCTATAATACACAAAAATATTCTATTAGACTTTCCCCAAGTCTTCCCCAACAAAATCACCATTTCTGTTGGTTGTTTTTTAAGGAACCAAACTTAATCTTACCACTTACCTATGAATTGGCTAGAATTCAATAATTAGAAAAGGTAAGGAATTTCCAACACATAAGTAAAGGTTTTGAGGCCCTTAATTCTTCACTTCAGGCTCTATGAAACCCGAGAGGGTGATCCCTAACAGTGTTTTCATAATAATACCCTTAGGCCATTTGCATCAATAAAACTGCAATATACACAAATGATTCTAATATAGATGCTCAATTAGTAAATATATCAAAGAATTTTACTTCCCAAAAATAATTCACTCTTAGAGCATGAGAATGGAAAAACCTCACAACTTTATAACCGTTTTTATAGAATTTGATTAAAATAATGGGTAATGGTTGAGTTAGTCAACACAATACAACTTAACTACCTAACCTAGTCTACTACCTTATCCTTGGAATGGAGTCAATACCAACACCTAAATAACAGAGCAATAATTTTCACCCATGACATTATATGAAGCTCTGAACTGATGCATTATAGTATTTAACCACCATGTATTAACCTTTACTTCTTACTAGCATCCTAACACTCAGTTTAATACAAATTTATAGCCATATTCAAGCACCTACATTAATTATTTGAATTAATAAATAAGAACAGAGCCATACATCCATATGAAATTGATAGAGACAAATAAGATAACCTTGATTATATTATTCATAATTTGTAAAACCAGTACATAGGAGAGTGGATATGGTATTGAACTTGCACTATTACTTCTCTATATTTCGAGTATTACCATTAAGATTACATATGCATATTGATAGACCTGAACCTTGGATGTATCACTAGGCCATTCAATAGCCCTCTTAATCCCTATGTGACTAAAAACTAGAATAACTCACTACCCAACCTCTCTATTAAAGCCCTGGAATCCCATTTATAAAGACATGGTAGCAACAAGAAATAGGTTGGATTACAATTACATTTGCATTTGAGGGAAAATTTCATCCTAATTTCAGAGATTCCCATAATTGTTACACTTAATCATTTTCGATCAAGGGGAAACAAAAGACAACAAAATCCATGCAATTGATTGAAGAAGATGATCCAACCTTCCAAAAGGCACCTTTCATTGATGTAGCATCACCAAAATCCTACATCCATGTAGACCAAAGAATATTATCCACAAGTACCAAAGGAAAAACATACACACTTCTTGGGAAAAACATATTTTCCACTAAGCATACAAAGTCCAACACTTCTCCATTACACCAGCCAAAAAGATATCCATGTTAGCACCAAATAAAAAAGTGACACACATGCTGAAAAGGATGATCTTGATATAGTGGAAATGGTGTCATCAGAAATAAAAATTAGGTTGAGACACTACTCTAATTCGTCAGAATCAGAGTATGCTCACCCTCTCCATGTTCATGCTAAAACTGGAGGAGAAACTACTCCTCCATCATCATAATCCGCATATGGTACCAAAGAAAGTAGATAATGGCCATACTTTGGGTCAGTATCTCCCCCATCGCTCGAAGGGCTATCTGAAACCTCAATGAGAGATTCGTGCCTCCCTAGATAAGTCTTGTGATACTTATTATTTTTCTTTTGTTTCTTCTTAGGATTAACCAACTCCTTCCCCTTAACCTTGACTAGTTCTTCTGAAATGGTCTTTCTCCTTGAATTGTAGGTGCTCTTGACACAATATTTCTTCTTTCTTCCACGAGCTTTGTTGTTGCCTTTTGGTGGTGTCAAAGTTATAGGTACCTCATACTCAGTAATATAAATGTCCTCTTGAAATTTAAACACATTGAGCCTCCTTGAACTTCTAATGGGTTGAAAAGACATACCCGACTTACCCATTCTTTCAGGACACAAGGAAAACTAGCAAACCACCAATTATGAAGAGATGGACCGACAAAAATCCTTATAGAACAGAAAAATCTGAAACACAGACAATCTCAACCAGACCTAATGAAAATTATAGATAATTAAAACTCACTATACCAAAAATAGAACTCTCAAACCAACCAATGCATGATTCATAACATAGCTCATATGAAAACCAGCTTACGAGTGATAAACACTTCAATACATTTTCAATTGAAAATAACGGACTCACACGCTACCTCGCTCTAGCTCACACTTCACAATTCTCGAAGCTTGTAAATGGTGAGATAAAATGAAACACAATCCGCATTAAGTAGAAAAATTAGGAGCATGTAGCCATTAATCATGAAATAGAGCCTCGTGTGAGTGATCTGACAACTTAGCCAAACAACTTTGAATCTTGTCTATAGATCTTTTTGGATTTAAAAGATCATCAATGGCAATCATCAAGCATCATTTTTGGCTTTTACAACCCATGCCTCAAAAATGGTTATACCACCTCATAAAGTTTCCATGTTTACTCCTAGGTAACTTCATTAGTCATCTCTAATCTGACAATTACCATGCATTTACACCCTAGCCTATGCTCATTCATTCACATCGGTGAAGTACAAAGAGCCAAAAAATGAGAGAACAATAGTTCAAACATCCCATCACCCATCGAAGATCTACCCCAACCCTCCAAGTTTGAATAAACAACAAGAGTACCTGCGTGATGGAATCTCAACCATTGGATCACTATCCTTGGAGATCTTCATCTCTCATCATTCATCACTTATGCATTCACCTTCTGTAGGTTCTATCGGTGATGTGAGCATCCACGTGATGAGATCACAAACATTGAATTAAAGACCCATCCTTGATCTCGTTCGCTTTTGATTGTATATCATTGATTCATTCTTTGAATTCCAGATCACATCAGTGATGGGAGATAAGGCGATAGAGAAAGATTAAGACACACGCACCTCCGTGCAAATCAAAAGCATGAGATACATCGCTCACAAGAGAAATTCAAATAAACAAAAAAACAAGTATGAAGAAATGAACTCATCACTCATCGCTAATTTGTAACACAAATCTTAGAATGGATCCACAATGAGTGATAGGAGAAAATACAAAGAGAACTAAGGGTCATCACACATTGCTAAATTCACATTACAAAACTCATGAGCAATTAGCAATAAAAGAGATGTCAACGACAACACATAGAACTAGTGTATTTCACATCACTAATACAACACCGAACATTCAAAACCTATCTATGGTGCAAAAACTAAGGGAGACACCACTAATCTCTCATCTCTCATTTAAATTTATATTTCTAAAGCTATCTGCAATGAGCGATAAAGGAGACGGTAAACAGGACTTAAGTGAAAAAAAATCAGCATGTGCCTGTAAGTTGTTTTTAAGAAAGGGGACCACCTAGGACGATGTATAAAAGGCCTCAAAGGTTGCCAAAACCTATTTTTCTAAAGGATGTAAACGCTAAATAAGCTCAATTTCTTAACCTCATAAAATACTAGGATTTCAGTCCTAGGCATGAGGGGTCGGTTACTCCATGAGCTCTAATGACATAAGATGTTTTAACATGACTGTGGATAGGATATAGAAGTTCAATGATAGAACATAACATCGACTAGGGAAAATAATTATGGTTTCAATAGAGTGAGATCCTGACAAAAAAATCCCCAAGGTAAGAGCCATGAGGAAAAACCTAAGTCTAGGCATATTGAAACTGGTTGAATTTTACAGAGTTTTAGAAATGAAACCAAAATTTTAGGGGTTCCATCAATGCCAATATTATCAAGCATCAAGCATGTTTTTGAGCTTGCGTTGTGATGTTACCTTCAAGATCCAAGATTAAGCATCGTTATACACTTATTTAAAGATTTAGATCTACATCCTTTATGGCCACTTCATCTTAGATTGCATATTTACAAGACATCATTCAAGGTATCATTTTTCATGTTTGATGTCCTTATTTCATTGTTTCATCATTTGTGTTAATTACCTCAAAGGGTTTTGACTAAGGAAAATCTCCATTCTCTAACAATCAACAAGTTTTTCTCTTTATATGTGTGATTGTAGATCTAGGTATCTTGGAGCTTAAAGATCCTTTCAAGATTAGGTTGCAAGGTTGAAGAAAGTCATGAAGTCAGCACAAGGTTGTCATCTTCACTAAAAGTCTTCTATAGGACCAAACTTAGGGTTTCAAATCAGGAAACAAAGTGTGGAAGGGAGATCAAAGTTTGGAGACCTGATTCGGATCTTGAGCCTCTAAAAAACTAGTGGGACTAATATGTCACTTGTGTCACATGAGTCGCATTATAGTACATTTTTCGTGTTTAAGGAGATTCAGATCATACACTATAAGATTCCAATTTTGGCACAAAAACCTTGGTCTGGGACTAAATCACCCAGATTGGCATACGAGTCCCAGTGGGCATTAAAGAGAAAATTTCAAGGTTTTGGATCTTTTTCTGACCTCATACTTCTTCTAGGTGCACCTTTGTCCATTCTCAGTTTGTTATTTTGTATTTTAGTTTCATTTCCTAGGTAATTTAGTTATGTTCTACATAGTAATTTGCATGTCATTCATATCTCTAGTCTTTCCAAGCCCTAGCTTGGTGGTGAGCCCTTCTTTAAACATTAATCAAACCCTAGGATAGCTTATTGAAAGATATGTTTTCCCCTTTGTATCTTTAGATTGAGATATCTAAGGTTTCCTTAAATGTAACAAGTGTGAAATAGGAACCCTACCCTTGTGCTCCATTCCTCAAAGGTGGGGCATACTATTTCCATTGCTACAGTTTTATAAATTAATATAAACTAGAAAAAATAAATGTAATATGAAATATTGTCACACATCTTTGGGACATCTAGTATGCTCAGCATACGATATTGTAGACAATGCATTTTTTATTGGAATTAATCCCAACTTTCTACCCACTAGAATTTTCTCCTCTGTAACATCATATTTCTCACCACATACTTCATCCTCTCTCTACCAAAGTTAATTCCAAATATTCTTCATGCAACCATCCCATACTACAGGATAATTTTTTGATTATGTTTTAAATGCAAATCTTGCTTTCTCTAGGATTTAGAATTTAAAATGCATTTTTGTTTTATATTTTTTGATTTCATTACCAAGCCTTATATGATGCATTAAATTAGTTGTTTTAAGTACATTTTTTTAGTGAATTTTTTTTTGAGAGATGAGTCAATGTATTGTTGTTGCAAAAACTCTTCAAATGTGTGTGCACTACTATAGTAGGGGTTTTTGAAGAACCAACCTCAAAACAGGACATGATTTTCATTTTATTTTCTAAAAGTAAAATAGAAATAGTTCTATTTTATGATTTTTGAAAGACAGAAGTTTGTAGTTTCTGAAGTGGTTGAAATATAAATCATTTTTAGTTTATCCTCTATTTTGTCTTTGAGTTTTCTACTCTCTATGTTAGATTTTGTTTCATTCCTCTGCCTCTCTCCTTCACCTGGTATGAGAGTAGGTTTATCACAACAAGGTATAAAAGAGATTATAAGAGCTAAAATTTATCAAAGCTAAAGGAGTATCCAACATTAAATTATCAAGTCAAAAATGTAGCAAGCACAATCTTGACAAACCCACAAATTCTGCAACTTAATAAGAAAAACTATGATTATTGGGCAATCACCCTGAAGCCTTTACTTTTCTCTCAATATATTTGGGATCTTGTTAAGAATGGATTTCCAAAGCCAATTGATACAGCAGCGGGATTTGACTCAATCATAAAATGATTCATGGAGAGATAATATAAAGAAGGATTCAAATTCTCTCTTTTATATATTTCAAGTAGTGCATGAGAGCATTTTCCCAAGGATTTCAATAGAAACAAAGTCCAAAAAAGTATGGGATATTCTTCAAATAGCCTATCAAGGCATGGGAAAGTTAAAACAACTAAGTTACAAATGTTGAGAAGAGATTTTGAAACAATATACATGAAGGGAATTGAATCAGTAGATTCATTCTTCACCCAAATTATTGGATTGGTAAATCAAATCATATCACATGGTGAGACACTTGAAGATGGGAGAGTGGTTGAAAATATTCTAAGTATTTTTTCCACAAAATTTGAGTAAATTGTTGTAGCCATAGAGGAAACAAAGAACCTATCACAATTTTCATTTGATGAGCTCCATGCATCTCTAATTTCTGATGAGTTCATAGGATAAGTAGGTCAAGAAACACATCATTGGTGCATGCATTCAAGTCACACATTTCAATCAGCCATGGTAGAGGCAAAGGTATAGGAAGAAATCATTATAGAGGTTGAAGAAATAACACATCAAGCTCAAGTGGAAGAGGTAGTAGCCAAAATTCAAGACAAAACCCATCTCAAAATCAATCACAAAGTCAAAGGTATGACAAGTTTCAAATTCAATGTCATTATTGTAAAAAGTATGGGAATTATTCAAATGAGTGTAGGAAGGAACAATATGATTTTAGCAAACCAAATGCAAACTTCCCAAAAAAAAATCAAAATCAGGGCAGTATGTTCATAGCATGTAATGTAGCACAAGAAAATAAAAATGATGTATGGTTCTTAGACTCAGGTTGCAACAACAACATGACTGAGAACCTAGAAATGTTCATAAGTTTAAATGAAAATGTAAAATATCATGTCACATTATGTAATGACGACAAAGTGTCAGTTATGGGAAAAGGAAACATCAACATTCTAACTAAACAGGGAGAGAAGAAGTATATTTCAGATTGTAGTTTGTGCCTAGTCTAAAACATAATCTAATGAGCATTGGACAACTTTATCAAAAAGTGTATAAAGTATTTTTCAAAAATAGAGAATGCATATTTTTTGATAAATTTCCAAGTAACCATCTCATTGCCAAAGTCAAAATGACAAGTAATAGAATGTTTCCCATAAAGATTAAGTCCGATTTGAATGTGGAATATGCTCAAGAACACCCTACAATGAACTCACAAGATGATAAATAAGAAGTTGTAGCAGTCACAAAAATAATATTTCAAACTGAAATAAAATATAAAATGGGTTATGGCACTTAAGATTTGGGCATCTCAACTTTGGAGGTTTAAACCAACTAAATAGAAAGACTATGGTAAATGTTTTTCCATTAATAGAGAAACTGGAAATAGTTTGTGAAGGATGTATCTTGGGAAAACAACACATAGAATCATTTCTAGTTGGTAAGTCAATTAGAGAAAAATCACCTTTGGAGATTGCGGATTCAAATTTGTGTGGACGTATGCAAACACCTCCAATTGGTGGGATTTTATACTTCCCAACCTTTGTTGATGATTATTTGAGGAAAACTTGGGTCTACTTTCTAAAGCAAAAGAATGAAGTGTTTGATTTCTTCCATCAATTAAAGGCTCTTGTCGAAAAGAAAAGTTGGTACTACATTAAATCATTGAGAATAGATAGAGGTTGTGAATACATTTCAAAATAATTTCTAAAATTTTGTAAAGACCATGGAATTCACAAGAAATTCACAACTAGATACACATCTCAACAAACTAGGCGCTAGCTAAAAGAAAAAATAGAACAATCATAGAAATGGTAAGAAGCATGTTGAAAGAAAAACATTGTCAAATGAATATTGGGTTGAAGTTGTAGCTTGTGAAACATTTATTATGATTAGATATCCAAACAAGAGTTTTAAGAACATGATTCTAGAGGAAGCGTGGACTGGAAGAAAACAAAATGTTGCTCACATGGGAGTATTTGGATGTGTGGCATATGCACATGTTCCAAATGAGTTAAGAAGAAAATTAGACAACAAAGGAGAAAAATGTATATTTGTTGGATAGAGTGATGAATCAAAGATATACAAAATCTATAACCCAATAACCAAGAAATCTATTATCAACAAAGATGTGTAGCTCATAGAATATGAAGCATGGGATGGAAGTTTGGAGAAAAATATCAATATAGCAATCTATTTACCACAAGAAGATAAATAAGTTTTATACTAGTAGGTACTCCATCAAATGTGGCTCCTCCAACACCCATTCATGGGCAACAAAGTAGTCAAAAAATGAAACCATCATCAAGTGTAAGGATAGCCCCACACATTCTAGAATCTACTCCTTCAAATGGATAATAAACACCAATTACAGCTGGCATTCAAGGTGTAGGACCATCAAGTCCACATCCCACATATTCTAGTTCAAGTAATATGTCAAATCCTACATTGGAAAGCTTGAGGAGACAAAAAATCAGAAGTATAAGAGACATTTATGAGAAAAATGAAGATGAGTATGGTCAAATTTATCTTTTTGTATTTTATTCACAAGTAGAAGATCCAATTCATTTAAAAGAAAATGGTTAAATGCAATGGATGAAGAAATTGATGTAATAAAAAATAATCAATCATGGGAGTTAGTGAAACTTTCAAATCTCAAGGATGTCATAGGAGTGGAGTGGGTTTATAAAACCAAATTAAATGCAAATGGTGATGCGAAAAAACATAAAGAAATTCTAGTGGCTAAGGGATACTCACAATAGTGTGGGGTTGATTATAATGAGAAAATTTCCCTAGTAGCATGCCTAGACACTCTGAGAATAATACTTTCAATAGTAGCTCAAAAAATGGCTAATTACCAAATAGATGTAAAATTAGTTTTTTTGAATGGTTATCTTGAAGAAGAAGTTTATGTGGAGCAATCACCTAGGTATGAGATTTTGGATCAAGAAGACAAAGTCTACAAGATCAAGAAAGAACTCTATAGACTCAAACAAGCCCCAAAAGCTTGGTACAACATAATAGACTCTTACCGTTTAGAAAATGGATTCAATAAGTGTAGCATCGAGCCTATGTTGTACACCAAGATGAATGAGAAAGGTGACATCATAGGTTGATGACTTTATATTTACAGGTGATTTAGTAATTGAATTTCTCAAAAGGGACATGAAAAAGAATCTAAAATGATAGATTTAGGTCTCATGAAGTATTTCCTTAGCATTGAGTTGAATAAAAGTGATAATGGAATTTTTGTCTCCCAATCTAAGTATGCTAATGAAATTTTGAAGAGGTTTAACATGAAAATTTGTGAATCAACTCCAACACCAGTTGTCACAGGTCTAAAATTAAGGATGATAAAGGATCCAACATTTATCCAAATTTGTATAAAAGTATTATTTTTAGCCTCATGAATTCAATAGCCATAAGTCTAGATACTATGTATGTAGTTAGTCTTATCTCAATGTTCATCCAAAGTCTCAAAAATACTCTCATTGGAAAGAAGGATAAGAATTCTTAGATATGTGAGTTGAACAAGAACTATGGTATTCATTATTCAAGTTCAAATGAATTCAAACTCATATGATATACAAATAGTGATTGTGCTAGAAGCATTGATGATAGGAAGAGCACTTCTAGTTATGTTTTTAATGTTGGAACAAGTGTAGTATCATGGGCTTCAAATAAATAACCAATTGCCACTCTTTCATCTATTGAAGTAGAGTATGTAGCAGAAACAAGTCCATCATGTCAAGAAATTTGGATGAGAAGAGTTTGGAAAGATCTCAGACAAGAACAAGAAGAGTCAATAAAGATATATTTTGAAAACAACTCAGCTATACCATTGCCAAAGAATCTAGTATTTCACAAGATAGGAAAATGTATTGATACAAGATATTAATCAACAATGGAGAAATATTATTGGATTTTTTTAGGTCTCACGATCAATGTGAAAACATTTTCACTAAGGCATTAGGGAAATAAAAAATATTCTATCAAAGAGATCGTCGATTGGGCATCATAGATAGCAGCAGTTGTGATTAAGGGGGAGTGTTAGAATTAATCCCAACTACCTACCCACAAACATTTTATCCTCTATAACATCATCTTTCTCACCACATACTTCATCCTCTCTCTTTGCAACGCCAATGTCAATTCCAACTCTTCTTCATGCCACCATCCCATATTGCAGGACAATTTTTTTATTATGTTTTAAATACAAATCTCCCTTGCTCGAAGATTTAGAATTAAAAATGTATTTTTTTCTTATCTTTATGGATTTCTTAACCAAGCCTTATATGATGCAGGAAATTAGTTGTTTTAAGTAAGTTTTTTAATGAGAAAAATTTGAGAGAGTAGTCAATGTATTGTTGTTGTAACAACTCTTTAAATGTGTGATCTTTTGTATGAAAATGTATGTGTGCTGCTATAGTAGGGGTTTTTAGAACAAGCAGCCATAGAAAAAGGGATGATTTTCACTTTATTTTCTGAATGTAAAAGAGAAACAACTCTATTTGATGATTTGTGAAAGAAAGAAGTTTGTAGTTTCTGAAGTGGTTGAAATATAAATCATTTTTAGTTTATCCTCTGTTTTATCTTTTATCGTTTTGCTCTCTATTTTAGATTTTGTTTCATTCCTTTGCCTTTGTCCTTCATCTTCTTTCTCATTTGACAAAATGTTTTGTAAAGAAGATGTCAAGAAATTCTAAACTAATAGGTGTGGATTATTTTACTATGGATGGGTATTTCCTAATTTTCTACACTATCATAGAATGTAGAGGAAAAAACTAAACTAACATCCATGTGTGTTCTTCGACTACATGTTAACCACAAGAATGTGCTTAGAAATAATACCTTTTCATGCCATGCCAAGAAGGTAATTTTACAACATGTGAAATTTCATTTCCATGTTCAATATCATGCATTTAGACATAATCTTGAATATGTTATTTTTTTTACTATTTCAGGTTTAAAAAAATAAAATAAAAGGTACATTTAAAATATTTACTAAAAATTTGTTTTAAAATTGTTAGTAAATTTTAAATTGAAATATTTAGAGTGGTTTTATTATTATTTTAATTAATTAATTTTTAAAAAAAATTCTTTAATTGAATTTGATGAACATAAGTATATTTTGTAAGGAGATTGATTTTAATTTAAAATATTTAGGTCTTCTTCTAAAAAAAAATTGATGGCCAATAAATTTATTTAAAACCATTCAACTTAAGACTAGATTAAAAGAATTTTGATCACTAATATTGAATTATTAGCTCAACTAAAATAAACACATTCATCCCAATAGCTTAGAGTAAATTCTTAACATTGCTTACATGATATTTGAGCATTCATATGAAAATAGTTGAGAATGTGAAAAAAATATATTAAGAATGGAAAATCACTAGCTTTCCTCGAAGAACCAATGACTACCCTTTGCTATCTAATCCCCTGTTGTATGCTAGTATTGTTATGGATACTTTTAAATCACATTTTGCGTACAACAAGACTTTCACTTGTGGCAATTTCAATGAACCAAGAATAATATTTCTAGAGGATCCTTCCATACACTCTAAATTTTTGGTCATAATAACTAGTCAAACCTAGTGTTTAATGTGATTTGATCAAACCTAAATACCATAACAATAGGAAAAAAACACTAATTTATTATTTTACTTCAGTAGTTGTTGTCTTGTCTATTGTTGTTTTGTTTAAGGGTATGGATGGTAATGGCATGGCATTCATCATGGCTCCCAATAATTATTTCTTGGGTTTCATAAATTCTTGGTACCTTGGACTCATCATGCCTACAAAAAATTGTCTCCAATCAAACCATATTTTACTACTCAAATTCTATACAATTTATTGTTTCTTTTTAGAGAGAAGTATTATCTTTTTAGAAAAAACTAAGTTTGCACACATTGATATGAATACCCTTGAAAAGAATTTAGAGGGGACATTTTTGGCTTTGGATTATGTTCTACATCCATTTCCACAAGGTTTTAGATTATCAATTTTATCATGGTAGTCTAGAACACCTAACTTGATAAGGGAACATTTCAATATTCACATGGAAACACTTGATTAGAGTTCAAATAATTAACATATCTTTATTTTTCTTTCCTTTTATTCATTCAAAGAATGCAAGACGTCTTACATACATTCTTGGTTATGTTTCTTCCTAAGGGAAGAATAATGTTCAATGATTTTGAGTCATCTTTAGAATTTATTGTTTGGAATATACCATTACCATAGGATATTATACATTGAGGGGGGTGTAATTGTTCATTATTATTCTCTCTTCTTGAAGGTGATATTTCCTCACATGCATTCTTATTCTCACATGTCTAGAGAGAATTGTGTATTTTCCATCTTTAAGAGAAGGGTTTTTCTATTATAGGTTTTGCTCCTTTTCTTTATTTACAAGATATTCATTTGTACATTGTTACCTAACATCGCCATGTAGCTATTATCCACATTTGCATGATTTCATCTTTACAATTTTTCATTATTTGTAGATTTCACTTAGGGGATCTTTGTGTGAATAGGGTATATTACCTAACTAATTTATCTCTTAGGTCATATCACACTTGTTTACTTATTTTTTTACTTAGGGAATTCTTAGGGAATTATCACTTTGTTTCTCAAGTCATAAGATTAAGACACATGTCATAATATTATGTTGTCCTATGGATCACCTTAGACTATATAACCAATGGGTTATAATCTTAATCTAATCAATCATAATGAACCATAATCATGTATACATATAAATAGTTTCTCATGTTTAGTCTTTCTTTTGCTTTCATTCAAGCTCCTACATATTGGGTGGATATCTCCCAAACCAAATATTGCATGGTATAGATGATTCTATACTTCAACTCTTATGCAAGTAAATTTGTTAGAATAAAATAACTAAGTGTTACTATAGAAAGATGTAATAGAAAGATATTATGAAGAGGCATAAATAGGCTTATAAGGGGAAAATAGGAGAGGGGAATTCAAAGCATATATAGGTGAGTGTGATAGAAATATGAATGATATATGTGTGGATGAAATGAGAAGAGAAGATGTATATGGAAATGAGAAAAAAATACATACACAAAAGAATCTATTGCATAGGGATGAGAGATATATCACCCAAGAATATGTTACATGTGTATCAATACTTATGATATAATTTACTATTTTCTTTGAGAAGTATATGACATGAATAAATATAATCTATAAATATTGTACTTATTTTGTGACATATATTATTTTTCTAAGCCTATTACCAATTCCTTCTATTGTATCATATTGGGTTTGACCTTTTTACATGATTTATTAAGAAATTATTTCTATATTTATTATGAACAAGAATATATATTTTAATAAAAAAAATTCTCACTTACCACATATTTTAGAGAAGAATAACATGAATTTTTTTTAGTAAAAAAAACATAATTCTTCACATGAGGGGTATTCTACGGTAAAATATAAAATCAATGGTAAATAAAATGCAAGTAATTTGTAATAGTTTTAGGTTCTTCGCACCATATGGCTTCATCTTAGAATGATTTCACAAAATTTGAGTCTCATGCTATGTCAATTATTTTTGAATATGATGACACTCTTATCAAGACATGTTGAAGCGGCTCTGTTGATGGGAATAAAATATTTTAGAACATTATTTATGTATATTTATTATTAACTAATATTCTATCAATACTCACATTGGTTCAAGAAAAAAGGTTGAGTTCAGTCCAAGTTTAGTGGTTATCAATGGTACAAAATGGTACTACAATATATAAAACAAAGAGAAAACCATTAGTATTAGATTTATCTCTTTTCTCAAATTATTCCTATTCCTCCTTAACTATTCTACTTATCCATTTCAACAAAGTAATTATCACATGAAAATTTAGGCCATCCTAAGTATGTTTATTTACAACAACTCAAACAATAGCCTGCAAGGTTACACATTTGACTTTAGTTCACTATTTCATCATGTTTCTCAATAAAATTTTATTAATGGCAATCACTGGAGATCTTCACATCTTCTAGAATGATTTGAAAATAATTTGGTTGTTCCATATTTTTCTATCCTTCCTTGAGTAGGAATACATATATTTTGAAATTCAGTAATTAACTTTTCAAGTATAGTTGACTATGTTTTCTTTGTAAAAATTCAAGTTATTTTGAGTTTTCTAATAAATTAAAATATTTTATAAATAAATAATCAAGGAAATAATTCAAATATTTATAAATGAACAATGGTGGTATTTAAATCATGATTTTGAGTTGTTTTGCACGATAAAAGAGGTTGAATTGTAGTGCATGATTCCATAAAATCATCAAAAAAATGTTATGGTGGAATGAAAAAGCATGTATTTGAATGAAAGTATAAAGTACATAATGCATTATAAATCTACTATACCTTAGTATTGCATAGAAGCCATTAACTACACTTTTCATATGAAGAATCATATTCTACATTGAGCCTTATAAAGAGTTAATCCTTTTGAAGATTGCAGTAGTAAAAGCCAACAATTAAGCACCTCAATTTTTTTAGATCGACTACATGTACCCACATCACTTTAGGGAAATATAATGTATTATATCCACAATGAAAACCCTGGATATTTTTTGTTATCCAGATGGTGTTAAAGGTTACTTTCTCAAAATTGAGATATTGCAATTTAATTCTAGGATCACCATTACACAAATAAGTATACTATTGATTGTATCATGTATTTTAACATGACTAATTTCAAGACTAATCCTAGTCCATTTTCTTCTAGAGTGAAACTTTAGGCTCAATTTTATTCACAAGTTTGATTGATGGTACCTTTTAGTGATACCTTATTGGAATCCTCATTTATTTTATGGATATACGGCCTAATATTTTGTATGTAATGGAAATGATCTCTTAATTTATGTATGATCATGATGAGCTACATTCAATATATCCAAGAAAATTATCCATTACATTTAGGGTACTCATAGTATTAGGATTCACTATATAGAAAGTAGTGATTTCTAGGGTACAAAATATATATTGGCTAGGTAATTCTTAAGATCATATTTCCTATTTACTTTACAAATTTTTACCTTGTTTAGGTCCTATTTTTTTGGCTGAGCATGAAGTAGTCTACAATTTTTTAATCTTCAAAGAAGGCTAAATATCAGGGGTTATTAATACCACCACTAATACCATTGGGTTTAAGATGTTTTCATTGATTTTAATATCTAACTCACTTAAAAATTAATCATATTTTATGATATTTAAGTGTCACATAGATTTCATGGAACCCAGTCCATCACCATAAAAGTAAGCACTTAGAGGTTCACACACACTACATTTGAGAGATTTTCTATGGACACACCATTGATCTTTGATGCAACTTGCATTTTGAGAAATTTATTTACATCTTTTCTAAACCATTCATAAAAATTAAGTTTCTTTATTCACAAGATTTACTAGGGGTGCAAAAGGCTACTTATTCACAAAATGAATCTATTTTTACATGGGTAGTTCATCATGTTTCATTTGTCATGACCTATCTTTTCACCTACCTAAACTACAATTAAAAGGCATGTTGGAGTAGGTTCCTCTTTTTTATTTAATTGGATATTATGTAATTTCCTATATATTTAGTTTATCTTTCTTATTTTTAGTGCTTGAGTGAGGTAAGGATAGATGACATATTTTTATCAATGTTACTCTTGACTATTTTTAGGTAGTTCAACTTATATTTTTCAATAAGTTGATTTTTCCTCCACTCTTAAAAATGTTTATCCCGTCTTTTTGGCTTGTTATTCATTCACACTATTATCAGCTATCATAATGGTACTTTACTTTTTTAAGAATTTACATATTCTTGTGGGAACTAACATTATTTTTCTATTTGAATCTCATATCATTGTTAGAATATTTATTTTATATTTTTTTTTGCACTATGTTTTGGGTAGATTCAATTTATTTCTAATTCCAACCTTTAGTAGGGGCTTAATTTAAAATTAAAAAATAGAAATTTTACCACACATTGTTTTTACACTTCTAGATCTTACATTAGTTAGTTTGTTGACTATAAAAATGATTTGAGACAATAAAGGATGTAATGAAAAAATAAGAACTAGTCCTTGGGATGTATTCTATTAGGAATAGATTAAGGATCATGTTTTTTGATAAAGTAAGCAACATTTATAGGGTGTTGTACCCTTCACACAGAAAGCCCAATGGGCCAAAAAAGAAGCTAGTTCATACAAAACATGAACTAGGAGAAAAAAATAGAGACAGTTAACTGACAACTATAGAGAAACCAACAAAGATTAGACAACCCCAGCACCATAGGGGACTAATCTGACTCCCTGAATCCAAGACTAGGAAGTTATTTTTCAATGCCAATATTAGAACACACTACATGTACACTAATTAAGACATAAAAGCAATCTAATCAAAGTGAGTATAAAATTATAGGAAAAGATATAAAATATATAATTTTTACCTTCACAAATTCAATTTAATTGACATTTATTTCTACATTAAATGATATTTGCCATCAAAATGATTGTTGGTCAAGTAAATTAGATAAATTATTTTAAAATAAAAATTTATAAACATTAGACAATAGTGGCATACTGTGATGGTTAAGTTGTGTTCTTATTCTTCTCATCAAGGTTCAAACCCCATTGGGGTGTAATTGTTGAGAATTTATATTAGAAATGAGGTCCCTAATTTGTGACCTCTCTAACTCATAGGTCTAAGTCAAAAGCATTTACCCCTCAAAACAATTTAAAAATTTATTAACACTACAATAACAACCAAAAAATTATATTGATTTTAAAAAAATATATCTTAAGTTCATTATAACCATCTAAAATATCCTTTTCAATTTTACTTAATTATATATTTCATTCTTATTCTCTTTTAATTTATAATAAAAACAAATAAAATATATTCTTTAATAATATTTATAATTTTACAATAAAATAATAATAATAATTATTCAAATAAACATTTTTAAAAAATGAAATATTTCACATCTCAAATTTAAAATATTATATATATTCTTGAAACAATGAATATTTTCAATATTATATATATTTTTAGAAAACAATGTTACTATGGAAAGAAACAAAAAATTAAAAAATCACCTATATGTATAATCTAGACAAGTAATAATATCATTAAGAATAAATAATAATGACATTGCTATCAAAACCATATATTTCCACAATCTATTAAAATATGTTATAATATTTCATATTAATAAGAAAGTAAATTTAAAAAGAAAATGATCTAATTTGTGTTGAATGTTTTCATAAATAAGGACTATTAATTTATGCTCTATATATAAATTTAAATATAGGTCGATTTCAAAAAAAAATTTAAAATATTAATATGCAAATATAATTTTTATTCATTTGGAGTGTAACAATGCCTATGATTTTGTGCTCTCCTAGAATCCTATTTGCAACAAGTTTCCTCATATAAGAGGAAAACACATTGGGAAGAACTTAATTTTCTACACTTTTTCTAAATAAAGAAGTGTTCGCATAGAAAGAAAATTCGAAAGAAACTTAGTCAATTCATGCATGTTCTTGGATTTTCACTTTTCATCTTCTACACGCTAACCACATGAAAATATAATGAAGGGAGAGGTGTATGTGGGTTTTCGCATCCACAAGTGTTGGATAATAAAGAAAAAATATTGCCTTATGAAAGAAATAAAGCAATTAAAAAAACAATAATGTAAGCAATAAAAGAGTTAGGTTTTTTTTTTAAGATTATTTCTCTAAGCAATAAGAACACTGATATTTTGCTTCATGGATGTTTCTTTGAAATATTATCAACGTTTTAACACATAGATCTATGTCTTGTCTAGTTTTATATTATTCCATTTTATTTTCTTCATTATTTTTTTGCAACTCACTTGTGCTACAATATTATATTTAAGTTTGTGGGTTTTATATTTCCACAACAAGTGGTATCAAAACAGTTATTTTTTCAGCGTTTGTGTTAGAGTTTGGTGTTTTGTTTTGTAGCATCAAATGGCAAAGGTTTCAAATGCAAGGTTCAAGATGGAGAAAGTCAATGGGAAGAATAAGTTTGAGCTATGGAAGCTCAAGATGCATGATTTGTTACTGCAACAAGGTGTTGGTAGGAAAGTTAAAGAAATTTGCAAATATAACTAATGAGGATTGGGAGGATCTAGATACAATATTTCTTAGCACAATTTAATTGAGTTTAGTAGATGATGTTCTTTTGAATATTATTGGAGAGGAAACAACAACGCGATTATGGAGTAGAATGGGTAGTCTTTATATGACAAAATCCTTGTCAAATCAGATCTACTTGAAGAAGCAGTTGAATAGTTTGTGAATGAAATAAGGTATTAAAATTGATAATGAAGACAAGACAGTTACCCTATTGTGTGCATTGTGTAATCCTTGGAATCACATAGTCACTTCCATTAGCTTTCGCATAACTAATACTCTTGAATACAATTTTGTTATGAAAGTTTTTTGTCTAAAGAAGTGAGGAGGAAATCTAACATAAAAACTTCCACACAAAAAGAAATTGTGGCTAGAGATTATTCAATAGAAAAAGAGGAAGATTCAAAAGGTGTTAGAGTGAATAATTTATCTATTCACTATACTTAAGTGTACTTGAGCTGATGAGGTTAGACACATCTTTCCTAACCGAATGTGAAACCTTTTAGGCCTCTAGAGTTCACCAAGCTATTTGGTAAATTTTATGTGCTACCTTTTTGAGGTTGGACGAGTTTTCATCTCACCTCAAAGGTCACTCAACACTTGGCATCAAAGTTGATGACTTGGTCAAATAGGTTGTTTGTTTGCACATTCCTAATGATCCTATAGTTGACACCTATAGGACACTTGTCTACTCATTTGTGCCGGTTCATGGAACACTTGTCAATTCATATCATACGTGGATTGCCTCTTCGTTGTCTATATATGCAAGACTTTGTACTCATTATTGTTCACTTGTGTTTGTTCTTTATTTCCATAATCTCCTATTTCTTATACGGTATCAAAACATAGAGGGGGTTAGTTTCAGGCCATAAAATGAACTTTATTGTATCTAGGTAGTCTTGTTGTTGTTTGTGTTCCAATAATTTTTAGGCGAATATATACAGCTTGTACATGACCCCGTCATCATGCCTTTGTTATTGCCATTCGCTGCTGCAAAGGGTTTTACTGCAAAAAAAAATCTGAGAAATCCTCAAATGTGAGGAGTTTGCTAGAGAATACATTTATGGAAGGAAATTTGACTGATGATGGATTTGTGTGAGATTAGTGTTTGCAGCCCTACGCACCTCTTGTGACTGGCTTTTAGATCCCTACGTAGCTGATTTGATTTTGACTGAGTGATTGGTGGCCTTTTTTGGGCGTTTTTGGTCTGTGAGGTGTTTGGGGCATACAGGCTATTCATTCCCACGGTCTTCGACTCTCACGTACAGTGACCATTGTTGATGACTTGACTACACCCATTCTGCTCACAAGCGATTTAGCCCATCGCACTTGCGACACACGCGAAAGCAGCGAAGGTACCGAGGCTACAGATGCAATTTGTGGTGGAGGCATGAGATTTTGGATGCCAAAGGTGAATGTGGGTGTGACCATAACCACGTGAAGCCTGTGCATTTGGCATAGCCCATACCCATGTTTAAATTGGAAACATCATCTCAACCTCCATGGAATTGGCAAGCTGCACCATCATTTGGCATTTTAAAGAGGGGTCAGCTCATTTGGCACATCTTCCTGGTGATTCACTAATCTTCCTGTGAGTGAAGAGGTCGTGAGAGCTGGGTGCATGATGACAGGAAACTCCTCATCGTGAGCATTTGAATTTGTGGCATAGGTGTGAAGGTAGGCAAGGGGCGTGGCTCTCTCAGCATGAAGATTGGCTCTAGAGCATTTGCAAACACCTCATACATCTACGGCATGAACAGTTAGGCGGAAACATGGAACACATTCACCCTCAGCCATGCCCTCAGCCATGTGAAACCTGTAGGTCCGTTCCCTTCTCTGCCTGGCTGATTCAATTTCTGGTGAGTTGGAAGGTAGCCCTCGGTGATTGGGAGAGATAGCGCTTTTGATACCAATCGGGCTGTAAATCGCTTGAGATTATAGGAGTTTTAAAAAGTCATGAGCATTTGGTCATTATCACTACAAGCGGCTTTGACAATGGAGAAAATTGCTTGATGTTATGCGAATTTGAAGCAGCAAACTCCTACTCATCAACGTCTTCATTCAAGATTTGGTGGGCTTGGTGTATCATGGCTCATAGAGCCTCCATTATCTCTGTGTTCCCAACATTGGTGGCCTCTAGTTTGGACTCTCACGTAGCCTGCTGCTATCCTTCAACATATCGACCGACCCTTAGCAGGATTCCTGCACAATCGACCACTCCATAGAAAATCCGATCCTTGGGTTACATTTAGCATTTATCGTATGCTATTTTTTTCTTCCATTTGTTGTTAGCTTTTAATTCAATTTGTTAGCAGTTATTGTCACTAACCATTAAAGGTTAGAAGCATTCCATCAAATTACTAACATTTTATGGTAATCGACTTTGTATCAGCTAACATTTTATGCTAATATTGATCTCTAGTGCCTAGATTAAATCATCTAGATATCTCTTAAGAGCATAAGGGGGTAATCTTTTTTTCATTTTTACATAAAAATTTCTAAGAAGATTGAAATTTCTAAAGTGCATAGTTGATGGGGGTTTTCATTTTAAGTTTATTATCTGTTTTTTTAGGTTTGTAAGGCATATGCCTTCATTGCTACCTCATGACAATAAACTTGTAAGAACTCATAATTGTAAATGTGAGCTTGTAAATGCACTCACATAAAGTGCCACAAAACTGAATGTGTGCTCCACGTCGAGAAAATTTGTACTTATGGTGAATTATAAAGTGTAATGGGGGATTGTGTAGAGCTTCGATTAGTCATCACAGTTGTGGATCCTCACGTTTCTCAACACATGGTGTGTCTTGCCTCATTTTTCCATCACAACAATGGATCCTTGTGATTCTTACCTCATGTGTGTGTGCCTTGTTGAATACCCTTTTCCAGTTTCTTGTACATCCTTACAATTGCACATTCGTATGCCCGACTTCAAGTGGTTTTCTTGTATCTCTTAGAATTAAGGGGGGACTATGATAGTGTTATGTGGATGCTTATTTCAATGAAGCCGTGCGGGAATCTCCTTTTTGGGATGTTTTATGAACCTTCTATGTCGTTCTCTCATATGGGGAATTATTTTAGTGGATCATATTTTTTGAGATTCTAGTACTTCTTAACTCAATACTATCTGTATTTTTCACTTTATAGGTTTTGATTGACTTTGTGTACATGGTTGAGTAGTTTTCCTATGTTCACTCATGTAGTTTTTGTATCTCTTATCTCGATCGACATTTCTTTGAGATTCAATGATTACAACAAACACTAGTTTCTTCAACTGCAAATTTGACAACTTCTACATGCTTCGGGAGTTCTTCATCATGTTCCTATCATCAAGGGACATCTTCTCAGAAGGTCTTAAATCTTTCTAATATCTTTTTTTGAGAGGAGTTTTGTTCCCACTTGGTTTTCTCCTTTTTCTTAATTTCTAAGAGAATGCATTGTTGATGGGTACCTAACATGCCCTCGTAGCCAAGACCCATTTATATATATTTTCACCTATTTTATCTCCCCAAGTATCACTTAAGGGGAGGTGTTAGAGTGAATAATTTATCTATTCACTATACGTAAGTGAATTTAGGCTCAAGAGGTTAGACAACATCTTGTCTAATCAAATGTGCAACCTTTTAGGCCTCCAAAGGTTACCAAGTTATTTAGTAAACCTCATGTGCTACCTTTTTAAGGTTGAAAAACTATCCATCTCACCTCAAAGGTAACTCAACACTTGACATTAAGGTTGTTGACTTCATCAAATAGGTTGTTAGTTTACAGATTCCTAGTGATCCTAAGGCTAACACCTATAGGACACTTGTCTACTCATTTGTGCCACTTCATCAGACTCTATTAAATTCAAATCATAGGTGGATTGCCTCTACCTTGCCTATATATGCAAGGCTTTTTACTTATTATAATTTAGGTTGACCAAATGCAATATTTGCATTGTTCACTTGTGCTTGTCCTTTATCTCCATGGTCTCATATTTTTTATAAGAAGTACATCAAAATCTAAGTCAAAAGGAAAAGAGGGTAAGGAAAATGTGCATACTACAATAAATTAGGGCATCTCAAGAAAGATTGTTGGAGGAGGAAAGAAGACAATGATGAATAAAAAACACAACCAAATCTAGTTGAGTCAAGTTTACGTATGGTTGATGAAGTATTATCTATTTGTAATTTCTTATAGTATCATGATGAATTTGGTTATTTGATTTTGGTTCTTCTAATCACATGTGGCTACATAGGAATTGGTTTTCTTCTTACCAGGCTATTGACAACAGTGTTATTCTTAAGTGAAATATTTTTTCTTATAAGACTGTTGGGATTGGGAGCATTAAGCTTAAATTTTTTCATAGTATTATGATGACAGATATCAAAACTCAAAATTAATTTAGATGCCAAGGTGGATCAATGAAAGTGTCGAAGGGCATTTTGGTGGTCATGAAGGCTACAAGTATTAGAAAACTTTACAAGTTTGAAGGGAGTATTGGAATAAATAAATGAACTATTGTATCTAAGGAAACACATGAATCTGCTCATTTATGGCATCAATGACTGGGTCATATGAGTGAGAAAGGGTTGAAGATACCACTACATTGTAAGTTACTTCCATTTCTAAAATATTTGAATTTTATTTTCTGCAAACATTACACTTATGTGAAGCAATCTAGACATAATTTTAAAGTGAGTAGTCATACAAGTAATGGTAATCTAGATTATATTTATTGTCATTTTTTTGGGCATACTAAATTGGACCCTAGATCCAAGAAATATACTTTTTTTGGTTATGGTGATGGAATTAAGGGATAAATATTGTAGGATCCTACTACCCATAAAATCATCATTAGAAGAGATTTAGTATTGATGAATCTCCTCTCATGAAATTATATATAGTAGAAGTTGAAATGAAATAGGAAAAATTACCACAACATCAACAAATTGAATTGGAAACTCATCCATCTACAAAAAGTAGGGAGTAAGAAGAAGCTTCTACAAGAAGAAGATAAGGATATAAAAAATCTATAGGAAAACATGGAAATTCCACAACAAGATCTAAGGAGATTTACATTGTAACATGTCCAATGTTCTACTAAAAACATTTTCTAAATTTTTACCCACAAGTGGATAATTTACAATGCCATCGCATAGCAATAATTTTTTTCTTTTCAGAAACAAAGATAACATGCACATTTGAAATAAACACTATTCCATACTTCCATCACATTACATTGTAATATCACAATCTCTCGAATGTATAGATTTCATATTGAATAATTTGAAGTTTAACTCTAAATGTTTACATTCTTCCATATAAATGGATACAAGAATAGATACATAGCTCCTTTGAGATTACTAGTGGTAGAAATACATATGGTTTGAGTAGCCCCCCTTACAAATCTTGGTGATCATTTGATAAAGAGAAGCATCACTCAAGTGCTTTTCCACAAACCATGAACTCACTATAGTCCCCTGGACATATACCTAACTAGTAAGATGGCCCTTCCTTCGACAAAGAGATTGGTTTGGTAAACTCATAAATTACTTGGCCTTTCCTAAGCATTGTGAAGTGTCCTACATAAAAATATATTTCCCATACAGTGGCTACAACCTATGTGTATGACAATCCCAAACTAGCATGCATAACTGGATCACTATGAACTGATAGTGTAGACAGTAGCAACCTACACTACTTAGGTCAAATATTCAGCACCTAGATTTCAAGTGAGAGTCATCTCGTTCACCACAATAATTTTTCTATTTGTATAGACCGCACATATTCCATGCATAGGCTATCCCCTTCATTGGATTATCCTAATCCTAGAAATAATCTATATTCTTTTCAAGTTTACTAAGGCATTTCAGCTACAGTAATTCAACTAATTCAAAGTAACTCCATCTTTACCAATTAGCCATATGGATAAACATAACATAACATAAATAAATGAATCTATTTCAAAAGTACAATCTTAATAGTTAAATTCTTCATTCAAGAGTGTAATCTCAATAATAAATGACTCCCATAAAAATTATAATGCTATCAATAAATGAATTCATTCAAAAGTGTAATCTTCAACAACCAAAAGTATAATATTCAACAATAAATGATCTCATCAAAAGTATGACCTTGAACATTAGGTGACTCCAAACAAAGATAAAATCAATAATCATTGATCAATCTAATCATATAGTTTAATCTCATCCTATATGATTTAAGCAAAAATAAAGAAAATAAACAAGCTCACCAAGTAGGTTAACCTCAACCTAGGGTTTCAATCAATATTGATGTACAATAACGATTAGGTGATCATTCAAGTAGGGATTAACATTATGGTTTGCCTAACGCTGCATCCTATCAATGACGAGATGTCTTTCATACCACCATTATTGTTGTATTGCTAACTTCATTATTCCAAAGGTTTACCTAGTATTATAATCTAACCTCTAGACAACGATGTAAACCACATTTTAGATTTTTATTCCACATATGTATAGTATAGACTAACCAGGTATAATCTAAATGGGAACTTCATCATATATTTTCTCATATAAGGTGTATAAAAGTATTAACCCAATATGATAGGATTTCTCAAAAAAGTAACAAACAAGATCGTGCAAGCATAAAAAAGCATCATAACATACTGAAAACCATTCTTTCTAACATAGCAATTAAATTTATTTAAACTTTCCAACATAAAGACAAAGTTATAGATAATAGTTTTCTTTCTAACATAGCAATTAAATTTATTTAAACTTTCCAACATAAAGACAAAGTTATAGATAATAGCATTCTTGATAAAAGATCTGATTGATTATTCCTCTCGCGTAGCTTAACGACTCTAGCTTTCTTGAATCTTTATCCAAAAATCAACCTCCTCTAGCCTATCACTAGTTCTCTAAGTAAAACCCAATGTGAAACGACATTACAACTCTCAACCTCACAACTCATAACTCACTTTGCACTAAATTATAGTAGAATAAAACACAAAAAATAGATTGACAAGTGATGCTTTTGGAAGAATAAGAATCTCATTTTATACTAATTTATGAGAAACCGAAGCAAACAAACAAATAAGTATTTCTGCCACATTTCTTCCTCATACAACAACTCCCTCACAGGTTTGCGACAATTTCATGGTTGCATCAACTTATTATTTGGGGCAGCAAGCTAAAAATAGGTTTCCTAATACAAATTTCATTTCAAAATAATGCAATGTTTACAGTTGACTGATTCAAAATACTTATTTTTAGGCTTATATGAAGTCATGGACTTATTTTGCATTATAGCCTCTACTAAATATGGCACCACATCTTTGCTTTGGTGCCACCTTCTCAAGCGTGTCCTTTTGACTTATTATTTGCTTCACAAAACATTTATTTCCCCCCTTAAGTGTTTAATACGGCTGCAATACTTCATACGTGCTTTGTTTCAATGTTTGACTTGGTCACTAATTACTTTATGCGCTGGTTGTAGCTTTCAAACCTTGGTTAATATTACTATCATATTTACAAATGGTTGATGCAAACACCCATGCGCCTTGCTAGCAGATCTATCCATGTGCTATAGAGTCTTCCCTCTTGTGCACAGATTTAGCAAAAGTTTAAGTATATGGGACAGCATTGCACTTATCTATTCTTTTATGCGCCCTAAAAGACTCATTTCTGTGCTGGTTTAAATCTACATATTTCTAGCTTTTATGTATCCTTTCCATATACTCACGCCTTGTTAATATATTGACTTGGTCTTCAAGTCTATGCACATTATGTGCAGTCTCTAAACTTTAATTATAATTAACATATACAATGCTTTGTATTGCAAAGTATTTCCAATATAAAGAAATATATGCGAGTGCTTACAATATAGTGCTAAGCTCATTTACAAGACATTAAATATATCAATCGATATATTTATATCAATGAAAAATTCTTACATTTTAATCAATATATATTTAAATTGTATCATAGTATATATAGAGGTATATATATATTAATGCATATATTTATATATTATTGTACACATCTAGAAATGGTCACGGTTTATCGAACCTGTTAATTAATTAAATATAAATTATTTAATTAATATTTTCTTAAGTCATTTACATATAAATAAATTTAATTATTTATTTATATTGTTCATTTTTCAATTCTGCTAATTTAATTAAATAAATAAAGTTTATTTAATTAATGCTATCTTCTTCTTAATTAATTAAATAGATTTTACAATTTATTTACATTAATTATCACAAGTTTAAATTCTAAATTTAAATGATATTCTTCTCTCCACATTTAATTAAATATTTTCGATATTTAATTAAAACATATTTACAAATTTCTCATTCTTCCCACAAAATTAAATATTTCAAATATTTAATTAAAAAGTTTTTTTCTCTTCTCACATAATTAAATATTTGCAATATTCAATTAAATGCCTTTTTATTTCTCTCACACATAATTAAATATTTATTTATTTAATTATGAGAGACACCTTTCAATTGTCTTTTCATTTTCCATCTGTCTCTCATAATTCCACCTCCTTTTCGAATTCTCGATCTCTCACCATTCATTTCAATAGGTTTGAACTCAACCGTCGATCTTGGCCAATTGAATTCCTACCTTCAAAAATTTATAAATACAACCCTCTCATGAGTTGAAAAAAACCTTGAATCTCAGAATTTCATGCGTAGTTACTATAGCCACATCTTAGCATTAATTAGCATTTCAATTCAATAGCTTAATCTTTTAGCAATGCATATGCATTTTTAGTAATCTCATTCTCTCAAGCTATCATTCTGCAAGCTGCTATTTTATACAACTGAGAGCAAACATCTTGAAATGAATCCTTGGAGATAGAGGACAATGAGACAAATTTGAAGAAGTTGTGGTTTAGAGTTTGCATTTTGCTTTCCTTAATTAGTTTCTTTAATCTAATGTTTCATTGGTGTACTAGTTTAGATTCAATTTGATTTACACATTCTAACGTACACATTTCTGGCACCCACCGTGGGGCCAGGCCCCGCATTTAATTTTTCTTTTTGTAGATTTTTTTGGTAGGTGACAGACAAAAATCATGTTTTGGCACATACGAGGACTGTTTCGGTGCATTTACGAGATCTTTCGGCGCATACATGACCTATTTCGGCGCATACATGAACTCTTTCGGTGCATAGACACTTTGTTTTGACGCATCCCTATGAGATCTTTCGGTGCATACATAACCTGTTTCGGTGCATACAATTGTAAAAAATTTAAAATTTTGATTCCGACGCAATCCGCGGATAAGATTTTTATAATGTTATTTTTAATAGAATGAACCAATCCTAGGGTAAACACTTAAATCTTAATTAACCAATCCTAGGATAGTCACCAAACATAATTTTATTTTGGTTAAAATGAATCCCATGTTTTTAATGAAGCAACATCTTCACTTATAATAGAAAATTTGTCAATTTGGGATTTAAAATTGAACCATTATTGTTTGCTGTGATTGTGGGTAATAGGTCTATGCTCTCCCCTTAATTGGGTGATCAAAATACTAGACTTACATTTTATTTTCTACAATTTAATTCTTTATTACATCCTTTAGAAGGCCTACTCTTGTGGGAAAAAGTACTCATCCAAGAGGAATGACCTAAGTGGGAACACATAAAGCCAAGGTTTCCAACCCACTTTAATCAAAAGCAAGTTGTTGATGAAAATCCAACTTGATAGTAGTGCGTAGGATAACCATCCACAAAACCTTTCTTCTAAAGGTTGGGAGGTCTCTCGAGGGAGAATATCTATTTGCCACACTGAATGGATACCCTTTCTACGAATCATGGTGTAGAAAGCCAACCGTGTCAGTATCCAAACATCATTTTAATCACGGTGCAAGGGGAGGGAAGAATTTGCCCCCAAGACACTCACCATATAGTCGCCATGGATTGTTTGTTCAAGAGATTCAGTATCCACTTTTGTCACTTTGAGTATGCACCTGGAAAAGACAAAAACACGAGTGCCCTCTAGGGGGTGACAAGGCTGTGTGAGTCAACACGATTTTAAGTTGTGGGTTGTGATTACTATGATGACCTATTTGACAAATTAAGAGTGAGTCTGACTGAATTGCTTTTTTTTTTTAAAAACCTGTGGAAATCTCAAGAACATACACTCTTTGTTTAGATTTTAGGATTAACAAAATAATTGTCCGCTTCTATGTTGTGTTTTTCACATTTAAATCAGATTAAGATCATCCAAAACACGAAAATTTTATCAAACTATCAAAACATGTCGGTCCTAGAAGTAATTTAGCACATCTGTACTCTATTTCAGTGCATCCGTGCTCTGTTTTAGTGCATCTCTGCTCTATTTCAGCGCATCTATGCTCTATTTCGGTGCATTTGTGCTCTGTTTTCGCGCATTTGTGCTCTGTTTCAGTGCATCTGTGCTCTATTTTGGCGCATCTATTTTCTGAGTCTAGGTGATTTTATGGCTTTGAGAAATCAAGTCTTATCGGTCTAGTTTTTCCCATGCTCAAAGTTTGGAAGTCTACAACATTTGCTAAGAAGTCCTTAGAAAGAAAGATTAGAAAGCCCAAGAAGTCTCTCAATTATAAGAAAGTATTGAAGAAGAGGAAATTTCTATATCGAAGTCAAAAGGTTCTGCTTAAACACAGAACCTTTATTCATTGATATCACAACTATATTACAGGTTTCACTGACGATTATGTTGTAGAACCTTTATACTCAAGAGCTTTCTTTCAAAGAAGAGCCCTCTCTCAAAGGCATAACCACAATTAGCGTATTCATCCTTCTTATATTCCCCAACCTGCAATCACGTACGCTACTCGTCCAAATCAAATTCTGCAATAGAGAACTCAAGCACATTGGGCATCTATTAAAATTCATCTATCTACAAAGCTAAGATCAAACTTCACAAAGTGCAAAATCATCTTTATTTTCGATCTTTGGTTTAATTCCCACAAATAGGATTTTCATCCTTTCAAACAAGGAATCATGAGCTAAAGATTAAAAATCTATTAAGTCATAGAATCTTCATTCTATCCTGACTTTCATCACCATTGCACTATTTCATTCCTTTGATCAAAGTTAGTAGGATTTGTGTAAAGCTTATGCCTGTTACCACGAGATCTCGAAAGCACATAGAAAAAGATGAAAGTACAGTGAGCAAAATGGGTGATAATAGTGAGAGGGAGGAAAATCCCTTTAACACTTTAAATACTGAGGAATTAACGGAAGAGAAACTTCAAGAAGCGGAACAAGATCCTTAATTCCATACTCCTATGGAAAGGATTTTAGAAAGAAACAAGGAAATATACTTTCTTTCTCTAGCTATTCAAGGAGCTAAGTTACCTACCGATTTTGACACAGAAGGGATTAAAGAAAATCCTGAAACCCCTCTTAATGATTTTAGTGCCCTTACTCAAGAGATCAAAGAATTACAAGGGAAAATAAAAGAAATGCAAGGGGGAGCACCAAAGGAGTATGTTTTGGAGGAAATATGTCCTTATCCATTCGATAGAAATCTTCGAATGATTCCGTTTCCAAAACATTGCGAAATCCCTAAGTTTGATAGGTATAATGGGAAAACCGACCCCATTGAGCATGTAAGGGATTTCCGAAATATGAGCTTAGAATTCGCTCATGAAGACACCTACTTAATGTGGTTGTTTCCACGAAGTCTGGGTGGACAATCCATGGAGTGGCTTTCAAAGATCACTCCCCCCATCGAAACCTTTGAAGAGTTGATAAATAAGTTCATATCACAATACTCTTACAACATCCAACACCAGATAACCATGCTTCATCTTTGTAAGATAAAACAAAAGGTAGGGGAATCTTTCACTACATGTTTGCATATATATATAGAGGTATATATATATTAATGCATATATTTATATATTATTGTACACATCTAAAAATGGTCACGGTTTATCGAACATGTTAATTAATTAAATATAAATTATTTAATTAATATTTTCTTAAGTCATTTACATATAAATAAATTTAATTATTTATTTATATTGTTCATTTTTCAATTCTGCTAATTTAATTAAATAAATAAAGTTTATTTAATTAATGCTATCTTCTTCTTAATTAATTAAATAGATTTTACAATTTATTTACATTAATTATCACAAGTTTAAATTCTAAATTTAAATGATATTCTTCTCTCCACATTTAATTAAATATTTTCGATATTTAATTAAAACATATTTACAAATTTCTCATTCTTCCCACAAAATTAAATATTTCAAATATTTAATTAAATTTTTTTTTTCTCTTCTCACATAATTAAATATTTGCAATATTCAATTAAATGCCTTTTTATTTCTCTCACACATAATTAAATATTTATTTATTTAATTATGAGAGACACCTTTCAATTGTCTCTTCATTTTCCATCTGTCTCTCAGAATTCCACCTCCTTTTTGAATTCTCGATCTCTCACCGTTCATTTCAACAGGCTTGAACTCAACCGTCGATCTTGGCCAATTGAATTCCTACCTTCAAATATCTATAAATACAACCGTCTCATGAGTTGAAATAAATCTTGAATCTCAAATTTTCATGCGTAGTTACTATAGTCACATCTTAGCATTAATTAGCATTTCAATTCAATAGCTTAATCTTTTAGCAATGCATATTAATTTTTAGTAATCTCATTCTTTCAAGCTGCCATTCTACAAACTGTTGTTTTATACAACTGAGAGCAAACATCTTGAAATGAATCCTTGGAGATAGAGGACAATGGGACGAATTTGAAGAAGCTATGGTTTAGAGTTTGCATTTTTCTTTCCTTAATTAGTTTATTTAATCTAATGTTTCATTGGTGTACTAGTTTAGATTCAATTTGATTTACACATTCTAAAGTACACAATTATTATATAATGATGATTATTAATTTAATTGATTGGCATTCAATTATGTATTTAAGTAATTATATATATGTATATACATTTATATGTATACTAATATATAAGTATATTTGTTTACATGAATGTAATAATATACTTATATATTAATATATCTATATTTTCATATAAATATATAATTACTTTAATATCAAACCCATGCACATATAACCACCTTACATATTTATCGATTGATGTAGATATATGTTTGGAGTGCATGCAGATATATGTATATGTCACATTTATCCATTCAATTATCCCATGTATATGGGTTATCGAGGACACACACACACACACACACACACACATATATATATATGTACATTACAGACATATACCTTATCGATTAGCACCCAAGTATGAAGACATGAAGAAGAAGAAGAACCTTCTATTCAACATAAAGACTCAATCACGAAACCCCAATCATGAACATCCATAGAACAAGATCATAACTTCTTCTAAATCATGCACAAACAAGATTGAATGTTACTTACATGATTCTGCAAACTAACCCTAAACCCTAAACCCTACTTGACCAACTAGGGTGTGAGTGTTGTGATTACTCAGTCAGGCTTATTTAGGGTTACCGGACCAAGTTCCTCTCCTAAGTGATACTTCCCCTCTCTTTCGGAGGCTCAAACCTGTTCATGCATTCACATTAGTATAGTAGTTATCTGTTCACATGAAATTTATTAATATCATAGATCATTTGCATCATTAAAGCACTAGTGTATCCATATCGCTATACATATTCATTCATTGTATTTTCCATCAATATAAAACATAATTATTCCTTCAAAACCAATAATATTGTAATGCATATTCAATATTCCACTCCCCTACTAAACATATCAAAGTTCTGATCAAGAATTATCATCATATTTACTTACAACATTAAAGTAATTCGATAATTAAGAGATGGGGTGTAACATACTTCCCCCCTTGGGAATCATCATCTTTGATGATTTAAAGCACTTAAAAATATAGGTGAAGTCAAATAATGGTTTTACTTTCCCTTATCCAATCAATGCAAGAAATAAATATATTATTGATCAATATTTCCTTATAGCACAACCCCTGGGAATCTCATCCTTTTGGAACCTTGCACTTGTGTCACTGAACTAACATACGGAAAGTACTAGTGTTCTTCATGCACACCTTCCCTTTAAATATCTATATATCATAATTATATTAACTCATTTGTACTTTATAAGTACAATAGTGACCATATCATATATGTCACCTATACCCCAGTGATTGGAAAACATATTCCCATTGACTAAAACAATTATCCTTAGTGTAACCCAAACAAAAGAGGAATTTTGGTGTATTGTAGACTACACCATGGGTCCCATCCTTTCTTTGGTATTTACACCATTAAAGAACTCAAAATCTAAGACCATCCATTACTAACACAACCATCTACCTTAAGCATTCTAATACTGCTTCATAATTTTAAGCTTTGTGTCAATAATTTTTCCTTTATCCTTTGATCTATTATTCCAATTATGACAATATTTCCAATCTATGGTTAATCCTATTCCCTAGCTTCTCCTAGATTTTAGGAATTCAACCCTCCTTCCCATATAACGTTTCAAAGAATTCTTATTTAAATGAAAGAAATTATCGTAAAGGAATTCACACATCTTCCAAGATTTGGTTTAACCCTTCTACCTATCTAGGTGACTCAAAGTAATAAGTTGAGAATTGATTCAATTGAATTTTTCATAATATGATCATGTTTTACACAAAATCTTAACATTACTTGCTTGTTCCCATATGAGATTACCTTCTCAAGAGCATTAAGTGACTACTTCACATTGTATGTTGTTTAGTACCAGTGAGTACCTATAAATCATTTTTTTTTCCAATCAAAATTGGTTACCTTGGAAAGTCTATCCACCATAACATTATTTTAGTTCTATCGACATTGAAATATCAATTTGTTCTAATGATCTACCACTACGTCATTGGAATTTCATAAAAGTGTACAAGTCCTGTCGATGATGACATCCTATCTTCATCCTTTGAGTTTCTGGACAACAACTTGTAGCATCTTGCTCTATCCCTTTCCATATTATAGTGGTTTCCCATTCGTGAAATAATTTTTTCATCACTATGTGTCTGAAGTATGTCATTCAATCTTTTAATCTTCCAAAATTTTGGTACATAGGTTCTCTTCCAATTCATTATAGTCCATCCCAATTAAGTGAAAAACTCTTCCATGGACTTATGCCACATTTGATTCATGAAATATAATAATTAAATATTTTTATGGAGATAAAATTTGTTCCTCCTACAACATCCATATCTTGGCTTTCTTTCATCTTTTGAGTATGTGCAGGATCATCATGGAAAAAATAGGCCCTTAAGTGGCAATAAAATTCAGAAAATCAGAGTTAGGCAGCTTGATGTAAAAATTTGAATAAGTTATCTATATTATTTCAAAAATATGTAAGAATAGAATCTATAGAAAATTGAATGTAGTTTCTAAACTACTAGGTTTATTTTTGTTTTTAAATCTATTTGGTGAAAATTTAAAAATTCAATGCAGTAGTACTTAAATTTCAGGGAAAAAATAAGTAGGTGTCTGTCTGACCTCCCTAACCACAATAAAATGATAATATTTTTTTATAAGATTTTATATATAAGTAGGGGACTCATTTCCCAATGTGATGCATATTTTTTATATATAAGTAGGGGACTCATGTCTCGATGTGATGTCAAAAATTCATGAAATTCATTTTTTTTAATCCTATAGTATGTGAAGGATAGAATGTGATGCATGTTTCGGAT
The DNA here is from genome assembly GCA_007115665.2 of Sequoiadendron giganteum. NCBI lineage: Eukaryota > Viridiplantae > Streptophyta > Pinopsida > Cupressales > Cupressaceae > Sequoiadendron > Sequoiadendron giganteum. The sequence goes on along the minus strand of CM021104.1, from coordinate 112,339,082 downwards.
TCAAAAAATGTGATACCTGTTACCAATTTTTAGCATCTTGCTAAAAGTTAGTATTGATATGAGCAGTTACTTGCTGGGGTACAATTTTTTTTATTAGAAAGTCATTCAACCAAGCTTTGTTCCAAGAATGAAGGTATGTTTAAGAACGATTTGCAAAATCATTCAACAGTTTAGCCTAAACTGGTTGAACAGTTCAACAAAGCAAAAGAATCAAACAATTTTCATTCAAGGAGAAATGTTCAGGTTGAAACTTTCATTTTGCAACAGTCAGATTTAGTGAACATTCATTATGATTACGAAAAATGTGTTTCAAAAAAATTACAGTTTTAGTATTCCATTATATAATCAGAAAAAGAACCCATATTGCTAATCATAAACCATTGCATATCCAGAACAATTCATTTATTGGGAAGCATGTTTCTATGATCCCACACAAGCCGTGAGATTAACTTTTTCTCTTTCAATGCATATTGAAAACAGCATATACATGAACAAGCAATGGAAATAAATGAAAGTACATAGAATAAAGGTAACCAGTCATTTCCTGAATGACCAATGTATTCTAGTTTATTGTAGGTTGTCCTGTTTCTTCTGTGTCTTTCACCACTGTTCCCTACAAGAGATGAGGGAAAGGTTAGAGCAATGCTCTATGGAATGGCTGATTATATTCATTATATGCACATTTATCTTATGCATGTATAACTGTTCTTCAAAATGCGTAAAATCAGTCATGCATGCCCTACATATACCAGAAAATCCACCAAACCATCTAATGCATCTGGGGTATGCATTTTGTTTTTAATTTGTTTGTGTCATGTGCAGAAACAGGATATGTAATGTCATTGTTTGTTCATCAGGTTTACAAAATGAGTGGAGCAAAATACGACTCCCACAAGGGTAGAGCCCAGCTCGTAAATATTTTTGTGCAATCTAAATATCATGAAAATCAATTTTATTTTTGTAGAAACTTCCAAGGATTTCTCCATGCCAATAAAAGAGGCCAAATCATCTACTTTAGTAAGCTAATGAACAAGCTCATATCAATGGAGTTTACAATGCTCATCCTTTTTTAAACAAGATATTGTTGGTTCAAGGGAGTAATAGAGATAATGGTTTTTCTTTCTTTTATCAGAATATGGAGAAAATTTACGTTATCTCTATAAAGATAGAATTAGCATAATGAGTAGTTATCATTTATTTTTCAGCATAGTAATAGTTGCTACAATATGACAGAAAAGTAATTTAAAAATAAAAACATTTATATCAACTTCTTCAATGGTAGCGAACTGGCATACATTCCAAATTTATGAAGCATCCCTTCAAGGAACTACAGAGGGAAAAGATAGCCGTGATACCAACAGTAAAAAAAATATATATATTTCTTATGCAACAGAAATACAATTTAGCCTACAAAATCCAGTTGTGCCAACAGTATGTAGAAGAGAAACAACCCTTTGGTATCTCTGAGGGTCCTTTATTCAATAGTCATTTGCAGCAGTAGATACCCTAGTGGATATATATGCAAAATATGTAATTATAAAAGCAGGTGGACTGTCTGATAGGTTGCTTAAAAGAGAGAAAGATCTACATGATTGAAACCTAGATCAGCCGAGCTAAGTTTCTCTTTGAGAAAAGAGTGTATAGCCACGACTGTGTTGTTGTGATGGAGTTAATAAAGGATTGTCACATGGGTGTTGAATACCTAAATAGTAAAATGAAGAGTAGGGTTCCTCATGGCAGCCAACTTATTTAAGAAATAATACCAGCTGTCAAGGTGAGCATCAATAAGAAAAGAAAAACATGCTGCTCAGATACATAAATATCAATGGTGACTAAGTGAATGCATGAGTTCAAGTCATTCTTAAGCTCTCTGAAATCTGTAAATGGTGTCCAGCATTGAAAGCTCAACCAAGGGGTCTCATGACAAATGTATAGAGGAGATATAGTGAGGCCACACCCTTCAAACTGAGAAAACTTTAGAGAAATACATAAAATATTCCCAGTTTTGGCCAAAAAACCATATTTACGAATAGCATTCTTCAGAAAGCTTTCACTATGGTGTCCAACTCAAAAAGAAAAACAAAATGGAGCAGGAATATATCAGAAATATGCCAGGCTGCAACTTGTGAAAGCCTGAAAAGATTTTAAAAGGAAGAAGCCCTATAGAAAATTCCCATGGTGGCCAAGACAGGTAACCACAAGCAGCATAAACAAGCACATACATAGAAAAACATCAGAAAAATCCATGGTCGCGCCTTGTAACAGGCCTCAAAGTCTTTTAAAATCAAAAATACTTCTAGATCTGTAGTAATGGTGAACTCACCATGATTCAAGCTCTCGAAAATCTTCAAGAATGGAGCCCAAGGCACGTCTTCAGCAAGCTTCCAGCAATGGCGCGGCTAGGGTTTCTTGATGGTGGCGGCCTCTCTTCGTCCTCAACAAGTGAATAATGAAATGATTCATTTTAGGGTTAATACCCTAGAGGTGCGATATGGAGAGGCTTTTTCCTTAAGCTTCTTTGAATCTTCATTTCATTAAGCCGTGGGTTCTTGGTTTTTTTATTTTATTTCGATGGATTTTCCATGGTCTTTTATTTCTTTGTTTTTGATTTGGTCGAAAACTTGAGTTTTTTGTAATTATATTCAAAATTGTGGTCTTTATTTAAAATGATTTATAATGAATCATTTTTAAATAAAAGATGTTCATTAAATTCAAATTGAATTCAAAAGTAAAGTCTCGTTTTCATTTGGCATTATGTTCAAAAATTGTAAATCTTTGTTTAAAAGTGATAAATTATAAATCATTTTAAATAAAGATATTTGAAATACAAAAATGAAGTGTCTTTTGACATTTATTTTCAAAGACTTAGTCAGATTGAGAAATCAGTGCCAGCATGTTGGAGCGATTTTAGGGAGTTTGGAGCATGAAATCAGGAGTCTTCCGTCAGTTTTGAATTCCTTTTGACTTGACTTGAGTCAAGGAGTGATTTGAGGCATGGATTTGGAGTTTACTTTCAATTTTGAACCCGATTTGTAGGGGTTATTGCTTGCATATGGATCACCAAGTTGGTGAAATTTGACAACTCTTCTTGGAGTTGGTTGGCATTGCATGCCCTATTTTGGAGGAGAAGATTGACAACACATCAGTTTTTGAAGCCAAATTTCAATTCTGAATTTGGAGATCAATTCTATAAGTCCTTCTCTTCTTTCATTGTTGAAGGGAGTTCTTGGTTTGGAGATTGCAAAGGCAGATGCTTCTCACTTTTGTAACTCATGATTTTTGACAGATGTAATACAGATTCTCATTTTTCCTCAATAGAAGTCTTTTTCCCTTCACCTTCTTTTCTTGTTTTCAGTATTGTTTGTGAATTGCATGATAAAATTTTGTGTTATCCTTTGTTTTATCAAATTCCTTCAATATTGGATGCAATGAATGTTCTGTCATAGTGCAGGTTTATGTTAGTGATCCCTTTTTCTTGCTTCAAAATCTGTGAAAATGTCTTTGTTTTCCTTATCTTTAAGCATTAAAATAATCAGAGCCTTTCATAAATCATTTTTACAGACATAAATCTTTGTGTTGTGAGATTGATTAGCTTTTATTGAGGTTTTTTGTGAGTTCTAACAGCTTTTTGTCAGAAATCCTTATCGTAGGTGTATCACCATTGTTCCATTTTATTTTATTTTAGTTTCTACATTAATCCTTCTTCCCCTTTTCACCTGTCACAAAAATTGGTTTTACAAGGAAATTCAAAGGGAACCAACCGATAATCTGGAGGTTCAATTCATTCCCTAGTTACCCATAACCTCGAAGTGTTCCAATGTGTCAGTAGGTTACTTAAAGTTCATAGCTTTAGCAAGGGTGCAAACTTTAACTGACAACAATACCATTTGAAAGTTATAGATATTTTTCAATCAGCCTATCAATCAAGACTTTAGTCGTAATTCAAATAGAAAATTAATAATAATTATTTATTAAATTCAAAGTAAAGCATAATTTATATTGGTGGAAATCTGAAAATCTCCTTTAAAAACCCTTTTCGTTTCATCAATTTTGGGTAAAAAAAAGTCGTCAGCAACATGGGCCATCATATCACTTAGATATCGCCACTTTTTGGCCCATCATAATCCTACACATACCCTTCTGCTCATTTCACAAGATGTAATATTCTTTTCAGCTCAATTTATTTCTTTCAATGACTATTTATACTAGTTTGAGTAACAATCCTCATCTAATCATGCTGACTTGATATTATCTCCCAAAAGATGTCAGTAATTATTACATACCTAGTTACCAACCATGTATGTTCCTTGTTAACTCAACATCATTAGTCTATAATTCTTCCCTTTCCTATTGCATAGGTGATAATCTTGCCTTTCATGATCAAGTATTTTGTCTTCCTCTTGCAAACATTATTGATAATAAAAAGATTTGATCTTCCAAAATAGTATGAATAAAATTGTGTCAAAGACATTTCTCTCTAAATAGTCAATTTTTTTTTACCTTTCCAATACCTTTCACTTGATAATTCTAGTACCTTGACCTTTGTGGTCATGGAGTTAAGATTTTGATTGAATCACGACTTATGAAGAAGTCATAAGTTCCTCCAATACAAAGTTAGATCATTAAATTTTGTTGTATTGGATATTATTAGAGTCTATCTACCCTCCTTCTCCCCCCTTAGTGTTTCCAAAGACTTTAAATCAACTTAAAGTAAAACTCTTAACTTACATCTACTTTCTTCAAATTTAATTGATTTATCATTACTTTTTGTTCCAAATGTTGATAGTTGTTTACCTATTACTTTCCATTCTTACCCTCCATAGTATTCCTTCAATATACTTTTTTGTTTCCAAAGTTGGATTTATCATCACCTTCTAATCTTTTAGATTCAACGGTTGGTTCCAGCATAATGAAATCTAATGAATAATCAACAACTTTACAAGCTAAGAGGCACTCTAGTGTTTCATTCCAATTCTCTTTTCCATGTATATGAATTGCCTTTGAACCGTATTCAATTTTTCCATTGGATCATCTTAAAATGATGATTTAAAGATCTAAACATAAGTTTACTTTCATTGACAAGATGGTAAGTTCTATTCACATTTCAACCTTGGAAAGTATGCTCTAACTCAACCCTTTGTCCAAATTAATCGATATTCTTCCCAAGTTTTACCTTGTAATCACCTATCAAAGTAATTTCATTGAAGTTCAAGTGGTAATTCTACTTTCTTATAACTTTAGACATTGTAAAGTTATTTGTCTTCTTTCCCCCTCTTCAATTAGAATCTCCAAATTAAACATGCCTATTCCATTTGGTGGAATCATGTTGTCTTTTATTCTTCATAAGCTACTTATTTTTTCTAACCAATCGAGTCTCTAACCTTCATTCAAAAATATCATCTTTCTCTCTTGACTCCAATTATCATTGCAAGATTTTAACCTTGTATTGAATCAAGTTTTTGAAGGGTTTATCCAACCTCTTGTTACCTCTCAAGTTTTTTTTTTATTCACAAAATGCTAACTTTCTACTCCAACTAAATTTTTGATTTATGGTATCAATTACTTCTATTCCAATGAAACATAATCATAGCTTCATAGTATCCAAAATTCTTGACTCTTGGTATCTACAAGTTGCTATAAATATGGGAGATTACTCCATTTTTTGTATCCCTCAAAGTCATTTAAACTATTCTGTAGGGTGAGGGTAATCATTGGTAATCCTCCAAAACCTTATTACCAAACCTGGTTACATAATCTTCCACAATCCAAAGGTATATCTCTAATAATTTTCTTTGATTAGGAGTTTCCAACTCTATGTATGATTCTTCCTAGTTCCAAACATAACAAGTTTTCGAGAATCTAACTTACATTTTTTGTTTCACCTTTGTTCCTTTCCTCTTGCCATCTTGAAGAAATTTTTAAACTTTAACCTCCAATAATGTTTAGGTTTTACTTACGTAATGAGCCCATAGGTTCTAGATCTGAACCTGGTATCTCTTACATCACATGTAATATGCCCAATGTTCTACTCAAAATATTTCCTAAATTTTTAACCACAAGTGAATAATTTATGATGTTATCAACTAGAAATTAAAAAGTTCTTTTAAAAAAAAAAGATAAAATACACATTTAAAATAAACACTATTCCATAATTTTATTGCATTACATTGTAATATCATAATCTTTGCAAAGTATGGATTTCATATTTAATATTCCAAAGTTTATCTCTTCATTTTTGTCTTCTTCCATATAAATAGATACAAGAATACATACATATATCCTCTGAGCTTACTACTAGTAGAAATACATATGGTCCAAGTAGTCTGCCTTCCAAATCTTGGCCGCCAACTGATGAGGAGAAGCATCACTCAAGCACTTTTCTGCCAACGATGAACTCATTGCGGTCCCCAACACAGATAACTAGAACTAGTAAGATGGCCCTCCCTTCAATGAAGAGACTGATTTGGTAACTTCAAAAATTCCTTGGCCTTTCTTGAGTGTTGTGAAGTGTCTTACATAACTAGAAGTTTTCCATACAGTGACTATAACCTATGTGTATGACAATCCCAGAATAGCATTTATAATTGAATCACCATGAACTGGTAGTGTAGATAGTGGCAACCTACACTACTTTGGCAAAAGATTCATCACCCACATTTCGAGTGAGAGTCATCACGTTCACCATAGTACGTGGTCAATTTGTATTGGTCCCCTTCATTAGATTATCCTAACCATAGGAATAACCTATATTATTTTTCAACCACCAAAATGACAATGCAAGAAGGGAAAGATAATTCCTCAATAGGCTCCTAGGGTTTTTCACCTAGAAGCTGGTCTATACAATGCCTCTTTCACACTAGGTATTCTTGGTGAGTTCATTCAAAGATTAGGGTTTGGAATGTGGTTCTATGTTTGGTGTGTATGATGTGTGTGTCTAAAAGGAAGGATCTAAGTGCAAAAAAATGAAAATAGAAGCTAACTAGTAATGTAAATCTAAGAAAATGAACTAAGCTAGAAAACACATTGTGATATGCAAATGAACTAAGAAATGTAAATGAACTATAATAGAAACTTATGAAATTAAAGGTGTGTAGCTAGAAACTTGTAGAGGCTAGAATAAGGACTAGAAATTTTGTTGGTTTTGGAATTTTGGCCTTTCGGTACACTTACACCATTCTCGGTGACCTAGTCCCAAAGCTGGAAAACTTCACCAAAGCTTGTTTCAACCAAATAGGTATCCAAATCTATAAAAAATTATGGAAAATAGGTTCAGTGGGACTAGATCTCCATTATTGGTAACTTAGTCCTCTTTTGAATCTCTAAAAATCTGGAAGTGGAAGTGGAAGTGGAAGCCCTCGGTCTGCACTTTGATTCCTGACGGTTGTCTGGTTCAGATTATGTAGAAAATTGGTTGAAAGAGGTCTCCGAGCTTCAATTAGGGATTTTTTGAATTGATGACTTTGATGAGTTGATAACACATTTCTAGCACCTTTCTCCTTGACAACCCTGCATACAAAAACCTGTGAAACACACATGCAAAGAAGAAACCTAGGGTTAGGGTTAGAGAAAAGGGGTTTGCCTTAGTCGAATCCCATGTTGGTAATCAAACCCAAATGATGAAATGAAATAAGAAAGGAAAGATGATTGAATAACATGAAAATTTAAACACTCACCAAATCCTTGTTGAAGAAGTATGTGATATACAAGAACCAACTCCAATGGATGATGTCTGAAATACTAAGTGCATGAATGCCTGCTTGAGAAGATTGATTGCTTGAGTGCTTGTGAAGATGGAATGAGAGTGATGTAGAAGAGGAATTAGAAGAAGAATAAATATGAGAAAAACCATTATTTATACATTCCATGCCTTTAATTTCCTGAAAATAAAACCAAACAAGACGACCTTAGGGTTTAGAAGACCATTTCTCGCAAGATTTTTGAATTAAAATTGAATTTTATGTCAAAAGAGACCAGGTCCCCCATGGTGGTGACCTATTCCACATGGGAAATTTTGACTCGTTTTTAGGGATTAATAGATGATTAATAGTGTTTGTCTGGATTGTCTTCAGAAACACACTAAAGTAAGGCATGTAATTCCATTAAGGTGTCATTTTGGCATAAGAAATGGTTGGTTTATTGATGAAAATCCTAGGAAAGTGTGAGGGTTGGTTACAACACCTTATAAAAATTTAGTAAAAGGCTTGGAAATTTCTAAGAAGAGGTCCAAAATCCATAGGAAAGGGCCCAAATGAGAGAAAAGTGTAAAGACTACACTTTTTGGTGACACATTTAACCCTCACTTTAGTGAGAGGATGAAATTGCTTCAAACTCACACTAAAGTAGCCCAATGGAGATGGTGAATAATTAAAATGAAGAAGGAGGTTGTCAAGCCCCCAAGATTTTCAAGATTCTAAGTCAAGTCGACATCAATGCAAAAAATCACATTCAAGGGTGAATGATTCGCAACAAGACAAGATACATGATCATGTGATGACAAGAACTATAAGGAAGAGAAGAAGGAAAGTAAAAAGGTTGGATCAAGCTTCGACCATTTGTCTTGGTAGTTGTGGATCAGATCTAGGTTGTTTGTAGAAAAATAAGATGTGTACACACTTTGGGGGGATGAGACTTTTGGTTGTCCGCCAAGTGAGAAGGCCCAAAAGGTGAGAAACATACACACAGTTGTTATGCACTCACACACACAGAGGTGGCTATAGGGAAAGTCATCCTGCTAGGCTTCCTACTCAAACCATACCAAAGTTATACCTCCTAATAAATTTAATAAGGTGTCACGAAATAAAATCACATTTGAAATTTGAAGATGGTGTAAGGAATGCTCAAAGTAATTTTTCTTTGTTCGTGCAAGGTCTCATCTTAAGGAACATTATGAGTAATGTCTCCAAGAGAGGACAAGTGAAATGTCTCATTATGGGCAACATTGTGCCTAATGTTTCCAAGAGAGGGGATCGCAAGAAAAATAAAATCACACAATGAAATGTGAGTGTTGATGTATGCCCCCACTTTAAACTAGTTTCTAACACCATTACTATGAGCACTTGATTTAAACTAGAAGAAGAGGAATAAATGAGAGCATATTCGGAAATCTCGATGCCAAGTCATATGTTTTCGATAAGCTACATCATGAAGAATGGGTAGTAACTCACATGTGATTCAAATTAAGACATATCGTCCACATCTGAAGCTTGATCTTTATATGTTCATGAAAGGTTAATGAGTAGTCAAAAGAGACAACGAAAAGTGACATACAAGGGAAAAGGATAACTAACCCCTTGCCCCCACTTAGTGCAAGACAAGAGTGAGTTCAAAGGATTGAGGGAATGCAAGGTTGGATTAAAATTAATATCAATTAGAGGAATTAGGTGCCTCCACAGAAGGGAAAGCACCAAGCTCCTTAAGGTGTTGGATTCTATTACTCAAGGCATTACATGCATTAGTGTGATGACCATGAACTTGGTGGTAGGCACAAAAGGAATGTATTTTTGTAACATTTATTTTAAGTTCACAAAGGAAGGGAGATCAAGTGATCTTGGAGAAATCTCAACAAGATACCCTCTTGATCAAGGGTAGAAGGCGATCCTTTAATTTGTAACAAATAAGTGTCTTACTTAGTATAGGATGTCATACTTTTGCAAGGCACTATAGATTGTGATATTTTGTACACTCCCTTAGTGGAGTGTGTAAAATCCAAATCAGTACTGGGTGTTGAGATGACATTGGCATTAAGCAAAGAATTCTTTGTGTGTTGCATTGCATGCAAAGGCTCACTTTTGAAGGTAGGGTTAGAAGGGTTAGTTGGGAGAGAGTTTGTCTGAGGTGAAGGTTTTATGATTTTGAATAAAGGAAAATAACCAAGACCATGATGTGTTGTTTGCATATGAGGATTGATAAGGTTGTGGATACATTTTTTGTTAGCACCATATCCTTTTCCACTATAGCAAAGTTGTTCACAAGCTCATAACATTTTCCATAAATCTTTTTCATTGCTTGCAAATCGGGTGTTTGTTCAAGGTTGGTTTCTTTGTCTAAAGTACTTGAGGTGGGTGCTTGTGAAGGATCTACTGAGTCTTTCCTAGACAAGACTATGGTTCCTATTTTAGAGTCTTGTTTTATTATCTTGGATTCTCCTAATAAAGGAGGTTTGAATTCTAAGGAACCCCAATCATCATCTAAGAGCTTCGTGATTTTCTCAATATGTTGGTATTTGTTTGGTTGTTGTAGGGGTCCCACTTATGTGGTTGGTGTTAAGGTGTTGAAATGATTCTCTTTGGATTTTTCAATGTTTAAGAAACTGTTAGGTTCGAGATCAACATTAAGTGTGTACATTTTTTTGTTGTAGATATACTTCATCTTACAATGAAGAGTGGGAGGCACCCCATTCATTTCATGAATCCATGGTCTACCTAAGAGAAGATTATAGGAAAGTTCATGAGGCATAACATGGATTTTTTTTTCCAATGTGGCCATTCCAACTATAAGGGGTATATTGATCACGCCGAGCGATTGCTTAGTGACGTTGTCAAATCCACGAATAGATAAAGATTCAGGTTTGATTTTTTATCTAGTAATACCAAGCCTATCCAAAAGGCTCACACTACACACATTAAGAGTAGAGACGGTATTGACAAGAGTTTGCTTGACCCCTTTTGTGTTGTATTTAGAGATTATTACAAAAGCTTCTCCTTTTTTTCACTTCCAAAGGATGAAGCTCACTTTGGTGAAAAACAAATATCAGCATTAATTCCGTGAATAATAGCTACTATGTCATTTGGTTGCATATTAGAAGGGATAGTAACTTGTTGTAAGGTTTTATGCATCATGTTGTGATAATGAGGGGAGGTTTGAATAAGATCCCATAATGATATCTTAGAAGGAGTATTCCTATGTTGGTCAACAAGGTCATACTCCCTAAGGATTGAATTTAATCAAGGGGTAGTAGGTAATATGGAATGGGATGAAGGTAAGGGTGTTGAAGTTGATGGTTGTTGGTGCAGATTGTTTCTTGTGTAATGTCTATGAGCAATGATATTATGACTCGGATGATGCGACACATTATTCTTAGGTGGGTAGAGGATGAGTTCGGGTTTGTTTGGAGTTTGAGGTTTGTGTCAAGGGGGGTAAAGGACAAGTTGAGGTTGAATAATATTAACATCCATGAGTGAGGGATAGGCTAAGGGTGTCTCTTTATTTTCTTCTAAGGATATAATATTATTAGTGTCATTGTTATCCTTATTGTGTATCATGATATCCTCCCTAGGATGAAGGGTTTTAGGAGAACTACACACCAAATGCTCTTAATAGTCAAAGGTTGGTTCCTCTAAAATGACTTCATCACAAGTATGGGAATGATGAATGGTTGAATTTTTGTGCATAGGAAGGGAATTTTCAGGTGAAGGGGAACAACTAGGCTGCTCATGACATTCATAAATTGTGTTTTTTAATAGAAAGGTACCTTCTTCACAACTAGGAGAAATACTAGGAGAAGAACAAATTTTATTGTCATGATTAGCTATGTTTGTGTTGTCTTGGTCATTAAGGTCTTGTCCACTAAGAGAAGTAAGGGGAGAGAAACAACTAGGATTCTCATAACTCTAATTGATTGGTGCTTCTAACAAAAATCTTCATCACCAAGGGGAGATATATTAGGAGAAGAACAAATATGATCATTAAGAATCTCCAAAGTTGTCTCTTCTTTCACTAAAACACTCTCATAGGAAGAGGGTAGGAAATGTTTCTTAGTATGTCTAGTTATGTAAGCTATAAACATTGTTTGAATAAAAATTAAAAGTGCATGTAACCATTTCATGCAATGTTTCAACAATATAAACAATGTATATGTAAAGATACAAAACATTTTTATCCAATATATGCCAAGCTTTACAAAAGTAAATAATGTGCATGCAAGAATGAAAAGAAATTTTAAAAAACTAATGCAAATTTTTATGAATATAAACATTGTATATACAAAAGTGAAAAGTAATATTATGAATGTGATGCAAAATTCCAAAAATGTAGGCATTTTCAGATCTAAGGATGAAATAATTTTAAGAATGACCATCCTAAAATAATGATTTTGAAACTTTCTATACTTATAGCATATGATAATAGGAGCCTAGGAAAGCATAGAAATGAGGTTTCTAGCGTTGTGATAGACAATGAAAAATCCGGAAAGGGACTAGGTAACCTATAATGGTGAATTAGTCCTAGTTAGGGTTTTTTTTCAAAATTTCCAAAAATTTGCAACTATTTTGAATAGGTTTGATGTTGGGTCACTAGAAGAATAAAGATAGGTATAGATTTTGGATGAATGAAAATTATTTGAGATGCAAGAATGCAAAGTATATACACTTTTAGGCATGTAAAAATGTGAAACCCTAGAATGCAACTCAAACAATGCAAAATGCAATGCAAACTAAATCTAGGGAAATGATGGAGTCTAAACCAAAAAGGAAGGTATGAGGACATCTGTCTCACCAAAATTTACCAAAATATTTTTAGGGGAAATTCTACTCCCTAGTGTTTCTAGGGTTTTGCACCTAGAACGAGAGAGTTCCTTCTTTCACGCCTAAAATCTAAGAGGATTCATTCAAAGGGATTAGGTGTTTTTTATGTGGTTTTTTGTGTGGTGTGTGTGATGTTTTTGTCTAAATGGAAGGATCTATGTGCAAAAAACTAAAAATATAAGCTAATTAGTAATGTAAATCTAGAAAATGAACTAAGCTGAAAAACACATTGTGATATGCAAATAAACTAAGAAATGTATACAAATTGTAACAAAAACTTATGAAATTAAAGGTGTGCACCTGGAAACATGTAAAGGATGGAATGAGGACTATAATTTTTTTTTATTCTAGAATTTTGGCCTACTAGGATGCTTACGCCATTCTGGGTGACCTTGTCCTAGATCTAGAAAACTACACCAGAGCCCGTTTCGGCCAAATGGGTATCCAAATCTAAAAAAACTTCTAGAAAATAGGTTCAGTGGGACTAGGTCACGATTTTTGGTGACTTAGTCCTCTTCTGAATCTCTAAAAATTTAGAAGTGGAAGTGGAAACCCTCAGTCTGCACTTTGGTTCCTGACAGGTGTTTGGTTCATATTCTACAGAAAATAGGCTAAAAGAGGTCTCTAAGCTTCAACTAGGGATTTGTTGACTTGAATAAATTTTACGAGTTAACATCTTTCTAGCACCTTTCTCCTTGAAAAACCTACATACAAAAGCCTGCAAAACACACATGCAAGGAGGAGACAAAGGGTTAGGGTTAGAGAATAGGGGATTGCCCTAATCAAACTCCATGTTGGTAATCATACCCAAATGATGAAATGAAGTTACAAAGGAAATATGAATGAATAACATGTAAATGTAAACACTCACCAAACCCTTATTGAATAAGTCTATAGATATGCAAGAACCAACTCCAATCGATGATGTCTGAAATGCTAAGTGCTTGAATGCTTGCTTGAGAAGATTGATTTCTTGAGTACTTGTGAAGATGGAATGAGAGTGATGTAGAAGAGGAAGTAGAAGAATATGAATGAGGAGGAAAACCCTTATTTATACATGTTATTCCCTAATTTCCCAAAAATAACACCACACAAATCAACCTTAGGGTTTAGAAGACCATTTCCTGTAAAAAAATTGAATTAAAATTAAATTTTATGTCAGAAGGGACTAGGTCTCCCAAGGTGGTGACCTAGTCACCTGGGCAATTTTGATTATTTTTTAGGGATTAAGAGATGATTAATAGTGTTTGTCAAGATTTTCTTCTAAAACACACTAAAGTAAGGCATGTAAGTGCATTAAGGGGTCATTTTTGTATAAGAAAGGGTTGATTTATTGATGAGAAACCTAGGAAAGTATGAGGGTTGGTTAAAAAACCTTATAACACTTTGGCACAAGGCTCAGAAAGGGGTAAGAAGAGGTCCAAAATCAATAAGAAAGGGCCCAAATGAGAGAAAAGTCTCAAGGCTACACTTTTTGGTGACACAATTTTTAAGTTTACTAAGACATTTTAACTACTATAATTTAAATAATTTGAAGTAACTCCATCTTTACCAATTATCCACATAGATAAACATATCATCACATCATTAAATGAATCTATTTCAAAAGTACAATCTCAACAATTAAAGTATCCATTCAAGAGTGTAATCTCAATAATAAATGACTCCAATCAAAATTATAATCCCATCAATAAATAACCTCATTCAAAAGTATAGTATTCAAAAATCAAAATTATAATATTCAACAATAAATGATCTCATTCAATGTATGACCTTTAACATTAAATAACTTTAATCAAAGATAAAATCAATAATCATCAATCAATCCAATCATATAGTTTAATATCATCCTATTTGTTTTAAGAAAAGATCAAATAAACAACCTAACCAAGTAGGTTAACCTAAACCTAGGGTTTCAATCAATATTAAGGTAAAGAAACCATCAAGTGATCATTCAAGTATTTATTAACATTGTGGTTTGCATGATGTTTCATCCTAAATTAATGACAACATATCTTTCATACCATCATTATTCCCAAGGTTTATCTTCATAGAGAGTAGAGAGAGAAGGAGAGAGAGAGAGGTATGGATGGAGAGAGTGGGAGGTGAGATAGAGTGGTAGGTTGTGATGGATGGAGAGATAGGTAGAGATGGAGAGGAGAGATATAGATAAGTAGAGAGGGAGGGAGATGTAGTGAGGGAGAGAGAGGTGAGATAGAGATAAATAGACAGTGCTGGAAGGAGAGGTACATAGAGAGAGGGAGTGAGGAGATAAATATAAGTAGAGATGGAAGGAGAGGTAGAGAAAGAGGAGAGATAGACAGGGATGCTACCACAATAGTGGTTCACACTTTTTGGGAGATCCTGATTTTTGCTGAAATCACATATTTTTAGAAAATATAATGATTTAAGACTTGAAAAGTTATATTTAAAGGATTCCAATTGAAGAGTATTTGATCAATACACATTAGACCAAGCCCCCTTGGATAGAACCCTTCTAGTTTTAAACCATACCTATAACGAAGTTTCCTTTAGACCTATCAAAATGCTAATTAAAAACCACTTTTGATTTACCTTTTGGGGGATCAAATAAATTCATTTAAAAATTAATTTTTGTAAGTTTGTAGTCCTTATTATAAGCTTCCAAAAAATTATAATTTTAATCAAATCAAATTTGATTATTATATTAATTTTTTATTTCTTGTGAATGTAGGTTTTTCACTAAAAATCAAGCTCTTCATTCTGCACGTGTAGAAAAATAGTTGATTATCAAAATAAAATTTTGAGAAATATGTTCAAGCTGAGTATTGATGTCCTTGATCCATTAAAAAAAATGATTTTAAATACATACAAAAAAAGTTATGTTGTATACAGTCTTCCTATGTCTAAATTGTAATTGGTTTGACTTTGAAACTTGATTAAGGAAAATATATTTAATAAAACACTATGAAACCAAATCAACTAGTTAGATATCGTAGTTAAAAATATAAATGAAAAAAATAGAATTTTATCTTTCATACAAAAAAATATATGTTGTATATAGTGAGCATCACTCTTTAAAATGTTGTTTACTGATAAAAACTAGTTTTCTAAGGAGATGAAAAAAAAGGTGCAATCTGATTCCAAAAAAAATGAAAAAAATATATTTAGAATCCATAGACAAATCTTCACAAATCACTAGTTCGCATCATCTTCAAATTCCTCATGATTTAGCTGCTATAGGAGCCCAAAAGTAAAGATTTAGTAAAAAAATATCAGTTCAATGTCTATTTTGCCCAAAAATTGTAAACCAGTATTGTGGGATCAGCTAAAGAAGTACATAATGAATTAGGGAGGGAGGGAGAAAAAGGTGAGATAGAGAGGTATAGAGAGAGAGTGGTAAGGTTTGATGGATGCAGAGGTAGGTAGAGAGAGGGATTGGGAGATAGAGAGTAGATAGGGAAGAAAAGAGAGAGGTGAGAGAGAGGCAAGGTAGAGAGAAATAGAGAGAGTGGTAGGGAGTGATAGAGGGAGAGGTAGAGAGACGGGGCGAGAGAGAGATAATTAGAGAGGGAAGGATGGAGGGAGGGAGAGAGAAGTGAGGTAGAGAGAATTAGAGGGAAAAGGAGAGACATAGTCAAAGATAGAGACAATTCTTGAGATCAAGGGAGAGAGAGTTAGATAAAGGGATGGAGATAGTGAGAGAGAGGTCTAGAGTGTAAGGGATAAAAATGAGTGAGATAGAGAGCGAAATAATATAACTTGTTGATTAACCAAAATTTGACCTCCTGATTACCGAAAATTAACTAAGTTTGAAGTTTGTGAGATCTTCCAAAAACTAGAATTAGCATTATAACTCCTAGAGATCAAAAACCAATCTCAAACATCCTAAAACTATATACATAAAATATAACTTAAAGTATAAGAAAGTAAACGTCCATATGTAAATGTCAACTTATAGTTCAATTTTTATTTCATGTATATAGTTTCCCTCAAAGATAATGAGAAGAAACAAAAAAAAGAGAAGAAAAATAAATTCGATGTAGATCAAAACACGAGTGTTTTATAATGCGCTTGCATTTTGTCAATGAATTCACAAAACACAAAAGCCATGTCAAAACTAAGATATAATGCGAGCGTATTCTAATGTGTGTGTGTTATATCTTGATTTTAGAATCCCCAAGCCTTGGGATTGGTATTTGCCTTGGAATACCAACCCAAAGGCTTGGAGGGCATTCCCAATGACCCAATACATGTTTTTACAAATTCTACAATATTTCACATAATCGGGTTCATGCTCACAATCAGGATTGCACAAGGTTCAATGTAAAACAAATTGAACACCTAGGTAATGTTAGGTTCTATCTTAGCTATCGAACAATGTAATTGTTTTCACTTTTTGAGAATGTTAAGCCTTTCATCTATAATTTATTTTGTTTGTGTCTCTCTTTTTTGGCAAAAAGTAGTGTTTGGTGTTTTTTTGCTATAAATTAACTGTTCATCAAAATTTCAAATAAAATACATTTTAAGAAACTAGACTCCATTCTACAAATTTAAAAAAACATCAATTGGTTTCCAAAAATTTTAGGGGCAGGAGGGTATGTGCAAGATCATCATGGAAAAAATAGGCCTTTAAGTGGCAATAAAATTCAGAAAATCAGAGTTAGGAAACTTGACGTAAAAATTTGAATAAGTTAATTATATATTTTCAAAAATATGTAGGAATAGAACCTGTAGAAAATTGAATGTATATTCTAAACTACTAGGTTTATTTTATTTTATTTTAAATTTATTTGGTGAAAATTTGAAATTTCAATGCAGTAGTACTTAAATTTCAGGGAAAAAATAAGAAGTGTCTGTCTAACCACCCTAACCACAATAAAAAGATAATATTTTAGATATAAGTACGAGACTCATGTCCCAATGTGATGCATTTTTTTTTTTAAAAAAATTCCAATTAAATAATTAATTATTAATTTTTTATTACAATTTTAAAATAATATAAAAACGCGTATGTCTAACCACCTTAACTTGGTCAAAACTTCATGAAATTCAATTTTTTTTTTTAATCCTATAGTATGTGAAGCATAAAATGTGACGCATGTTTTGGATTCAAAAAATGTGATACTGTTTGAAAGCTATAGATTTTTTAAATCAGCCTATCAATCAGGACTTTAGTTGTAATTCAAATAGAAAATGAATAATAATTCTTTATTAAATTCAAAGTAAATCATAATTTATATTAGTAGAAAGATGAGAATCTCCTTTAAAAAACTTTTTTGTTTCATCAATTTTGGGTAAAAAAAAAATCGTCAGCCACATGGACCATCATATCACTTAGATATCGCCACTTTTTGGCCCATCATGATCTTGCACATACCCAGGACATACAAAATTCTATTTTAGGAAGTATCCACTTATAAAATTAGTAAAAAATCAAATATTCATTAAAATATTATCAGAAAAATCCTGCATCAACTACATACAAGATTTTTTATGTTTTATTTTTTTGACAAGAACAACACCAATTTCTATACATCCCTCTTTTGAACCCCTTAATCTCAACCATTTTCAAAATAAATTAGCAGTTTAGAACTAGAATTGGAGCACTTCGATCCTTGTTTTTGTTTGATCTTAAAATTTTGAGTGTAACTATCCTCAATTTCACGTCCAAGGTCAGTATTTCTTGATTTCAGGAAAATGTGGCCACTTAAGCCCCCTTTTTGGGAACCATTAAATTGCACTTACCCACTTGATAGCAGATTTTTCAGTGATTCAGATCTCCATTCAGCCATTTCAAGTTTTCGAGGTGCACACTTTCTATTTTACGGTTTTCTATTGCATTCCATTAATCTTTCTGGGTCATTTAGAGTTATTTTTCATTCAACTAGGGTTTTTCATTTCATATTGCATTTTATTATCTTTTCCAAGTTTAGAATTGGTGGTGAACCCCTAATTATATCATATTCAGCCCTTAGGATAGCCCTCTTGCAAAATCTCTTTCTCTTTTAAGATCTCAAGGGTTTGTTGTTGAGTGAAAGTTAGTGAAAGTTACCCCTTTTGGTCTAAAACCCTAAAGGTGAAAAGGGCTCTAATTTTCCACCTTTCAAAAATATATCATAATTTCTAACCCCACTCTCATAGAAAATGATTTTTATTTGAATTTCACTGACATCAATGAAATTTTTTCTTTCAATTTCTAATGTGTATTTTTTATTTCAATTATAGTAGTTCATTTTTTTTCAGAAACTCAATTGTGAACTATTCGCTTTTGTGAGAGATGAATTTACATGAATTACTATCATCGGATAGTAAATATGACTCAAAAATTCAATGGAACTTATTTTTTCATATTTATGAAGATAAATTTGCACCAAAAATTACTATGCATCAATAATTTGACTCCTAATTTAAGAGTCATGCTATTATTGAAATAGAGATCCAAAAATAGAAAATATTTACTTATAATTATGATGGTGCTTTTATAGTTGTGCAGTAGTGTTGATCCACCGTTCATATAATAATTGTCAAACAATAATTTTAAAGGTCAATGAAATTATAAAATTGACACTAAAATTGCACTCTCATACAATGAATATATTGTTGAAAAAACATGGTTTTCATGTTATTGAAATCCCCCTTTTTCACATTTATTTAATCCTTGTAAAAATTGTAACGTAGAAACTTTATTCAAATTTTCTTCTAGCAAAGAGTGAACAGTTAAAGTGAATAGTGAGATTTGAGAAAGTTGAATGTTAATAAATGAATGAGAAAATTTATAAGAAAGGGAAAGATTATTTTAGGTTTATTTTTTGAATAATATTTTTATAATGAAAAATACATTAATTGGGTAAATTGGTATTACTTATCTTCTGGTAATATTGACAATACGTGAATAGTTCTTATGAAAATTTTGAAAATTGAAATTTCTACAAGTTTTCTTTAATTTTAAATTTATCTCTATTTCAAATTTTGATTCTAAAATTCCTAATAAAAATGATAAATTGATAATTTAATAAATACCCATCTTGAATTCTCTAATTTATTATTTTAATATCAATAAAACTAATTAAAATACTATTTATTTTATCTTATCTTAAATAATGATCTCAAATTGAAGAATTCCTAGGATAAGTGTTCAATTATTTTTTTAAACCATACACTCATGAGAGAGAGACTGTGTATCAAAATCTTAAATTAAACAAAATATATTTTATAGAAAATATATATTTTTAAAAATTGAAATATAAATTTTAAGAAAATTTAAGTAAAAAGATTATTTAAATAATGAAAATTAAAAAAATTGATATTTTTACAAATTATGGAAATAATTTGAAATGTATTGAAAAAAAACTTATCTATCATTTTTTAAATAATGAATTAGGAAGTATGATTTAATTTTTTTTATCTCAAATAACATAATTGATAAATTGAACTAGGTAAAATTTAAATATTATTTTTTATATTTTGAAGATTGATCTATTATTTACATAAAAATGAATATAAAAATATGGTAAAAATCTAGACATAATGAATGTGGAGGTACAGATTGATTGGTTGAAAAATGGATGCCTCTATTGTTTAGGACATAGAACAGAAAGTTTATCCCAATATCATTCAAGGAAAATCCTAGAGATCTTAATCCAAGGATAAGAATGGGGAAAGAGATCTGCAATAGGGGTGTCCTAAGGTATGATTAATGACTACAAGAGCATTCACCAACAAGCTAGGGCTTGGAAAGAATAATGAAATGCAATATCAAATATTTAAACCTAATGAAATATAATACTTCACTAAATGAACTAGAAAAGAGTGCAAATCTGAAGAACAAACTGGAAAAACTCAAAAGTGCATTGGAAATATGAAGGAGCTTGGAATCAAATCTAAAAGGATAAAATGTTTCTTTTGTGGCACACTAGGACTCATATGCCACTTTTGGTGTATTAGTCCCAGTCTAGAGTTTTTGGGCTGGAACAAGTTTTTAAGAGTGCAAACTCGGAATCTTCAAAAATTTAGAAATTTTCCTATAGTATGACACATAGCTACTTCTGGCATATTGGTCTAGTTCTTCTTTTTCAGAATGTAAAATTCCTCATCTACTCTCCAATCTCTACTCTTCCTTCCCAAGCTAATTTTTGAATCTGAACTTGTAAAAAGACCTACAAAATAGAATATAGAGTTGTTTTACTTATGGTGAGTTTTCCTCGATCAAACCCCTAGTTTTGTAATGAAACCTTGATAAAAACAATGGATTGAGAATTTAAATGTGAACACAAATCCTAAGCTTAAGTGCATCTGAGATTAGTAAATATGAAATTCCATGGAACCCTATTCTATTGCGCTAGAATGAGATGCATGAATGAAGCATGAACATGAATGAATCACTTTGAGAGATCTCTAATCACCCTAATAAGCCACAATGAGAAATGTATCTTCCTTAGGCTGAAAGTAGAGTGATAATGGAGGATAGAATCACTTAGGAAACAAGTCATTAGGCTTGGCTTGATGGCTAGTTGCATCTCCCTAACCTATAATCCATCATGATCCACCAAAGGAAACCATAATCAACCATAGACAATGCTAGATCTTGGATGAAGGTGAGCTTGAAGACCTGCAAGACAATGCTCCAAGACTTCAACTTTTTTGATTACTTTCTCTTAAATGCTCTTGTAAAGAATGTCTGGATGCTTGCAGATGATTAGTTCTCAAAAATTACTCTTCTAAAGTTGAAAATAATGACTTAGAAGCTTGATTATATACACAATACACCTAATTTACCATTATTAGATCTCAAAAGTTGATATCAACCAAAAATTTGAATAAAAATATTGATTTTTTTGCTCAAACCCTAAAAAGGGGTCAAAATTGGACTCATACGCCACTCCTGATGCATGGGTCCTACCTAGAGGGACTCATACGCTAGAAGTGGCATATGAGTCCCACCCTAGTCTTTCAGGGTGGGTTGTTAGAATTTTTTATACTTTTATGGATTTTGTCAGGATTTTAGTCGAAATAAGCCTTAAGATCTGAAATAAAGGTTCTTAGGGGCCTATTAATGATGAATTAAAGGGTATTTAATGCAAGGGTACTAAAATATGTCCAGATTAAATGAGAAATTGCACTATCTCTAAGAAGGGAGTATAATTTATATCATTACATTTAGCCCCCACTTTAGTGCACATATGACTCTACATGCATATGAAATCTTTCAGAAATGTGGTTCAAAGCTTTTTTGGAGAAATATAATGTGTACCTTTGTCATTGATGTCAAAGGGGGAGAAGAGTATTGTGTAAAACTATGAAAGAGTTAAGGAGAAAAGATTCAAAATCTAAGGGGGAGAAAGTGCTAAGAGAAATTATTATTGATGGTGTTTTTCACATCATGTGTTGACATCAATGACAACCACATATCAGAAATATCCAACAATATCCTCATTTGGCATTGATGGCAAAAAATGATGTGAAAAACACCATCAACGATACTTTCTGTTAGCACTTTATCCCCCATAGATTTTGACTCTTTTCTCCTTAACTCTTTCACAATTTTTCACAAGACTCTTCTCCCCCTTTTGACATCAATGAAAAAGGTACACATTATCTTTCTCCACACAAGATTTGAACTAGAAATCTAAGCGTCTGACTACTCCCCTTGAGTTTTCGCCACCACAACATCAATCTGGATCATAAGATATGACTATGAAATGCACGGACTGATGCAGGGCATTGCATCTTAATTCTTATTAGGAGGGTTAATCACCCCTAGCTTCCCTTTGAGATACTTAGAAGTATCCTTAGGCAAGGGCTTGGTAAAGATATCTGTAATATGTTCCTTAGTGGGCACATACTTCAATCTGACTTCCTTTTCACTCACCTTCTCTCTCAAAAAGTGAAACTTGATAGATATATTCTTGGTTTTTAAATGTGGCACCAGATTATTAGAAATGTTAATTGCACTTGAATTATCAGATAATATATAAATAGGTTCATCATACACAAATCTTATGTCTTTCAACATCTGCTTTATCCATAATACTTAAGTACAATTATCAACAGAGCAATGTATTCTACCTCTGAAGTAGATAAAGAAATGGCATTCCTCTTCTTACTTAACCATGAAATCAACTTCTTTCCTAAGAAAAATGCACCACCACTAGTACTCTTTCCATCATTCACATATCTTTCCCAATCAACATTAGTAAAATCACTCAAAGTAAGGTTGTCTTCTTTAGGATACCATATGCCAAAATCAATTGTCACCTTCAAGTACCTAAAAATGCTCTTCACATTTGTCACATGAGATTCCTTAGGATCAACTTGAAATCTTGCAATAATGCAAACGACATTCATGATATCAGGTCTAGTTTGAGTCAAATAGAGCAATCCATAATCATGGATCTATATCTAGTCTAATTTATTTTAGGAGAATCATAATATTGTGTCAACTTTAATCTGGTCACCATAGGTGTACCAACTAGGTTTGAATCTTCCATACCAAACTTCTTTAGCAATTATTTTGCATACTTGGACTGAGATATAATGATCCCTCTATCTAGTTGAGTAATTTGCAATCCCAAAATGAATTTCATTTCTCCAATCATAGACATCTCAAACTCACTCTACATCTCATCAGAAAACTTCATACATAAACTATCATCTCCTCCAAAAATTATATCATCAAAAAAGACTTCAACAATTAAATCTTTATCATGATCAATCTTGAAATACAAATTACTATTAGTAGTACCTTTATTAAATCCAAGTTTTAACAAATACTAATCCAATATGGCATACCATGCTCTTGGGCCTTTCTTAAGTCCATACAATACTTTCTTCAACTGGAAAACCATATATCCCTGATCAATCAATTGGAATTCATCAAGTTGCTCAATATACACTTCTTTATCCAATTCACCATTTAGAAATGTTGACTTGACATCCATCTGATAAACCTTGAAGTGTTTGTAACTAGCATAAGCAAGAAATAGTCTCACAACTTCAATCCTAGCAACAGGAGAAATTTTTCTTCAAATTCAATTCCTTCCATCTATGAATATCCTTTACACACAAGTCTTTCTTTGTTGCTAACAACTTCACCTTGCTCATTCAGTTTGTTTCGAAAGACCCATTTAGCTCCAATTACATTTTTTTCCTTAGCTCTAGGAACAAGAATCCATGTATCATTCTTCTCAATTTTTAGTAGTTCTTCTTTCATTTCTTCCACCCAATGTTCATCTTTGCACGCTTCATTAACACTATTAGGCTAAGTATTTGAGATCAAATAGTATTCTTCTACAGTTCTTCTCCTAGTTTGAACACCTTTGTTCTTATCACCTATAATCTGATCTTCTGAATGATTTAGTCTTGCATACCTTGGAGTCTTAGGCTCTTGAACTTTAGGCTCTTGTGATCTCACTTATTCACTTTCACTAGTTTCTTCCTCTTGATTTCTTCAATCACTGGAATGATTTGCACTTGATTTAGAATCTGAACTTTCTTTCCTTTATTTGAAATATCATTCTAATTATTTGAATCATATTCACAGGTTTTGGATGATCTAACTGTGTCTTCATCAACCTTGACATTATCACTTTCAATTACTTTCCTCAATATCTTATTGTAGCACAAATAGGCTTTACTTTTAGTAGAATAACCAAGGAATATTCCTTCGTCACTTCTAGCATCAAACTTTCCTATATTTTCATCTCTTTCGATATAGCATTTACTACTAAATAATTTGAAGTATCTAAAAGTAGGATTATGACACAACCATAACTCATAAGGAGTCTTATTGGTATCACCTTTGACATATACCGAGTTGAGAGTGTAAACAATAGTACTCACAGCTTCACTCCAATAGATATGCATAAAATTTCCTTCTAGCATCATAGTCCTAGCAGCTTCTTGAATTGTCCTATTCTTCCTTTCCACGACTCCATTTTGCTGAGGGCTCCATGGGGCAGATAATTGTCTCTTTATCCCATTCTCTTCACAAAAAGAATTAAACTCACCAGAAGTGAATTCACAACCTCTATCTAATCTAAGATATTTAATCTTTAGACCTGTCTTTGTCTCAACCATAGCCTCAAAAAACTTGAATTTCTCTAGAGCTTTACATTTTTCCCTTAAGAAATTAACCCACATCAATCTAGAATAATCATCAATAAGTAACATGAAATAGATATATCCTTGTAAACTTATGACTCTAGAAGGACCAAACAAGTCAGTATGCACAAGTTCCAACACTTCATTTGAACAATGTTGTTTGCTCTTGACTAAAACTCTAGTTTTCTTCCCTAATTGACATTCCTTGCATATAGTATTAGCTAGTTTTATCAACTTAGGAAGATCTCTCACTTCCTAAGTAGAACTTATCTTGATAATATTGTCAAAGTTTACATGACACAATCTCCTATGCCACAACCAACTTTCATCAACTTGAGCAATCAGACATCTTTTACTAGTAGCACTTAGGTGAAAGAAATTACCTTTCATTTTTGTACTGGATGTAATCACATTTCCAGAACTGCCCAATATTCTACAATTTCCATCCTTGAATTGAAGATTGTATCCCTTGTCAACCATTTGACCAGCACTTAAGAGATTATGCTTCAATCCTTCCACATATAGAACATCATCCATATTATTCTTACCATAAAAAGAAATGGATCCTCTACCACGAATTATACTAGCTTTGCCATCACCAAATATTACAACACCACCACCATAATTTTCGAAGCTCACAAATTTACTTTTATCACCTGTCATGTGATCAGAGCATCCACTATCAATCACCCATTCATCTTTTTCTTCAACTCTAGTAGCTAGATCTTTCTCCATATTTATGCAACTAGTACATTCAATAGGCACTGGATCATTTTCCTTGATAGCAATAAATACCCATTCATCCTCACTTAAATTACCTTTATTAGATTCATCATTTTTCACACCTTCATCAGCAACATAATAACACTTTCTTTGGAATCTAGGATTTCTTATCTTAGGAACTCTTTCCAAACACCTTGAGGAAAAAAGACCTATCTTATTGCAATAAAAATATTTAAGAGGCGATTTCCCTTTATACTTACATTCTCCTTTGGCTACCCTTTTGAGAAGAAGTGCTTTGAGCTCATCTAGTTTTCTCTCTTCTTCTTCAATCTATCTCATACTTGGACATTTTCCTAGAAGAAATTTCTCTTGGATCATATCTTTGATTATCTTTTTTGGAGATAGTAGCTTTGAATGTATATTCTATCTTAGGAAGAGATTCACCAGACTCACTTAACTCAAAAGCAACAAGCTTACCAATCAATATGTCTCTGGTTACATTTGTCATAGTTTGGATCCCCTCAATAGAAATAGCTTTATGTTTGTATGCAATAGGAAAGGATCTAAGCACTTTAGCAACAATCTCTGATTATTCCAATGTTCCACTAGCGCAATTAATACGACACACAAGCTCATTCACTCTCTTCATAAAAGAAGTGATGTTCTCATCTTCACCCACTCTCAATGTTTCACATTTCCCTTTCAAGCTTTGCAGCTTAGCAATATTCACATGGGTATCACCTTCATACAAGGTTTCCAACTTTTTCTAGATCCTCATTTAAGCAATCTTCAGCTCCATTACATTTTTCATCTCGAAATCAATCAGAGCACTCAATAATGGTTCCTTAGCTCTGATATTTTCCTCGACTTCCTTAATCTCACCTGCAGTAGAAGGACCATTTTGTGGGATGATATATCTATTCTTTGTAATTGTCCAGTAAGGTTCACAAATGCATCTCAGATGACACTCCATTTGAGTCTTCCATAGAGAATAATTTGTTCCATCAAATATCAGACTATCCTTCTTATATGTCGCCATCCCAGATCACCTCGAGCGGTCAAGCTTCTCTAGAGGAACTTTCTCTAATACCAATTGTTGGAAACACAAAGGTAGACAACTAAGAGGGGGGTGAATCAGTTGTCACAAAAATTATACTTATTAAACTTATTCTTAGATCTGATAAATAAACATGAAAGCATAAACCATCACCACATCAAAAACATACATAACACCAATATTTTTATGTGGAAAGCCTATTAGGGGAAAAACCATGGTGGAGGTTAGTCCACAAATTTATACTCTGTTAAAATTATTATAAATGGGGAATGCACATGCATTCAAGCACACTTCCTAGAGCTCACTGCTCAAATATATAAGGATTACTGCCTAAAGGAAGACTCACTATCTTATAGTCACATTTAGATTACATCCAGAAGATCTTGAACTAAGCAAATAGCATCCTCTAATTCCTGATTATAGTTTTGATTAAGCACATAAACACTTTCTTCTGCTCACTCTTCTTCACATTTTACTTCTGCCTTTGAAATATTTGAACATTATTTGCACATAAAACACATCATACTTCACACACCACCTCCTAAAATGGTATAAAAAATCATATATATCTGCAACTAAGGATAACATCAACTACATGTCGACCCAACAAAATATGAAATGTGTACAAACTGTTGGCCCAAATAAACAACTTATCAATGCAGACCAAACAATGTCATCCAAAACATGGTAAGGACTCAAAACAACATGTCTCGAACATGAAACACCTTAAACAATTATTCCTTGAAGATCCACAACACACTAGAATCACCCTATCAGCCATGATCATGAAAAACATGAGCTCATAGAAGAAAATCACCAATCATGAGCACAACAATCAATGTGAACCAACAACACAAATAGAGAATGATCTAGAAATATTCACAAGAATCATGAATCACCATAGATGCATCCACAACAACTCAAATTACTAGAATCACATTATCTTCTTTCAAGAACACCAACTAAAGCAACAGAACAACTGTCAGAACATAAATACTCATAACTTAATCAAATCTTTATGTGAACCTCTAAAAATTCATGTGGATAAACTAGATATACTTATCAAAAAACCCTTTAATCCGCAACTTCTTATCATCAATATACTGAGCTAGCCATAATTCTGAATTTCACTACATCACTGACAACTTGCAACTTATTTTATTACAATTTTCTCAATATCCTCAATATATACGACCTTAAATACATTAATGGAAATGGTTTTGACATCAATGGAAACCACATATTAGTAATTTATCCAACACATTTTATTTCATGAAAGGATACTCATATGGATTTGTTCATAAAATGAGAGAATGAAGCCCCTATTATAGGTTTTTGTAAAACCACAATGTTAGGAACTGTATCTTGTAACACAAACTCATTAGGTGTCAAAAAATCCTCTTATCTAACTTTTAAAAATCAAATTCGAGGGTAGATGTATGCTCCCGTTGATCTCGCTTGCTTTATGGAGGTGGAATGAAGGTAGAAATCAAACCACATCAAATTAGATAAGTCATATCGTAGGGTATTTCTAAGTACCATACCAGATAGTGGTAGACATTTGATGACAATAGGAGTTTAATAAAAAAATTAACACAACAAACGATGTCAAAAGTGAAGTTTAGTAGCCCCTAGTATGCTAGTTTGAATGAAAAGAACCTTTAACCCTAATATAGAAAAACCAGGTAATTTTAACATATATAAGAGTAAAAAGTGAAGTAATTTGTAATTATTTTATCTTTTACCTTCTTACAGTTTGAATTTTTTGAAGAGTAGGTGAAAATACGGATTCGATGAGGATATAGGACCCCAAGACTAGATACACTATGAGAGGAGGTAGCATGAGGTGACATTCAACACTAGGTGAGTTGATTTTTTGTACCTTAGCTTTGTTTTTAGGAATTTAGTTTATATGTTACACATTTCTAGGTTGATTTAGGACCCTAGAAGAAAAGTTCACTAAGTGTCCCTTTTTCTCATAGTCTCCCCGTTTTTCGTGAAATGTCCCCTTTTGTTGCAAAGTGTCCCATTTTTTTGCAAAATGTCCCATTTCTTCATGAAGTGTCCCAAAAGGGAAACAAAGTGTCTAGGACCCTTAGAAAATTACACTAGAACAAATTTATCACACCTTTTTTATTATTGATTTATATATTTAAGATATTAGAATGCTTATAGGACATATTTTTGTTGCTTTTGTTAGACTCTACCCCGATCGTGACATCATCTCAATGGTAGACAATTTTGTCACATGAAATATGTAGTCTCGACATTGACAAAGGAAAACACACAAATTTTATTGACTACTAGTATCTACTAGGTGTACCTCATGCCTCCCGTGAGGTACCATGATGCCATGCTAATGGTCTTAGCTAAGAGATGGGATTTTTATACTTGTACATTTTTCCTACCTATGAGTGAGATGATGATCACCTTGGAGGACATTCATTGCATCCTTCGGGTTCCTATCTACAGTGAGACTGTGCACTTTGCATGTGATCTGTCATATGAATAGATTAGGGAGGAACTATTCGAGAGGAGATCATAGGGCCACACATTGAGCTATCATGGCTACTTTATGCATGATCTTCACTCTTAAGATGGATTATGATTTTGAAAGTAACACTAGTACTTGTGCCTTATGGTCAAGGAGCACACCTAGATGGAGCACCACAAGATAATATACACCTAGGGCTGCAACATCTTAGCATATTTATATTATGATCTTGGGAGGTTTTCATATCATGAGGTGGATAGTATGGTGCATTGTACACTTCTATAGGTGTTGTTTCTAGAGCATATCTCATGCACCAGACCGATAGGATTCCCTTCACTATCCACCATCAGATACCCCCATGCATTCAGTTATCTAATAAGATGGGCATGGTAGTCCAAAGATCTTGTATTTTGGAGAGTCATATTCGACCACCTAGATCAGCAAGAGATTGCATGGAGGCCATACTAGTTGATACCATAGTGGATAGATAAGAATTGTCAGCTAAGGAGGTTGCAGAGGGATATATTTTTATAGGGAATACATGATTACATAGCACAGCCATTCTACTACAATCGTGGCATGTAGTAGTATAGGCATATACAGGTAGCACTAGTAGCACGAACTTTTATAGGTGATCAGTTCGGAGTGCCCAGAGGCCAAGAGAGACTAGATGATTCACCTCTAATGATGTTGTCCCTAGTGACTTTGATGATGATTACCATGACATGCACCCAATATGTAATGTCAATAACTTCAATACTACATATACAAATGAGGAGTGGTGGACAGTAGTGTATCTAGCTCCAGTGTTCCCCATGGATCATTTGATAGGCTATATAGGACCATTCCAAGATTAGAGGGACAAGGAGGATGGTAAAAATGAGGATATAGGGCTCAGGGCTGCCGACCTATTCATAGATGAGATAGATGATAACTATGATGATGAGCTATACCTAGATTATGAGGGAGAGGATGAGGTCAAGGGGGAGGATGAGGAGGATCCAATGAGAGGACAATGATATGGAAGACGAGGGTCTAGTTACCCACAAGTGGGGAGATACATCTCCCATTCATGTTACTAGATCACACTTAGTAGTAGGGGCACATACTAGCACCCACAAGCATGGAGAGGCCATCACCTCCTCCATGCCTCATACATAGGATGAGGTTGTCTTTACACAACCAACTAGAGACCTAGGTGATTAAATTTTATTTAATGTTAAGTTTATACTTTTAATTTACACATATATATATATATATCATGATGTGTACTAATTATCTTTATGATTTCTATCTCGTAGGGGTTCTCAGATATTGACATGATCTCTATCAATAGGTAGCTGCAGGTATAGTGCCTCTATCAGTATTTGATGAGGCTACCAGTATAGACTATGTGCCCCCACCCATCATGGAGCAAAACTCAGACCTATTTGAGCTATAGGTTAGAGTAAGGGAAGCATATAAGGGTGCTAGGAGGTTTTCACACTAAGCCGAGGCTACCTATGAGGATATTTGGTTGTCTCAAGATCCAATAGAGCTCGAGAGACTCCATTCAAAGGTATCCATGCTACAGGAAGATAGAGGCCACATAGAGCGAGAGCATCTCAAGGTCATTCGATGAGAGACCATGACTATTGAATGAGCATAGGGTCTACAATATTCTTTGCATGCTCTTATTAGTTCACGATCACAATCGTATACTACTGTCTCTAGATAGACTACATCTAGAAAGATACAATCACTACATCCCAAGGGATCAAGTAGCCAAAGGCCACCCTAGAATTATATATTGATGACATGTACTCAAAACTTTTGTGATATATTTATATATATATTATCATTTTATGTTTGATTACTTATTCTTATTTGTTTTATGTTAAATGGAAATGTGGTTTATCAAATAATATGTGTAAGAATATTAATAAATGTCTTCATGATTTAACATGCTTTATGTGATCTAATTAAAACTATTCTACTTTCTCTTAGATATGACATTGTGATTGATTATATTATGCTAAATTAAATGCACCTATGATCTAATTGTAGGACATTAAAACCATATAAGGATCTTATCGAACAAAATATACAATATTGTCTTTAATAGTATGAAACCTAAAGTAAATACTTAAAAATTAATTTAAATAATTACTTTAGTATTCAAGACACACAAATAATTGTTTGTCAAGAATGAAGCAATGTGAGAGCATATAGAATGTCATCTACTAACTCTAGCACCACTACTTTATCATTCACTCTATTCAAGAAGATTGGAAATAATATTGGCATAGATGCACATTATATATAGGTTCTTTAAGTGGAATTCCATCAATTTCTATTAAGGTATATGCTCTAGACCCGTATTTTTTATTAATTATATAAGGTCCTAACCAATAAGGGCTGAAATTTTGTTTTTTAGTCAGAGCATCATTGAAATTATGTTGATTCTCACATAACACCAAATTTCCTTTATTAAATGAATGAGCTATGACATAATCATTGTTACTACAATGCATTCTTCTATAATAAGCTTGATGGTGCTCATGCTCAAGAGCCTTCTTCTTCTTTTAATGTTTCATCCACTTCTGCCTCCCACCCAACTATGGCACCTTCGACTCTTCTTCCCATGCCTCATTTGGGGAGTCTAATGGTGGACACACCCACTTATTGGAAGGCCAATCGTCAGGTTTCTAAAATTTCATTCTTACCCACAGTTCCAAGGCCCATTGTCTATGGCAAGGGGAAGGGACCTCATGGAGTTTCCCCTACATCTCAAACTCCACTGCCTCTTGCTGCTCCTTCCCCTAGGGTAGTGAATGGGAAGAGGAATGTTGTTGAGGTGCCTAAGTCTACTTCTCCCCCTATTTCATTCCTCGCTCCTGCTCCCATCTAGGAGGTTTCCCTTCCACTAGCAATGGTTGTGGAGGACATTCCTATGGAAAAATCATAGCCACTTGTTCCTTCTCAAGCAGTGGGTGCTAGTTCCCATAGTCAATGAAATCGACTTGTATGTGAGAATAAGCATTGGAGGAAGGATCTAATTGCTAAGAAAGCTACCACATGAAAGGTAGAAGAGGAGACTCCAACTCCTATTTTGACATCTCCTATTGAGCCTCCCTCTTATGGTTCTTCTGCTTCAGTTCCCATCACCTCAATCTTGCTTCCGACTCCCCCTGTGAATTTTGATGACTCTCAGTCAAAAAGGGTATATTTATTCATAATTCCCTCAATGCAATCTTCTCTTCTAGTGTCCCTTCGAAACATCCATCCATTTTCTTGGACCATGGAAATTTCAAACATCATGGTGGTTTCAACTGTTTCCTTGTCCTCTTCCTCCTTGCCTTCTTTTTCCTCTGTAGGGATACTACATCATTCGATGAAACGTAAGTTGGAGGATGACCTCATTTCCAATGGAGGTTAGAAGAAGGGATCACCTTCTTTAGGAGCTCGGATTTTTCCTTGTCTTGTATCGTACTAGTGATGTAGGTAGCCTCGATGTCTCATGAGTTTGTCACCATCACTTTAGACGAGATTGATGGTGGATCTCAGGTGTCTCCTTTATCTCCCACTTACTTAACACATGGACCTCTTATTAAGTGCATGTTTAACTCAGTTGATGATGTCCTGACTCTATCATGGTCTTTGTAAGATCAATGAATTTTACCACATAGGAGTTGAGCGAAGAAGAACTTGAGGGCCCCTCTTCCTTAGATCTTGTCATATAAGAGTCAGAGGGTGCTACCCTTGTTATTTTTCCCTTGTAGGATTTTCTTCCCTCCCCTTATGTTGATCTAGATTGGGATAATGATGACATCCTTGTTGATGAGGACTAGCAGAGCACCTCTTCTTTATCTATAGGTTATATTTGTGTATGTTGTGTGTCCCTCGTTCTTGTTTTAATATGTTCTTGGAGGAACCTTATCACCCTTGTAGGTGCTTGGATACAAGAGTTAAATTATTTCATAAAGATCCTCTATTTTTTGTATCATTCTTCTAGATGTTGTATCTTCATTTTTGAAAATTAGGAATCATACAAAGTGTTGGGGGTTTCGGCCCTCTTCCATGTTGACACAATTATTTATTTTCATTTTATCTTCATGTTTTATTCTTCATATATTCAAATTCCCTAGATTGATAATATTTTGCTAATACACTACGTGTTACCTATTTCAATGAGTTGATCTATACCTAGATCCCTAGATCCCCCCATCTCTTGATTGATTTTTCTCTTCTTCTATGAGCATGAATTTTTACCCATAACACAAATTCCCCTTTTACCCATTTACACTTTATAAAACTGAAAGTGAAGGCTTAATTCCACTTAAGCCCACTA
Organism: Sequoiadendron giganteum; assembly: GCA_007115665.2. Classification (NCBI taxonomy): domain Eukaryota; kingdom Viridiplantae; phylum Streptophyta; class Pinopsida; order Cupressales; family Cupressaceae; genus Sequoiadendron; species Sequoiadendron giganteum. Next base: position 112,305,876 of record CM021104.1, on the reverse strand, counting down.
CTTGCATTCCATTTCGCACCTTGTTTGTGTGTTAGTGGGGGCGCTTCTGTCGGGGACACCCGTGTGGCACAAAAACATCCGCACGGTGTGCTTATGTCCCTAGAAGATTCCAATGGCTGGAGATTGCAGAGGAAATACATTTTTCATTGGAAGTTGAAGAGTAACATCCCTCTTGAGCTGGCCAACCCGAATATGGTTAGTTTTCATCTTCTGCTTCATATTCTTGACCATTCCATCCATTCTCAAGTTTTGCGATATCTTGAGTTCATCACTTCACATTTTCTCCACTCTTTCAAACATCCTTTCAAGCATTTTGGTGGTATTATTCACTCCATTCCAGCAATCTACCAATCCATCACTCTAATAGTGGGATCATAGGACAAACTCCACGATAGTAGAGGCTTGAGTTCCTCTCATTCAGTCCTCCACAATACTTGAGTGCTTTGGATGGAGGTGGTAAGCTCCTTTCATCTCCTCTATCATACTCAATTGAGTAAGAACGTATTGTTCTATAGTGTTTATTTCATACGTAGCTTGTATTTCATTTCTTTATCATTATTTCTATTTTTTCAAAATTCATTGTCCGAGGAGCTGGAAACACCAAGATGGGGGTCTAATTGAGGTAGGGCCCTAAACAGACCCAACACTTTACCTCTTTGTTGTGTGTAGGTGGAGATATCTTCAAGGAAGCTATCGAGAGGATTATTCTATGAAATTATCTTCATCACCCTCTTTGTAATATACTTCTTTTATCATATCTATATTTACCTTTCTCTTTTCTTAGTCTTGTCCTTTACTTCCTAAAACTGTAAGACTAGACTGTCAATCCTTTCTCAGGATTTGAACCTCATTTCTCTGGCTTTCTAGTCATACAGATGCTAGCCCACCTATGAGATGCAGAGTTGACTCTGGAAAGTGACTTGTCTAGTCTCCCTTCAATTCTCAGGATTGCAGAGTGATCGAAGGACACATAGTCTTCATTATTCTCATCCTTTGTATCCTAACCTTCCTTTGAACTGACGTAATTTAGGGTAGCCTTTCTGCTCTTAGCCTTTTCTGACCTGAATCCTTGCAGTGGTTGGTCCCCCTCTCTTACACAAGTCTTATCTTTCATTTTTATAGTTCTCTCTTCTTTGCTTCCTTCTTGATGTTGTGGTGCCTATGTGTTGTCCCTCATGTGTGTGACAAAATTTATGTCTACATCTCATCATGTATCATGGGGAACAAAATCTTTGCATCTTTTCCCTTTCCTTAGGATGTCACATGCTCCTTTAATTCACACAAACCATCCTAAGCAGGGGATCCTACCTTTGCAATTTTCAATAAGTTTTATTCGGTGGCCAATGAATCCCTTACTAAAAATCTTTGCCTTTTTAAAAAATTGCATCCATTGACAAGGATCCCCTTAGCAAGATTTTCTTTTGAAATCAAATTCGTAGAAAAAGGAATTGAGAATTCACCTTTGAGGAGGCCATTCTTCTTTCCTTAGATTCCTTGATGAAAGAGAACCTTTCAAAATGATTCCTTAATGACAAGATCGTTTGCGAAAATGTCATCGCTTTTGAAACAAAGCAGACCTTCAACAAGCCCCTTTCTTTTGAAGGGTTCCCGAGGGACTCCTTTGAAAGCTTCTCCTTCAATTACTTATTTTGTGATATAAATGTATATCTATCTACATCAATTTTTCTTGCCTATCATGTTTTTTCTACAAATGAACATGTTGCTTTGTAGGATTGTGCACCCAGGAAGCTGCTTTTACAATTAAGCTTAGAGGGTTGAGCACCTATAAGGGCCCATAAAATTTTTAAAATCCTTTCATTTCTAGCCTTCATTAGGATCAAGCAGTTGTGGCACCTCCTTTGTAGGACTTAGTGCCTATGAAGCACTTTTTTTTTGTAGCACCAAGCACTTGTAGAACCTTTATTTATCTTATGTGGGCCTGAGCACCCATGGAGCCAATTCTATAGGATCAAGCACCTATAGAGCCTTTTTCACCTTTCGTAGGACTAATCACCTGCAAAAATTTTGTTTAAATTTCCATAGGACTGAGTACTTATGGAGCCATCTATCTCTCCTACACCTGATTTTTCTAGATTGTGTTATGCTTCCTTGATAGTTGATATATATTCTCTTCAACTTATTACATTGTACTTGACCATGCATTCATTGTCACTGATGCTCACTAAAGTGGTAGAGAAATGTAATGGAATGAACTTACACCCCTTGCAAATTTCCCATATATACACATCCCTTACCTTAGAAAATTCAATTTTGATGAAGTATTATCCACATCTTCTTTCAATTCCCATCCACCTCGTGGTTATCTTGCATGTCAATGGAGGAATTTTGTCAGGGATGCATGCACGCCATGCATATGTCTGTGTGTTGTGCTACCATCTTGAGAGGATTCCTACCTCTAGAATCAACAAAGTCATTACACTCCTCTAATTGACCTAAAGTGTAATGCTTCCTACCCCTCTAATTGACTTCAAATGACCCTTTTTCCTTCATTCTTCCTTTCAAATGTTGATCTTCTTGATTTATTCCTTATTCTTCAATCTTCTTCAATCTTCCACACACTTCTTGATAGCTTCTTGATCTAATACACTCACTTTCAGCTCCTTCATCTTTCACCACCTTCATTGTAGCTACAAGTTTTTGCTTTATTGGCTCCTCCTCTTCATTGTCGTGGTAGCGTTGGCTTTAGAGAGCTTGTGAGCTTACATCTTTCTCCATTTTCCTTGAGAGAAAATGGTTGAGAAGTTGATATATCCATCCATTTGCATTTACTTTTGTATTATCTACTTGTGTAGTATCATATTATTGTTTAAATATGAACCATCAAAAATTTAACACTAAGACCTAGGGCAAAAGGATTCCCTATACTATACCCTTAGGTTTTTTCACCCTAGGAGCTCTTGGTGTCTGGAAATGACACTCTTACCGCTTGGTGGTTACAAGATTTTTGGTGGTTGCATTCAAGGGGGAGGGCTAATTGATGAAGGTTGTGATATATGTGTATAGTGTGGCTAAAAAGTAAAAGTAAAATGATAGTAATCTAATGTATGAAATGTAAACAAATTAAACCTAAGCTAATGCAAACTAACCTAAAATAACCTAAAGGAATGTAGTACATAAAGTAAATGGGAAAGTTGAGAACTTGTGCACCTGCAAATGTGATGTTGTAGATGAAGAGTCCCAGAATATTCTAGAAAATGTCTGAAATCTACAAAAGGACACTTTCGCCATGTTGGGCGACCTAGTCCTCAAACTGAGAAATTATGCCAAACCAGGTTTCAGGGAAAAGGGTACCCAAAAATGTAGAAACCTCTTTTCGAGCTTAGCATAGGAACAAGGTCACCAATAGGGTGACCTAGTCATCTAGATGTTTTCTGAGGATTTAGGGTTTGATTTTGTGGGTTCCAGCTGGTGGTTCCTTCTTCTGCAGCAATTTGTGTCTGAAACTCCCGAAAGTGACCTGCAACTTGTCTTCTTTCTCCTTCTATGGTTTGATGCTTTGATGTGACTTCAAAGGAATGTTTTTACTTTCTCCAACACTTTGTAATTCACCAAATCTGCATACAAACCTAAAAACACATGCAAAGACCAAGAGAATGTTGGGGTTAGGGAATAGGGGTTTTCCTAAGTCAAACCCCTTTAATGCTAACTAAACCCAAATAAGATAAAGCGAAAGGAAAGTAGGATTGAATGATGAACTTAATGAAAATTCTTACCAAACCTTTGTTGTTGATGGTCTGCAACATGCAAGAGCAACTCCAATGGACGTCGCTTGTGAAACCCTTGTGTTTGAATGCTTGCTTGTGAAGTCTTGAGTGCTTGAGTACTTGTGAAGAGATGTCAAAATGAGCTTGGGAGAGACAAAAATAAAGGTGAAAACCCTTATTTATACATGCAAAACCCTAATTTTCTCAAAATGCAACATAATAGGCCGACACTAGGGTTTAGGAGGCAAGATTCCCATTAGTTTTTATTTTAAACTTGAAATTTATGGCAAAAGGGACTAGGTCACCCAAGGTGGCTACCTAGTCCACTTGGGAAATTTCAAGTGGTGGTCAAGAATTAATTTGTGTTTAATGAATTTTATCAACTTTGCCTCTCGAAACACACTTAATTCAAGACTAAAATTAAATTAAGGGGACAAATTAGCATAGAAAAAGGGTTAATTTAGGGGTGAGAAGCTTGGAAAAATGTGAAAATGCATTACAACTCTTTACAACACTTTCTCTCAAGGCTTAGAAATATGTAAAAGGGTGTTCTTTAGGTGAATTTTGTTGAAAGGGTCTTAGAAAAGTGAGAAAATATGTTACAACATTTCACAACACCTTAGTAAAACATTGTTAGGTCATTATTGAATTGCAAGCTTACAAGGCTAAATCAAGGTAAAACAAGGGCAAAATCCAATGGAAAACGCCCAAATGACTGAAAAAGTGCCAAGGTCTACACTTTTTGGTGACAGAATATTCCTTCGTATTTCTATTTCTACACTCTCTTTATCATCTTTCTATAAAATCATTGATATTTGTCTATCCCTAGAGGTGGAAACACCAAAGTGAGGGAATGACTAAGGAAGTCCTCTAAACACAACCCCAACACTTTCTCATTCTTATATGTGTAGGTACTTCTTAGTTGGAGCTATTCAGATAATCATGTTGCACTATGTTCAGTACTATCTATTACCCTTCATTCATAAAGTTCTAGCTTAGTATTGTTAAAGTATTATTCTTGTTATTTATGTTATCTCTATATTTTCTATCTCTATCGTAGCATAAAACTCTATTAATCAGGTAGTTAGTAAGTTTTCTTAGTGTTTTATACTATACGTTACACTAGTTATGTGTACTTTTTCTAGTGCATCCCTGAGACTCAAACGCGTTGTGTTGTAGTCCATGACCCAAACTATAGTCCTCTAGTAGTGGGTTATCTAAGTTATATTCTAAACCTTGAAAATAAACTCTATTGATCCCTTGAAACATCCAGGTTAGCAGAAGGAAAGTGACAGATTGGTTGTCCTTCCTTTTTAGCCCTTGAAACCTTAAACCTTTTGAATTCATTCATCTAGCTTGAGGTAAATCAATTTAGCATGTTGTTCTAGACTCTCCCATGACCTGAAGTCCCTGAGAAGTCAGCCCCCTCCTCTACAAAACCTAATATCACTTCCCTATTTAAAATAATACAAATATTACAACAAATTATGCCATAGAGATGATTAAATCGATCATAAGCTGATATAAAATGTTCTATAAAAATTACATCTATATACAAAATAATTTTTTTATTAGATTCAAAAAATAATAATTATAGAAAGGACATAATGAAGTTGCATAGTAGAAAAAAGACCAATTTCAAGGCAGTTAAGAAATAGACTATATACTTAAAAATAAATAGTAGCATTGTCCAAGATTACAAGATTTTTTTGAAGAAATAAAATAGTCTTTCTCACTATTAGTAGAACAAATTTACTAAATAAAATAAAATAATTCACCAACCATCCCCAAGAAATGGTTGCCAAATTAGTAGATTTCTTTTTTTTAAAAGGCACTCTTTTTTATCATCCTCTCATCACTAGTGTAGAGTATGAAAGATATCATCAAGTCAATCCAATCTAATGGTTAGTCAGATTAAATCTTTAGAACCATGATAGTAACCATGAAATCTTCTTGTAAATTTAGCATGAAAACCTCCAAACCGTGATAGTAAAAAGGAAACCACAATAGCTCCTTGATACATCTAAACTACTATAAAAATTTTAGTCATTAACTTGAATTTTAGATCATCAAGTCAATCCAATCTAATGCTTAGTCAGATTAAAGCTTTAGAACCATGATAGTAACCATGAAATCTTCTTGTAAATTTAGCATGAAACCCTCCAAACCGTGATAGTAAAAAGGAAACCACAATAGTTCCTTGATACATCTAAACTAATATAAGAATTTTAGCTTCAAATAAATGGAGTTGATCTTGTAGATCAACAAAGACTTTGTTGAGCTCAAGGTTAGTCTAGAAACCAAACTTCAAAATAAGGATATGGGAGGAGAATTTCGCATAGAGCATTCAAGATTTAAGTTGAAGGGAATAAACATGTGAGAAAAAAATCAAGGATCAAAATATCTATATATGATTAAGGATAATAAGTTTGATGTTTTGGGTAATGACATTTTGGTGTGGATAAATCCTGAGAATTTCTACTCTTTAAGAACAAAACTAAGGAAAAAAGATTAGGGAGTGGAGAAGATAAAGCTCCAAAGGTGTTTGTAATGGGGAAGAATTAGAAGACATGTTTAATAGACTCCTTTATAGCATAGAAGGGATAGGAAGGAGGGGAGAGATGAAGGAAAATCAACCACTTTAATAGGTACTTTAATGTGTAGAAATTTCCTAGCTATCAATTAGGATTGAGCATCAACTCTAGATCTCAAAATTAGAGAGCTTAACTTGTTCCATTTATATTGGTTCAACTTGCAATGCCATTTGAGATTGGGATGGGGAGTTAAGGAGATTGAAGCAAGCAATTTTCTATAAAAAAAATTGAGGGGGAAGACATGGATGTTTTTATTTTTGGGTCATTTCCAATATTTAAGAAAGTTATCATGGTAGGGGTGGAAAACAAACAACAATATTTAAGAGTGGCAAGTTGCGATATTTTTTGGAGTGAAAGCTTGTCTAAAGGGGAAAGAATGAATTGAGACTTGGGTTGTTGCCAAGAGTTTCAATTAAATACGAAAGGATCTAACAAGTCTTTAAAAAATTGAATTATTTTTTTAATATATGTTTAACTTTAAGGTTTTTGATATTAGCAAGAGGATGAGGAGAATTTTTCAAAACCATGACCTAAAGTTTGATCATACCAACATAACTTTTTAAAATTAATCTATGAATAATTTCAAATGAAATTGAAAGGGGTAGATCCATGAGTTTTTTAAAAAAAGAGACAAGAAGAAACTTCTTCTTCTAATTGACCAAGTTCCAAGAGTGGCCACTAGTAGTTGATTTAATATAATGATAAACCAAAATTTTCCAAGGAATATATTTATCCAAGCTCCTTATAATCCATATAATCATAAGAAAAATTCCTTGAGTATAAGGATCTATGATTCTCAATCCCCTCTATTTTTGGGTTGAATGAAGTGAATCCACGAAGTGGTAGACAAGCCTTTTTTTATTTATATCAATGAATACATTATAATTTGTTGCATATGATCCAATCTTGGAGGAAGCCATTAATAATACTACAAAGGACATAAGAAATCACTCTAAATTCTAAGGACACGTACCCTATAAAGCTATATGCAATGAAGAATAGTTCGTCTGACACATTATAATAATATAATAGAATGGAAGGTATATAGGCTACAATAAATATTATTTTATTTTTAAAGATGTTAAAGTTATTATATATTTCTAAAATGTACTTAAGAAAATTAAAAATATATATTTTGATTTTATTGTTGGATGTAAGAGGATTCAAAATAAAATATGATATAAGCCAAAATGAGATAATAAATTAATTATCTATTAAATAAATATTTATTTTTTCTATTTGAAATAATATAAATACAGATAATAAATTTTGAACATAAAAAATAAAAAAGTATAATTGAAAGAAAAATTGTTGAATAAGTAAAATGAATGAATATTATAATAAATTTATCTTTAAGAAGAATTAACAATACTAATATATTTAAAAGTTTAAAACATAAAAGAATTTTATCATATAAATGATAATTATATAATGAATTTTTTTATCATGATAATGTTTTAGAAAGAAAGTATGATAATTTTGTAAAATAAAGATAAATAAAGACAATAAATATAAATAAATAATCACCATAAAAAATTTAATATAATAATCTTATTCAATATTAAACATTAAAATTCATTTATTCATAATACAAAATATAACTCTTAATCAATCTTCAACCTTTATTAGCCGATAGACTATATATATTGTGAATGCATTTTCAATCTCACGTTGTAAACAAGTTATCATGAAACCATTTTCGGATGTCGGTTTTCATCATTCGTTCCACCATTTTTGTTTCCATCAAAATCCTCGTTCCAACATTTCTGTTGCCGCCAAAATCAGGGCCATTCAATATGGAAAGGGTTCTCTGATGATAATTTAGGAATTTTTTTCTCGTGCATTAATTATCAATTGGAATATAGGATGTTTTGTGGTTGTATTGAGAACGTGCAAAATTATCTTCCATTGTGTATGAACTATCTTTGAAATAATTTGTTGTGCATTCGAAGAATCACATGGATTGTTCTTGTTGAAGCCATTACTCACCCAAAAAAATTCCAGCATATCATGTTCCACGATACAGTAGAATATCCTTATTTTAGTTTTCTCTTTATATATGGAATTGGATGTAACTAGGTCTTTCAATATCTAACGTAAACATTGTTCATATTTGTGAACTAGTTGTGAAGAAATAAAAGAATTTAGTAATTTTTATATATATTTAGAGGTTTTTAGGAGGTAGTGTGAGGCTTAATGCTTGGGTAGGAAAAAGGGAAGCTCTTGTGTTTTTTTTTATTGTGATTTCTTGGTGTGCTTGAAGTTTTTTCTCTGGATGCATCTGGAGTAGTGGAGATGTTTGGATGTGCCTTGAAGTAGTGAGGATTTTCGTCCAACTCATATTAGCTATTTGGGAGAAGATACATATTGTCAATGAGGACACAAACTACCGAATCCAGCCCTAGAACCCTAGGAAAGCTTATACAAAACATATGGAAAAAGCCCTAAATTTCTCAAGCGCTAGGCCACTTCACCCAAATTTTGTGAGGGGCTTGAAAAACCCTAATCTTTTCGCACCGTAAGAAAACCTCCATGTCTCAAGTTCAAATCTTGGAGCAAAAAAAACATTTAGAACGCTTCCAAGCCCATATAATTTATTCTCCTCCCCTATGGAATTTTGGTTTGCATTTCCTCTAACATAAAACAGAGTGAGTACCTATTGTTAATTAATTTGTCATCAGTGGCACTTCCATTAGGGAACTTTACTTTCTTACTAGGTTGCTGCATTATTTCTACAACTCTTAGTTGTTTCCAAATCCAAAAAACCCTCAAAATTAACCATGCCTTAATAAAAATATTTACAAAAACTCAATGATCCAATGCTCGTCAACAAGGTTAACATTCTCTTATTTTTTATGTCATTGCATATTTCACATTTCCTGATTTATGGTGGTTTCCTACCTTGTTTGGCTTAATAATTATTATGTTATTTATGTTTTTTATGACAATTGGTTGGATCTACAACAAGAAAATTGAAAATATTAGAGTGGGTTCATAAAAATCAGTTTGTAACAATCCTATATTACACTAAAGATTTGATTCTCATATTCTAAAGCCAATTGATTAATATTTTAATGTCTCTTCAAACCAGAAATTATTTATGATGTACAAATAATTGTAGCTTTTGTTTCATCACCAAATCAAGTTAAAATATTTCTTTTTTGTTTACTTTTTAAGTTAGAAAATTATTCTCACGTAAACATTTTCTCTTCCCTTGCCATGAATTTGTGAATTTTTTTTATGAATAGGTAGATATATATATTAATATATAAAGACAAGATACATATTCAAAAAAAGAGATGGGTGGTAAGAAGGCACACCCCGAGAGTCACATGGGAATCACCCTGAAAATTAAAAAACAAAGTTACTTGGGCCTAACCCAGAAGTATGTAATAACAAAAGAATAATAAAAGAAAAGGCCATCAAGCAGCCAAAGTAGTGCCAGTAGAGCCAGGAGGATCTCTATCATCCATTTTTTCCCCCATACATCAACAAGGTCGAGAGTGACGTCATGAGGAGGACCCCAGCCATCATTAGTTTCCTTTTCTTTTTCTTTAACTTCCTCGCACTAAGGCGAGATTGCAAGCGCCAAACATGGAAAACTCTTATCAGAGCCTAGCTTACTAGAGTTAATACCAGGCCAACTAGAGCCGCTTTCAAGAGTGGTATCAAAGGGCCACCTAGAATCTCCACCACTGCTCCCTGCAACACCTCCAGAGGGCCATCCCTGGCTAGTTTTCAAGGGAGGAGTGCTAGAGCACCGAGGAGGGAAGGATCCATCCCGAGAGGGAGGCTAAGAGTGTGTGCGAGCATAGCCACTCCTCTATTGGCCTTGAGATGGACACCGGTCATGAGAAGAGGAGGGTGGTCCAGGAACTCGAGCCACAATACACGAGACATTACCCTAGTGATCCAGAATCACCTAAAGGTGAGCCACCTCAAGCACAAATTTTCTTGCTTGTACTTGAATCTACAAAAGCACATTAGAGAAAATAATAGCTTTAGAATACAAAGAAGCATCTGTATCCATTTGAGTGTGAGAAAAAATGCAGGAATTTATATCTTTCTAGATATTGAAGAGGATTTCCATGATGAAAGTGTGTCATAGTTGAGTATGCATGGTTAGAAGCTTAGACGAATCACCGAACAAAACCATATGCTAGGAGAAGGGTTCCGGCCTAAAAGGCCAAAATAAATCATGAGTCCAAGTCCACAACTACTTAGCTTTGCTAAAAAACTAGAAGAGATTTTTAAAAGACTCAGCTTGACCACAAAAAGGGCACCAAGGGTCCTGAACCCATAAGTGAACAAGTTGGGACCCCACAGACAAGCCTTGGAAAAGAATACACCAAGTGAAGTGGGTGAGTTTCGTCTCAACACTTGTAGACCAAATGGAAAAAAATATTTTTTGCTAGACACAAGCAGAAGATTGAAGAAGCCATCTATGGTTAAGACTGACAACCATAGGAAAATGTGACAATAGCCACATATAGCCAAACCTTGGCTTGTACTTTCTGAAAGGGGTGTTTAGGTACCACTTCCAGTCCTTCCACCAAGGCTTCAGCCCACGAATTCCCACCTTGTACATAAACTCTACAGGGATAGCTCATTCAACAGACCATCAAAATTATCACAGTCCTAGTTATGTAGTCTGTAAAGTGCACGGAAATCCTCCCATGACATAATACGCATTGTGGGTTTGTGAAACAATTGCTACAATATTTGAATGCCTTTCTTATGGAACCTTAGCACCTTAAGTCAAGGTGACTTTCCTAGAGGTTGAACATTACTAGCAAAGAGAGGTGACCACCACATATTTTGTTGATTGAGAGTCCATCATGGAAACTAGAACCGGCCCAGTGCAGCCAAGGCTTAACAATCTCCTAGGCTTTCTAGATGCACTTGGCCACAAAAGTGCCCACGATTTAAATTGGTTCCTTCATGACTAGAATGGTTTGAAATCCAATTCCCTTCTAGGTAGGTTTGTTGGTAGGAAATCTTGATTGAATATAATGCCTGAGGAGAATTTTCTAGGGTTCATCTCCAAAAAGGGCTCTGATAGCCCATTTAACACATAAGGCAGTCCCTTGTCTTTGGGTGGAGAGAAGACCAAGCCCTCCAAAGTCTCTAGAAAGGTAGAAAAAATCCCATGCCACCAGATGAAACCCTCTATGGGACTCCATAGAGTCCCACAAAAAGCCCTAAAGCATCTTTCCAAGCCTTGCATAGGCATATTTTGAGGGAGCCCAACAAGAGGAGTAATAGACATGAGTAGCTGCCAGAATCTTCGGACACACTTGAAATTTTCCTGCCAAAGATAGAGGCTTAGTTATCCAGTAGGCCAAATTCTACTCAATCCTGGAGAGAACAACTTGTCATAACTCAGCCAGAGAAACCTAAAAGGCGAAGGGAATGCCCAAAAACTAAAACATTTCCCCTGGCCCAATCCACTTCCATCCATACTACTATAACTAGTGAGGAGTGGAAAAAATAGATTGTCTATAACAAAGAGTCTTGTGCCTTTGAGTGGAAAAACCAGAGGTATCAAAAAAAATGTCAAGGCACTCAAGAGATGCCTTAATATTACCTTCTTCCTCTAGGAGAGTGAGAAAAGAGTCATCAACAAAATGGCCATTAACTAGTTGAGACTAGGAGTTGGTCAAGGAAATTCCACGAACACTTTTCTGGGAGACAACATTGTCTACAAGATTTCCAAAACCTTCGACAAAAAGCACATATAGCGAAGGAGCAAGCGGAAATCCTTGCTAAATAGAGTGGAAAATACCAAAAGAGGAGGATTGATGGCCATTGATTGTAATGCAAGCAAATGTGTCTAAAAAAACATTTGGACAGCCTGAGTAAAGTCGGGACCAAATCCCAAGGCTTTCAACATGGCAAGAATGAGGGGACATTCTATGCGATCATAGGCTTTAGTAAAATCAATTTTGAGAAAGAAGAATTTATTGCTAGAGCACCTAGCCCATTCCATTCCCTCCCAAACAACAATGATGCTATCAAGAATAAATCTAGATTTGGTAAATCTATTCTACTCTGGGCACACAATCTGAGGCAAGATATGGTGAATCTTAAGAGAAAATACTTAGCTGTGATTTTTCAGGAGACATTAAGGAGTGTGATAGGCCACTAGTTGCAGATATCTTCAAGATATCTAGGCTTAAATATGAATTTAATATTTCCCTTATTGATAATATTGCCCAATTTTTTTGAATGAAAATCTTCAAGATAGACTTTATGAAGATCTTGGCCAATATAGTCCCAAAGGGACTTGTAGAATTCACATAGGAAGCCATGTCAACCCTTGGGGCCTTGTCGTCCACCATAGGAAAGATGGATTCCTTCAAGTCTTCAACCATGAGCAAATTCTCACAATAGGATTTTTGAGCAGAAGAAATCCTAGTTGGTACAACCACAAGGAATTACTTAAGGGCTTGTTGGTGCTCCAACATGTAATCTTGGGTAGTAAAAACTTGCTCATAGTGTCTAACAAAGGCCTGGAGAATATCAGCTAGCTTAGAAAGAACTTGGAGCCCATCTTCGATTTTTTTAATGCCTAGAGAGGAGTGTAGGGCATGCAAGGCAAGGAAAAACTCCCTGGAGGCATGGTCACCAACTTTTAGCCAGTGCAATCTAGCTTAAATTTGCACACCTCTGGCAACATAATTATCTACAACTTTATTTTTGTGCCTTAACTCCGCCAACCTGACTTGAAATGGTGGGGAGAAAGGGTTAGCCAAAAGAGCCTTGGTAGCTGAACATAAGTTAGTAGTGGTCACCTCATAAGATCACCAATGGAAAATGGCCAACTAGCACCCATAAATGCAGAGAAACCTAGCCATGACAGTGGTAGCATCACTCCACCAATTAATCCAGTTGTTATTATGAGTTGGTCTGCACTCAAAATTCTAGACTCTGTGAATGTGGGCCAACATGGGTTGATGAAAGAGAATAGATGTGTTAAAAATGAATTTCATTTTGCAAGCCCAAGGTTGTCTTGTCTCCCATTCAATGCGAAAAGAAATTGGGAAGTGATCTAACAGGGTGACATCCTCTAACGACTTAACCAAAAGTGAAGAGCTATCAAAAGAGAAAAGAGTTTGACTTGATATCATTACAAGAGAAAGGCGCTTAAATATCCTATCAAATCCAACCCTAAAATTACACCAAGTGTGCCAGAGGTAATGAGAATGGTGACGACAAATATTGGGATCAAAATGCCCCTATTTATTATGCATGTAACACCACACCTCTCTTTTGCCAGTTGCCCATCTGAATGATAGAATACTATCCTTATCGTACACCATCTCAACCATACTGAAATCCCCACATAAAAGCCAATTGGCTATTGGTAATGAGTCTGCAATCCAATGCCAAAGAAAGGAGCGTTTGACATCATCATTAGAGGCATAAACATTAATAATCCCAAAAGAGTGATTATCAATATTGATAAGGATCTAGACGAGCCGATGTGTGCATTCAGACCCATGATCAACAACACAAGAGTGCCACTATGGAGACAAAAGAATAACAACTCCACCACATCTAGCTTCATGTTTCATACAATACATATGGTTGGCTAGCCAAATAAAGCGACATGTTGAAGCAAGCAAAAAATTGGAAATTTTAACTTCTTAGAGACAAAGCACCTCAATACCATCATACTTTTACAAAGTATCCCAAATAGAATACTTTTTGGAGAGGTCTGTTAGGCCTCGAACATTCCATGAGAGGAAATTCATGAATGAAAATCCTCCATATCATTGAAGTTCGATTCCTCCTCATTCAAGGTGGAGAAATTATTCTAAAAAAAATTAGGTGGAACTGACCCGATTTGAATAGACAAAGAAGAAATTCTCCTTTTCTCCTACACATATTCTCCTTCTTCTAATGGTGACGAAGGACTATGAGACCACCGTTGAGCTCCTGACACAAGAGGAGAGAGTTTTGGTTGTGCCATTATAATGGCAGTAGGCTGAGGTGTAGCCTTCAGCCTGGGCCGTGCTAAAGAATTATTAGGCCTTGTCGAGGCCTCTTTCCCCTTCGCCGAAGGATTTGAAACAAATTTGGCTGGCTCGATGCCTTTAGAAATTGACCCAGAGCCACTGGACTTGTTCTTATGATTCGTAACTGTGGTCCATTTTTCATCAGGTTTGGAAGCAGTATCTTCTTGATGGGACTTATCAAATTCTCATGGCAGAGAAGGAGTATGAGGCATTGCCACAGAGTAGTCTTTGATTTTGTGCTCTATGGTCTGACATCTATAGAACGTGTTCAATAGATTAAAGTAAGTAAGTAACTTTATGGGTATGCCCAAATTTCCAATTTGAATATTAGTGAATTCTTTCAAATTTTGAGAGAGATCCACTTCAACATAGACCCTTTTTTGGGGACGGACCTAGAAAAATCTATCAGGCTCAATGCAAATAACCTTCCCTAGAGAGGAAGCAATATGACTCAAGAGAGGCACATAAGGTAAGGGTAAACTTGGAAACTCAATCTAGACTGGGACCCGCAACATGGTGTTATCCGAGACAATGAAATATTGGGTCCACGACTTGAAAACCAACAAAGAAGACCTGACATACCTGGGACCATGCTCCAGAATTGCCTTGACACGATTGACCTCCACAAAGTGAAAAAGAAAAAAACCCTTGGTTAAGTTTTGGAGCATATCAAGGCAGACCCAATGAGGGACCCAAGCTTTGTTGACCCATTATTTGAGGATAGTTTTAAGGGGAGTCCTCCCAAAAAAATATCCAATAAGGAAATTCTTTTCAAGCCATTAACAAGAGGAATCAAATTCAGGCAAAGGAAAAACAACATCATTTGGGGAGTCAAAAGACTTACCTCGTGGAACACTTTCCGAACAAACTTTTGGGGTCAGTTGTTCGGTTGAGGAACCATTGAGTAGAGTGGTTGAACTGCCAACACCAGCATGAACTACTAGGTTAGAGTCGGTTGAAGGCATAGGGTAAGTGCGCAAAGATGGTTCCCAAAAAGGGGACTTAAGTGGACAGCTTTTTTCTGAAATCAGGAAATACTAACGTTGGATGTGAAATTGAGGATACTTACACTCAAAATTTTGAGATGGAGGAAAAAGAAGGATTCAAGTGCTCCGATTCTAACTTCTAAACTAATAATTTATTCTGAAAATGGTTGAGATTAAGGGGTTCAAACGAGGGACGTACACAAATTGGTGTTGTTTTTATCAGAAAAACATAACATAGCAACTCTTGTACGACCCTCGTACGGTCAACTTGTTTTTAGTATTTCTAAAATCATAATGGTCAGAAGTTAGCTAATAGTATGTAGTTGATGCATGATTTTTCTGATAATTTTTTAATGAATATTTGATTTTTTACTAATTTTCGAAGTGGACATTTCCTAAAAAACAGAATTTTGGCCGTGCTACACATACAAATTATGGAAACTAATTGATTTTTAATTTTATTTTTATTTTTAAATTTGTAAAATGGAGTCTAGTTTCTAAAAATGTAATTTATTTGAAAAATCGATGAACGGTTAATTTATAATGAAAAAAATACCAAACACAGCTTTTTGGAAAAAAAAAGACATACAAATAAAATAAATTATGGATGAAAGGCTTAACATTTTCAGAAAGTGAAAAAAATTACATCGTTGGATAGCTAGGAGAGAACCGAAAATTACCCATGTGTTCGATTTTTTCGATATTGAACCACGTGCAATCCTGACAGTGAGTACAAACTCGATTATGAGAAATATGGTAGATTTTTTAAAAACACGTCTCTGGTCGTTGGGAATTCCCTCCAAGACTTTGGGTTGGTATTCCAAGGTAAATAGTAAGCCTAAGGCTCAATAATTCCCAAAGCAAGATATAACGCGAGCGTATTATAATGCACTCACATTATATCTCACTTTTCACATGGTTTTTGCTTCTGCGGAAAACATGTCAACTAAGAGATAACGCTAGCGCATTATAACGTGCTTGTGTTATGTCTTCCTTTATGTTAAATGTTAATATATTGAATGTATGTTGATATATTTGTATGTTTGTATGTACATGTATGCTTGTATGTCATGTATGTATGTATCAATGCATATATACTATATGTATGCCTCTATGTATGTGAGATTGTATCTACACATGTATGTATGTATTCTTCTATGGATGTAAGATTATATGTGCATATGTATTATGCTTGTATGCATCCATTTATGTATGTCTTTAGATGGAGGGATAATTTAGAGAGAGAGAGTCTGGAGAGATGGAGAGGGGGTGGAAGTGAGAGTTTAAGAGAGAGGGAGTGGGAGAGAAGGGGTTGGAGTGAGAGGGACTTAGCTGGGTAGGGTGGGAGGGATAGAGGGATGGAGAGAGAGAGAGGGGGGGGGTGGGAGAGAGATAAATTAAGGAGAGGGAGAGAGATAGAGGGGGGAGAGATAGATGGAGAGAAAGAGAGAGTTATGTGGGTAGTGCCAAAGGGATAGACTTGATAGTGTGAGGGGGGTGAGAGGGAGAGACTTGAGAGATAGGTAGTGAGAGGGAGTGTGAGAGAGATGGAGTGGGAGAGAGGTAATGGGAGATAAAGGGAGTGTGAGTGAGAGACCTGAGAGAGGGAGAGGGTGTGGGATGGAGTGACCTGATAGAGATAGAGAAAGAGGGGGGTGGAGTGAGAGGGACTTGTCTAGGTCGGGTTGGAAGGATAGATAGAGAGAGGGGAGAGAAACAAATAGAGATTTACCTAGGTAGGTTTCCAGAGGGAGAGACCTGAGAGAGAGACATGAGAGAGAGGGAGAGAGAGGTAATGGGAGGAGAGATTGGGAGAGAGAGGGAGGGACATAAAGAGAGATGGATAGAGGGAGTGAGAGAGGATGGTATGGATTGATTGACCAAGAGGTACTTAGAAATAGTGAGATGGTAGATAAAGACAATTAGAGAGGGTAGGAGGGAGGGAATGAGGGAGAGGTGATATGGATAGATAGGTATAAAGTGATAGAGGTTGAGGATATAGGGTTGAGGGATTAGGGTGGATGACCTATAGGGTTGATGGTTTCTAGAGTATTAGGGTTTAGGGTTTGAGGGTTGACAGAATTGGGTCGATGGTAGAGGGTATAGGGTTAACGGTTTACTTGGTTGAGGGTAGAGGGTTTAGGGTATAGGTTTGAGGGTATATGGTTGAAGGATTAGGTTCAGGGTCCAATGTAAGTGCTAGAGGGTATAGGGTAGAGGGTTTAGGGTCTAAGGATTGAGGGTTGAGGGATTAAGGGTTGAGAATTGAGGGTTGAGGGTTTAATGTATAGGGTAAAGGGTAGAGGGTAGAGGATTTAAGGTATAGGGTCGAGGGAATAGGTTTGAGGGTCCAATAAATAAGGTAGTGGTTATAGGCGTTGCAATATTACGGGTTGAGGATTTAGGGATTAGGGTAGATATTTTTCTTGGATTTCACGGTAAAAGGGTTGAGGGATTAAGAGGGTATAGGGGTTGAGGGATTAGGGTTTAAGGGTTGAGGGTTGAGGGTTGAGAGATTAAGAGAGTATAGGGGTAGAGGGATGAGGGTTGAAGAGTTGAGGGTTGAGGGATTAGGGTTGAAGGGTTGAGGGTTGAGCGTTGAGGGATTAAGAGGGTATAGGGGTTCACGGAGTAGGGTTTAAGGGTTGAGGGTTAAGGGTTGAGGGATTAAGAGGGTATAAGAATTGAGGGATTAGGGTTTAAGGATTGAGGGTTGAGGGTTGAAGGATTAAGAGGGTATAGAGGTAGATGGATTAGGGTTGAAGGGTTGAGTTTTAAGGGTTGAAGGATCAATAGGGTATAGCGGTAGAGGGATTAGGGTTGAAGGGTTGAGGGTTGGGGGTTGGGAGTTGAGGGTAGATGGATTAAGAGGGTAGAGGGGTTGAGGGATTAGGGTTGAAGGGTTGAGGGTTGAGCATTGAGGGATTAATAGGGTATAGGGTTTGAGGGATTACGGATTAAGAGGGTATAGGTGTTGAGGGATTAGGGTTGAAGGGTTGAGGGTTGAGCATTTAGGGTTGACAGATTAATAGGATAAAGGGGTAGAGGGAGTATGGTTGAAGGGTTGAGGGTTGAGCATTGAGGGTTCAGAAATTAATAGGGTATAAGGGTTGAGGGATTAGGGTTTAAGGGTTGATGGTTGAGGGTTGAGGGATTAAGAGGGTATAGGTGTAGAGGGATTAGGGTTTAAGGGTTTAGAGTTGAGCATTGAGGGTTAAGGGATTAATATGGTATAGGGTAGAGGGATTAGGTTTGAAGGGTTGAGGGTTGAGTGTTGAGGGATTAATAGGGTGTAGGGGTTCAGAGATTAGGATTTAAGGGTTGAAGATTGAGGGTTGAGAGATTAAGAAGGTATAGCGGTTGAGCGATTAGGGTTGAAAGGTTGAGGGTTGAGGGTTCAAGGATTAAGAGGGTACAGGGGTAGAGGGATTAGGGTTAAAGGGTTGAGGATTGAGCATTGAGGGTTGAGGGATCAATAGGGTATAGGGGTAGAGGGACTAGGGTTGAAGGGTTGAGGTTTGAGGGTCAAGGGATTAAGAGGGTATAGGGGTTTAGTGATTAGGGTTGAAGGGTTGAGGGTTGAGGGTTGAGGTATTTAGAGGATATAGGGGTTGAGGGTTGAGGGATTAAGAGGGTATAGGGGTTGATGGATTAAGGTTTAAGGGTTCAGGGTTCAAGGTTTAGGGATTAAGAGAGTATAGGGGTTGAGGGATTAGGGTTGAAAGGTTGAGGATTGAGCGTTGAGGGTTGAGAGATTAATAGGGTATAGGGGTAGAGGGATTAGAGTTGAAGGGTTGAGGGTTGAGCGTTGAGGGTTTAGGGATTCAGAGGGTATAGGCATTGAGGGATTATTTTTTAAGGGTTTAGGGTTGAGGGTTGAGGGATTAAGAGAATATAGGTGTAGAGGGATTAGGCTTTAAGGGTTGAGGGTTGAGCGTTGAAGGTTGAGGTATTAATAGGGTATAGGGGTAGAGGTATTAGGGTTGAAGGGTTGAGGGTTGAGCATTGAGGGATTAACAGGGTATAGGGGTTCAGGGATTAGGGTTTAAGGGTTGAGGGTTGAGGGTTGATAGATTAAGAGGGTATAGCAGTTGAAGGATTAGGGTTTAAGGGTTGAAGGGTTGAAGTTGAGAGATTGAGGGTTGAGGAATTGAATAGGAGTATAGGGTAGAGATTAGGAGTTGAAGAAAGGTTGAGGTTGAGGTTGAAGTTGAAAGGGTTTACTGAAATTATAGAGGTTCAATGATTAGGGTTGAATAGTTTGAGGAGTCAAGGTTGAGGATTAAGAGGACATAGGGCTTGAGAGTAGTAGGGTTTACTAGCAGTTGAGGTTGAGGATTATGGTTTTAAGGGTTGAGGTTGAGGGTTGAGGATTAAAGTTTAGAGTTTGAAGTTAGGATTAGTGTCTAGGGATGAAGCGTTGAGGTTAGAGATTAATAGAGGTATAGGGGTAGAAGTTAGGGTTGAAGGAGGTTGAGGGTTGAGCATTGAGGTTGAAGTTAATAGGAGTATAGAATTTTAAAGGAATACAGTTTGATAGGTTGAGTTCAGTGTTGAGGTTGAGGATTACAAGGTATATAGGGTTGAGGATTAGGGTTGAAGGTTGAAGGTTGAGGGACTAAGAGGTATAAAGGTTGAGAAGTTATAGTTTAGAGTTGGGGTTGAAACTTTAGGGATTAAAAGAAATTTATAAAGAGTTGAGGATTGGGTTGAAGGAGTTGAAGTTGGGATTTTGAAAGTTGAGGGATCAATAGGGTATAGGGGTAGATGGATTAGAGTTGATGGGTTGAGGGTTGAGGGTTGAGGGTTGAGGGATTAAGATGGTATAGGGGTTGAGGGATTAGGGTTTAAGGTTTTAGGGTTGAGGGTTGAGGAAATAAGTGGGTATAGGGGTAGAGGGATTAGGGTTGAAGGGTTGAGGATTGAGAGTTGAGGGTTGAGGGATTAATAGGGTATAGGGGTAGAGGGATTAGGGTTAAAGGGTTGAGGGTTGAGAGTTTAGGGATTAAGAGGGTATAGGGGTTCATGGATTAGGGTTTAAGGGTTGAGGGTTGAAGGTTGAGGGATTAAGAGGGTATAGGGATTGAGGGATTAGGATTTAAGGGTTGAGGGTTCAAGCATTAAGATGGTATAGGGGTAGAGGGATTAGGGTTAAAATTTTGAGGGATGAGCATTGAGGGTTGAGGGATCAATAGGGTATAGGGGTATAGGGATTAGGGTTGAAGGGTTGAGGGTTGAAGAATTAAGAGGGTATAGGGGTTCAGGGATTAAGAGGGTATAGGGTTTGAGGGATTAGGGTTTAAGGGTTGAGGATTGAGGGTTGATGTATTAAGAGGATATAGGGGTTGAGGGATTAGGTTTAAGGGTTGAGGGTTTAGGGTTCAGGGATTGAGAGGGTATAGGTGTTGAGGGATTAGGGTTAAAGGGTTGAGGGTTGAGCATTGAGGGTTGAGTGATTAATAGGGTATAGGGGTAGAGGGATTAATAGGGTATAGGGGTAAAGGGATTAGGGTTGAAGGGTTGAGGGTTAAGCGTTGAGGGACTAAGAGGGTATAGGGGTTCAGGGATTAGGTTTGAAGGGTTGAGGGTTGAGGTTTGACAGATATATAGGGTATAGGGAGTGAGGGATTAGAATTTAAGGGTTGAGGGTTATGGGTTCATGGATTAAGAGGGTATAGAGGTTGAGGGTTGAGCGTTGAGGGTTTAGGGATTAATAGGGTATAGGGGTACAAATATTAGGGTTGAGGGATTAAGAGGGTATATGGGTTTAGGGAATAGGGTTGAAGGGTTGAGGGTTTGGAGTTGACGGATTAAGAGGGTATAGGGGTTGAGGGATTAGGGTTTAAGGGTTGAGGGTTGAGGGTTGAGGGATTAAGAGGGTATAGGGGCTAAGGGATTAGGGTTGAGGGTTGAGGGTCCAAGGATTAGGAGGGTATAGGGGTTGAGGGATTAGGGTTGAAGGGTTGAGGATTGAGCGTTGAGGGTTGAGGGATTAATAGGCTATAGGGTTAGAGGGATTAGGGTTGAAGGGTTGAGGGTTGAGAGTTGAGGGTTGAGGGATTAAGAGGGTATAGGGGTTGAGGGATTACGATTTAAGGGTTGAGCGGAGAGGGTTGAGGGATTAAGAGGGTATAGGTGTAGAGGGATTAGGGTTTAAGGGTTGAGGTTTGAGCGTTGAGGTTTGAGGGATTAATAGGGTATAGGGGTAGAGGGATTAGGGTTGAAGGGTTGAGGGTTGAGCATTGAGGGTTGAAGGATTAATAGGGTATAGGGGTACAAGGAATAGGGTTGATGGGTTGAGGTTTGAGGGTTGAGGGTTGAGGGATTACAAGGGTATAGGGGTTCAGGGATTAGGGTTGAAGGGTTGAAGGTTAAAGGTTGAGGGACTAAGAGGGTATAAGGGTTGAGGGATTGTAGTTTGAGGGTTTAGGGATTAAGTGGGTATAAGGGTTGAGGGATTAGGGTTGAAGGGTTGAGGGTTGAGCGTTGAGGGTTGAGGGATCAATAGGGTATAGGGGTAGATGGATTAGAATTGATGGGTTGAGGGTTGAGGGTTGAGGGTTGAGGGATAAATAGGGTATAGGGGTTGAGGGATTAGGGTTTAAGGGGTGAGGTTTGAGGGATTAGGAATTAAGAGGGTATAGGGCTTGAGGGATTAGGGTTGAAGGGTTGAGGGTTGAGCGTTGAGCGTTGAGGGTTAAGGGATTAATAGGGTATAGAGGTAGAGGTTTAAGGGTTGAAGGGTTGAGGGTTGAGGGATTAATAGGGTATAAGGGTACAAGGATTAGGGTTGAAGGGTTGAGGTTTGAGTGTTGAGGGTGGAGAGATTAAGAGGGTATAGGGGTTCAGGGATTAGAGTTGAGGGTTGGGGGTTGAGAGATTAAGAGGGTATAGGAGTTGAGAGATTATGGTTTAAGGGTCTAGGGTTCAGGGTTCAAGGATTAAGAAGGTATAAAGGTTGAGGGATTAGGGTTGTTGGGTTGAGGGTTGAGTGTTGAGGGTTAAGGGATTAATAGGGTATAGGGGTAGAGGGATTAGGGTTGAAGGGTTGAGGGTTGAGCATTGAGGATTGAGGTATTAAGAGGGTATAGGGGTTGAGGGATTAGGTTTTAAGGGTTGACGGTTGACGATTGAGGGATTAAGTGGGTATAGGTGTAGAGGTATTAGGATTGAAGGGTTGAGGGTTGAGCATTGAGGGTTGAGGGATTAATAGGGTATAGGGGTATAGGGATTAGGGTTGAAGGGTTGAGGGTAGAGCATTGAGGGATTAAGAGGATATAAGCATTTAGGGATTGTGGTTTAAGCGTTGAGCATTGAGGGTTGAGGGATTAAGAGGGTATAGGGGTTGAGGGATTAGGGTTTAAGGGTTGAGGGTTGAGGGTTCAAGGATTAAGACTGTATAGTGGTAGAAAGATTAGGGTTGAAGGGTTGAGGGATCAATAGGGTATATGGGTAGAGGGATTAGGGTTGAAGGGTTGAAGGGTTGAGGGATTAATAGGGTATAGGGGTACAGGGATTAGGGTTCAAGGGTTGAGGGTTGAGTGTTGAGGGTTGAGGGATTAAGAGGGTATAGGGGTTCAGGGATTAGGGTTCAAAGGTTGAGGGTTGAGGGTTCAGGGTTCAGGGTTGACAGATTAAGAGTGTAAAGGGGTTGAGTGATTAGGGTTGAAGGGTTCAGGTTTCAGGGTTTAGGGATTAATAGGGTATAGGGGTTAATGGATTAGGGTTGAAGTGTTGAGGATTGAGGATTGAGGGTTGAGGCATTAATAGGGTATAGGGGTAGAGCAATTAGGGTTGAAGGATTAAGAGGGTATAAGGGTTGAGTGATTAGGGTTTAAAGGTTGAGGGTTGAGGGTTGAGGGATTAAGTGGGTAGATGGGTAGAGGGATTAGGGTTCAAGGGTTGAGGGTTGATGGATTAATAGGGTATAGGGGTAGAGGGATTAGGACTGAAGAGTTGAGGGTTGAGAGTTGAGGGATTCAGAGGGTATAGGGGTTCATGGATTAGATTTTAAGGGTTGAGGGTTGAGGGTTGAGGTATTAAGAGGGTATAGGGGTTGAGGGACTAGGGTTTAAGGGTTGAGGGTTGAGGGTTCAAGGATTAAGATGGTATAGGGGTAGAGGGATTAGGGTTCAAGGGTTAAGGGTTGAGTGTTAAGGGATTAAGAGGGTATAGGGGTTCATGGATTAGGTTTTAAGGGTTGAGGGTTGAGGGTTGAGGGTTGAGGGTTGAGGGTTGAGGGATTAAGAGGTTATAGGGGTTGAGGGATTAGGGTTTAAGGGTTGAGGGTTGAGCATTGAGGGTTGAGGGATCAATAGGGTATAGTGGTAGAGGTATTAGGGTTGAGGGATTAATAGGTTATAGGGGTTCAAGGATTAGTGGTGAAGGGTTGAGGGTAGAGTGTTGATGGATTAAGAGGGTATAGGGGTTGAGGGATTAGGGTTCAAGGGTTGAGGGTTGAAGGATTAAGAGGGTATAGGGGTTTAGGGATTAGGGTTTAAGGGTTGAGGGTTGAGGGTTCAAGGAGTAAGAGGGTATAGGGGTTGAGGGATTAGGGTTGAAGGGTTGAGGGTTGAGGGATTAATAGGGTATAGGGTTAGAGGGGTAGAGGGATTAGGGCTTAAGGGTTGAGGGTTGAGCGTTGAGGGTTGACGAATTAATAGGGTATAGGTGTAAAGGGATTAGGGTTGAAGGGTTGAGGGTTGAGAGTTGAGGGTTGGGGGATTAAGAGATTATAGGGGTTCAAGGATTAGGTTTGAAGGGTTGAGGTTTGAGGGTTGAGGGATTAAGAGGGTATAGGGGTTGAGGGATTATGGTTTAAGGGTTGAGGGTTGAGGATTCAGGTATTAAGAGGGTATAGGGGTTGAGGGATTAGGGTTGAAGGGTTGAGGGTTGAGCATTGAGGGTTGAGGTATTAATAGGGTATAGGGGTAGAGGGATTATTGTTTAAGTTTTGAGGGTTGAGGGATTAAGAGGGTATAGGGGATGAGGGATTAGGGTTTAAGGGTAGAGGGTTGAGGGTTCAAGGATTATGATGGTATATGGGCTGAGGGATTAGGGTTGAAGGGTTGAGGGTTCAACGTTGAGGGATTAATAGGGTATAGGGCTAGAGACATTAGGTTTGAAGCATTGAGGGTTGAGCGTTGAGGGATTAAGATGTTATAGGGGTTCAGGGATTAGGATTTAATGGTTGAGGGTTCAGGGTTTAAGGTTCATTGATTAAGAGGGTATAGGGGTTGAGGGATTAGGGTTGAGGGATTAATTGGGTATAGGGGTAGAGGGATTAGGGTGTAAGTGTTTAGGTTTGAGCATTGAGGGATTAAGAGAGTATAGAGGTTCAGGGATTAGGGTTTAGGGGTTGAGGGTTGAGGGTTGAGGGATTAAGAGGCTATAGGGGTTGAGGGATTAGGGTTTAAGGGTTGAGGGTTGAGGGTTCAAGGATTAAGAGGGTATAGGGGTAGAGGGATTAGGGTTGAAGGGTCGAAGGTTGAGAATTGAGGGTTTAGGGATCAATAGTGTATAGGGGTAGAGGGATTAGGGTTGAGGATTGAGGGTTGAGGGTTGAGGGATTAAGAGGGCATAGTGGTTCATGGATTAGGGTTGAAGGGTTGAGGATTGAGGGTTGAGGGATTAAGAGGGTATAAGAGTAGAGGGATTAGGGTTGAAGGGTTGAGGGTTGAGCATTGAGGGTTGACGGATTAATAGGATATAGGGGTAGAGGGATTAGGGTTGAAGGGTTGAGGGTTGAGGGTTGAGGGTTGAGGGTTGAGGTATTAAGAGGGTATATGGGTTCAGGGATTAGGGTTGAGGGATTAGAGTTTAAGGTTTGAGGGTTGAAGGTTGGGCGATTAGGAGGGTATAGGGGTTGAGGGATTAGGGTTTAAGGGTTTAGGGTTTAGGGTTCATGGATTAAGAGGGTATAGATGTTGAGGGATTAGGGTTGAAGGGTTGAGGGATTAATAGGGTATAGGGATAAAGGGATTAGGGTTGAAGGGCTGAGGGTTGAATGTTGAGGGTTGATGGATTAATAAGGTATAGGGGTAGAGGGATCAGGGTTTAAGGATTGATGTTTGAGTGTTGAGGGATTAAGAGGGTAGAGGGGTAGAGGGATTAGGGTTGAAGGGTTGAGGGTTGAGGGTATATCTCTCAACCATAATCCCTCAACCCTAATCCCTCAACCCTCTCTCTTTCTCCCACTCTCCCCTTCTCCCACTCTCCCACTCTCTCTTTCTCCCACT
Organism: Sequoiadendron giganteum; assembly: GCA_007115665.2. NCBI lineage: Eukaryota > Viridiplantae > Streptophyta > Pinopsida > Cupressales > Cupressaceae > Sequoiadendron > Sequoiadendron giganteum. The sequence goes on along the minus strand of CM021104.1, from coordinate 112,280,312 downwards.
CTCCCCCTCTCTCCCTCCCTCTCTCTTTCTCCCACTCTCCCCTTATCTCACTCTCCTACTCACTCCCACTCAGCCTCTCCCTCTCTCCCTCCTCTCTATCTCTACTCTCCCATCTCCCACTCTCTCTTTCTCCCACTCTCCCCTTCTCCCTCTCCTCTCTCCACTCTCTCCCTCCCACTTTCTCCCACACTCTCTTTCTCCCACTCTCCCCTTCTCCCCTTCTCCCACTCTCTCCCTCCCTCTCTTTCTCCCACTCTCGCCCTCTCTCCCTCCCTCTCTATCTCCCACTCTCTCCCACACTCTCTTTCTCCCACTCTCCCCTTCTCCCACTCTCCTACTCTCTCCCTCCCTCTCTTTCTACCACTATCTCTTTCTCCCCCACTCCTTGTCCCTCCCTCTCTCCCTCTTTCTCTCCCACTCCCACTCCCTCCATCTCTCCCTATTTCTCTCCCACTTTCTCTTTCTACCCCTCTCCCTCTCCCTCCCTCTCTCCCTCCCTCACACACACTCACCTCTATCTCCTCTACTATAAGGGTGCAAGGGACATATATAGAAGTAGGATAGAGGGTATAGACAAAGAGGGAGAAACTATATATATTAAGAAAACCATATTTCACATAACGCGCTCACATTATAACACGAGCATGTGTTTTACTCCACTAAAAATATTTAAAAAATTTATATACCTATGATTTCAAGGCCCACAGTCTGAATATTCCCATGGTTCTGGGTGTGCTCCGACAAAAAGTTGCTTTTTGGTGATGTTGTGAAGTGTGCAAGCATGTTTTTCACATTCCATCACCTTTTCCATGATCTTTCTACCACATTTTCATGAAATAGTAGATTTTCCATGATGAAAGAAATATAATATCAATTGAATTTTGGAGGGGAACAAGCATTTGAAGAAGTCAAATTGTTTTGGAGTTTGAAGAAAGAAGAAGCTAAGGCTACATAATTAGGCTGAACTCCTCCATTTGAAAGTTTGGTTTTTTAGGTTTGTGAAGTCTTTACACATTTTCTTTCATTTTTGTTTTTCATTATAACCTTACGTTGTCATTGTAACTACATTTCCCTTCACAACACATTTGATTCATATACTCAAATCAGCATTAAGAGTTCCCAATTCCTTAAGGACCTTCAAAACACCTTGAAAATCTTGAAAATAACTGATTACAATCAACTAGATTCCTCAAAACATCAACCAATGATTATGTCATTCACAGCTTGTCTTAAATCTTCCATAATGGCACCATTGTTTACAAACACAAACTATAATTCTTAAGGCACAACCAAACCATTATTTTAGGTGGTAGGCTCTTAGGATTCAGTTGTTGTAGGAAGCACTACTGAGGACATTCCAGCGTGTGACTAACATATTCTTATGGTCATTCATTTACATAGTCAAACCAGGGAACGTATAATTGAAATGGAGCCGCATTGTATGTGCACTAAGAACCACTTTCGGCCACAATTTACTAGAAATAAATGCTTGGAAGGAATTATACTTATGCTGCAGGAATGTAATATAATGTCTTCTTAACTTAAGCATAACTTAATCAAAGCATAAATTATGACAACTATTACTAAGGAACAAACTTTGAACTGGTCTTATGCTATTGGAACAAACACAGGGATGGATTCCCGATGCTGCAGGAACAATATAAGACTGAGTTTGCATTGAAACCTTCAAGAATGAAATTCTAACTTATAATCAATAGGAAATAAACAAATAACTACAAATACTCACTAAGTGGGCCCCCTTAGCAATCATCAACTAGTTTATGCAAGAATTGAACTCAAAACTTCGTCAGCTTTTATTCATAAACTTGGAATCATATACATTGATCATTCTTCTTGTAAGAAAACTAACACAAAACTCTGTTTCTCATTATAATAATAATCTTAATACACTTTGTTCTATTCTATTATGCTCTGATCTGTTATATTCTATTTTGTCACGCAGGAGGAACACTTATTTATAGAAAAGCAACTAAATACCTAACTCTAATAGATAAAGACATGGACATAAATGCCTCCTGACATTGAGGAACATAATTCTCATAAATGAAATCATATCTATTCAACCGATTTAGAGAGAATCTAGCATTCCACTCTTCCTAGATTAATGATCATTTAAATTTCCTCTCAACGACCTGTTGAGAGAGTCTTTGCTGGAACAACTTCTGTAATGTCGTGCTGAAAATGGACTTTACTACAGGGCTGAGATCTGTTGCGCTTTGAATCATTCATGCCTCTTTCAACAACCCGTGATACACATGGCGACAGTAGCGAAAGAAAGCACACACACAATAACATGATACACATTCATTAATCACACATTAAATCCATTTCATTATCCAAAAACCACATGCATTATATCAGTCATTCGAGAGGTCAAACATGGCAATAAATACAGACACATAGAGATGTTAAGTTGCAAGAATATAGGAATGTGTTGCTACAGGATACTACCCGATTTTAGATAAAAGGTCTTTAATCAAAGAGTTTAAACAACCATCAGCAAAAGAGTAAGGGTATTAAAAATACATCATAATATTCAAATTATGAGCATATTTCGAGCTCATCATTTTCCCCCTACTTATCGTAATGATGGTAATCCAGCATTAAGTTTTCTAGTTGTTTCTCTAAAATCAGTAGGAGTAGCATGGCCTTGCAAATGAAGTTCTGAATTTGTAGTAGAAACCTCTGAAACTTTGCCATCTCTCATACTTGTGGGTTTTTTCATCCTCATTAACATCTATAGCCAAATAACGGTAGAGTGGCCACATCAAAATTGGAGGTCAAAATGTTAATGGTAACCATAACTCAAACCTTTCCTAGAGACCCAGCTACATATACTTCTTTGTCCTTCTGATGGCTGCTTTAAATTTCAAAGGGCTATGAGGCTCAGATTTCCTCATTCCAACAATCAATTTTTCCCATCTTGTTTCAATTCTAGAAGATGAAAGCTTCCAAAACAGATATGTTTGGTTTTTGAACTCAGCATACACCTACTTCCTAATATCAAATACGTTCATTCTTGTTGTAGGATCATGGAATCCATACACAACAATAAGCCAAGTTCTCAAAACTGTGGGGATCTGAGCTTTCAGATCGCAGCAGAATAGGTTCATTCCTTTCAGCCTCTGCATAAGCCTCTAATTGTTTTCCATAGTTAGTTTCATTGGCCACCCAAGACATGGGTTACCTCAGATGAATGCCACCAATGTAGAGAACCTAATTCCATTTTGTTTCAAAGGGAATTAGCAAACCATGTAGATAAAACTCACATAAAGAATTTCTCAGCCAATTGGGTGCTACTTGATATGTATCATAAAATTCCTTAGCTGTGTGAATGCCAAGGTCTAAATTTTTGGAAATTCTCATCAATTGGAACCATAGAAATTACTCTTTAAGGCACATAGAATATACCCTAGGTGGTGGTCTACATTCCATAATTTTACCAGTTACCTTCATCATTTCATCTATTTTCTCTTTCATTTCTTGAATTTCCTATTTTTGTCTTTCAATTTCCTTTTTCAATTTCTTATTTTCTTCTTCACAAAGACTTTGTTGAAGGTCAGTTCTAGCTAAATGGCGGAAACTCAAAGTCTGAAATGTAATAGGCCTCCATGTAATCCTAAGATATTCCAAATATTCAATCGGAAATTTCCTTTTATAAACAACCTATTCCCGACAAGTTTCAAAGGGTAATGGTGTTTCATTGGACACTTTAGATTGTTCAAGTTGTTCTTCCTATTGCTTCCCAGGAGAAGATTGTGTTTCTCCTGAAAGTTTCCCAACTTCTTCAACCAAGTCATCAAGACTTGGCATCCTCATTTTATTACCACTACCATGTTGTGCTTCCTCAACTTCCACTGTCTCAGTTTGTAGTTCCCTAGGAATAACAAATGAACTTTCTGGAACATTCTCAGATACACTTTGAGAAACATCATGACTAAATTCTTCAGATTCCTCAAGAATGACTATAATTTCAAGTTGAACAGAGGTTGAGGTAACTTTACGTTGTTTCCTTGATGAAACTCTTTTTGGCAATGTAACAACTACAGGAGAGAGCGCAGTAGAATGTTTTCTTTTTTGAACATGAGGGCTTGATTCTGGGGTTTGTTATGCCCTAGATGACTCTCCTACCTTCATTTTCCCTTTTTCTTTTCTACCAACAAACCTGGTTTTTACTTGGATAGAGGACTCTTGTGTGGAGGCTATAGGACTAGGTGCTGTAGGAGTAGATGATTCTTGCTCTGCTTCCCTACTCATAGATTCTACTCTCTTTTTTTTTTCTTGCGCAATGTAGGGAGTGCTCTAGGAGTTTTTGGAGGTTGCAAACCCTTCTAGGAAAAAAATTCTTGCCAAGAAAGGGGTGATACATCCCTTAGGGAATGATCAATCAAGAATTTAATGAGGGCATGATGGGTAATAGAGTTGTCCTTACCCCTTTGGGTTTCATGGGCACTATGTTCCAAAAGGTTTAACAAAAAGTTTGGAACATTGACAGCTAAACTGTGCCTCATATGACTCAATAGTTTGAAATGATAAGAATGAAAATAGGAAAAATGTCCCTCACAAGTCAAATACCTGATTATGAAGGTGGCATATTCTGAGTATGGAGGAGGCAGTGACACATGTTTGCATCCTTGTTTGGAAACCTCTAAGGGTCCATCTATTGGTATTGTGAATTTTGCCCTAGAAGAGACAGCATCTCTTCCTAAAGGAAAGTTCTCTCCTACCACCAAAAGCCCAGTTACTTCAGCAATCCGCTCTTCTGTAATGGCTACTATCAAATGACACATTGTAGCTTCTCCCTCTGAAAGAGTTCTCAAAAACTCACTTGCAGCTTCCTCATTAAAGGAATCTATCCCTAGAAAATAATTCAGCCATCCGCAATTGTTGAATGCCTGAACCACTTGAGGATTTTGTGTCAAGGCTTCATGAGCTGCAGGCTCATGTCTCACTAGCTAGCCACCCATATTTACAAATTATCCCTGCTGAGATTCTTGAAACTCAAACTTCTTCTGAAAATTCAAAAAAACTTTTTCGCCCTGCTTCTTTCTTTTCTGCTGTCACCTTTCTTTACTTTTCCAAGAATGATACAAAGGATAATTGCATGAAATGATTATTAAAAACTACTCAAATCAAGCAATTAACTTGTTGATTGGGATAAAATAACGCAGTCCTACTTGGTGAGTACAAGAAAATAAAACTATTTTGACAGACGTGATAGTCGCACAAGAAAAAGTTTGAAATGGATTATCCTTGCCCCCTACTTAAAATTTTGAATGTGTCGATACATGTGTGAAAGGATAGGCAAAAAATAGGCAATTATGATTGATAGATACATAGCCATTAATGAATAAATTAAATGAATAAACAATATGACAATAAAAGAAATCATGTACCTTATAATAAGTGCTCGTAGATGCTGGGAAAGATCACAGCTCAGCTTGAAATGACGGCTGGAATGAAAACCATAAATGAAGGTTGTACAACAGGATGGATGACATGGATGGGTGACGTGGAAGAAGATGGAATGAATGTTGGTGATGGATAAAAAATGGAGACAGTGGCTTCATTAAAAAGGAAACCTTTATTATGGGCATGCAACATTGTATTTTAAAGAGATGCTGCAGGAAGATCAGTGGCTGCATCTGAAAAAAAACTGCTTCATAAATTCTTCTTTGGATGCTAGCTTATGATACAACCTAAGACAATGTCCATTAACCAGTAGCTTGAATCAGACAGGATCTATTGTAGCCAACTGAACTAAACCATTATCAAACATATTTTCTATTTCATAAGGACAAAGCCATCTTGTGGTGAGTTTACCTTGATTTTCCTTGTACCTGGAGTCATAGAGCAGTGTCCAAACAATGACAGAGAATTGCTTAGTTTTGATATGGTGGTCATGCCATTTCTTTCTTTGCTGTTGGATAGCTTTAGTATGTTGCAGGGCAACTTTCCTTATCTCATCCAGTGCATTCAGCTACAGGAGGCATTCCTTTTGGGATTCTACAAGATCAATGTTAAGATTTAGAGCAGTTCTTAAGGCCTTATGCTCAAACTCTATTGGCAACATGGCAATTTTTCCATAGAGTAACTCAAAAGGGGTAAACCCTATAGTTGTTTTTTATGTTGTCCTATATGCCCAAACTACTTCAAGAAGGCGATTTCTCCAATCCTTCTTAGTAACTATATTGTTTTAGTAAGGATTGCCTCTAATTCTCTGTTGGTAACCTCTGCCTGACCATTGGCTTGAGGGTGATAGGGGCTAGACTTTATATTCCTGATCTTGTAATCATTCATCAATGTAGTGATTAAGTTTGATGTAAACTGAGCTCCTTGATCAGTAACAAGTTCCCTTGGGACTCCAAATCGAGTAAAAATATGCTCCTATAGGAACTCAACAACTTTATTGTCACGAACATGTGCCATTGCTTTCACTTCCACCCACTTAGTTACATAATCAATGAAAACCAAAATGTATGATTTCCAATTGGATGGAGGATCAATAGGCCCAACAAAATCCATGCCCCACTTGTCAAAGGGACTGAATACCACTTGAGGATACAGGGGCATTTCATTAGACCTTGTTGGTCTCCCCATGCGTTGACATCTGCCACATTTTCTAGTGTAGGATACAACATCCTTGTGTACTATGGGCCAATAGTACCCTATAGCAAGCACTTTCATAAATATTCTCTTGGTTGCAAAGTGCCCACCACATGGCTCATCATGACAAGCATGCAAAATTTCATAGGTCTAACATTTCCTAACACACCTTTGCATGACTTGGTCAGGTCCTGTGTAAAATAAACAGTCTGCAATCCATGATAATTTAAAACTTTTCTCTATCAACAATTTCCTGTCCTTTGGTGAGAAGTGAGTTGGGATCTTATTGGCTACTAAATAATTTGCAATATTTGCATACCATGGAGTTTGAGTAGCAATAGAAAACAGATTTTCATCAGGAAATCTATCATCAATTACCTCAGGGGTGGCAGGTGTAGTTGTTTGAAGTCTTGACAAGAAATCAGCCACCACATTAGCCCGACCTTGCTTATCAATAACTGTGATATCAAATTCCTACAACAATAGGAGCCATCTTCCTAATCTGCCAAATATGGCAGGCTTATTCATTAGGTACCTTATTGCTTCATGATCTGTATGAAAAAATATTTCGTAACTAGTGACATAATGTCAAAACTTGTTCAAGGCATACACAACTGCTAGCAATTCTTTCTTTGTCACAGTATAGTTTAATTCAGGGCCTTGAAGGTTTTTGCTAATAAAATATATGGCATGCTCTATAGAATTCTCTTTCTGTCCTAAAACTGCCCCTATGGCATAATCAAAAGCATATGTGTGTATATGAAAGGGCAGACTCCACTTTGGTCCTTGAAGAACAGGTGCCTAAGTAAGTAAGTTCTTAAGCTATAAGAAAGATTTGTCATAGGCCTCAATCCAGTTTAATTCAGAATCCTTAGTCAATAAGGCATATAATGGACTGGCTATTTTGCTGAAATCTTTGATAAATCTTCTATAATAACCAACATGTCCTAGGAAGTTTCTAACATCCTTTTGTTTCATAGGTGTTTGCAAAGTTAGAATGACTTCTATTTTTGTAGGATCAACTTGAATTCCTACCTGAGAGATATGATGGCTTAAAACAATTCCTTCTTGCATCATCATAAAACACTTCTCACTATTCAAAGAAAAATTGTGCTCCTTACATTTTTTCAATAGTTTCTCCAAATTTTCTAATGCTTCTTCATAAGTAATTCCATAAGTGGTGAAGTCATCCATGTAGATCTCCATGGAATCATGATAAATGTCAGCAAAAATACTAATCAAGTGCTGCCCTTTGAAATATTGTAGGTGCATTACACATGCCAAAAGGTAAGACAGAGTAGGAAAAAGTTCCCCATGGACAGGTAAAAGTTGTTTTGTCTTGATCCCCAGGGGCAATTCTAATTTGATTATACCCACTATATCCATCCAAAAAGGATAAATAATTTTTACCAGACAATGAGTCTAGCACTTGGTCAACAAATGGTAGTGGAAAGCGATCCTTTTTAGTTGTTGTGTTTAGCTCCCTGTAGTCTACACAAACTCTCCATTGTCCACCTTTTTTAGGAATGATCACCAATGGAGATACCCATTGACTATTTGAAATGGGGTAGATAAAACCAACATCAAGCAATTTTTTGAGCTCATTTTTAACTATTTCCCTGAGTGTTGGGTTTATCCTTCTTTGAGGCTGCCTAATAGGTGAGAAATCTTCCTTAATGTAGATCCTATGAGGACAGAGTTGAGGATTTATTCCCTTCATATCCCTATAGTCCCATGCAAAATCTCTGTATTGATCTTGTAGCATTGTGACTAGGGCAGTGTTTTGAGATTGAGGCAGCTTATTATTGATATTCAGACAACGGCTTGGAGATAGTTGTATTTTCTTGGTAAGATCATTCATGGAGGCTACTGATAAAGGTGGTGTCTGTATTTCATGTGGAAGCAAATCTTGATAAACTAGAGGAATTTTAGGTGGCAGGCTCTCAAGATTCAATTGCTACAGGAAGCACTACTGAGGACATTCCAGCAGGTGACTAACATCTTCTTATGGTCATTCATTTACATTGTCAAACCAGGGAATGCATACTTGAAATGGAGCGACACTGTATGTGCACTGAGAACTAGTTTCAGCCACAATTTACTAGAAATAAATGCTTGGAAGGAATTCTACTTACGCTACAGGAACGTAATGTAAAGTCTTCTTAACTTAAGCATAACTTAATAAAAGAAGAAATCATGACAACTATTACTAAGGAACAAACTTTGAACTGGTCTTATGTTGTTGGAACAAACACAGGGATGGATTCCCGATGCTGTGGGAACAATATAAGACTGAGTTTGCACTAAAACCTTCAAGAATGAAATTCTAACTTATAATCAACATGAAATAAACAACTAACTACAGATACTCACTAAGTGGGCCCCCTTAGCAATCATCAACCAGTTTATTCAAGAATTGAACTCAAAACTTCATCATATTTTATTCATAAACTTGGAATCATATACATTGATCATTCTGCTTGTAAGAAAACTAACACAAAACTTTGTTTCTCATTATAATACTAATCTTAATACACTTTGTTATGTTCTGTTATGTTCTATCACGCAGGAGGAACACTTATTTATAGAAAATAAACTAACTACCTAACTCTAATAGAGAAAGATGTGGACATAAATGCCTCTTGACGTTGAGGAACAAACTTCTCATAAATTAAAGCATATTTGTTGAACCAATTTAGAGAGAATCTAGCATTCCACTCTTCCTAAATTGATGATCATTTAGATTTCCTCCCAACGACCCAGTCAGAGAGTCCTTTCTGGAACAACTTCCTCGATGCCGTGTTGGAAATGGACTTTACTACAGGGTCGAGATCTGCTGCGCTTTGACTCGTTCATGCGTCTTTCAACAACTTGCAATACACGTGGCGATTGAAGTGAAAGAAAGCCCACAAACAATAACATGATACACATTCATTAATCACACATTAAATCCATTTCATTATCCAAAAACCACATGCATTATATCAATCATTCGGGAGGTCAAACAGGGCAATAAATATAGACATGGAGATGTTAAGCTACAGGAATATAGGAATGTGTTGCTATAGGATACTACCCAATTTTAGATAAAAAGTCTTTAATCAAAGAGTTTAAACAACCATCAGCAAAAGAGTAAGGGTATTAAAAATACATCATAATATTCTAATTATGAGCATATTTCGAGCTCATCATATGCTAGGTTAACTTTTGTACACGATGATTGTAAGTATTATTTAAATGATTCCTTCAATGACATATATTTTTCAATTAACTTGAATGGATACATTTTTTAGGAACTAATATTCATCTCATTACCATGGTAGAGATAAAAGTATCTGCCATGCCGAAGAAAAAGACAAAGAGGAAACTAACAGACGAAGAGAACAAAACCTTCAAAGAAAATGAGAGAGTTTGGGTGGCGGAATATCATGAAAAGAAGAAGTTGGAAATGATTGATGAAAAAAAGCCGATTGTAGAGGAACCTCAACCATCATAAAGAGAATGGGAATTGGCAGCACAACAAGCACAATTGTGAAAGTATCATCATAAGACAGATTTAGATACCGTAGTTGGAGACACACCCTCAACAACAAGTGAATATGAAGGGACACCATCTAGCACAAGCGAATATGGAGGGACGCCATCTAGCACAAGCGAATATGGAGGGACACCATCTAGCACAAGTGAATATAGGTGGACACCATCTATTGCAAGTGAATATGGAGGGACACCATGTACTGCAAGTGAATATTGTTGGACACCATCCAACACATCTCAAGTTGAGAGTACATCATCACTCGAAATTGATGAAGAAGGTATGCCATCATCCCCATGTGAACCTCAAGGTATGTCTTCTTCTCCACCCTCGATCGAAGGTACGCAATCTAGCCCACCTCAATTAAATATTGATGAAATTCCTAATGTTGAGATGTATGTACCTAGGAGAACACCACCTAGAATTTTTGGTACAAAGCCAAAGTATTTCATTAATATTGATGATGAGATTTTGCAGCACATGGAAGGTAAGATTTCAACACAAACTTGTAGAGGATATGCTGATAATATTTGGGAACGATTCTTTGAAAGGCTAAATGAGACTGCAAGATGTCAACTATTTATTGAAATGATGCGGGGTGTAAAGTATAGGAACATCATGAAGACTCTTGGGTTGAGAACATTGAATACATCGAGTGAAGACACTATTGTGAAGAATTTGATGGATGCTTATGAGAGTGTGGGTAAGATCTCCTACTCAAAGGATAGTAATGTCACCCGATGTGTCATTAAATCAACTTTGGTAAGTTGTCAAATAAAGAGAGCTCGTCTAATTAAAAATGCTAGTGAACAAACGGGAATTAGTAGAAAAACTTTATCGAGAGCCATTCAAAGGTGGCAAAGAATTGAGGGTAATGATTCAAATAAATTATGGGCATTCTCGGGGAGACTGTCACAAAAAGATAAAGAAGTTGTCGAAGCCTTGAGAACACTAATTGAAGAGTATTGGAAGAATATACAAGGCCATCTCTGAATGAAAGGGATGTGGTAAGAAGGAGAATCGGTATTCAGAGTCATGAGCCACATCCAAAGCATTTTTTGGATATGATTCAAACCCAATTTTTTCAAAAATTTGAAAATAATTATCCTCAAATTAATATTTCTAAAGGATTTTTTGAAATCTTTAAACCATTTTATGTCAAGATAAATCACACACGCACTACTTGTTGTTTTACACTACATATTGAATTTTCTAACCATTATAATGTTTATCATTCTATATGTTTAGATTTGCGTACTAACGATATTTTGCAGGATTGTGGCATACAAGCCCCACGAAAATCTTCAAGAGAGTTCTTATCAAAAAAATTATGTGAAATAGAGGATGGCCAGATATTCTATAGGACAAAATGCTTGGATGGTTCATGTGAGAATTGCAGTGGCTTCCAGCATATGCCAGTATGTCAACATATGGAAAGCATAGATGAGGTGGGACAAAAACTAGTAGAGTTTGGGAAGTATAAAATAGTGGCATATGCTACAAAAGATGGGTCTCAAGGAAAAAGGTGTGAGTTGGTTATTGAGAAGATTCTAGTGCACCAATTTATGACCACATTTCATGACAATATACTATCTGAGTATGGAATGCATACCCATAGAGCTCAATGGTTGGACACGCAATTCAAGCTATGCAAGGACACCTTTCTAGTTGGAAGCATAGTATCTGTGGTTGAATTTTTGGAGAACTACACTCTACAGCCACAACATGAGGTGTAGTCGCAGTATTACAACTCCACACAAGTTTTGATATTTGTGCACATAGCATTCATTGATGCATCTAATAGTACAGATGAGTAAAGGAAGGTATTAAGGGAGTACCACTTTTACATTAGTGATGATCACACGCATTCTCCAGAGTTTGTGCAAGGCTTCTTCCAAATTTTCTATAGTGGTTTGGATCAGAGGGGCATAAAATACAATCGACATATAATATGGTCTGATAACTGTGCAACGCAGTTTAAGAACTCAAGCATGTTCTACTGGTTGTGTAGGATGCATGTCATTACATGTGTTCAACATATGTGGAACTATTGTGAGGCCGGACATGGAAATGGGGAGCATGATGGTGCAGGAGCATGCATGAAAAGAGCATTATAATGAGAAGAGTTTAAGTATAAAGAAAGTTCAAAGTTGACAGATGCAAAATCAATTGTCGAATGGTGTAATGCTTTGATGGGTCCAGGTAATGAAGGTACATCTTCAGTTCGTAAAATTTTTTTGGTTGATGGATGATATTAACATTGCACCATATGAAGACTGTTGTACACTAATAGGATCAAGTGAGGTACACTCTTTCCTTACCTCAAATGCAGGTTCATGGAGTATCGATACACGAAAGATTCATGCTTTTTTTCTTCATGTACAATGCAAGCCTAGAATGATTGTGAGTCAGGGGAGTGGGTTGACAAATGGTTCACAAGTTATCTTAGCCCACTTCACACGTATCGCCCTCCGACGACATTGGAACTGACATAGATGGAAGCATCAGCCAACTTTGACAACATATCAGATCTAGTTCAACCAGGTGACATATCTACTTGCTAATTTGTTGAAATTCCATATCGTTAGCTTACTTTGTAATGTATTCGTAATGTTGACAAATTTCAAGAGATTTTCTGTACATATCAATGCAGGGCATGTTTATGCAGTTATTACAGATGAAGACAATGAAGAGGGAATAGACTATTACTTGTGTCATTGTATTGAGGCCAAAAATAAATTGGAGGCTCCAATTATAGATGGATAAAACATCAAATACCCTACAGGCTTAGTTGTGGTTACGGGAACGTGGCTTAGAAGGTACCCACATTCAAGTGTTAAATATTGGCTATTTGAGGACTTTGACATGCATCGTAAGATTATTCATTACTCGAACCTTGTCATGGCATCCAATGTTAATTTGACCAAATATGGGGGTAGACCTTTGAAAAAGACCTTGTGGAAGGTTCGTGAGTCTGACCATGAGGCTATACTTGACACAATAAAGAGTAGAGAAGACCCAGATGGTTCATTGGATTAATTTGTAAGTATATGCACATTGGTTCTTATTAATTTAGACTTGTATGCACATTAATTTGTTTGATTACAATTCTATCATATTATTTTATAGTGATTGGTGTCCCCTTGCAAAAAATGCAGATATATGAGCCATCGAAGAGAAGGTCAGCCATAAAAGCAATGCAACATCCTTATTTTGATGATCCTGACAAATCTCAATCAAGATTTTAAGCCATAAGAAAAGTGTGTAAATACTGGTGAGGGAATTTCAAGTTATCCATTTGAAGTTAGCCTTATCATGAGCAACTATGATGTAGACATTATAAGAGCATCTAAAATTTCAACTTACTCTATTCGTGAGAGGTGTTGTGTGCAATAGGTATGTTGGAATTCCCGGTGAAGATGTATGACTAGGAATGACTAAGTTGTGAAACCTGCATGCCTATCTGTAAGTGCCTTCCATCTATTTTTATTTCATTTCCATTTTGGATGCTCTTTCTTTTTCTCTTTTACTTTGCATATTTGTAAGTAAACTACTAAACATTGATTGATCTCTTGTTGCAGAAAATGCTGATTTAAGAGCCATCAAAGAGAATCTCAGCCAAAAAAGCAATGCAACATCCTTAATTTCATGATCTTGACAAATCTCAATTTTGATTTCAAGCCATTATAAAAGAGCGTGTGAAGCTTAGTGAGGGAATGCCAAGTTACTCAATTGAAGTTAACCTCATAATGAGCACCTATGATGTAAAAATTTAAAGAGAATATCAAATATATGAGTGACATTATAAAATATCTGTGAGAACGAAGTGCCTGAGGCATCATAATAAGATTTACTTACACAATGAAAAACTCTCAGATCCGCAATTGTAATAAGATTTACTTACAGAATGACAAACTCTGAGGCATTGTAATAAGATTTTCTTACATAATGCATTGTTGGGGCAACAATTATCATGTATCCAAACCCTCAGATCCGTAATTTGTCTTAGGAAAAACTCACTCCACCATGCCAAACCAAAACCATTATTTTATGCCATATTTTATCAAACCCTAGGGTGAAACCTTATTTTTCATGCCCTTTTCCATCAAAATCTAAAGGGGCAGCAAAATAAACCCCATAAAAATTATTACATTTCACTTATAAATTTCTTGTCTAATCCTACAGGATCACGTTGGGCCCCTCTAGAAAAAAATCTCTCAGTTTTGCTTATCTCAGAGTGGTTTTCCTATGGCGGTGGATTTTCACTTGATGGAAAAAGTGTCAAAATCAAGTTGTGCAAAGTTGCAAAGTGGTGCAACTTTCATTTTGCAACTTGTGTGACCAAGCTAACTGTTCCAAAATGTACAAATAGGTATTTTTATGCTAGGCATGGTCCTCTTTTGCACCGAAACACATGAAATCGCTCTGAGCTATGTTCCACCGGATCGATCCCTTGAGGGTCCAAAATGCAAAATGGCTGCAAAATTCAGCATGATATTATTTGGATACCATGACACTTAGAAAATTCTCATCTGATCGTATAGGATTATGTTGGGCCCCTCTAGAAAAACCTCTCTCGGTTTTGGCTATCTCGAAGTGGTTTTCTTGTGGCAACGGATTTTCACTTGATGGAAAAAGTGTCAAATTCAAGTTGTGCAAAGTTGCAAAGTAGTGCATCCGCTATGCAACTCGTGTGAACAAAATAACTGCTCCAACATGTATGAATAGGTATGTTTATTCTAGGCATGGTCCTCTTTTGCACCGAAACATGCAGAATCACTTCGAGCTACGTTCCACCAGATCGATCCCTTAAGGGTCCAAAGTGCAAAATGGCTGCAAACTTCAGCATGATATTATGCAGATACCATGACACTAAGAAAATTCTTGTCTAATCCTATAGGATCACATAAGGCCCCTCTACAAAAAAATCTTCCATTTTTCTCTATCTCGGAGTGGTTTTCTCATGGCGATGGATTTTCACTTGATGGAAAAAGCATCAAATGCAAGCAGTGCAAAGTTGCAAAGTGGTGCAACATTCATTCTGCAACTTGTGTGACCAACCAAAATATTCCAACATGTTCGAATAGGTATTTTTACACTAGGCATGGTCCTCTTTCACACCGAAACACGTGGAATCGCTCTGAGCTATGTTCCATCAGATCGATCCCTCAAGGGTCCAAATTGCAAAATGGCTTTAAACTTCAGTATGCTATTACTTGAATATCGTGACACTTAGAAACTTCTCATTTGATCCTAAAAGATTGCATTGGGCCCCTCTAGAAAAATCTCTCTCGGTTTTGGCTATCTTGGAGTTCTTTTCCTATGGCGGCGGATTTTCATTGATAGAAAAAGTGTCAAATTCAAGTTGTGTAAAGTTGCAAAGTGGTGAAACTTTTGCTCTACAACTCATGTGACAAAAATAACTACTCCAACATGTCTGAATAGGTATGTTTATGCTAGGAATGGTCTTTTTTCTCATCGAAACATGCGGAATCACTCTGAGCTACGTTCCACCAGATCGATCCCTTAAGGGTCCAAAGTGCAAAATGGCTGCAAACTTCAGCATGCTATTATTTGGATGCCATGACACTTATAAATTTCTCATTTGATCCTATAGGATTACATTGGGCCCTTCTAGACAAACCTCTCTTGGTTTTGGCTATCTCGGAGTGGTTTTCCCATGGCGATAGATTTTCACTTCATGGAAAAAGTGTCCAATGCAAGTTGTGCAAAGTTGCAAAGTGGTGCAACTTTCGCTCTACCACTCTTGTGACCAAAATAACTATTCCAACACATCCGAATAGGTATTTTTATGCTATTCATGGTATTGTTTCACACCAAAACATGTGGAATCGCTCTAAGCTACATTCCACCAAATCAATCCCTCAAGGGTCCAAACTGCAAAATGGCTGCAAACTTCAGCATGCTATTACTCGGATACCATGATGATTAGAAACTTATCATTTGATCCTACAAGATCATGTTGGGACCCTCTACAAAAACCTCTCCCAGTTTTTTCTATCTCAGAGTGGTTTTCTCGTGACAACAGATTTTCACTTGACGGAAAAAGCATCCAATGCAAGCAATGCAA
This sequence comes from Sequoiadendron giganteum, assembly GCA_007115665.2. Taxonomy (NCBI): domain Eukaryota; kingdom Viridiplantae; phylum Streptophyta; class Pinopsida; order Cupressales; family Cupressaceae; genus Sequoiadendron; species Sequoiadendron giganteum. The sequence goes on along the minus strand of CM021104.1, from coordinate 112,264,059 downwards.
AGTTGCAAAGTGGTGCAAATTTTGTTTTACAACTTGTGTGACCAAGAGGACTATTCCAACACTTTTGAATAGGTATTTTTACACTATTCATGGTCCTCTTTCACACTGAAGCACATGGAATCGCTTTGAGCTATGTTCCACTAGATCGATCCCTTAAGGGTCCAAAGTGCAAAATGGTTGCAAACTTCAGTATGCTATTACTTGGATACTATGATACTTAGAAACTTCTCATCTAATCCTACAAGATTGCATTGGGACCCTCTAGAAAAACCTCTCTCAGTTTTGGTTATCTCAGAGTGGTTTTCCCGTGGCGACAGATTTTCACTTGATGGAAAAAGTGTCAAATTCAAGTTATGCAAAGTTGCAAAATGGTGTAACTTTTTCTCTGTAGCTCGTTTGACCAAACTAATTGTTGCAACGCGTTCGAATAGGTATTTTTATGCTAGGAATTGTCCTCTTTTGTACCGAAACACGTAGAATCGCTTCGAGCTACGTTCCACCGGATCGATCCCCTAAGGGTCAAAAGTGCAAAATGGCTGCAAACTTCAGCATGTCATTACTTGGATACCGTGATTCTTAGAAACCTCCATCTGATCCTATAGGATCATGTTGAGCCCCTCTACAAAAACCTCTCCCGATTTTTTCTATCTCAGACTGGTTTTCTCGTGGTGGCGGATTTTTACTTGATGAAAAAAGCATCAAATGCAAGCAATGCAAAGTTGTAAAGTGGTGCAACTTTCGTTCTACAACTTGTGTGACCAAGCAGACTGTTCCAACACATACGAATAGATATTTTTATGCTAGGAATGGTCCTCTTTTGCAATGAAACACGTGGAATCACTTTGAGCTATGCTCCACCGGATCAATCCCTTAGGTTGGAGGAGTCTAAAGTTGCAAATTTGTAAGTTGCTTAAAGCAACAAATTTGAAATGCAACGGTTACTTGTTTTGAAAGTTTGTTTTTAGTTAGTTGAGGGTATGGATCAGTTAGAGAAGGGTGTAAAACACTATGTAAAGCCTTGAGAGGCTTGAATGGACATTGTTGATGAACTTTTGGAGAAGATCTAATAAGAATTATTCACATTGTTCTCTATTTTATAGATTTTTTATACAAACTTGTTGATCCCATACTTGGTATGACCTCCAGCTTTCTGTACGGTCCCAAGGCTAACATGGATTGAAAGAGGGTTGAGTTCAAAAGAACCCATCTCTCATGATAATGAATGGCCCACTTAGCACTCATTGCATCTAGGTGATGCTCACAGAGGTGAGGCACTAGGCCTTCCCAAGAGATCACCCATCCCAGTACTACTCCAGCTCAAGTGCTTCACCACAGAGTTTTTTCCCCAAGGTTAAGTCCACTTAGCTTGCAACCCCATTTGCAAAACCTTCAGAAAGTGTTGTACCTTATGAAACATTCATTATAGAGCCCCTTTAGCTCATCAATTGATAAGTAGGAGGTATTTTCTAATATGTGTCAAATTGTGATATTGCTATCAGGATTCAATTGTGTAGTTTTCGAGAATAAAAGAGAATAAGAAGGGAAGATCAAGGTAATCAATTTTCACACTTATTTTTATCATTGAACTACCTAGTGTGGGATTGGTCTATATGAGCAAAAAATTATAATATGGGAGTATACGTTTCAAGCATATAATCCGGAAAGGACTCAAAGTAAGATGCATGAGTACATAGTATCGATCAGGAAAGATATTCCAATTCTCAAGGCCTATATATCAATAATAGGAAGATTCATATTCAAAGCTAGCACATTATTTTAATTGATTAATTAGAAACAACTATTATATTTATTTAAAAAAATTCCATTATCAAATTAATATTTGAATTAGACTTCATATTCAGAATTTATTTCATTTATAATTTGGGGACTCCGTTATCTATCTTAATAATATTGGATCACAACCTTTGTCAATCCAATGCAATAAGAAATAAATAAAAAATCTATTGATCCAAAGCTCGAGTCATTAAAGTGGTATTAGAGCGAATGAACCTTCCAGCCTTTGGGTATTGTAACAAATTGACTTTCCATTGGAAGCATTGCAACCGATGATAGTGGTTGGCAAGATTACTTAATGAATCAGGTAGTAAGCTTAGTATTCTATCTTAAAGGAATGCCATTATGGTCACATTGAAAATAATAGAAGAATGTTTAGGATTTATTGGGAAGTCATTTGTAGTATTAGATATAGCTCTAGCTTTTATAGTATTGTGCATGATTGCAGACAGTTCCAAAGATCTAGATGACATCAATAGTTCGCATTAATCAAGAAGGATGAACATCTTAAAGACATTTGCAAAAATTGGGACAAGTAACCTTCTTGGGAATTAGGGTTGCAAGATTTGATCTACAACATGTTCCACTGTTTCTTCAGTAGGATCAAGAACAAACATAATGAAGGTGTGTTTGCAGCCATGAAAGATTATGGTTCGAACTATCCAGAAGAGTAATGTTTTATCTCGACCCACCATATCTATACTATGGTTTGTTTAGAAACAAGGATGAGTTCTCTCTTCATCGGCATATACATTATGATTTGATGTTTTCACACCAGTGTTACAAGAATTGGACTCACCTCGGACTTGACAAGCCAATTTTTTACTTGGACTCGAGCTCAGAGCCCAGACTCGACAAATAGAAAAACCTAAGAAATTCAAAGATTTTTAAGATTTAAAACTTGTTTCATGCACCCTTTAATAAATAAACCTTAAAGACACAATAGCATTATCAAATATAAATTAATATGATCCCATACACAAACATACATCAATCACATAAGTATAAGCGTAAATTTTAGTTGAAGGAAATAACACATTTAGATATATAAATATTGTGATATTGATATCAGGATTCAATCGTGTAGTTTTACAAGTCAAATTCATTGAACCATGATTCATGAGTAGTGATTCACAAGAACCCATCTCTCATGATAATGAATGGTTCATAAGGAGGAAGATAAATCTTCATACATTTCTTCTATCACAAATGAGATAAGTGCTTGGTTTTAGGAAGGTCATGAGGCAACCATTAATGGGGAGTGTATACATGAAGAACCGATGGAGAATGATAATGGCTTCAGACCTACTATAAAGGATAATTTTTTTCGTTTCAACGATGCAAGAGATTTTTGGTTTGACTACCAAAATGAGCCTATGAAGAATGCATGTGAAACTCCTTTGGACCTTGAGGCTATTCTTACTCCATCTCAAGGATCATGCATTGAGGATGACATAGATCAATGCTAGGGCTAACCAATTAATAATTATACACATGAATAAGTCAAGCATGTACATGTCAATAAATGAAGTACAAGTACTCAAAAACATGTAAACCTCAAAAAGTATACACATGAATACATAGTATACACAAATTAAAACAAAGTATATGCACAAATACAAGGTATACGCATGAAAACACATAAGACACAAAGTATACATTCAAATGCACGTAAGTCACAAAGTATACATGTAAGTTGTAAAGTATACACTTGAATACATGTAACTCGTATCTATTGAACCATCAATTTAGAATGCAAATATGGGTAGGCATCGATAAAAGATGTTTGTATTAACCAAATAGCCATGTAGGCATACATCAATATATGTCGATATAAGTATGAAATATATATACAAAATAGCCATATAGGCTTACGAGAATGTCATATAGGCATACAATGTCAAATATGTCCAATAAAGAAATGTACAAAAATGCCATGTGGGCATACAACAAATGGCTCTAGAATCAAAAGTCATTGCTCTCCATGCCTTAGAAATAAAATATTTCCCTTTCCTTTTCGATCGGATGGCGATAGGTCTATCACTCATTTTTTTTGCGCTCGAGGAGTGCTCCTGGTGCTCCTCCCAGGGTTTAGTTCATTGTGAAGTTTTAACTATTACAATAAGAAGTAAAGACATGAATATATAGAAATTACATTATAAAAAATGATATATTTGACAAAATAATCACTTACTGCCATCTCACGATCTCTCTCCACGAGGGAAATATTCTCACAACCATGCTCAGGCATGCTCAAGCCCTGTATAAACCATACAAATAGAAAATAAACTACTTTAATCGATAATGGTTTGATTTTTCACTAACTAACATCTATAACAACAAATTTAAATTGAAATTTCCTAATTTTCCTCATACCTCTCCTGTCAGAGCCATCAAGGATTGTATAGCAGATGTCACACCAATATCCATTGCCCTTGTCACATTCAGAGGTGTATCATTGTGCAACATCTGAAAATAAAACAAAAAATTATTCAACGTAATCAACAATGTGCATATAAACTACATAAATCTATTAAGTACTTGATTCATTAGTTAGAATCTTTATTCTATTACCTCTATGTATGTTTGAGTAAATCCACCACCACTGGGAAGTGTTCCATCAAAACCTCCAATATTAGTTTGTTCAACATCCAAAATCGCATATTAAATTACCATTCGTAAAACAATGCTATTAACATGCAATAAATTTATAATTTTTTACTAGTTACATACCCTAGCGATAGTTGTACTACATAAATAAGTTGGTGGGGGGCCGGTGTATCCAGTCTCAACACTGTGACCCTGCAATTTTATTAAAATCATAAAACATTTTTAGTTAATCTTGCATTTCAAAATTGAAATTTAATAAATTAAATTCAACAAACATGCACTAACTTTTACTTGAATATCAATTCCATATGCCTGATGCAAAATTTAAGCTTTCCTCTCCATCTCCATAGCTACAGATGGATCATGCGTACCGGTCTCTTGAGTGTCGGTGGATTCCTATGAACAAGTAGCCCTGCAAGATTGTCACACATGTGTTCGAAGGCCACCACTTGAAGACTCCTCTGGATGGCGCTATAGAATAGGGCTAGTATTATGGATGACACTTTGGGTCAAAGAGTTGATCACCTGCAATGTCTCTACATCAGCACTTTCCTTTGTGATGGAAGGCATAACAACGTGCTCACGAGGTGGACTAGTGAGAGCTCGTCTACCTTGCTGCGTAGGATCCGGCTATGCACCAGGTCTATCTTGAGCTGACCCCCCACCTCTCCCTTGGAAATCCCTCATATCAAAATAATTTGGTATCTTGTTCAATATGAACTCACTGTATAGTTTCCTAAGGAAATATTGTGGGACCTCGCAATTGTTGCATGGTGGGTAATCGAAGACCATGTACCACCTATCATAAAACTAGTCCCTAATCTATTAGTGGTGGCACCAATGGATAGGAAACCTCTTCTATTGAGGGTAATATTTTGATTTGTGAGTGGGTCAGTGAATAATTAGCACAAATCACCTTTTGTAATTTTTAAATCCTTTACATCCTTGTATAATAGTTTATTTTCATAATAATCCCTAGTTGTTTGCCTCCTATCTTGCCATCTAGTTAATTGTTTTCTAATTGAATCGACATTTTTAACATATATTTCAATGAATTTGCTAGGGTCATTCTTTCTGCAGTTGAACCATTTGGATCACTCAACCTACTGATCAAATCCTCAATTTTCTTTTTGTTCTTCTCAATTTCACTCATTAAATTTTGTTGAGTTCCAAGAGGGGGTTGAGTGATTGGTGGAGGAGGTTGATTTTGATCTTGGGGATTTGGTTGGTCTTCTTGTTGAGGATTTGGTTGGTCCTCTTGTTGAGGATTTTGAGGTTTTGCAGGTTGATTTGCATCTCCTAAAAATTCAAACAAATATATATAAAATTCAACCTAAAACTAACAAATTCAAAACAAAAACCATAGAATCCTTACCTCTCATAGCTCCTCATCATCATGGCACCATCGTTGCGAAGAAATATCAATTTTTGGTGAAGAAATTTGTTGAATTGCTCCTCCTAGAACACGAGTGCGAAATTGTGGGGGTTTTGGCTGTGGCTACAAAAAAAAAAACAATCAAAATGCTGATGACATATTTGCATTTCTTTTTTTGCTTTTAACAGTCAATAACGCAAGCGGGTTATAACGTGCTCACGTTATCGGTTTGTAGTTGTCGAGCCTCAAGCTCGGAATAATGAGCCATAACGTAAGCGTGTTATAATGCACTCACATTATAATGCGGTCGCATTATGGATTTTCAAAAAAAAAATTGGAGGGTGTCCACAAAATTGCTACCCATTTCCATGCACCCTCCCCATATTAAAACAAAAACACCACAGTAAATGTAGTCGTACACACAAGAAAAGAAGTATCTCCCATGCAAAGAGAACATTATGCTGCAAGAGGTGCCAAGAGTGACCACAAACACAAGAAAACCCTAGCAGAGCTCATACACCTTCAGCACCTTAGTCCTCGAATTTGTGATTTTGATTTTAGTTGTCATTACCATTTTTGGAAAGTCAACACTATTTCATATTATGATTGAAATTCATCACCTTTGATTGCAAGGTTTTTCCTTCACTTTTTAATGCATTTTCATTTTCATGTCTTGAATCTTAGCTACATTGATGTATCTTGTCATGTCATGAATGATTTTCAGAAATCGGTGAATTATGTCTTACATCACCACAAACTATTTTTCCAACTCATACATCTTGGATTGGTGGTATCTAATTTGACATTTTTTTTGAATTAGATATTATTCATAGGTTGCATATGGACAGAAATTTTTTTAATGTAGGTTGTTGACTTTCAATATAGTTAAGCAATGGTTTTGAAACATAAGGTATTGAGCATTGGCTTCTGAAATGACATGATTTTTTAATCTTGCTTCTGTAATAGTCTTTTATTGTAGATAGACTCATCATCTATCAAATTAAGGCTTTATAGTCAAAGTTTACTCATAAATATAGTCAAGGGGAAAATTTATCAAGTCTTTATGAGTTTCATAAGTGTGACATTAGTTAGCATGCAACAAAACTTATTTTCATTCATACCATGGAGGTTTATATTTTTCTATATAAATGAATTTTGTTTGTGTAAATGTAATATTTTTCTACATTTTACATTCAGTTAAGGTCGGTTGAGTATTTTTTCCAATAACTTTGTTGATGGTCACTTGGCATGGCGACCAGTTGCAGAGGAGGTTGCTCTCTCCTTAGAAAAAGTGATTATGGATTTACAATCAGATGAATACCTTATATAATAATGCAAGACTCAATAGCATAATTTGTTGAAATTTTGGTGCATCAGTGACTTCATTAATAACAACCTTAAAATCAGATTATCAATTTGTCTTGTATTGGCTTGAAATATATTCTAACTCCTTTTAATTTTCAGTCCAAATACAAACTTAAAAATAAAAGATACATAATCAAATTACACGGATTCACATAGAAATGAATAGCCATTTCCAGATATCCTTAATTATTTTCTTTAACAATGTATAAAATACATTGAAGTGTTAAGCGTCATTACCAGAATGGAAAAGACCAGCCAACATACACATCTACCCTACCACTTCTACTATGTAACCTACCTTTTAGTGCAACCAATAGTGAAATTTTAAACCCATGAACCTATTACATTTCCCTAGTGGCATTGAGCAAGGAGTAAACTAGTTCACAATAACTATTGGTGCTTTTATTTGATGTAATCCTTTGATTGCTAAGAAAATAGCTGGAATTGTATCTCAAGGCTTTTTTATTCATACATAATGGTGTTTGACATATCATAAAGAGAATTCACATATAGCATTTGGATGAAATCCTTTACATTTTTTACAAATATACATTGATTCATAGCTTTGATGGTTTGAAAAATGAAAATTAATCAAGGCTACATTCACTTTTTTTGGTAAGTTGGTTGCTTGTAAATGAGCTAAATCAAACTACATCAACAAGACAGATTGCAATGATAGGAAATAGAAAATAGTTTAATATATATCTATAAAACTTAAAATCATATGATTGTAGTGTCGAAAAATATCATCGGGTATATTTTCACACTTGTTTGGGCCCTCCTTGTGAATTTAGGCTTAATATTTAATTGATTTAATGTTATAATGTGGATGAAACATTCACATTAGGTATTGGGCCCTTGTGATCTCATGGATTTAAATGGTACCTAGCTAAAGTGTTGTGAAGTGTTCTGAATTTTTTCACACTTTTCTAAAGTTTTATTAATTAACTAAACCTAATAAACCTCTTTTTAATCAAAATAAACCTTAGTCTTTCCTTATTTGGAGTGTTGTAAGGTGTTGTAACACACTTGCATACTTTCATAGGCTTTTCATTAATATTTGGGCATTCTTATATTTTAATTGGCCCAATTTTGCATCCACAAGCCTCATTTATTGCATCTTTTTTATGATAATCTTGACACCAATCATTAGCCAATTATAATTCAGTAGTTTTAGGTTGGAGTGGCCTATATTTAGTGATCTGGGTCTCATTTTCCACCTTGGGTGAATGGGTCTGACCTAGATATTTCGGCCCCAAACCTAATTTCACACATTTTAAAACATTTTTTAAAATGGTCCCAAAAATCAAGCCTAGTGGGACTCATTGGCCATCTTGGGTGAATGAGTCTCGTGTGGCCCAAAATCAAAATTAATTCAAATTTCTAGTGGGATTTTATTCTCCCAAATTTGATTTTGGCCTGTAGTGTTGTAGTTGTTGTCTCTTAAAGTTGCACCCTAGCTAAGTTTCAGAACTTAGCACTCTAGAGGAACATGGAAACACTCCTAGGTTGCGGGTCACCTAAAAACTAGGAGTGAATCTCTAGATAAGTTTGGATCCTAGCTAGTTATCACCTAAAAATCATTGAAATCGCAGAGGAAAAGAGAAGAAGGAATGCTTGAAATTAAAAAAATATCTAAAAACCTGAAACAAAAAGGGTGATACACCAAATTGATAACAACTATGAAACTCATATTTGCATAACACTTTTTTAAAATCATAGAAACTAAATTTGCACAACATATTACTATATTCCTTTGCATAAATATTTCACAAATAGGTCTCAATGCATAAAATTTTAAAAGGAAGACAACTTCACAATTCAAAAGTCACTTACATCTTTATTACATAGTTTGTAACCTATATAAACATACTTTTCTAGAAAGGTGTAAAAGGAAAACTCTTGAAACCTCACAAATAACTTGATCAATCACTTGAGAACACACAATATTGCAAGAATAAGAAGGAAAAATCTCATAATCAATGTTATCCAAGGTTTTTTCTGTATTTCATATCCTAAAAGAGTTACAAAGCATGCTCAAATCTATGTAAGGACTGCAAAAATAACTAACTCCAAAAATTGCAGAACTAAGAACTAAGTACAATGAGTCAAATGAATGACTATATTATCATTTCCCAAGCATTTGCACCAAAATAGGAACCATAACTTGCCTTGGGTTGGATGCCCCCAAGAAGCGTATTTTTAAGCCTTCTAAAAGACTCCAAAAAGGCATAAGAGATAAGAAAAATTCAAACCACATCATCTTCCATCATAAAAGCTCCTAAAAATTCTCCAAATGTCCTCAAACTAACTTCAAACAACCCTATATACTATCCATGTGTTTTTCAACCTCTTCAACCAACCCTATATACTCTCCAAGTCATAAATTCACACCTTTGATTCAATTGTAAAAGCAACACCTCCCATCTTGCAATTGTGCAAAAAATATTAAAGGGAATTATAATCACACCACTTTAATATAGTTTTAAATTTTTGAATTAGTTTCAATTTTTGCAATAATGAAGGGATGACTTGGTTGACATATGTAACAAAAACATTGATTTTGAATTTGAAACATATGAATGCATAAAGCACCTACATTTGCACAAAGGGTATTATTTGACACATGGAAAGTTAAAATAAAGGAGAAAATTGCCCTTTTTCTTAAGTCGACATTCTTTTAGGGTAAAAACCCTACCAACACAAACAATGAAAAACTCATTACATTTTGCATTCCAAGTTTCTGGAAAACTCAAGACACCGCCATTTTTTGCATTTGGAAGTTTCTATAGAAGATTTGACTGAAGATTTCAATGTTGGAACCACGTGGTAAGCACACACTTCTTGGCATAAAATGCTAGGGTTTCCTCTGGAACTATGACTAAAGTGCTATTTTGAGCTCATTTCATTGTATTTATTTGTTATGATTGTCATGGTCATTTTCTGTAAAACTCGGCCACCATACCTGTTCTAGATCTATACTCCTAATGTCGAGGGCTTTACTTTCATGCCTTCTAAGTTCTCATTGTATTGAAATTGGTGAAAATGTTTATTTCTTGCATTTTTGACCATTTTTTATGTCATTTTATACATTTTAATGGCCATGGCCATGTGTTTCTATAGATTATCTTTCTTTTTCTATTGGTTTTGAAATCATGTTATCTTATTTCCCTCGTGATGCCCAATAATAGTGGCCAGCAGTGCCGATTGAAACAAGATTTATTATAGTCAACTATTCCACAAGAAAATGCTGCCATGTGAAGAAAGAAATGATTTGTAAAATGATTCAATGCAATTACACAATATGAGAATAATTCTAAGAACCTACACATCTTTCCTAAGCTCAACCTTGTAGACCTAAAGGTTCACCTCCCTCTGTTACTGCTTTTTTGTTGTACAGTGTGGTTGCCCTCATACTTTTATACCTTGACCTCTTGATAATTTTGAACATTGGCCTTGATAGTGATTTTCCTCCTCTTGAAACTCCTTCAACCATTATATCAATGATCTTTTAGATGAACCTATGATTATGGATTTTCATTGAATAAATATTCCTACACTATACATTCAAAACCTTAACATCACTTGCATCTAGCATGCCATTGCCATTGTTATAATGGATCTACAAGTTACACTCCGTAGAATTTTTCCTCACTATCACATTGTCCTACTCTGAATGTCTCTCACAACTTTAATATATTGGTAAGCATTGTATCATGTTGTCTTACTTACTTGGTACAAAAATGAAATGTATAAGTATTGATTGTGTTTCCTTATTTCTCAATAAAAATGAGATATTTTACCACTGTTTATCCATCCAAAGGATCAATTATGTCTATAAGAAAAGTAGAGGTACTTTATCAATAGAAGTTGGTATCCTCATGCTTTGTCTTTACTATCCTCATTATCAATTCTTTACCCTTCAATCGCTATCCTTTAATCATGCCTAAAGGTCACCTCTTTTCAAGCCTTCATAGTACTCAATTTCCTTTCTCAAGTATGAGACTCCATTGTCTTGGCTATATGTATAATTGTCATGATTATCCTTTGAATATTGACATAAAACTTGAATATTTTACTAATCTAACTGAAAATGACTTAGCACTAACTTTCAATGACTGTAATATTCTTCTTCATATGCTCTTTTAATAGTTCATCTACCCTTGACACTGTAAAATAAAACAACTTGTGAAGTTTATCTTTGGTTGTCATGTATTGTCTTATAAGATCACTATCTTGTTACATCAAAACCTATTCTATTTTGTCTTATGTCATTGTTATGAGGTTTTCTCATGGTTTTTCTCATGAAAAGAAAACTAGACTATCCTCTATTTCTATAGTGAAAACCAATGCCTTTTCAAATATAAACCTATTATTGCACTATCTATCCTTTATAATGTATATGATTGTGAATATCTCATATTGTGATTTCTTTGAACAAGTATTTTTCATTTATGACAGTGGATTTAACCAACTTGATCACTATCATGAGTGATAAATTATTTTTCAATTGAGTACAAATGGGATGAATTTATACTTGTATCCCTCTTAAAACACAAGAGGGTAGCATGCTGGGCTCGACCCTTGTGGGAGCCACATTTTATCCCACATGTTGTAATTAGATGAAACAAAATAGTAACAAAGATTTCACCTATACCTACACAAGAAGCAATTAGGTTAGATTAAAACAATTAAACTCATCATATGATGCTTTATGATCCAACAATACTCCTCTGGTTCTTTTGAAATTTGAGATTATAAAATACTACTTCAATGTCATATGATAGTACACTATATTTTTGTTGAAATTGAATAGATTATGATGAGAAAAAGTATTTGGAGCTCTAACACCAACTTTCCTCAACTCTTGTAGGCATTAAGGAGCAATGGAGCAACCTTATAGAGGACTTAGTGTAGAAGTTGAGAAATCCAACTTCACAGTCCCCAAGAATCACCTGCATGCAATCACCTATCATGTGCAACAAATATCTAGAACAAACAAGAAGATGTTTTGTAAAATCTCAAGCAAGAATGTGCAAGAAAAACCAAAATATTTATTATTGAATAATATGATAATTACAATGTGATCAATCCTTATGAAAAAGATCAAGAAAACCTAAAATTAGGAAACCCTAAATTAAACCCTAGTGTGCACACTTAATAATTAATAAATAATTATTAATGTGCCTAAGTTTAGCTTAAGTAACCTAAAGGAATAAGTGACTTAATTAATTAACCAATATGATTAAATTAATTAAGTGTAATAACTTATTACTCTAACACCTTTTAAGATGAACTTAGGGAGTAGCTAAAACACTAGGAAAAAAGATGCATGAAAGCAAAGATGGGTCTCAGAAACAAAGGACTAATCAGGTACCCAAGTACAAATGCAATGAAAACTAAACTAAATGGGGTAAAGGAGAAAACCCAGCTGGATCAAAACTCCTCCCCAAAATATAATGCAAAGATAAAATAAGTGATGAAAGATGGAGGACCCCATAAGACCCCCCAAGGACACCATCCATCAAAAAGATACATGAAAGAACCCCACCAGAAGAGAGGAAGAAATAGACCACATAGCCCCCCATAATGAAGTAGGTCCAAAAGGACTAAAGAAACCACATCTCCTAAAAGAAGTGAGAGAGAAGAGGTGGGATGGATGCAATCTTTGAAGGTAAAGTACGTGTAGCCCAATATGTATCCATAGAAGCAAGTGTGACCTCAACAAGTGAAGAAGTCAAAGTAGGTGAAGACTGGAGTGAAACCTCCAAATATGAATGTTCAATTAGATCCTGCTACACTGAAATGGAAGAAACCATGTCTATAGTCATAGAAGTATCAACAACTGCAATAGTAGGTGGAGAATATGGAATGGATGGATCAAGAACAGGATCTGAAGTGAGAACTCCAATGTTCAAGAAGCCAAATTTATCCTTTGAATGATGATTCACACTAGAAGTGTGATGAATAGTTGTAGGAATAGAAGTACCATCAGTAGCAAAATCTGCAAAGGAATACAACCAAGATGAGTGATCCACCACCCCGGTAGCAATAACCACTCTACTCTCCAAGTCTTTGATGATAACTAAATTAGGTGTGAACTCCACAGACCTCCCATTGCCTCCATGTGTGATCTAATATATAGAAAGAAGGTTGTTCATCAAATGAGGAACACACAAGACATCCTGAAAAGTGTTATCCCCAAAACTAATAGACCCCTTCCCTGTAACACTCATGTATGTATTGTCTCCCATCAAAATAGGAGACAAAGTGTGAGACTCAAAGGAAGTGAACATAGACTATGAAGAAGCCATATGATGAGATGCTCCTGAATCTAGAAGCCATCTCCCTGATCCAAGATCTAAAGAAGCATAAAGAGCATGTCCCCTCATATATGATGAAGTATGTAAACCAGTTGTGCCCCTATCATGTTGCACTAAAGAACAAGAAGAATGAGGGGAAGTTGATGATGCAGACATCCAAGAAGGCAAATCAATCTGATGTTTCTGAAGAAGATGCTTCAGCTCATCAATGTCCTTGTTGTAGCAACTATGTTATGCATGTCCTTATCTCTTGCAATATGCACATGGACCCTTCTCCTTCCGAGATGATTTCCACTTAGAAGAGGAGGATGAATCTAAGGACTCTTACTACTCATGAGATTTGGAATCCTTTTGTTTCTGTTACTTTCCCTTTCCACTGGAAGCCTTTTGATCTATGGGCCCTTGAGATGCAATGAGTGCCTATGATGAAGAGGGATTCAAATTTCCCATGCTATCCAACTTGGCCTTCTCTCAAGTGAGAGAAGATGCAAAATCATCAAAATAAGGCATAGTGAATCTACTACCAAGTGCATCCCTAGTAGCATAAAAGGTAGATACAAAAAATGAATAATCTAGTCCAAGCTTACAAAGAATGGACAATATCAACTGAGAGTCTTCCTTTTGAACATCACATTGTGATAATTGTAATCTAAGAGCTTGGTTTTGGTGAAAAACTCTTAGATGTTATCAAAATCCATAGGATTTCAGCCAATAAGCTCATTCTCTAATTGAAACCCTCTCATAGTATCATGCTTCCCAAACAAATACTGCATAGTAGTCCAGATCTCATGGGGTGTAGTGCAAGAATCAATATGAAAAAGAAGGTCAGATGAAAGAGATAGAAATAATTTACCATAAGCTTCATCACATCTATTAAACCACTTTCTCTTTTCAGTAGCACCTCTAGGTTCAATTTTTGTACCCATAGTTACCTTGTACAACACTTTGTGTTTCAAATGAGTATCCATTTTTTTTTTCAACCCAACATAGTTGAATGGAGTAATGGGTGAAATATTATGTGTATCCATGACAGAAAACATAAATATATACTCTCAAAGAAAAAAAAAAATGCTCGTTGATCTCAAAAAAATAGTCGAATTGCATGCTTCCCAAGAAAATAACTAAAAAGGTAAAGGCTGAGATTAAATAATAATATCAGATACTTGGTAAAAATTTGGTAAAACCAGGTCTGATATCTATGTAGAGGACTGAACCATCTTTCTGAAGCCTATTTTTTTTCGAAAAACAGAGTTAGCATGCAAAAGTTACGCCTCCTAGAGTGAAAAAAGATACTTCTAACTTTGACAAGCGAAAAGACATCAAAACTAAAAAATAAAAAAATCAGATCTCCACCACTAGATAGAGCATCGAACCAGCTTTCCAATGATATCTCATTTTTTTAAAAAGGCCTCTATGTGCAAATGTTATGCTTGTTTTCATTAAACTGCTCAAATTTGCCCAATAAGGTCCTCCAGAGCCCTCAAGGCCAAAAAAAAATAAGCCCCTATCGCATGCAAGGCAAGGGGCCTGGCAGCTTGGGGTTGGGCCAAAACCCTCAGTCACCAATATTACCATCATTGGGGCTCAAGACCCGATGGGGGCTGGCGCTGGCTCTCGGTCGTCGATGGAACCCAGAGCTAAGCCCTCAGGGGCTGGAGTGGGAGAGTCAGCGACGAACTGAGTGGCGCAGGTGCAGATCATCGGTCGTGGTGGTAGAGGAGTGGGGCATGGGTGGCTACTGCGTGGTAGGATCCAAAAAAATTGGCTGCATTTTTTAATATATAAATATTTTTATTTTTTTGCAAAATCTGACCTCGGAGTTCATGCCCGAGGGTCATACGGCTTTGGGGCAAAAACAATTTTTCTTCTCTAGTCAACTGTGTCCAAAATGGACAAGTTTTATATGAAAAAAGGGGTTTTTGGGTGCTGCAGACTCAATGGTGAGGTCTATTTTGTCCAAAAATGCAATGAAAGAGTAAGAGAAAGAGGAGAAAACCTAGTGGGACAAACCCCCCGTCAATGAGATGACTTGCTGCAAAGAAGCACTAGAAGAACACTATGGAGTAACACTAGAACCTGAATCTGGAAAGCAAGGAAAGATACTTTTGTTTACTGCTGAAACCTGTTGAGAGTCACTGATTGACTCAAGGAATCATGAAAAAGCAACAATAGACCCGATGCCACATAACACTTGAAAACTCTAAACGGGAACAACCCTAGAATCTATGAAGCAACAGTAGATAAAATAATGCCCCCCATAAGAGGCAATGATATGATGAAAGAATTTGAAATCCATGTATCTCGATACTGATGTCAAACTGTGACTAAAATTGATCCATAGGAGCAAGTACCATGAATATTCTAGAACATTAACCACAAATTTAGTGGCCTTCAAACTGATATGTGGCCCAATGTGGATCAATAACCATAGGCTCTCAAGCTGAAGTGTGAACCGATCTGAATTTGATATGTGTCAAGCAAGAGCAAGATGTGACCAAAAGAAACTAGGAAACCAAATACAACCCATGTGAGTTGTCATCAAAATCAAGATTAATATAAAAGTGCAACTACACTCTAATCAGATTATTATGCAAGAAACCCCCCTGATGGAACTTTATATTAGTTCATTTATTACAATACCCAATGATTGCAAAAAGAGAGAACGCTAAACATGCATAAACAAAGAGAAAATGCAAACCTAGAGCATGAAAACAAAAATAGAATGCATGCAAAATACAAATTTCACATCTACCTCCTTGATAAAAATGGACCTTAGATCTGTGTAGAGGATAGAACCAGCTTTCAAATGCTATGAGAATGGCAAAAAAAGGATCATCGAGTCAAAAGATATGCCCTCTGAAGTGAAAACAATAACATCTGAGTTCAAGGACCTGCAAAATAAAATTGGAGAAAAACCAGAAAAAACTACCTCCACCACTAGATCGGTAGTGCAATTAGTTTTCCAATAGTATCTTGTTTGTGAAAAATAGACACTATATGCAAAAGTTATGCCCAATTTTGTAAAAGTGCTCCAATTTGGCCAATAAGACCTAAAAATAGCCCATGTTGCTAAACAAAATTTTAGCCTCTGGTCGTATGCACGACTAGGGGCTAGCAGGTAGGGGACTCGGGTGGAGCCCCTGGTCACCCATGTGACCATCGGTGGGTGCTAGGAGTCCATCTAGCAGCTGGGCGCATAGCGCCCGGTCCCCCACGTGACTTGAGTCGAGGCTAACTAGGCCCGTGGAGGTTGAAGGGAATCGACGATGGGATGGCGGTGGAGGCCGGTGGCAATGGTGGGTTGGAGGCCACCTGGTGGCTACCTGGTGGCATAGCGACAGCGCCCACCTTTTGAACTAGAGGCGTAGAAATAATTCACATTTTTTATTATTTTTTTGATGATTTTCGAGAAAAATTTGCCTCGTGAAGTGTTTCAGGGAGGTCGTACAGCCTCCCTGGTATAATTTTTTTTCCTTAGAAACCAAATTCTCATAAATCGACCAAAAAATAGGCATTCTTAGGGCTTTTGGCCACTGCAAACATGATGGTGACCTTCGTTTGTGCCAAAATGCTCTGAAAAATCGGCTACCCCCATACGTGGAAAAATATCATTGAGCTTGAAACCCTCACAGATTTCTTCAATGATGACCAAAATCAGAAAAATAAAAGCCAATATTGACTTTTTCCAATGCTCTGAATCCAATGGAAATGCTCGATCTAATTCAAAATTTTGCATAAATGAACTCAAGGCAAGAAACCCTCAAGGAACCCTGAACGAACTCTGCAGTGATTTTCTCCAAAATCTAAGAAGGGGTTGCATATCAAGGCTCTGATACCATGTAGAAGTTGAGAAATCCAACTTCACAGTCCCCAAGAATCACCTGCATGCAATCACCTATCACATGCAACAGATATCCATAACAAACAAGAAGATATTTTGTAAAATCTCAAGCAATAATGTGCAAGCAAAATGAGAATATTGATTATTGAATAAAATGATAATTACAATGTGATCAATCCTTATGAAGGAGATCAAGAAAATATAAAATTAGGAAACCCTAAATTAAACCCTAGTGTGCACACTTAATTAATTAACCAATATGATTAAATTAATTAAGTGGAATAACTTATTACTCTAACACTCGGGAGCTATCTGAAGATGCAACAGATCAACATCCATCATCACCACTCAGGCAATGATGGATGCCTTTTCTTTTTATATGCTCTTCTATTCATCAAATGTATAGTCTACTTTTTGTATTGCATTGGAGTTAATCGCATGGCTTGTGTGGGATATTTTATACTTGTATTTATCAATACAATACATTTTTTATGCAAACACTTTTGCAATATCTTCTTTGTTGTATACATTTGCATAATGGAATGCAATCTATTTGATAATTATTTTCCATATGAATGAAACATAGAAAAAATAAATGTTTACCTTCTATCTTTGTTTTTCAAAAACAATCACAACTCTACCTAATTGAGCTGGAAGTAAAATCAGGTAACAATAATTTTGGAAATTCTTGCATAATTGAATTTAAATATAAGGTTCTTTCACTCATTATTACACCTAACAATCTAAAAAGCAATCAAGTGTCCACAAGTATTCACACAAGCATTCAAGAGAATTCAAGGGCAAATTATTAATCATCTTATAGAAACATTTGAGCACCAATCATCATGTCAAGGATTTCATCCATCATGTTTGTTTTTGTTCTAACAATTGTGATGTAGTGTTTATGATTCAAGCAAGTGTTTCATTAAAGATCTACATCCATTGTAGCCATCTCAAGCATATTTGTAGCAACTTATTACTAGGGGTTGGTGAGTTGCAACATTTTTATTTGTTCATTAATCATTCTCCATTCCTATTTTCTTTGATTTCAAGGTTTAATTACCAAAAAGGGGTTTGACCAAGGAAAACCCCTAATCACTAACCCAACAACATTTTTCCCTCTCCTTTGTGTGTGATTTGCAGGTCTAGGTTGTAATCTCCCAAGTAGAAAAATTGGAGAAAATTTGTAAATCATTCAAAGTTTTCAAAGTTGTCATCAAGTCTTGGAGAACATTAGAGATCACCTATAGGTTGCAAATCAAGGTTTCAAAACTAGAAAACACTTAGAAATAGAGAAGACAAAGAAGAGAAGGATCAACCATTGAAGCTTTAGAAAATCCCAATTAGACTAATTTTCCACTTCTGATGAATGAGTCCTAGTTCCAATCAATTTTCAAGATTTTGTAGATTCAGATACCCATTTGGAAGATTCCTATTCCTGCATAGCTTTCCAAAATTCGGACTAATTCACCCAACTTGGAAAATGAGTCCCAATCAACAATAAAGTCTAAATTTCTGTTGTTCCAGACCTCCATCCAGTGACTTCCAAATTTCTAGGTGCACACATTCTTCTTTTTAGTTTTATGTTTTGCTTTGTTCATATTTCTAGGTCATTTAGTGTTACTTTTATTTTCCAAGTTTGAACTTGGTAGTGAACCCCTTATTAGATCATATCTATCCCCTAGAACAACCCTCTTGCAAGATCTCTTCCTCTTTTCCATTTAGATCTCAAGGGTTTGTTCTTGAGTGAAAGTGAAAATTTCCTCCTAGGTCCTGAACCCCCTAGGTCGAAGCTGTTAGGTCTCAAAAAAGCTGGTTTGAATGAACCACGAGAGGTTTCCAGGCTCTCACAACGTTATTGGCCAACTCATAAGGCCAACCAATATAGTTGAACCTTCTACTCTTAAGGCTCTGTTAAACCTAGGCGGGTGCACCTATATGAATGACATAGATTTTGAATTTTGTTTCCTACTTGACCAAACTATCCACAAATGGCAATTTGATAGTGGAGAGATATGGCCTAAATTGGTATAAATAGTGTAAGTAATATCCTAAATTTGGTATAAATTTTATATGCAATATCAAGGTATGAATTAATATGTTTGATTAAGAGATGTAAATAAAATGGATAAAACTTAAAAGGATAAATAAGACAAGTGCCCTATTGGGTAAAACGGAGTCAAGTGAAAGCTCTAGATGAATGACTTCTATCTGCTAGAGATTCTAATTATTTGGAATATGAATATTAGTTTATAACTTGTATAAACATGCAAGAATTGTAATTACCAAGCTCTTGTTAGTGATCCAAATGATACTTCCAAATTACTGTGAATGACTTGAAGGATTTAATCTTTACTTGAAAGAACCAACTAATCACACCACACAAATACAGCAAATGTGTATTAATAAACTGAGAATATACTTGATATGTCAATTTAAATAGAAAAGAAACATCAACCTTGGAGACAAATTGATAATATTTTCAATTAATTTAACAAATAATTGATGCCAGAAAGGCACCACAGAATTAGAGTTCTTTCATTGATCCTTCAAAAAACTTCATACATGCATCATGGTCCTTTGAAACATTATGTCAAAGTCATATTGAAAATAAATGGTCCATGGAAGAGTTTTAATTTCTCCAACTTTCAAAGTCATGACATGTCCAAATGCATTCTCAATATCGATGACAACTGACTTCTGGTGAGGGGGATATAAATCCAAAATCATCAATGTCTCTTCATCAAGATTGTATGTTGATCCTGTATACACCTCTGTCACCTTTTCTATGCTAAGCTTGTGTGTAGCATTGTTGTCTTTCAGGAAACTGTCAAAAACCAATGCAAAGTTGAGATCTAGCCCTGGGAAAATCATGACACCAACCTTTTCCAACATATCTCTCCCCTTTTCAGGGGTCATGCTTCTCATTTCTTCCTCCACATCATCCCTCAAGTTTTTTAACAACTGCTCCTCATTTCCTTCTGTGACACTGTCAACTAGTCCTCTTATTTCTTTTCCCTTTTGTTTGTATAAAAATGTTTTGAATTCTCTGGTTTTCACAAATTCATCATCTGCTATAAAATATCTATCTTCTTCATGTCTCATATCCATATCCACAGTTTCCTCAATATTTATCTCTCTAGTAGAATAGGTGTAATCCTGAGTTCTTGTCCTCGATACCCTTCTAGATGGGATTTGTGGCCTATTAGCCTCTAATACTTCTTTACTGGAAGACAACAGCTCAACATCTATCAATTCTCGATCATGTTTCTCAATTACCATTTCTTCTTCTTCCGCTTCCAAATTTCTAATTATGTCATTAGACTGATAGGGCACATGTTGATACCCTCCAAAGTTTATCCTTTGTCTTGCAGAATGAATATATCCATCTGGATCAAAGTTTTTTCTTGATGGTGCTTTCCTCATGTTATAATTTAATAACTTATCAAGAATTAAATTGTATCCCTCCTTTGCTAACATAGTAAAATCATCAAAAAACAGTGTACTTGGCATAAAATCTTGCTTCCCATAAGATCTTAAGTTCATGACATTGGAGAAATCCATTTTCCTAACAATCTCTAAGTATGAAATTATATCTGGAACTGTCATAGGAAAAATAAATGGAGTACTTTCAAAACCATAAACCCTAATCATGGTGGCATTTTCTAAACAATACCAATCCCCCTAGTTGTGGCTGATTGGTCCATTAAATTTCTTAGGTGTGAGAAATATCTTTATTTAATCAGATAGGGAAAATTCACAAGGATGATTATAAAACTTGTACAATGGCTTTACAAAATATTCTTCAAAATGCAAGAAATTAGAATTAGCAAACCTATTGTCCCAAATAGCAGTCCACAACTGAATATGCAATGGCTTGCCTCCCTTATCAAATTGCAAAATTCTCAGCTCCTGGGGCCACAATCCTAATTCCTGACCAAAATATAGCACCAAATGCATCAACAATGAATAAGTCCTGAGGTGTAGGACAAAGGCTCCATTCTTTATTTCCATCAACCCAACGTCAAGCTCTTTAAACAAATGTGAAGCATAATCAAATGACCTGGAGTTATGATATTGAACATTTACAACAATCACCATAGGTACAACTGTCATATGCTCTGGGACCCCCATCCCCAATACCTGTCCTACTAAAAAATAAGTGTACTTTATATAGGGTTCGAAAAGATCCACATGAAATGGTGGTCCCTCACTGTCTTCCATTGGAGTCGGTTTTCCATTACACCTAATTCTATGTAGGGGTAACCTCCAACCCTTGTAAATGGTATTCATTCTTCTAAATTCACTCTCAAGCTCCTCACTTATAATTTTTTCACTGCATAATCCTTCTAGCTTGAAGACCTCGCTTATTGCATTCTCAGACACATATATCACCGGGTTCCCAGATAAATCACATATAGCCCTATTCCTCAGATTATAATGACCAGCCAATAATTTCACCAATTCGACATCAAAAAAATCATTAGGGTACACCAGTTTTCCCAAATTGAGACTCCATGGATTACATACTAGATCGAAGTGATTTCTTCTATGGTAATGGAAACTGAACAATTCGTATCCTCTAATTGGGGTCCAAACATCTCCTATGAACTTTCATTTGTCATCCAATTTATCCACTTCCGCCTTAAGCTGTGCGGAACAACTTGCTTTAGGTCCTGAGCCAGGTAGCTATTCTATGAGATCTTGGTTTAACTTTTGCTCAATGCCCTCTGGTTGTATTTCAATTCTTTTATTTTTTCCTTTTGGTTGGTTACCCTCCCCATGTTTTCTTCCTTTTACCTTTTCTGAACTAGTGCTTTCCATTCTTCAAAATTTACAATTTTCAGAGGATGAGGAACTTACTGTATTTCGCCTAAAAATTCAAGTTGAACAAACACCCCGATTGCTCTGCTTGGTCCTCTGCTTTCCTTCGCTGCCAATTCTGCAAAACAATGATTTCAATTGAGTTCACCTCGATATGCAAAATCTTTTATGCTTCCTGGTGCCATTAATGTCTTCACTGAGACATGAATTCCATAACCTTTTTGAAGTTCTCGCTGTCACATCATGTATCATATCGGAAAGACATTTACAATCTCTGGCCGATCCATCTACTCAAAGTTCACACATCCGCTAAGACATCTTGCAGTTTCCCCGAAATCACAAGTCTCCCTGATAGTTTTCCTCTTTCGTTTTTTATATCGCCATGAATTTCACCGAAGAAAACTATCACCCAGCTCTGAAGGCTCTTTGTCTCACCAAGATATTTAGTTTGTTAACTTAACTCGCCGAGACCAAGTAATTGTCCTGTCGACAGAATATTGTTCGCCATGATCTCTCTTAGATCTCCCCGTTGTGACTTATCTTACCAATACATATTTTCCTCGGGAAGACCACACACGTCGTTTCCTCCATAACTTTTATTTCTATAAGCTAAGTTTTGTTGGTATAACACAGGGAGTCGATGAGACTTTCCCAACTCTCCTCGGCATCATTGTCTCCCCTTATGAGTCTTCCTTTTTCTTTATCGGCAAGACCGGTGATCACTTCAGGCAGTCCTTTGAAATCTCACCCCGATGACTATAGTCTAGCCGATACACTATTATATTCCAATTAGTGAAAATAAATTTAGCTCAATATGACCTCCCATAGTTACGCCGATACCTTTTATCTTTCCGATAGAAAAATGTGAACCCACATTCTTTTGGCATATATCCTCATCAGTATGACACTTTGGATGTCTTGTCGATAAACTAAAGAGATGTATATTATTATCGGTGAGTGTTGCATCAACTTATGCCAATATTTTCAAATGTTAAAGATTTAATGTCAGATGAATTTTATGGGGCTATATGGCAAAATTTAACTCGGACCTTGGTG
The DNA here is from genome assembly GCA_007115665.2 of Sequoiadendron giganteum. NCBI lineage: Eukaryota > Viridiplantae > Streptophyta > Pinopsida > Cupressales > Cupressaceae > Sequoiadendron > Sequoiadendron giganteum. Next base: position 112,240,871 of record CM021104.1, on the reverse strand, counting down.
AAAATGCTATTTGAGGAAATTTTATGTCTGTAATATGAACTTCTTGGGAAACTAATAAGCATGAAGGGTCAATGAGGTTATCAAAATTTTACAGTTCCAACAGTGGCTCCGTCTGGTTATCATTGAATCCTTCAGGGCACTTTGTGTTTCTGAGGTAATACATGATGTCGATATACCAAGGTGTATTCTCAATACTTACAATTGAATTTCCTTCTTCTACATTGCAAATTTGATTTTCCTCAATTTTTTCTTCTGCCATTAACTTGGCCAATCCTTGGCCTCTTATCAATTTAGTAATCTATATTTCCATGTCAAATTCTTGAATTTTATTAATCCATTTGCACCTCTTCCATGTTACTTCTTATTGTGTCAAAATTTCTTTGACAGCTGCGTGAGGGACATAAGAAATCACTTTGGCTCCAACATGATACGGTCTAAAGGCTTTTGTGGCTTTTACCAGTGCAAAGGCTTGTTTTTCCATTATGTCATACTTCAATTCTGACCCTTGCAATGATTTCTAAAGAAAGATATAGGTTGCTCATGACCATCCTCATTTTTTTGTAACATAACAGCAACTATAGTATGCAAGGAAGCGAATGAAAATATTTGAAAAGGTTTTGTCAAATCAAGAGATCTGAGGACAGGGACTTCCTTAATGGCTCTTTTAATGGATACAAAGGCTTCTAATTCTTTTGGGGTCCATTTAATTTTGTTTCCTTTCCTTACCATCTTTGATATGGGCTTAATAATTCTAGCAAAGTTAGACACAAACCTCCTAACAAAATTTATCTATCCAAAGAATGATTGCATGGATTTGACAGTTTTAGGGATAGGCACCTTATCTATGGCTTCAACTCTTTCAAGATCTATTCTAACTCCCTCTTTTGACACAATGTGTCCTAAGAGTTTTCCCTCTGTAACAGAAAAATGAAATTTCTTAGGGTTCAAACTAATGCCATACTCTAAAGCTTTAATGAATATTTTTTCAAGATTTTCCACATGATCTTCAACTCTTTTTGAGTAAGTAGTAAGGTCATCTTGATACACCACCATTATAGAATTAATCAAGTCTGCAAAAGCTAAGTCCATAGCTCTTTGAAAGGTCGCTCCTGCATTTGTGAGACAAAAGGGAATTCTCACATAAACATATGCTCCCGATGGAGTTGTGAAAGTAATCTTGTACTGCTCAGATTCCTTGACTTTAACCTGATTATAACTAGAGAAACCATCCATCATAGATAACAGCTCACACCCTGTCACTTTGTGTAGTATAGCCTCCATATTAGGTAGAGGGTAATTATCTTTGAGGGATGCCACATTCAAATTCCTGAAGTCCACACACACTTTGATATCTATGTTCTTCTTTCTTATAGGAACTAGGTTTGACACCCATGTTGAATGTTTGACTAGTTTAATGATGCCCCCATCCCTAAGTTTTTCCAGTTCCTTCCGCATCTTTGGTTCTAATGTAGGGTTAATAGGCCTTTGTTTCTTTCTAAATGTCTTTGCATCTAGTTTCAAAGGGATTTCATGTTGAAATAGGTCTTCCCTATATGCCTTGAGATCTTCATAAGACCATGCAAATATACGTTTATATTTCCTCAGTAATGAGATCAACATTATTCAAACTGTCAAGCTTATTTTCTTTCCAATATATACTTTTCTTGGTGCCAGCTCAGTCCCTAAATTTATCTCCTCAATATCTTCCTTCTTAACTGGTGTTTGTTTCATAAGGGATCGATCACCTCCATCATATACTCTCTCCAATGCTATTAATCCTTTGGGGAGTTTATTAGTTTTAAGCTGCAAGACTTTCTTTCTGAATACTATCTATTCTCCATCTTTTTCTTCTACAAAGGCGTTGAAATCAATTTCTTGAGCCTCATATTGGTCTATACATTGAAGGAACTTTAAGAGATCATTTTCATCATTAAAAACCTGCCAACTCTATATATTGTTAGGCATAGCGGGCCTTGTTTTGAACTCAATTTCAGATATTATTGCTAGCATGATGTCATCTATTTTCAATGCCACATTGGCCAGGAATTCTGCCATTATGTTTTTTGATCTATCCACCCATTCAATGGAGAAAGCATCAAATAGCTCGATTGTATCCCATATAGCATTTTTGTATTGCTTCAGCCTCTTGTTCCTTGTGACATATTTAGATCTGACCTATGACACAACTAGCTCTGAATCTCCAAAAATAGTTAATAGTTTAATTTTATTCTTGACTGCCATGTTTAAACTAGTTAACAAGGCTTCATATTCTGCCACATTGTTTGTGCATTCAAATGCCAACAAAAATGAATATTTAAAAGTTGAACCATCAGGTGATATGAAAACTATCCCTGCTCCATTACCTTACTAGTTGCATGCTCCATCGAAGTACATTTTCCACATCCCTTGTTGATTTTCACAAATATTTTTATCAATTGGATCTTTTCTTACCAACTCAGGTTGAGATAGTTCTACTCTAAAACTCCCCAAATCAACATCACAGAAGCAATTAAGTTGTTCATGAGGAACACATTCAACAATTTGATTCATCTTGGGTTCCCTATATAACTTGACCTCTTCACCATTTACTAGTATAGTAGCATATGAAAAATCGAACTGTACATTACCCCCTACTGTTGTAGTCCATTGCCTTGATAAGAGAATTCCAAACTAAGGAGGTGTGTCAATTACTATGATGTCAATATTGTAGGAAGCTTGGGGATAAGTTGCTAATCTTACTTCCACATTTTTTATTATTCCTACAACTAGAACAGGCCTGCTATCCATGGCATAACATTTACCTCCTTCTCCATCTACCATCATACCAAGTTGTTTCATTACTCCTACTAGCATAATATTCATGGAAGCACCTGAATCTATCACGCAATTTCTTACTAGCTTGCCACTTATGAGCAAGGTGGTAAAAAAAGTGTCAATTTGTTGTGTATTCATCAAGTAGGCTTCTGGGATTTTTATTTCCTTCTTTTTATTGGTGGTTACAAGGATCTCCTTATTTTCAAGGTTTATACTTTGATTTCCTCTAGACAGTAATTGAATGGCACCCTCCCTATATTTCCGAATTTTCATCATTTAGAGTAATGGGACATATATTTTTAATTGAGATAAGGTTTGTATGAAATCAAAAGATGTACCTTCAGTTTTGATTACCTTCTTTGATTCTATCAATTATCCTGTGTTCTCTTCTTTTTCCCCTTTTGATGCTTGATTTGGATTTTTCTTCTCAATGGGGATCTCTTTACTTTCCTCCTTTGGAGATCCCTTTTGATCCTTTTTGTCTGGTTTTTTATCATATGTCTTCTTTGATGTCTCATCTGATACTTTCTTATTTTTTATAAATATTCCTCTTGGGACACCCTCATCTCTATTCATTGTTTTGTTCCTCAACCGATATTTGTTTCTGAGCTCCTCCACTACTGCAATAGTCAACCTCTCAATCTCTTCTTCACTTGGTCTTCTCACACTGTACCTATTAGTTTGATGTGATGCAATAGGGGGATTTTTCTCTTTATCACTTTCTTCATGATGAGAGAAAAAGTGTTGTTCCGCCATATGAATATTGTATTTTTGGTGGTCAACATCATACTCATATCCTTCCTCCTCTGAAGATGAATATTCCTGCTTCAAAGCAACAAGGGTGCGGGAAGTTAAATAGACATTTTAGTCTTCACCACCATCATTTTCCAGTGCATCTTCTTCAGGTATTGACTGAGTTGTAACACAGTGCTACGGGGAATGTGGTGCATAACACATTGGGCACTAGGGACTCTTATCTACCATATATGCTCCCTTCCCTTTCAATGGATCTGATGTTTCTTTATTTTTGGGTCTATCATTCACTGGCTTCCCATCCTTCCAGTTTATATTGTAAGGCATGTCATGCAACCTTGGTGTTTCATTCTTGTATGTATTTTCTTGTCTATTTTGGGGAGCATATGGGGGAACCCTTGGGTTTTCCCTTTTATAAATCATCTTTGTTGCTTTCTTATTATTCTCTATTGTGAGTGTTATCTTTCGAGCTTCAGGAAAATCCCTAGGACCTCTGTTCCTAAGCTCATATCCTGTCTTGGGATCAAAAGCTTTCAAAAGGATGCTCAATGCAGGAGGTTCAACCAGTTTGGATTCACAAGGTATTTTATTATGTAGCTTGGAAAACCTCTGATTGAATTCATAAGATGACTCATTTTGATGTTTTTGTATAGTCACCAACTCATGCAAAGCAAACTCTGATGCACATTGATTCCCATATTGCTGGAGAAATTGGTTATAAAATACATGAATAGAATCAATGAATGTTGTTGGTAAAATGTTAAACCAATCTCTAGCATCTTCAATCAACGACATCATAAATAATCTCATATGTACATCCTCATATTGCATATCCAAATCTTGAATAACTACTTTAAATTTTCTCAGATGCTCCTCGGCTATGACTGCACTACTTCCTATGAATTTTGGGACTAAGTTTCTCCAATTGTTATCCAGTGGGTAAGGGTATATCTGAAATCCGGCCAAGTCAAATTGTCTGATCATAGTTGTGTATTGTGGAGGAGGATTCTGGTACTATTGATGTTGGTACATTGGATTATTAATTCCCATGTATTGATGATCTTGTGAGGGTACATGCTGTTGATAAGGAGGTGGTTGAACACCCTTATGTTGTGGTGAAGAATTTTGATGTCCATATTGGTTCCTTGGCTGATTTTGGTGGGCCGATGGAGAATCTGATGGTCTCATATTTTTATTCTTATGAGGGGGCATATATTTAGGTGAGTTAGCCATTGGTATCCTAATCTAAGTTTTTTGTAATTTCATCTTTCTTAATTCTTCCATTGCTTGAAGTTGTTGCTCATATTCTAACCTTAATTTTTCTGCATGTTGCTTCATGTGCTCCCACTGTGTATCTTCTTCATCTCATGCCATAATTTCAAGATTTTCTTCAGATGTTTCATCATACTCAAGTCCTCGCTCATATTCAAAATCTCTCATTTTTCTAGCCTCAAAATCAGCCATGAGCTCATCATCTTTCTCAAGGTCTACTTGGTGGGAAGGACTTCTCTTCCCCTCAGAAGTGTGAAGCTCTTTAGGTGGGATTCCTTCGTTTGCAAGTGTATCATATGAATTGTGTGTTTCCAGTAATAGTGTTGATGCTTTGTTTTTAGTTGTTGTGTCCAAGTCATTAAATACTTTCTTTCCCTAATTTTTTTTGTAAGTTGACTTTCCTTTATCATCAGGACCATCACTGTCTCTGTACAAAGATCTTCTTCCCTGCATATTGTGAGTAACTGTGATAGTCTGAACTTTAGGACGATTTATTTTTGATCTGTATTTTATTTTATTAGTCTCAATGTTTTTATTCATTCAGAGTTGCCACCCACTTTTTCCAAGACTGAGTAAATGTTGTTATTTCACCCAACGGAGTCAAAAAAAATTTTAAATATCTTAACTGTGAATCTTTCTCTAATGACTCTATATGGAAACATCGCCTGCTATCGGACTTTTCTCAAGTTCTCCCCAGTAGATTTTCCAATTTGTTAGGTCTCAAAAACACTGGTTTGAATGAACCATGAGAGGTTGCCAAGCTCTCATAACGTTATTGGCCAACTAACAAGCCCAACCGATATAGTTGAACCGTCTACTCTTAAGGCTCTGTTAAACCTAGGCGGGTGCACCTATATGAATGACACAGATTTTGAATTATGTTTCCTACTTGACCAAACTATCCACAAATGGCAATTTGATAGTGGAGAGATATGGCCTAAATTGGTATAAATTGTGTAAGTAAAATCCTAAATTTGGTATAAATTGTATATGCAATATCAAGGTATGAATTAATATGTTCGATTAAGAGATGTAAGTAAAATGGATAAAACCTAAAAGAATAAATAAGACCAGTTCCTTGTTGGGTAAAACGGAGTCAAGTGAAAGCTCTAGATGAATGACTTCTATCTGGCAGAGATTCTAATTATTTGGCATATGAATATTAGTTTATAACTTGTATAAACATGCAAGAATTTTAATTACCAAGCTCTTGTTAGTGATCCAAATGATACTTCCAAATTACTGTGAATGACTTGAAGGATTTAATCTTTACTTGAAAGAACTAGCTAATCACACCACACAAATACAACAAATGTGTATTGATAAACTGAGAATATACTTGATATGTCAATTTAAATAGAAAAGAAACATCAACCTTGGAGATAACTTGATAACATTTTTGAATTAATTTAACAAATAATTGATACCAGAAAAGCATCACAGAATCAGATTTCTTTCATTGATCCTTCAAAAAAATTCATGCATGCATCATGGTCCTTTGAAACATTCTGAGAGTATTCTATTTCTTACTACCTATGTGCTATCTAATTTCTACCACTCTTTTTCCATCGTAAAAAATGGATATTTATACATTTAGTGGGTGGAAGAACGTGTCCTTTCAAAAATGTTTAAAGCATAAAATGCTAACAAGATTAGCATTAAGTAAGTTCTTTTAAGCTATAAGTGAACTTTAGACATGTGCTCTATGTAATCTTGGCGCTTATGTGTATCTACATCTCCCAATGGATCGTGGATCATGATCTCCATCATCATCAGTCATTCGTTCTACTGACATGCTTCATCCAACGTTATATATTTTGCAATGGTTGTCTTCAATATCTTTTGGAATACTAATTCACATTTTCTCTTCCATGTAGCCATTTATTTTAATTCTCCTTTATCATCACAGAACTTAGTCAATATTTCCTCGGTAGCTTCTATCAATCTCTGCGCATCCCCTTGTAATTCCTTAAAGAACTCCCTGTGCTTATCTATGATATGATTAGCATTTTCAATCCCTGCAGTATTAAGAGTATCCCTTTTTATTTCCTCAATTCTCTCTTGGATTCTACCATCCACTCTTCTATGTTATTTTATTGCATCCACGTATTGTGAATGTTTTCCCCAAAGTTTATTTAACCAAGTGGTTAAAGCGACCTACCTCCTTTTGATTATTGCAATAAGTGTGTCCATTTTCCCTTGAGAGTATGCCCTTGACCCTTCCCAATGGTCCTTTCCCTACGAACTTTCACCTTGTGTGAGAATATTTGTTGGCCCTATTGCAGCATCTAACAAGTCCTCTAGACATTCATTTTCTCTCAGTATTCTCTCACTATTGGTTTTGTACATTTCTCTCTCTCTGATCAATGCTTGTATTTGGGATTTGTTTAATTTTGCTATATTGATCCCAATTTTTGCAATTGCAACCGGATCAACCTCTCCATCTTTCAAAGTCATGACATGTCCAAATGCCTTCTTAGTATTGATGACAAATGACTTCTGGTGAGGGGGATATAAAGCCCAAATCATCAATGTCTCTTCATCAAGATTGTATGTTGATCCTGTATACACCTCTGTCACCTTTTCTATGCTAAGCTTGTGTGTAGCATTGTTTTCTTTCAGGAAACTGTCAAAAACCAATGCAGTGTTGAGATCTAGCCCTAGGAAAATTATGACACTAGCCTTTTCCAACATCTCTCTCCCCTTTTAAGGGGTCATTCTTGTCATTTATTTCTCCACATCATCCCTCAATTTTTTTAACAATTGCTCCTCATTTCCTAGTGTGACACTGTCAACTAGACCTCTTATTTCTTTTCCCTTTTGTTTGTATAAAAATGTTTTGAGTTTAGAGGTTTTCACAAATTCATCATCTGCTATAAAATATCTATATTCTTCATGTCTCATATCCATATCCATAGTTTCCTCAATATTTATCTCTCTTGCAGAATAGGTGTAATCCTGAGTTCTTGTCCTCGATACCCTTCTGGATGGGCTTTGTGGCCTATTAGCCTCTAATACTTCTTTATTGGAAGACAACAACTCAACATCTATCAATTCTTGGTCATGTTTCTCAATTACCATTTCTTCTTCTTCTGCTTCCAAATTTCTAATTATGTCATCAGACTGATAGGGAACATGCTCATACCCTCCAAAGTTTATCCTTTCTCTCGCAGAATGAATATATCCCTCTGGATCAAAGTTTTTTCTTGATGGTGCTTTCCTCATGTTATAATTTAATAACTTATCAAGAATTAAATTGTATCCCTCCTTCGCTAACACAATAAAATCATCAAAAAATAGTGTACTTGGCATAAAATCTTGCTTCCCATAAGATCTTAAGTTCATGACATTGGAGAAATCCATTTTCCTAACAATCTCTAAGTATGAAATTATATCTAGAGCTGTCATAGGAAAAATAAATGGAGTACTTTCAAAACCATAAACCCTAATCATGGTGGCATTTTCTAAACAATACCAATCCCCCCAGTTGTGGCTGATTGGTCGATTAAAGTCCTTAGGCCTGAGAAATCTCTTTACTTCATCAGACAAGGAAAATTCAAAAGGATGATTATAAAACTTCTACAATGGCTTTACAAAATATTCTTCAAAATACAAGAAATTAGAATTAGCAAACCTACTGTCCCAAACAGTAGTCCACAAATGAATAGGCAATGGATTGCCTCCCTTATCAAATTGCAAAATTCTCAAATCTCGAGGCCACAATCCTAATTCCTGGCCAAAATATAGCACCAAGTGCATCAACAATGAATAATTTCTAAGGTGTAGGACAAAGGCTCCATTCTTTATTGCCATCAACCCAGAGTCAAGCTCTTTAAACACATGTGAAGCATAATCAAATGACCTAGAGTTATGTTATTGAACATCCGTAGCAATCACCATAGGTACAACTGTCATATGCTCTGGGACCTCTATCCCCAATACCTGTCCTACTGAAAAATAAGTGTACTTTATATAGGGTTCAAAAAGATCCACATGAAATGGTGTTCCCTCACTCTCTTCCATTGGAGTCGGTTTTCCATTACACCTAATTTTGTGCAAGGGTAGCCTCCAACCCTTGTAAATGGTATCCATTCTTCTGAATTCACTCTCGAGCTCCTCACTATAATTTTTTCACTGCACAGTCCTTCTAACTTGAAGGCCTCGCTTATTGCATTCTCAAACACATGTATCACTAGGTTCCCAGATAAATCACATATGGCCCTATTCCTTGGATTGTAATGACTAGCCAATAATTTCACCAATTCGACATCAACAAAAACATTAGGGCAGACCACTTTTCCCAAATTGAGCCTCCACAGATTACATACTTGCTTGAAGCGATTTCTTCTATGGTAATGGAAACTGAACAATTTGTATCCTCTAATTGGAGTCCAAACATCTCCTATGAACTTACATTTTTCATCCAATTTATCCACTTTCACCTTAAGTTGTGCGGAACGCCTTGCTTTAGGTCATGAACTAGGTAGATGGTCTATGAGATCTTGGTTTAACTTTCGCTCAGTGCCCTCTGGTTGTATTTCAGTTCTTTTCTTTTATCCTTTTGGTTGGTTACCCTCCCCATGTTTTCTTCCTTTTACCTTTTCTGAACTAGTGCTTTCCATTCTTCAAAATTTACAATTTTTAGAGGAAGAGGAACTTATTGTATTTTGCCTAAAAATTCAAGTTGAACGAATGCCCTGATTTCTTTGCTCGTTCCTTTGCTTTCCTTCACTGCCAATTTTGTGAAACAATGATTTCAATTGAGTTCACCTTGATATGAAAAATATTTTATGCTTCCTGGCACCATTAATCTCTTCACTGAGGGGTATGTGTAGGATCATCATGGAAAAACTAGGCCCTTAAGTGGCAATAAAATTCAGAAAATCTGAGTTAGGCAACTTGACATAAAAATTTGAATAAGTTATCTATATTATTTCAAATATATGTAAGAATAGAATCTGTAGAAAATTTAATTTAGTTTCTACACTACTAGGTTTATTTTTATTTTTTTTAAATCTATTTGGTGAAAAATTGAAATTTCAATGCAGTAGTACTTAAATTTCAAGGAAAAAATAAGAAGTAGGTGTTTGTTTGACCACCATAACCACCATAAAATGATAACATTTTTTATAATATTTTAGATATAATTAGGGGAGTCATGTCCCAATGTGATGCATATTTTTTTGTAATTTTTTTCCAAGTAAATAATTAATTATGATTTTTTTATGACAAATTTTAAAAAATAAAAAAACTCGTATGTCTAACCACCTTAACTTGGTCAAAAATTCACGAAATTCAATATTTTTTTTTAATCCTATAGTATGCAAAGCATAGAATGTGACACATGTTTCAGATTCAAAAAATGTGATACCATTTGAAAGTTATAGATGTTTTTCAATCATCCTTTCAATTGGGACTTTAGTCATAATTCAAATAGAAAATGAATAATAATTATTTATTAAATTCAATGTAAAGCCTAATTTATATTGGTGGAAAGCTGAGAATCTCCTTTAAAAACCCTTTTCGTTTCATCAATTTTTAGTATAAAAAAAGTTGTCAGCCACATGGGCCATCATATCACTTAGATATCGCCACTTTTTGGCCCATCATGATCCTGCACATACCCTGAGACATGAATGCGGCAAGATTTTTGAAGTTCTCGCTATCACATCATGTATCATATCGACAAGACATTTCAAATTTCTGGCCAATCTATTTGCTCAAAGTTCACACATCCGCTAAGACATCTTGCAGTTTCCCCGACATCACAAGTCTCCCTGATAGTTTTCCTCTTTTTTTTTTATATCACCATGACTTTCACTGAAGAAAACTATCACCTAGACTTAATGAATCAGGCCAATGATTCTTCACTTCACTCCGAAGGCTCTTTGTCTCACCGAGATATTCACTTTCTTAACTTAAGTTGCCGAGACCAAGTAATTGTCCTGTCAACAAAATAATGTTTGTCATGACCTCTCTTAGATCTCCCCACTGTGACTTATCTTACCAATACATATTTTCCTCGATGAGACCATGCACATCATTTCCTCGACAAATTTTATTTCTATACACTCAGTTTTGTCAGTATAACATGGGGAGTTGGTGAGACTTCCCGAACTCTCCTTGACATCATTGTCTCCCCAAATGAGTCTTCCTTTTTCTTTATTGGCAAGACCGGTGATCACTTCGGGCAGTCCTTCAAAATCTCACCTCGATGACTATAGTTTGGCCGATACACTTTATTATATTCCAATCGGTGAAAAGAAATTTAGCTCGATATGACATCTCATCGTTATGCCGATACCTTTTGTCTTGTTGATAGAAAAATGCGAACCCGCATTCTTCTGGCATATATCCTCATTGGTATGACACTTCTAATGTCTTGTCAATAAACTGAAGAGATGTATATTATTGTATGATGCCTGCATCAACTTATGCCGATATTTTCAAATGTTAAAGATTTAAAATAAGATGAATTTTATGGGGCTAAATGACAAAATTTAACCCAGACCTTGGTGAAAATGCTATGTGAGGAAATTTTATGTCTGTAATATGAAATTCTTGGGAAACTAATAACCATAAAGGGTCAATGAGGTTATCAAAATTTTACAGTTCCAACAAAAACCAAAAATATTTTCCACCTTTCATTTTGGTGAACCTACATTTAGAACACCTATTTTGATTTGGAGTCCATTATCATCCTAGATTTTTCTTGCATTAATATTGCATTAGGTTTTGCATTAGTTAATTTGCATTCTAGCATTTCAAAATTTTCATTAGTGAAAGCTCATATAGCTTGCATTTTTACATCTAATTTCATTGAAAATCATTTAAAATATGCATTTTCATCTCAAATATAAATCATAAAACATAAAAAGCATAAAATTCAATTGAAATTTTTTGAAAATTTTGAAAATAATCCTTACTGGGACTCATTCACCACCTTGGGTGAATTAGTCCCTTTGCATATTTTGTACTACATTTTTTGGAATTTACTATTTTGTTTCTAAGTTTCTATTTTTTTATTGTCTTTATGTTTTAGTTTCCAAATTTTTTGCTATAAGAATTTCATTGCTCTTAGCTTATATTGTGTTTTCATTGACCTTGCATTTAGTAGCCCTTTCATGAGTATTTGGTGTCCTATTTCTAATATGGTAGTGAGACGAAGTTCAAGTCTCATGTCATCCCATGATAGAACAGGTTTTTTGGATCTTGGGTTGCCTAGTGCTTTCACTCATTGTATTGACACTAGTACACTAGATATGGACAATACCCTTAACAACTCTTTGCCTTCAATTAGTATGCAAGTTGAAACAAAGAATAATAGTGTCCTGCAAGAAAACATAATTAAAATTCATGAGGACCTAACAAACTTACAACATCAATGAAAAATTATAACATTTCAAGTACTACCATCCATACTATAGATAACATTCACTACATGCTCGAAAGTGAAGATGGGCTTGACCTTGTGAAAAACATAGTTCAAATATTTGGAAAAAACCTCCCCCAACCACTAGTTTTCCTTTACCTACAAGAAATTTCACAAGCCAAGCATGAACTCAAATTCCTCCTCCTAGAACAATGGCCTCAACACCTACCTCTACAAATCTTCGAGTCACAACAACAATGCAACAAGTTAGTAATGTGATTCCTTCTTTGGGTATTCTCACTAGCATCCCTAGTTCATATGTGGCATCACACATTATATCTCCTACCACCTTACTACCTATAAGAATTGCATTCACTTGTCCTTCAAACACATACACTCCTTAACCATTTTCACATCCACCTCATAAAACAAACAATGACCCTCCCATAAGTCAACTCTTCCAAATTGTTTCATCCCTTCAAGAGAAAATTTACAACATCAATCAAAATCAAAATCATCCACCTACATATTATGTGAAAACGAGTCCATTGTCCTTGGAGATATTATGAACACTGATGCCACAAGGTGTAGAGATGCCTAGATTCAAGAAATATAGAGTAAAGGAAGATCCTTCCAACAATATTAATGCTTATATACTACCTTATGTAGTTACTTTGTCCTTGATGATAAACTGTTGGCTAAGATTTTTCCTAGATCCTTGAAAGACACTTCCTTGGAATGGGTTTCTTCTTTACCAAAAAAATCAATTTCATTTAATGAAATTTTTGAGGCATTTGTAAACCAGTTCCAAGTGCATATGACTCCTAAGTTGACCTTGGCCACTTTGATGAGATGCAAGAAAAAAGAAGAAAAAATAATTGACATTATGTCACGCTATCAATCACTTTATTCCCAAATCGATGTCAAGGCCCCCCACCCTCACCTTGAAAAGATGTTCATAGAAAATTTGCAAAGCAAGATCCAAGACAAGATTACCATGATGAAATTCCCATCCATCATACACTTTTGTACTTCCCTCTGAGATTATCAATATTTGGTTAGTAGTCGAGGTACAAAGTCCACTTCTAACTAAATCGAGAAATCTAAGCTCGTAAACCAAAAAAAATCCCAACCATTCAGGAAATAGAATAAAAGGTTTCTTCAATTCAATCCCCCTCAACAAATAACTCAAAATATCAATAACCAAGTACTTGTTAAAGTCGCGATACCATTTAACTATGGGGACCCGAAAATACAATTCACTCCCTTATCGAATACCCTTCATAACATAATGTCCCAACTTTTAGAACAAAAAATGATCACCTTTCCTCCAATCAAAACACCTAATCCTAATAATCTTTTACCCCTAAGGTTTAGATTAAATTCTTATTGCCACTATCAGTGACAAAATGGGCATGACATGGAACATTGTAAGCATCTTAAACATCTTGTGCAAGACCTCATTAATTCTGATTGTCTTTCCATTGGAGGTGTTAGTGATCAAATAAATAAGTCCATTTCCCCTCCTAACCAAAACTCGCAAATCTTTACCAACCCCATGCCAACACATAATATTTTATTTTTCAAAGCTATAAAAACTACAAAGAATGATTTGATGAATGTTGACACATATGATAACAATGATTCTATTCAACATGATCCTATGGATGAAATGGTAGGAGTGATAGATTTCATTTCTTGTAAGAGCCGAACTAAAAATCATCTTGGCATTGATTTGTCCTCTAAGGATATACTTAAACATACACCCAATGGTCCTCTTTACATAGTCGGTTGTATCTATGAAAATTCCACTAATGAGATACTAATTGATCCCACCTATAGAGATAATTTGATCACTAAGGAATTCTTACTTTTGTATGAGATCTATCAACATATATATGATAAAATGAAAGCATGCATCAAGACACACAATGGTTTTTCTTGCCCTACGATTGGATCCATCACCATACCATTGCAAATACGATTGAAAACATTATATGTCTCATTCTCCATCATCTCATAGTTAGACCGATTTTGTGTGAAGCTAAGCTATCCATAGCTTTGCTCCATGAAATTTGTCCCTTCGGTTGTGCATAAATGCCTAAAGTTCTAGTTGACAATCAAGTTTTCATCGTCCATCATAGTGGCTTTAACCCATTATCCTCCAAAGGAAATTTTTCCTTAGATTTATTTTTTCCCAAGCCTATGGAAGTTATAAAACCACGAGAATAATTATTTTTCTTGTCCTATCAAAAGTTCAAGGCAAAGAAGATAGAAAAATTATCCCTCTAAAACATGACTCCACCCAACACTGAGCCTACTATCCTTGATGAAACCATTCTTGAACCTAAATAAATTCCAAACAACCAAGACCAACCTAAGACATAAACATCACCTATATCCTACAAAAGACTAAGAAAAAATGAAAATATCCCCATCACACCTCCTAGAATAAAGCAGGTTTACAAAGTCAAAGAGAAAGTTGTTAAACAACCTCTTGTGGTTCCTTCCATTCCTCCCCTTAGGGAAGAAAAGAAACCTATGGTTGATCAACCCACTCCTACACAAATGCAACTTCAAAAAAAAAATTAAAGAAACAAAGGTGCTAGAGAGTGTAGGCGTAGACGTCATGCCCTTTCTCAAAGGTTATATGAAGAATTAAACAAAGAAAATAAAAACCCCAACTTGACTAAAGTAGTGCATAATGACTCTACACCTTCCCCAGAACATAGAAATCCAATACAACAACCACAATGAGAATTGAACTCTTCCATGGACATTATCATTTGACCTCATATTATCATTAACTTGGATGACAAATAGGTTACTAAAATTGATGAAGAGGTGCATAATGAATTGAATACATTGTTTTCCTCTTCCATTAGCTTAAATGACAAATCTCCTACAAAGAGTGTTGAACTTGGTACTGATCTTATTTCGACACTTGCTATTGTCCCTTTGGCATTTTTTTCTCCTTTGATATACAAGGAACATGATTGGGATGTGGATAAAATTCTTTAGGTTGAATTTCATGTGCCTTTCTATCCTTTTACATTATTTCTTTTTCTTTTGTGTGATTGCATGTGAGTAAAGTGATCCCTAGTGAAGTTTTGTTTGATGTTCTCTCTCTCTTTGTGATATTCCTCTATTTGTACCTTAATTCTTTTCTATGTTGTACATATTTTCACTCTTATCTTGTGTTTCCCTTTTGGGGATGATGCAAGGCGTCGAGACACTCATGTCTCTTCCATGTTGATCCAAAAGAATTTTCATTTTCTTTATCTTTATCCTTTTCATTTGTCCTGTGTTTTCCTTTTGGGTATGATGCAAGGCATCGAGACATTCATGTCTCTTCCATGTTGACCTAAAACATTTTTCCTTCTTTTTACTCTCTTTGTGTCATTCTTCTTGTTCTATGTGTATTTGGGGAATGATGACAATTTTTAGCTCTATAAAAACATTACAACAAGAACATAATGACCCCAAATACATAGATCCCTTATGTGTCTAATGTCTTCATTTTAGGGGAAACCCCTCTCTTTTCTTTTTCTTTTACATGACATGGCTTTACTTGGAAACATATGACTTGGTATAGGACTTTCCAAGTTGGCTCTCATGTCTTCTTTATTGTTAGCATTTATCAGTTGTTACTTTAAATTAATTTCTTACAGCATGGTGTTTATCAATTACCTTAAAGTGGGGGCATACATTGGCATTGTTCTTTTGAATTTTTCATTTTCATGGTTCATGGTGTAGTCTTTTTACTTCATACGATGCATTTTTTTCTTTGTGGATGACATTGGTTGTGATGTACTTCATGAGCGTGACCTATCTTAGCATATTGCATTCCTCTTAGTGGCTTGTTGTGACACACAACATCCTCTAAGTTACGAATCTTCTATTCTTTGATTAGTCCTCTCTTGGAGAGATCAGGCACAATGTTCCCTAAGTTAAGACCTCGCATGAACTAAGAAAGACTACTTTGAATGTTCCCTACTATTCATTTGTAGTTATATAGCCAACTTTTATAACACAACTTGCATTACTATGGAGCCATCTTGTTTATTCATGAGATCCAAGCATATGAAGTTTTTATTGCCTCATGAAGCTTGAAAATAATTTATTTGTGTGGTGCCTTATTAAAGTTATCAGGGGGTATAAATTTGGTATGGTTTGAGCAAGAAGCCTAAACGAGGCATGACCTTCCCCATAGCCACTTGTGTGTGTGTGTGTGAGTGCATACCAATCATGAGTGTATGTGTCTCACCTTTTAGGACTTCTCACTAAACTGACAGCCAAGAGTTCAATTGCCTCAGAGTGAGTATGCATTTTTTAGACAAACAACCTAGATCTGATCAACATCGGGAGGGATAAATGATCAAATCTTGGTCTGACTCTTTTATCTTTTAAATTTTATATTTTCTCATCTTTGGTAGTGGATGCTTGTGCTTTGTTGTTTCTCTTCATCATTCTCATGTGTGTTCTTTGTGCCTATGTTGGTTTGTCATGGGATCTTCATCCTAGGGGCTTGATCACCCATCTTGATCATTATTGTCCCATCTTACTAGCGTTGATACAATTGAACCCCTCTTGATGCATGTTTGTCTACTTTAGTGTGAGTTTCAAGAAATTTCAACCTCTCACTAAAGTGGGGGATAAATGCAATATCAAAATATATCATCGAGGACATTTTCACATTTGTTTGGGACCTCCTTGTGCATTTAGGCTTAATGTTGCCTTGATTTAATGTTGAAATGTGGATAGAACATTTACATTAGATCTTGGGCCCTTGTGAATAATGGATTTAAATGGTACCTTTCTAAAGTGTTGTGAAGTGTTGTAACTCACTTTCACACTTTTCTAAGGTTTAACTAATTAACTAAACCTAATAAACCTCTTTTTAATCAAAAGAAACCTTAATATTGCTTTATTTAGAGTGTTGTAACACACTTGCACACTTTCCTAGGCTTGTCATTAATAATTGGGCTTTCTTATGTTTAAATTGGCCCTATTTTTCATCCTCAAGCCTCATTTATTGCATCTTTTTTAGGATAATCCTAACACCAATCATTAGCCAATCATAATTCAGATGTTTCAGGTTTGAATGACCCAAATTTAGTGATCTAGGACTCATTCGCCACCTTGGGAGAATGGATCTCACCTTGATCTTTTGGCCTTGAACCTGATTTCAAATATTTCTAAGCATTTTTTAAAATGGTCCCAAAAATTAAGCCTGGTGGGACTCATTTTCCACCTTGGGCAAATGATTCCTATGTGGCTGAAAATCAAAATTAATTCAAATTTCTAGCAAGATTTTATTCTCATATATCTGATATTGGCTTGTAGTGTTGCGATTTCAAGAATTTTTGCATAATTGAATATAAATACAAGGTTCTTTCACTCATATTTACATATAGCAATCTAACAAGCAATCAAGTGTTCACAAGCATTCACAAGAGCATTCAAGAGAATTCAAGGGTAGATTATCAAGCATTTTTAGAGCAGCATTCAAGCATCAATCATTATGTAAGGCATTTCATGCATCATTTTTTTTATTGTGCTAATAATTGTGATGTAGGGCTTATGATTCAAGCAAGTGTTTCATTCAAGATCAACATCATTCAAGCAAGGATCAATATCTACATCCGTTGTAGCCATCTCAATCATATTTACAACACCTTATTGCTAGGGTTTGGTGAGTTACAACATTGTTATTTGTTCATTCATCATTCTCCATTTATGTTTGCCTTCATTTCAAGGTGTAATTACCAACAAGGAATTTGACCAAGATAAACCCCTATCCACTAAAGCAATAAAATTTTTCTCTCTCCTTTGTGTGTGATTTGCAGTTCTAGGTTGTAGATTTCCTAAGGAGCAAGATTGGAGAAAAGTTATATAAATCATTCAAAGTTGTCATCAAGCCTTGGAGAACATTCAAGATCACCTATAGGTTGCAAATTTGAGTTTCAGATCTAGAAAACACTCAGGAAGAATAGAGTAGAAAGATAAGAGTAGGATCACCCTTTTAAGCTTCAGAAAATATCAACTTGACTTATTCATCACTTATGGTGAATGAGTCCTAATTCGAGTCAATTTTAAGGATTTTGTAGATTTAGATGCCTATTTGGAAAATTATTGTTCTTACACAATTTTCTAGAATCTAGAATGATTCACCCAGCTTGGTGAATGAGTCCTAGCTAGCAATAAATTCTAAATTTCCAATGTTCCAGGCATCCATCTAGTCACTTCCAGATCTCTAGGTGCACACATTATGTTTTGTAGTTTTTTGTGTTACTTTGTTCATCTTTTTAGGTCATTTACTCTTACTTTTATTTTGCATTGAGATCTCAAGGGTTTGTTCTTGAGTGAAAGTTAGTGAAAATTGTCCTCCTAGGTCCTAAACCCCCTAGGTGGAAACCAAAACAATTTTCAACCTTTCAATTATGTCATTTAATGAACTGCCACTTCCAAGCAAAGGCTTGGTAACTTCTCCCAAAATTATGAGTTAGTTTGAACCCTCTTAGTAATGGTAGTCTACTTGCAATTTACAATATGCATCGATTATTCAAACCTCATTTAATTAGCAATGCAAATTATTTTGTCTTGTAGAGTCTATATCTATAATTAAACCACATATGTGAGTTGAATTATAGTTTCACATATTACAATTGTAAAGTGTTAGAATCAACTGCAAGTGACATTTGAACAAAATGTTTTGAAGCATAAATGAACTTAATCTAAGATTCAAATTATAATTGTCTAGACTAATGTCAGAGTAATGGAAAATTTACAAAGTTTTCCTTGTCTTGTATATTCTAGTCTTTACATTGTTAATTTTTTTCTTTGTAAATAATTATTTGGAATCCATTTCTTTCAAGTCCCATATCAGCATCCGATAAGTTTGAAGTCAACTTATCCCAGTATTACACAAGTGTGCCTTCTCTCTTTTACCTTATTCCAACTCTAACCATTAAAAATGTCATCTAGCAGTCTGTTTAGAAGCTACTATAGTTGCATATGGTTGAAGAGGAACAACTATAGCATATTGTTGTGGTGTTTTTCTTGGGCTTTGGTTGGTTGAGGTAGAATTTACACCTATTGATATTGTTCATATATTTGAAAGGAGATATTTAATCCTTTTCATCTTATAGAAAACCAAAATATTTCAAGTAATTAGTATAACCATATCTATAATTTGAGGAAGTGGAATATACCTAAAGTTTGAATAGTACTTGGGATAGATGCCCCACCCCCATATTGTGGCAACACATTAGTTGTTTCTACCATTTCAAGGCTCTTATACTAAATAATGTGTGTGTTTTTCATATTATATCCTAGTGAGGTAGGGTATCAAGCTACACCGTTTGTTACTTGTGCATGTGGGTACATTATTGTTGTTGGTCCATCATATACTTGTGGAAACTAGGCCACTGTATTTGGATTATAAAATCCCTATAATGATTATTGTAGATATAAGCATTAAAAGATAGCACACCCCATATATAGAATCTATACATTCGAAACTTTATAGTTGGGTATGTTTAAGATCATCATGGAAAAAAAAGGGCCTTAAGTGGCAATGAAAATTTAGAAAATAAGAGTTAGGCAACTTGACGTAAAAATTTGAATAAGTTATCTATATCATTTCAAAAATATTTAAGAATAGAATCTGTGGCAAATTGAATGTAGTTTATAAACTACTAGGTTTTTTTTTTTTAAATCTATTTGTTGAAAATTTGAAATTTCAATGCAGTAGTACTTAAATTTTGGCGAAAAAATAAGAAGTAGGTGTCTGTCTGACCACCCTAACTACAATAAAATGATAATAATTTTTTTAATAAGATTTTAGATACAAGTAGAGGACTCATGTCTCAGTGTGATGCATATTTTTTTGTAATTTTTTTCCAAGTAAATAATTAATTATTAATTTTTTATTACAACTTTTAAAAAATATAAAAACTCATATGTCTGACCACCTTAACTTGGTCAAAACTTCATGAAATTCAATTTTTTTTAATCCTCTAGTTTGTGAAGCATACAATGTGATGCATATTTTGGATTCAAAAAATGTGATATCGTTTGAAAGCTATAGATGTTTTTCAATCAGTCTATCAACCAGGACTTTAGTCGTAATTCAAATAAAAAATGAGTAATAATTATTTATTAAATTCAAAGTAAAGCATAATTTATATTGGTAGAAAGCTGAGAATCTCCTTTGAAAACTCTTTTCATTTCATCAATTTTAGATTAAAAAAAATCGTTAGCCACATGGGCCATCATATCACTTACATATCACCACTTTTTGGCCCATCATGATCCTAGGCATACCTAGCTACAACCTAATCATTTTCGTATAAGGGTATGTGCAGGATCATGATGGGCCAAAAAGTGGCGATATGTAAGTGATATGATGGCCCATGTGGCTGATGACATTTTTTACACAAAATTGATGAAACGAAAAGGGTTTTTAAAGGAGATTCTCAGCTTTCCACCAATATAAATTATGATTTACTTTGAATTTAATAAATAATTATTATTCATTTTCTATTTGAATTACGACTAAAGTCCTGATTGATAGTCTGATTGGAAAACATCTATAGATTTCAAACGGTATCACATTTTTTGAATCTAAAACATGTGTCACATTCTATGCTTCGCATACTATATGATTAAAAAAAAAAATGAATTTCATGAATTTTTGACTAAGTTAAGGTGGTCAGACATACGAGTTTTTATATTTTTTAAAAGTTTTAATAAAAAATTCATAATTAATTATTTACTTGGAAATTTTTCTTTAAAAAATATGCATCACATCAGGACATGAGTCCTCTACTTATATGTAGAATCTTATAAAAAAAATATTATCATTTTATTATGGTTAAGGTGGTTAGACAAACACCTACTTCTTATTTTTTCCTTGAAATTTAAGTACTACTGCATTGAAATTCCAAATTTTCACCAAATAGTTTTTAAAAAAAAAAAAAAACCTAGTAGTCTAGAAAATAAATTCAATTTGCTACTGATTCTATTCTTACATATTTTTGAAATAATATAGATAACCTATTCAAATTTTTACGTCAAGTTGCCTAACTCTAATTTTTTGAATTTTCATCTCCACTTAAGGGCCTGTTTTTTCCATGATGATCCTGCACATAGCCATAAAAGAACTATTTTACTGTCCATAACTTCATACTCGCTTTAAAAGGGAACAATGTAACTCAATCCTAAAAATGTAAACAAGAATTTGTCTTGCATTGTCAACAATACTTGGGAAAAATTGAAGGTTGGTGGATATGGAGTGTACTTGCACACAAGCATGGATACATTATCTATAAAAGCAAGATACAAAACCTCATTCTACATATCCTTTGAAATTTTTAACAAGGCAACTATTCTTGTGATGAAATTGTGGTGAGAGTTTGTACCCAAACCTTTGAAAAAACAAAAACCACAAGAAAAATAGTATATTCCAAGAAAAATCAAAGCCCCCCAAGAACATAATTGGAATTGTATGGACATTAAATTTAGTGACCGTATGACGCACCCAATTAAGGAATAGGGGTAGGAATGCTGATATGGATAGGGATTGAACTAAGGAAATGGAAAACCACTATTATAATTAGGAATTCCTAGAGAACCTACAAGAAAGTGGCCAAATGATCTAAATTGATTTCCTTCCTAATGCATAAAACATGTAAGAAGACAACCCATAATGTATTATTAATAAAGAAATCTAACGAACTCGTACACTATGTTTTCTACTTGCCAGATATTGGCATAACCACACAAACAACAAAAGGAAAGAATCAAATAAGCTAATAATCCTTACCTAGATAGGCTATTTCAAACTTGAAATAGGACGTACTCTTTCATACTCCAAATTAGGTTTACCATTAGGATCTACGGTGCATCTAGGTAGGGAAGTTCATTTGATTACAATTTCCCATCCCTTCCTATTGCACATACAATTATATTGTAATTAATCCTCTCCAACATAACAAAAAATAAAAACTATAGCTATTTAAACATAATAAGCTTCTTTTATGAGTATATAAATAGTACATTTAGCTTTAACAAGAATATTTTTGAAACTGACCAAATTATGGTCAACCATTTTGCTATCTTTTGTTGCATTATCATTAACATATAAACTTGATGGTTGAAGCTTCTAACCTTCACTTTTCTTGGTTGTCTCAAAAAGAGATTTGCAAGTGTTTTAGACTCAACAATGTGCACAAACCTTTAACTATTATATAGTATTATGGTTCCCAAGTTCCATGTTATTTATGTAAATTAAAATTCCAAAGTATTGATATATCGAACTATTCCAACATAAAAATTAGTCAATGTTACTCAAATTTTATGTTTGACCACTACAACTTGGTTATAAAAGAAGCAAATAAAAGTAAAAAAAAAATTATAGAGTTATTATTTTTATGTTTTATTTTGCTCTTTATTAGATTTTTGTCCATTTTTTGAGAAACCTCGCTTAAATGGCATCACTATATGAAATATGGAATCTTGAGTTCTAACATCAGTATATTTTCCATGTTTTGAAATGTGTGTGACTGATGCATTTGTTCTTTTTGTGTAAATCATTGTAGAACAAGTTAAACAATTTTTTCCTTAATTTTTTGTTGGATTTATCATATGAGTTTGAATTTTATAGTTTTCCTTACTTCAATGACTGAAATCATTCATGATAAGTGTATGAATTGAAGATTAAATATCCATGAAAACAACTAAACATGAAAAAAATATGACAATAGACACTAGAAATTTGGTTTTTATATTAAATACAGTATGAACAACAACATACATCATCATTGAGAGAGTAGACCAGCCCCTTTACAGACTATAAAAAAATGAATCAAGCAACCCACCCATTACATCTTCGTACCTTACAACTTACATAATTCGCATTTCATGCTTATATTTATAGAGAATTACATATGCCAAAAGAAGAGCCAAAAAACAACCAAACAAAACTAGCTTACAGCAAAAGAATCAGCTCATCAAGGATTATCTTTAGCCTTGCATTTTGCATCTTTCATCTTCAAGACTGCACCAGCTATTTCAATTTCCTCCCGGGTGAAGTCATCTATACTAAGCAGTGGGGGTGGGCCCTCACCAATTTCATATTTGTTTACCCTATCATTGTATTCTTTCTCGAACATCTCAAGAGATTTGAGAAACACCTCTATAGTGTATTGCCAATCATGTGCAAAATTAACCTCTTGGTTGGTAACCGGCATAATACCATCTTCTATGAGCCTCAAGAACTTTTATTTGGAGAATTTAATCCTAACAACCACTTGTATAGAGATATTGGAGAGTGTGAGCCTTTTACAAGACTCAGTAAGTGCACGCTTAGCCCCGTTGAATTTTTCCTCATTTCTTTTTTTCCAAATGAACCAAAGAATTTCAATTGAAACAATAATCCAAAACAACATTAATTTTTTTCCAATAGCATTAGAAAATAGCAAGATAATTTTATCGAATCTTAAATTATTCATTTTGTCCCATATAAATTGTTTGTGGTAAAAAGTATTCCATGCTTCCCTTGTGAACACACAGTCAAAGAAGATGTGTTTAATATACTCTGGCACTCTGCATATGCTACAGATTTTAATTTTGTCTGTTTTATATTTGATTGGAAACCTTTGGAGAAGCAGGATCCATCGAAATAAAACCTTCTTTGGCTTAAGAACATTTTCCTAGGTGTTTCTGAGCAACATTCCCCAACCATGCCAATTCAGATTTGTCCCCCATGATTTGTTTAGATGGTTGAAAACTTGATCTTGGTTGGTGAGAGTGTTGTAAATTTTCTTCACACTCAGCTTGGTGAGAATGGAACCATATTTCCATTTGAAATCCTTGTAATGGTCATAATCAACCACATGATTTTCATTCACAACAATTTTCTTATAGGCCTCCCTTAACACAGAATATGTCCTCCAATGAGAATTACGGAGTTGATACTCTTTGGTGAGCATATTCTAGTTTCTCAGGCCCTCTTTGTTCATAATGTATGTAATATATTTAATTCCTTTGTTTTCCCAAGCTTTGGTTGAGTATTCTTGCTTCAATGCAAGGGTTTTTCCATTATGGTTGAGGTTCCACTTGATAGATCTATGTGCGAACACAATTCCATTTGACAAGGCTTGTGAGTTATGAATATGCTCTCTTATGAGCTCCCAAGCCTTCCAAAGACTTTGGAAGACTACATACCCTATAGGGACTATTGGTTTCTTGCAACAAATGAGATCACTTATGGCGATCCCTTTCCATGCCCTGACATGCTTAGGAGCTCCCTTTTCAATGTTGTTTCTGATCAAGACTTTCCAAGGCTCATCTCCTTCCAGAGCCCTTAAAATCCACTTGGATGCTAGTGCAATTGCTTGTAGCCTTAGGTCTTTTAACCCCAACCCTCCATCAACTAGCATCCAAGGAATTGTTCTATGCATTCTTTTATGTTTTTTTCTTTCAAGAATCTGAAGAACTTTGTACCTATGTCCCCATTTTGAGCCCAATTCATTTTGGATCTCACCTTAAGTCCTTGGATTCTGAAATTCTGGATTCTCCTTAGCACATCCTTGGCCTCCCTAAGTCTATTATCAAGGTTCACATCCTTTGGAGATTTTTGTATCCCACTTTCAATTTATAGGAGCTCTTCTTGTAGTAAGCTTTCTTCTCTTCTTCTATGAAGGGATTTATTTTTGCCAATAATTTGTAATAGGGATTTCCAACCCTTGGTATCCAACTCCTACCTTTCCAAGGCACTCAAGCCTTTGTACATTCCTTGATTGATTTTTCTGAGGGCCCCAATGACATCTATACAGTCCTTATCCTTTAGTAGGGTTGAGTTAAGAATGAAGTCGCCCCCTCTTCTCCTTGATTTGACTAGGTGATGGTCAAACAAAGTATAAGGGTGGAATTTAACTTTGCATCCCCTTTCCAAGATATCTACTAGGAAGAAATCTTCATTTGAGTAAAATATATCTAGGCAGCAATAAATCCTTATGTTACATTTTTGGTTGTTGCACCAGATGAACCAAATACTTAAGTATTCCACTTTTTCCCTGGCAATTGGCTCAGTCAATTTTAGCTTGGCCTTCATTTTTTACCAGAAAAACATTTCATTGCCTTTCCAATCCATGTCAGTTCCTCTCTTTTTGTCTTCCTTGTTCTCAATCATGTTAAATTCACCCCTAATTATCAAGGGTATGTTTTTTAGGTTGCTCAACCAATTTCAGAGGTTTTCCCTTTCACTATATTCATTTGGGGCATAGATTGAGAATATTCCCACAATTTGATCCTCCATTCTTAAGTTGATCCAAACAGCTCTGTTGCATAGTGAGACCCTTGAATTGGATATTGAGTTTTTCCATTTGTTGGCAATTAGGATGGCAGTGCCACCCTTACCCCAATCATGTGAGGTGGTTAAGTAGGAGGTATCCCTCTAGATGCACCAAACGTTAGATTCTAATGTCAAACCGATTGACTTGAGTTCTTACAAAAGGATTAATTTTTTTTCTTTGAACTGCCTCAGAAAGTTTCTCACTACATGCTTCCTATCAGGGGATTTGAGCCCCCTCACATTCCAAGTGATGAGGTTAAGGGCCATCCTGAATAGTTGATGGGGTTGACTCCTTGTGAGGCTTGAAAGCCTCAAAGTTCTTGGGGACCTTATTTCCTATCTCCATCCTTTTTGATGTTGGGCTTTGATTTACAACACTTAGTTTTTTCCTCTTGGTAAGGTTCATCATAAAATATTGCACTTCTCTGATAGTCTTATGGGAAATTTAGTGAGTGGGGGACAATATGCGTCTCACTGAATACCTCCAGGATTTTTATAGAAACCGACTCTTCTCTGAGTTTGGGAAAAGGGAAAAAATAAATGCAAACAGAAAAAAAACATGAAAGATGGTGATGCACCAATGCTTTTACAACATTTCAAAATAAAAAAATTCCCTCTATGAGTGATATGTTAGACACGGAACACCACTTCCCTTCATTGGCAGGAAGAGAATGAACAACAAAGGATCGATACAAGCACAAATGTTGTCATTCAATCACCCCTTAAGAAATGCATATTAAGATTCGAATCAAACATAAAAGTCCCAAACCTAACAGAAAAACATTCTAAAATAAATACAAACCCTCCCTCTTAATATAGAATATTATGAAAGAATTGATAACCTTGCAAATAAAATGGAGAAGTCCACTGACATAGTCTAGTTTCTAAGTTTTATGATTCATTCATATACACAAACAACATAGAAATCTGATAACCAAAACTATTTAGATTAGTAAGACACGGTGTTTTATTCTAGACATAGATATAATGAGAGAAATATTGAAAAGGACCATATCATGCACAGTTGCTAGAGTGAAGCAGTATTCTATAAAATTTTAAAAAGAAATTCTTCTTGTAGCTAAGAAAAACTAAAACACTTTTCCAACAGGAATTTTTTTTGGAACCCTTGTTTCATGCTTGCCGCTTCAAATATATAGCTACCTCAGAAGAGAAAATGTTAACCTCCTTGAGAGTTAATGACTGCTAGACATCCAAACTTGATAGCTTGGAAGCTTTTCCTCTAGAATTTTTCATCTAACATATTTATGTCATTTAGATATTTCAAAAGATCAACCCTTGTAATTGCTCTGATCCTAAAAGATAGTCTGGCAATCAGTACTATCGATCACCCAAGTGGATTCAGTGGCACTAACTCATATCTCTTTACTGACCAAAAGTACAACGCATTCCATCAGACTCCAAGTTGAACATTCATTCGTAGAGCTACAACACGAAGGGGTGACATGTCAAAAAGGCGAACAACTTCCTTTCATGCAAAAAGTGAAAATAATAAAATGCTCGTCAGATCGACACGTGGTCCGTTTTCCGACAAGAGAGAAAATATTCGTTGAGCGATTTCCATCCACCACGTGGCATATTGCATGTTTGTTCGGAAATACAAACTCCTCATGCTAGGATCCTCCTGAAGAAAAAATAAAGTCGAAAGATAAAACATACACAAAGGAAAAATTTGCTTCACAGTTATGGTGACTCAGAGGGGACCTTCGCTTGCAAAGGTGTGAATCGAGACCTTTGGCTATTCTTGGAGTTTGAGGAAGGTGGAATACAACATCTCCCAATCTACGTCACTTGGTCGGTTAAGGATACTAAATGCCTTATATGCTTGACCCAGCTCAAATACCTCCTTGAAAGAAACAAATCCCCATCTCGTTGAAACAATTCCCAAGTGATAATAGAGGTGTGAAAGCTATAGGACCTCACTCTTGATTTCATCTGTGGTTGGTGCTGAGCTTGGGCCTTGAAGATTTGAAGGAGTTTGAATCTTGTTTCGTACCTCCTCCGTAATCTGCTCGACTAGAAGTACATCTCAATTTGCTAAAAAGAAAGGAAGCAACCCATAACTGTATAAGATCCTAAAATCCTTCTTGATTTCATCAACCATCCTATTTAAAATCACTTGGTTGTTGTTGGTCTTGGATGCCACCTTGTGGCAGTAGGTGAATTCACTTGCTTTACTAGAGGCTTCCCTACGATCCATTATGCTTGCACCTTTCAAGGCCTCGTTTGCTGCTATACAAAGCTTGGAGATTAAATTTTGGGATTCGGCCAGTTGAGGAGTGTACTCCTAAAGGGTTTGATCGACCAATGGTCCCACTCTTTCATTTATTTCTAAAAAATGTAAAAGTAGAAGTTGTAGCAAATTGAATGTAGTTTCTAAACTACTAGAGCTTTTTTTTTTAATCAAAAAAAATCTATTTGGTGAAAATTTTAAATTTCAATGCAGTAGTATTTAAATTTTAGGGTAAAAATAAGAAGTAGGTGTCTGTCTGACCACCCTAACCACAATGAAATGATAATATTTTTTATAAGATTTTAGATATAAGTAGAGGACTCATGTCTCGATGTGATGCAAAATTTGGTTTTAGGACGGTGAGTGAAACAATGATTCACTCCCAGTAAGTAGATACCAACTTTTTCTATACAGGAAGGGTTGCAAATTTCTATGTAGTGGTTAAATCCTCTTGTATCTAAGCCTCCTTTGCTTTCAATCTTTGTTCTAGTTGATCTTTGTTGTCGAGGGATTCTCCCAGCTCTACAACCAGATTTTGGGTTTCCTAAATCTGAGCATGTAAAGTAGCCTCGACTTCTTTCTTATCACATCTTAGTTTTTCAATCTCTTATCAAGCCTTTTGGATGTTGGCAGAAGCCTGAGCTTAGATTCCATCTAACTCCTTATTTACATCTTCCTGAACACATTGATGGTCCTTAACAAACTGTCGCTCAGTTGCAATTCCACTCTTCAATCTATCGATCTCGGTGTAGAGCTGGATCCACTCATCCTAGTGTGCTTCAAGAGATCCTGTTGCTTCATTTTGTTGGTCCTGTACCTACAATATATGGGTCGTCTCTTCATTTTGGGCCTTGAGCTCTGATTTCAAATGATTCACCATCTCTTTTACATTTTCCAATTCACCCTCAGGCTTTCTCATCTTCTGATCAAGTCGCTCGTAGTTTGTGTATACCATCTTTTGAGTGGTCTTTTCCAGATTCACCCTGTCAAAAGGGCGGATCTCATTCAAATCTAGACCTACCACTTGGATATCATAATCCTCCATCTATATTTTCCCCTCAGGTCGAGCTGTGAGTGGCTTCATGGTGGTTTTCCATAGAGAATTTTTATCTTCATTAAAACACATCTGAATCTTCTTAGAGGTCAGTAGTTCAAAATTCTTCTACCTTCTTTTCTACTTTCTATTTTGTCAAGCCTTCCGAGTTGCATCAAAATGCTTTTGAAGATTTTGTGGGGTACCAATACTCTATGCTGCCATAGAAGAAGTAGGAGAGAGACTAAAAAAGTAAAAAATGGGGATACTTTGGATGTATGGGCATGCAGGGAGGCAAATGGGAGAGTAATCATTGAGAATGGAAGGATGCCAAATTGAGATTGGGAACTTGGAGTACTAGTTGGAGTAAAAAGTGTAACAGATGGGGCAGCCAACTTCTGTCTAACTGCGAACAAGATTGGGATAAAAGGTAGCATGGGTGACTCAACTTTCTCTATGGGGGCCCTGCACAAGGAAATTAGAGAGTCAATGACTGCCGAAGCAGATACTGCTTGCTTGGCATGTGGTGTCGCATTACTTGATACATTAAAAATATCAAGAGGCTCATTTAACACAAATAACTCTAGATTTGAAGGTGGAGGGTTCCTTTCAATGGGTAGAGGCAAAGGATTAACTAAAGATGTAGAAGCAGGGAGAAGAGGGGGAGCAAGACTTACCTAAATCACAATAGTCTAAACACTGTGGAGAGCGGACTCTACTTCTGCTTCATTTCCGATGACAGCATTAGATGTGTCCAGATCTTGGACTCGTCATAACTTTGTCCATCCCGAACCGGAACATTTTGACTCTTTTGTTGATGATCTAGCTGAAGCCTAGCCTTCGTGTTCCATGGTTGATCCTCTTGGAGACCGTCGGGTCCTCTTTCCTTTGCTTTGAACACTAGTGGAAGACACAACCTACGAGTCCCTTTTCTTAGAACTCTTTCCCTTGTTAGAATCTTGTGGGTGGGGAGAATGGCATGGAAGTTGTTCCTCAGTTACTTCGTGGCTAGACTCTGGATTTTTTTTGTCTGAATCAGCCTCTTTGTCATAAATTTCTTCAAACTATTCATCATATGGCTAAAAATCCTCAAGCTATTTTTGGGTATTACCCATTTCTTGTCAAAATCTCAAAAAATCTGCCATTTTATATTCCAACCATCCTCACCGCTTCATCTAGTTCTTTAAGGTCTTTCTTATCAGAATCTCCCTCTAATATATTACATGGGGAGTATAGAAACTCAACCAATTTTACCTCTTCATGGGTATGAGGGCTAGGTTGACATACAAATCTAATCTTTCATGTGTTGATTTTTTCTTAGATTCTACATATTCCCACACCTCATGCTTTAGGGGAAGCTGTCCTGATGGATTATAGTCCCACTCGTCACATATGAGGACTAAGCCTAGAGGCGCCAACAAATTTTTCAATTCATTTTGCACTTTATGCTTCTCCTGCACTACCTCGCCATTTGCAGTACAGAGTGGAAATGGAAATAACTTTGTTTTGTTCCTTCCTCTGCCATATGCATTTTTGGCAAGAGTTGTCTTTCGACATGCCTCCAATATGAAGACTTGATCCATTAAAAATCTAGGGAGTTGGAAAGGCTCTCTAGCAAAACCATGATACCTTATAAATGTAAAATCCTTCCAAAAGAAATAATCCACCCGGGGTGATGAATTTCTAATCCATAATAAAACCTTAGGAGACAAGCAGTCACTAGACCGAGGTAATAGCTCTTGTAACACTGGTCTTAGAAAAAGGTGCACAAACCCATAAAAACTACTTATCCTTGATAGGACACCAGTCCATACAAAAATTGGTTGAATTAAACCCTCTTCCTCTACCCTAGATATAGGAAAATTTCTTTCTAAAAACCTAAAATTCTAATGTAGGATCAAATGGACCGAGAAAGAAGAGTAGCTGAATTTATATTCAACTTGGTAATTTTTTAGCTGCAACAACATATTGGTACCTATGACATCGAGAAATTCAAAATACCTCTATTCCTGCTCATGTTTGAGTATTAGACCAAGGGCTATCTGAAAGGGGTGAACCTCCTCATCACTATCCAAACCAAAAACCAAAGTTGTCATTGAAAAAAGGTCCTGTGTGTTTTATGGGAACATATTTAATGTCAAGGGAAAAACAATACGACCTTTGGTTAGCCTTTCCCCTATTTCACGATTATAGAAATTTTCCCTTTCATTTGATTCCTCCCAATAGGCCTCCATATCTTCTTTGACGAACATCTCAATATACTGATTGTAAGGGATGCACAGCATCTCTTGTGTACCTGGGGTAAAGATTACTACCTTTATCCTATTGCATGTTATGGTCCCAGTTCCTTCATCCAATCTCTTGGCACATGCATCTACCAACTCTAGAAATGGGTGTATGATAGGTATCATAAACTGTGGAAGCCCACAACTCGAGAGCCAAGAGGCAAAATTATTAGTGTTATCGTAATCTCACCCTTCGAAAAGCTCCTTCTCTGAGATTTTTAGGGTTCCTGGCTAGCCTGACATTGAAGATATTATCAGTGACATCTCACACTACTTCCCTTTTAACACTTTTTTCTATTGGCAGCTTTTTACAAAACTCGAAAGGTCACTCCTTGGGTACTAGGGAATTTGCAAATTATTTTCACCCAAAAATATTGGCGAAAGCCGACCTCCTTGGTGCAAATTCAGCTCTTCTCCCAGTTGTTGTGGGTTCCACCATGGCTTCTTCAAAAATTCGCAGAGATTCTACTGAAATGGCCACTTTCTCTTTTCTTCTTTTGAAAACTACTTTTTGTGCAATTAATTCTCAAGGAAGTACATACAGTTAAGGAAATCTCATTATCACTAGTCTATTAAATGCTGCCACTAAGGTGATACATGTGGGTAGAGGATTTGTATCCCTTGAGAATGCCAAAATCTTGTAGGAGTGGATTTAGTACATTCCTTTTTACCGCCTCTTTTCTAGAATTAACTCATTGCCTCAGAGAGAGTGCCATTATTTATGTCAATCTCTATTTAGTGATACGAAGTATGCTAAAAAGGACTTGCTCATTAATTTGTTAGGAATTAGCACATTAATCCATATCCTTTCACTTATGCAAGTTGGTCGATGTTGATGATGGTTGAGGACAGATGTTGAAAATCAGCTCATATCGATATTTACTCCCAACATCTAAACATTAATTTTCAACCTTGTGATAGATTTTCCGTAGGATCAATTTCTCCGTTCATCGGTTGCCTCAACATTTCCTATTACCATCTGGCCAAAAATATAACTTCCGCTATTTATTCATTATGGCACATCATGCTATAAATAGCTATACCACCTTAAGGCCATATTCATTCAAAAAGAAAAACCTTAGAGTTTAGCTAGCTCCCTTTTATTCACAATATTGTCTTTTCTTTTTTGTTTCAACCATGACTATTGGTCTAGGTACTCCCATCCTCCTTCTCCCACATAGGCCACAATATTCCTTCACCAAGGAGGTCACAAGAAAGATAATTAAGCACCTGGTAAAGAAATGTGACCATTTGGGGGTAATTTCCTTTCGGTGGGTCATGGGTATGGACTTTATCGAAGATGAGAACTAGATGCGCACCAACTGCAAAATCTTGTCCCAGATCATGGCGTCTCTTCTGGACCTGAACATCACCAAGACCAAATTAGTAGAGCTATGCCATTGCATGTTCAACATTTCTATGTACAAGGGGCTTGATTAAGTAGTGAAATTCGCTATACCTTGCGTCGTCATTCCCATTGTAATGGACCTTCGCAAGTTCATTGATCATGGCGTTGACATGCCATGGCTTCCTTTCCTTAGTGACTTTCGTACCTTGGACCTAACCAGCCATTGCGCCTTGTCTTTGTTTTCTACTACCTATCTCCTCCGGGATTATAGTGTCAATGAAGCTCCCACCTAGTATGACTTCAAGAAGCAGTTTGAGTTTGTCGTCTTCAGTCGCACAGAATGAGGTCGGGGTTCATGAATTGCATCCCTGTTGTTTGAAGAAAAACAAGAAGAAGAAAAGAAAATTAAAAAAATGATATAGACAACAAGCCCTTATAGCAATATATAGAGCCTTTCTTTTTTCTATTTTTTGTAAAACTGCCTCCATTTTGTCCACTTTTTTTTCATTTTGTTCGAATACCCACTTCTAGGTTTTTCTCAAATAGAGATTTTCTGTTAAAATCTGAGCCTCAGACTACTGAACACTATAAATTCAATGAAAATATAATATAATATATTTTTGTACTTCTTTTGTTCTCTCACTTATTCTTAAAACTAAAAAAAAACTAATCTTTTTACAAAATTTACATATAATACATGTCTGTGAACAATTTTAAAACAAAATGTCATACTTTGATCGAATGGTTTTAGATGAATACCATTCATCAATATCCCCAAATATTTTCCTACCATATCTTCTAACTCGTAGGCATTCTTTTCTTTGCATGCATTGATTTGAAAGGGGCCCTTCCATAATGCTTCAAATTTGGTATGTTGTCCTAGTTTCGTGGAGCACTCATCATATTTTAGAACTAATATCCCCTCCTGGAAATCTAGGTTGGAAGCCTTTTTGTCAAACTAGCACTTGACTGTTTGCTAGCGGCTGATCATGGCTTCAAAATATTTCTCTCTATTTTCTTCCAACTCTAGAAGTTTGATTATTCATACCCCCATTTCACTATTTTCCTCTACTTCCAATGCTTTCAGTAATTGCAATATGGGTAGCTCCATAGAAACAGGCAAAAATACCTCCTTACCATAGACTAACTCGTAAGGAGACATTTTTAGGATTTGTTTTGGTGTAATTTGATCTGCCCACAGGGCAGATTGTAGATGTTTATGCCATCCCCTTTGTCATTTGGACCCGATATGCTCGATTAACCTAATTAGGTTTTTATTTGTTGACTCTGCTAGACCATTTCCTTGTGGGTAATAATTTGAAGAGGTCTTGAGGTAAATCCCATTTTCGATGGAAATATCTAATACCTTCGAACCTACAAAGGCCCTAGCATTGTCGGATATGATGGTCTTTGGTGAACTGAACCTAGTCACCAACCCTTCTAGAAAGTTAACAATCTCACCCTTTGTAGAACCTTTCAGGGAGACAACCTTTGTCCATCTTGTAAAATAATCGGTCACTGTGAGAATCCACTTGTGACCAGCACTGGAGATAAGATTTATCATCTTGACAAAGTCCAAACCCTGCTAAGTGAAAGGCTCCTCAGTTACAATGGGACTCAAAGGCAAAGAAAAATTATTTCTCTTTCCAACAAACAATTGGCACTAGGTGCATTTTTGCACCAAATTGTGTGCTTCTGAAAACATTGAGGGCCAATAATATCTTTCTCACATAATATTTAGAGCTGTGGTTTTAGCAGAAAAATTCCCTCCTAGAGGGCTGCTATGAAATTCTATCAAAATATTATCTGACTAATTTTTATCTAAACATCAAAGCAACACTCTGTCATGTAGTTTTTTTTGAATAAAATCCCCTCGATCAATATGTACCTGGTACCTTGTAGTTGATAGTATCTTCATTTTTGGGGGGGAAGGGTCATCGAGTAATATCCCTTCTGCATGTATAATGTTCGATCCATTACCCAAGACTCGTCGGATTCGAACTGGTTCAAAAATACCTGATCGACCTCTTTGTCGGGTTCTAAAACTGACTCCTATGCAATATATTCACATAGGCCTATTCCTCGCACAAGCTTGGTTAGCTTGATGTCCACATCATACTCTAGTATTTTGGTGATCCAATTAGCTCTTTTTTTGGTTATCTCTCCCTTTGTGATATATTCCCTTACACTTGGGTGAGCAACTAAAACAGTGATCTTGTTAGCCGACACTAGGTGTCAAAACTTTTTGAGACTCTTGACAATGGAAAATGCCTATTTTTCTATAAAATTATACTTGGTCTCATAGCCTTTAAGATTTCTTGAATGAAAAGCAATCAGATGCTCTCCATTCTCCTTTTTGTCCTGTAAAGTGAGCACATATGCTATGCTGTGTTTTCTGTTGTATACATATAGCAAGAAATCCTTAGAGAAGTTTGGATTGGCCAATACTAGAGCACTGAAAATAACCTTCTTTTTTTGTTTGAAGGCTTATTTTCCTTCAAAAGTCCATTTAAAAATTATATTCTTTTTAAGCATCAAGGTGATGGGCCTGGCGATGCCTGCAAAGTCAGAGATGAAACGACTGACAAAATTAAACTTCCCTAAGAAAGACTGTAACCCCTTTTGATTTACAGGTAAAGGAAAATCCAATATGGATTTGACTCTTTTAGAGTCTATTGCAATCCCCTCCTTGGACACCACAAAACCAAGAATTTTACCTTGACATACTCTGAAAATACTTTTTTTGGGAATTAAGGAAATCTTGAACTTTTGACATCTCTAAAAAATCTACTCTAAATGTTCAAAATGATTAGCTTCCACCTTTGAAAATATGGTCACATCATCTAGGTAAATCAGAATGATTGAATTAATCAATCCTGCAAAAGCAATGTCCATGGCCTGTTGAAAGGTTGCACCAACGTTTGAGAGTTTGAAGGGAATCTTTACATATGCGAACATGTCCCACTTAGTGGTGAACACCGTCTTGTGTTGATCGCTCTCTTTGACATGTACCTAATTGTTCCTCGAAAATCCATCGAGTAATGAGAACATCTCAGATCCGCCCACTGTTTGCAAGATTTTCTCCATGGAGGGCAAAGGGTTATGATCCTTTAGCGAGGCTTTATTCAAGTCCCGAAAATCAACACAAAGCCTGATGTCACCATTCTTCTTCTAAACCGGTACCAGATTAGACACCCAAGTTGACTATTTAATTAGATAAATGATTCGGGACTTAATCAATTTAGTGAGCTCTTGTGCCATCGTGCTTCGAATTTGGATTAACAGGCCTTTATTTCTGTCGAACGGGTTTCGACCCCTCCTCCAAGTTAATGGTGTTGAATTATACTAGGATCGTATCCTCTGAGATCATCGTATGTCCATGCTATAACTCCTTCATACTTGGAACATAGATTCTTCAGTCTTTCTTTGTCTTTCCATTGTACATTTCTCCTGACTTTCAGTCTTCTACCATTACCAACCTCTAGCTCTTTGTAATCCTTTTCGTCGACTGTGAAACATTGCTTGCCATTCCTCACATATTCACAATAAAAAATATTCTTGAGGGAAATCAAACCTCGAGGAAATTTATTCCCTTTTAGTTGAATGACTTGTCCTTTAGATGGCTGAAACTTTGATTCTGAATGGCCTGAAAGTCGTTCAGACTTCTAGACAAAATCGGCTATCTAGGCATCATCCTCAAATACCTGTCAGTTTTGTTCATTGTTAGGAATTAATGGTACTTTCTTTAGATTCAAGAATAGGCTCAAACTGTGACCCAATAGAAGCCATCTGATCGACTACATTATTCAAGGACCGGGGAATAGCTTGTACATTGAAAGCCTCAAAACATTCAACCAGGTCCCATATCTGATGCCTATAGGCCTTCATCCTAGTGTTTTTTTCCATTTCTTGGCCACGAAATTGACTTATAATCAGCTCAAAGTCTCTGAATATTTGCAATCTTTTCACACCCATCAGCTCGGCAAGGAGAAGGTCATGGATTAAGGCTTTGTACTCTGCATCATTATTTGAGCATGGAAACTAGAAATGATAGGCTTTAAGGGTCTCAGATCCTATCGGAGACAGCAATCGAACTGCTGCTCCTGAACCAGATTTTCATTTAGCACCATCAAATTACATGGTCCACACTTGTGATTATCCATCGGATCATTGTAGCTTACTCGATCTTCCATCAACTTCAGATGGACCATGTCGTCATCAAATATGACATAAGTACCTAGTATCGTGGCATGGAAATTTCCAAATGGATTGGAATCAATGAACTGGTGAAGGAGGACCTCCTCTTCGGGGGTTCGTTCACTCGTGTCTACTTCATCTTCTATCATTTTGTAGCAATACCCTTGTTGTTTTGAAAAAGAAGCATGCACAACTTCAAAACAAAGAACATTATCTGCTATGTGTTCGGCATGTAGAGATTCTGAAAGAATTTTTATCTTTGCTCCATGCTTAATTCTTAGTATCAAGTGAGACCAATCTAGTACCAAATATCTACCCAAATTTGCAATGAAATCTCTGGAGAGACATTCCAAAGACCAGAGCAATGCCAACTATCACCACCTCTTGTGAGACTGTCTATCTCAGACATAAAAAAAGAGTTAAGGATAAGTCCTTTATCCAACCAACCATCAGAACCTTCTTCTCATCCAATTGCATGATTCCTTTTTCCAAAGTTTCATACTCGAGAATTAAAGAATCAACCACTTGCTTCGGTATGACTGTCATACTATCTCTCGAATCAATCATATTATTATGCAAAACCTTATCCCCCACAATTAACATTAAAAAGAAGGGAGTGGGCTTTGGCTTACTTACCTCCCCCCCTTTCTCTTTTTCTGCATCATTCATATGCACTGCCATTTTCAAATTTTGAGGATCCAATGCCAGGATTTCTACTTCACTCAAATTACATAGCATAATTTTCTCTGCATGCGACATTGGTTCATCATTTCTCAGTGTTCCTTCAAGCAATGACCTTTGCTCAAGGATAGATATCACTTCCCATAAAGAAACATTAGCAAGCACTTTCCTCATCTACTCCACTATGTTAAGTGTTCTGATCGGCTGAACCTTGAGTGTGAATGGAGGAATCTCCCTGAGCCTCTATGGAAGGCATTCTGTTGTGAATGGATTGTATGTTTTATTAGGCAGTATGTCGGGTATTGGCAGAATTTTTCACTATGAACCTAGTTGAACAGTCAATTGATCAGCCAACTGAGACCATTTTCCTTCGGATAATGGCAGCTGGAGAGGCTGGGAATGAGGGAGAGGCTATGACACATATTCCCCAGTGAGTCTTCTCTTGGATTTGGTATTTTAATTTGAATGTACCTTCAGAGGACGGGTTGTCGAGGCTTCCTTTTCAAAAACTAAGTCTTGTTCTTCCATCCAAGAGAAAAGTTCCTGATCTGGTGCTATGTTTGGCTCTTGCTCCATGGACATTCCTTGCATTTGCACTCTAAATCGAGTGTTCTCCATCTTGAGAGATTCATACTCCTCTATGATGGGTTGTATGCCTTTGTTCCTTTTCTCTGCTATTTTCTATTGTAAGTTTCCTTTGGGGAAATCCTGAAGCATGTGACTATCATTGCAAGGAAAACACCACACGTTCTCATCATTCGCCAAGTTGTTTTGGCCTGGAATCAACTCTTTTTCCTAGCTATCTTTAACCATTGTAGTGCCATAGTCACCGAGACTATTTGATTGGCAATTGTAGATTATTGGCCTCCCCGACCCGAAGGTCCTTGATATGTACTTTGTTGATTATGTTGATAGAAAGGTCTACCCCCTTGGTATGTATGATTTTCTTGTTTTAGAGGAGCCGCTTGCTACTGCTTAATGAGAACTAGCTCATTAGTGAAAGATTGCATTCGTATTTTCATGCCATTAAGGTCTACCATCATAGAAGAAGAAACTGATATACCTAGTTGCGTGTTAGGGTACATGTACATAGATTGGGGTGGAGCTGAGCTTGATGTCTAGGTCATTAGAGTGCTTGAAGAAGACTCTTGTCAGAATGAGGCGTCTGAGATCTTGAAAAAGACAGGCATCAGAGGTCACAACGGAAGTTTTCCCGCATCTGTCAAACTATTCTCCACTCGGATTTCTAGGTCATAGGCGTTGGGTAGAGTATCTCCTCCCATAGAATTTATCTAGATCGCAACATCCAAATTGATGGATTTTAGAAAAAACATAAAGGCCATAGTAGCTGGGGGTCGTGCAGTTATCAGGATCCTTTGCCAGGTTGTAAAGAGCAGAACTCTTTAAAACAACATTGACAAATAATTTAAATAACATCAATTATATTCAAAATATAGTGGCCATCCCATTCATTTAGACATCAAATAAACCAGTCGATTACAAATCAACGACATAAAGTCGATAAGATAAATTCATATACAATCCAGTATGAATACATACAAGTGTCATATTACACAATTTAGATTCTAAATACAGTAGATGATAATAATATCAGTTACAAATCACGACTTAGGCATTCAGTCACCTTAAGCTCTTCAATACATAATAAAGAATACATAAATCATAAAATAAGATGCCATCCATTGATCTTCCATCCAAAAGAAAATCTTCAACGAGGAAGACGAGAACAAGGATCAGGCACTTTTTCTGCCCAACCTCGAAGCTTACGCTTCCTTGGAATTCCTTAGTCAATCAATAAATACCTGACCCTACACGAATCACTTAGCAAGAAGCATTCTATGAGTAAGATGGAATCTAGTGCGTGCCTAGTATAACTAGTAAAACCACAAGAATTTTCATTTTTCTAAATCATTTAAGAAACGAGCAAGTTCAATACTAGGATATGGTAGAGAGTTCAATAAATCCATCTATTTCAATGGTCCTTAATTTACTTGGCCAAGTAAAATGTCATGCACATCAAATAAAGTAGTTTTGGGAAAGAAAAACTATACTCTCTATTTACCCATATTCGGCACCCATCCTGGAAGGTAACTTTCCCAAAAACATAACATGCACAGTCATTTATCAAGCATGCATGGTCTAGGCAGTCAATACAATATTTTAAAAACAATAAATCTAAAAGTCATGATTCAATCAAACAGTTTAAAATTTTGGTCTTTCATCATTTTTAACCTTTAGATATTAAATTCATATTTTAAAATCGAATAATTAATTAATTAAAAAAATAAGAAGGTGTATCTCCAGTATGCAAACTAAATACATATAAAAACACTCATAAAAGAGCACACGTTCTTTTGTTCTTGTACTCATATTATTTAATATTGTTCAAGTTTATTTTGATTCTAAATAAATCGTATTTTAATTTAAATGGTTTATTTTTTGTTTTCATACTTTCAGAAATAAACTAATTAATTAATTCTTTTCATGTATAGTTAAAAATAACTCGTTTCAGTTTTCGTTTCAGTTTGTTTTTTAGTTTCAAATGCAAAATTTACTATTTAAAAACCTCTATTTCGAATAATATTAAAATTTAGAAGTTATTCTATCAGATTATTTTCAGTTTTAAACCCAATTCCAAATATAGTTTTTTGTTTAAGATATTTTTGAATCTAAATTTTAAAATTTTGTTTTATGTTTCGAATTTCTTTCTAAATTTAATCAGTTGTTTCTCAGTGTTTTCAAATCAAATTCTCTCTAAAATTTTATGTTTTGGAACTTGTTTATTGTTTTTCTGGAAAAATCACAGTCTGACATTTTACGAATTCAACAAAATTTCAAAGTAATCAGTAAATTCTTTTAATATTTTTCAAAATTCACACAATAAAAATAACATTGCATTCAATTTTAATCTATTCATAATTTTTTCGTTTATTTCAAGATCCGACCTGTTAAATTCTAGAAATGATTTTATTTTATTTCTATGCCTCTTCTGCATTCTCTGTCTGTTAATCCTCAGTTCTTGAATTCGTCTCCCAGATTGTTGTTCTTCTTTGTTCTCCCTATGTCTTTACCTCCCTAATTCTTTCTTCTCCCTTGGTTGCACATGCACCAGTCTCCAGCTACCTGTGGAAAATGGATACTTGTCTTTTTGCTGCGTAGGAGATGAAATTTCCTCACTATCTACACCTAACTCCTAACTCTCCTTGGCTACATGGAAAGGTAAGATTGGTGGCTACGTATGCAAGGAATTGAAGGTCCCTACACATGCTCCCTTACTGGCCGTGTGGGTTGGAGACTCCCTGCTGCATGGAAGGATGGAGTGTGAGGGGTGTGCTACCTTCCCAAGTGTGTGGACACCTTCTACCTGGCCGCGTATTCTTCCTCCTACCTGACTTCCCAAGTGCGTATGGTGAATACCAAAGGAAGACAAGACACTTCCTTGGTTGCGCCTTCCTCATATCTGTCTTGCTGAGTATGGCATGGGTATAGGGGAGATAAAAATTTCTAGAATAA
Source organism: Sequoiadendron giganteum (assembly GCA_007115665.2). NCBI lineage: Eukaryota > Viridiplantae > Streptophyta > Pinopsida > Cupressales > Cupressaceae > Sequoiadendron > Sequoiadendron giganteum. The sequence goes on along the minus strand of CM021104.1, from coordinate 112,199,971 downwards.
CTCTACCTTCCAAAATTCGTTGTTTCCTCTAATGAAATCAATAATCCTCCATGTGATTTCTCTATTCCAGATTAAAAACGGATTTTTAACTCTTCTTTTCCCAATTTCGAATTCCTACCTACTGATCTTTCTCTCCCATGCATTGATATCCACAAGAAAAATGAGATCCACCAAATAAGATTGATCTCTAGATCAATTTCTAACTCCAACTTTTAAAAATCTAATTGCTTTTCCAATTAATTGAAGATATTTCTTCAACTTGTTTAACTGAAGTTTGATTTTGAATGCAAAGTTCAATGTGTACGTGAGTTTTTTTTTCTATTTCTTTTCAATTTTTGTTTTCAATAATACAATTTAAGATGTTTGTTAATTTGAAAGTTTAAATCTTTTCCCTTCATAATTTTCAAAATAAAAGCCAATTTTAATAAATTTCGAAATACAAGCACATTATTTTCAAACAATAATAAAATATTTAAAAAAGAAATCCAATCATTTAATTTAAGTCAATTTCATCAAATTTAACCAAATCATTATTTAAATCAACATGCATTTTTTCACAATTTTGAGAAATAAAATTTAAAACTAGATTAAAAACTTGCAAATGCGATAAACACAAAATGCATTAAAAAAATTATCTAAGTAAGTGTGTGAGATTCCATCTACTCTTAAACGTCAATTGGCTAAACGAATCTACCTGATAGTTGTTCTCGCCTTCAATCACGTTCACCTGTTCCTACGTTCACTTGCACTCGATTTTACATTAGCAATGACAAACCCCGAAATTAAATATAAATGCATTTCAAATCATGGTAATTGCATTTCAATTTCAATTTCAATTTAAATTTCATTAAAATAATCATTTAATTTCCATTTAAATAGCGACATTATGATTACTAATTGCATTTAATTAATCAAATGAAATCTATACGTGACACAAATTTTGTTAAACTTGGTGTTAAAGTCGCTCATGAATTCCTACAAGGCTCTCTTGATGGTGATCAGTTGGTGCAACAATGAGGAACGATCTCCCTTCTCTGAAAAATTATTCAAAAAGTTTTTTTTTGAGCTCATCCCATGAATTGATATAACCTAAAGTCAAAGATCTGTTCCAGTCTTGAGCCATCCCTTTGAAAGAAGCAGCTAGTAATCTCATGGAAATATTATCCTCGATGATACTATGCACCCTACATACTTCTGCTACATCTTGAAGCTGTTCAGAAGGAGTTTTAGAATCCTCTCCCAAAAATTTCAGAAAAGCCTTGAGGGCATTAGCAGGTATGGTTGGCTAGACATCGGGTGGAGCAGGCAACTACAATGGGCTACCACTGTCCCAGGTTACAAATTTTCTAGTAGCAGGAGGGGGTATATGGGCAATAGAAAAAAAGATTCCTATGAATTGGATATACTCGTATTCTTATCTGGAAACTCCACCCTCCAGGCGGAGTAGACAAAGCTCTAAATTTTGGACTCCTACTTCTTACCCTTCTACTTCTCACAAGTGATATGGAACCTACGGTTCTTCTTCTCCTAGGTACCGAAGTTGGTGACTAGGAGTACTAAAAATTACCCTTCGATGATCCTCTTGTTTGAACCCTAGGCATGAAACTTTCAGTTTCTTTCCTCTGGTATGATCTAGAGATATTTATGACTTCTAATCAAGCCTTTGGAAATAGTCCCACTAGGTGTGCCAGAAAAAGAACTATTGATCATAAAATCTTGCACTTGTCCAATAATCTAATGGGAAATTCAGTGAGTGGGGGACAATATGTGTCTCACTGAATACCTCTGGGATTTTTATAGAAATCCAACTCTTCTCTGAGTTTGGGAAAAGGGAAAAAATAAATGCAAACAGGAAAAACATGAAAGATAGCGATGCACCAATGCTTTTACAACATTTCAAAATCACAAACTTCCCTCTATGAGTGATATGTTAGACACAAAACACCACTTCCCTTCATTGGAAGGAAGAGAATGAACAACAAAGGCTCGATACAAGCACAGATGTTTTCATTTAATCAACCCTTATGAAATGTATATTAAGATCAAAATCAAACATAGAAGTCCCAAACCTAACAGAAAAATGTTTTGAAAGCAATACAAACCCTCCCTCTTAATATATCATATTATGAAAGAAATGATAACCTTACAAAGAAAATAGAGAATTCCAATGACATAGTCCAGTTTCTAAATTTTATGATTCATTCATATACACAAACAACATAGAAATCCAATAACCAAAACTATTTAGATCAGCAAGACACAATGTTCTATTCTGAATAGAGATATAATGAGAGAAATATTGAAAAATACCATATCATGCATAGTTTCTAGTATTTCTTTAGAATAACCTGTATTTCAAATTCAAATGAACTTGAAAAAAATAATTGGATTCCAATTCGATAATAGTTTGATCATAAAATGGACATAACATGCCAGAGTGAAGCAGTATTCTATAAAATTTTAAAAATAAATTCTTGTTCTAGCTAAGAAAAACTAAATCACTTTTGAAAACTTTTTGGAACCCTTGTTTCATGCTTGCCGCTTCAAATATATAGCCACCTCAGAAGACACAACATTGATCTCCTCCAGAGTTAATGACTGCCAAACATCCAAACTTGATAGCTTGGAAGTTTTTTCTCTAGATCTTTTTCAACTACCATATTTATGTCGCTTAGATATTTCAAAAGATCAACCCTTGTAATTGCTTTGATCCCAAAAGATTTTCTGAAAATCAGTACTATCGATCACCCAAGTGGATTCGGCAGCACTGACTCATATCTCTTTACTGGCCAAAAGGACAACACATTTCATCAGATTCCATGTTGAACATTCATTTGTAGAGCTACAATACGAAGGGGTGACGTGTCAAAAGGGCGAACAACTTCCTTTCATTCAAAAAGTGAAAATAAGAAAATTCTCACAAGATCAACACGTGGTCCATTTTTTGACAAGAGAGAAAATATTTACTGAGAGATGCGCAGCCACCATGTGGTGTATTGCATATCTGTTTGGAAATACAAACTCCTCTCGCTAGGATCCTCCTAAAGACAAAATAAATCTGAAAGATAAAACATACATAAAGGAAAAAATTTATTCACAGTATGAGATAGATTTTTCAGGTTGCCTTTCCCAACTGGGCTTAAATCCCCTTGCTCCTTCCTTGGTCTGCCCCCTCTTCTTTTACCTAGTGGATTTCCCACAATCTCATTTCCCCGCAAGACTAGGACAATCTTCAAAGTTTCTAATTTAGGCAAGGTGTCTTGTTCCTCCTTGGGAGTCTGTTTGAATTTTACAACTTTTCCAACAAGGACCGACCCACCCAAACCCTCCTTAGGCCCATCGGTTGACAGTAGGGGAGTGCTAGTAACATGGTCTCCTGGCAGTCCATCATTGGGGAAATAAAGAGTGTCGATGAGTAGGGTCTTGGCCTCAAAGGTGAAAACTATATTTTTAACTTTGGATGGGCTCCCCTGGAGCAACATGCAATTAGAGGCAGCCTCCAAGCCATTGGTTGATTGTTCACGAGGGCTTGCCCCTCCAGTGCATCCTCCCACAACCCCCAGGTTCATTAGTTTTTCCAATGCAAGTTGTCGGGCATTCTTCCTCACTATATCTTCAGTGTCAACTTTATCTCTTGGGGACCTCAGAATTGAGACCCGTCTTGTAACTCCCCATCAGAAAACATATTTTCAAAGGAATCCTCCATAGGTTCCTCAGAGGATTAAGAGGAGGAATCAAAGAGTCCATCCCCGAGTAAGGAATCAAATTTTATGAGATTGTCTTCCCCAGATTGCTCACATGGGGATTCTAAGTTTTTCAGTTTTTCTCTACTAGAACTTGTGTTAGCAAGCCTAGTGTTTGCCGTTTCAAATTCTAGGCCTAAGTTAGTTGTGGCCTCTCCTAATTTTTCTACCATTTTTGACTTCAAGTCTTCCCTCGAATGAGGGGGCTCTGTAAATTCACCTCCTTTGGAGTTAGATTATGGGTTTGGGCCCAAACATTTAGCATGGCATCCGGAGTCAACCATCTCTCGATGCCTCTCTTTATCAGGTGGTTAGGTCACTGGCTATTTCACCAACGCCTCTTTACTAGGGTTACCAACATTACACTTCTGGAGAGGTGTTGTTTTCCTTATCACAGGACAATTTTTTCATATGTGTCATTTTTGACAGAGGAAGCAAGAGTTTAAACCCCCGAGGATTTCTAGGTGACAATCAAAGCAACCAAATTCCAAGTTAAGCCTGAGGATGTCAGGTATTTATACCCCAAGGTTCAAGGAGACAAGAACCCTAACATTAGTGTGGGGGAGAATGACCTCTACATTGTCAATTTTTAGAAATCTCTCACAGGGTTTCAAAAGCAGAGGAATGAAATTCCACATACAAGGAGGAAGATTTTTTAGCACGACCCACCTCAAGCTCGAGAGGGCCAAGATCTCATCATTAATGGCATCTGGTGACCACAACAGAGCTCTAAATATATTCTTCCCAATGCTCCAAAACTATCTATCCAGAACCCTAGTATGAGATTCATGGTTGTTGACGAAAACGAAAAATAATCCCTTTTGAATCATTCTAAAATAAGTTTAAAAAATGACCATTTTCTTTCCCCGAACATCTAAGAGATAAGAGTCTAGATACCTTCTTGCTGGGATCTTTTCAAGATCCACAACCACAAGGAAAACCCCCATATTTTTTAATCTATTATCTTTAATATAAAGAACTTTGCACAAACCTTCATTTAGAGAAAAGATGTCTATCTAGGGAAGGCTAGGGGTGCACTTACCTCCTCTGAGTCCCCCATCTTCTCTGCCTTTGCTTTCTTCCACCAACAACTTTGCACCTACCAGAATGACCACGTTATTTCCTTCAACGATTTCTTTTAAGGAATTTGGTTGATGGAAAGTGAAAGGCCCATCGGGTTGGCTACCACAAACGTTGTCGGGGGGGTCTAAATCTTTGGGCATCACAAAAGGATCACAACCCAACCAAGTCGCATGTGCGATGGTCACAAAGGATACCTCCGAAGAACAAAACAAGTGATCGCATGACCACAAGGAGAATTAGTACCTATTGTTCATATGCCAACTATTGAGGAGGACGAGCCTCCCCCACCCACACGGGAAAAGGACTTCACCAACACCAATGCAAGTGAAACCCTAGTTGTAAAGATGAACTCCAAGTCTTGAACCACAAGTATAGAAGAAGGTACATGTCACAAGTATGTGTATGTATGTCCAATAGACACTAGAAGTTTTAATCTACAAACCATAAATTTTAGTGTTATCCTACTTGAGTTGATGATTTAAGCTGATAGATATTTGAAATGCAATTAGTTTTCTCTATCTAATAATATCACATTAACAATTTAAATAATTGCAACAACCCATATGGTCCACAAAGATATCTCTCGATGTTATTTAGGTAGATTATTGAATAAGATAACTAAAGTTAGAGAACATTTCATCAATACCCACCCATACATAAACACTACTTTCTGACATATTAACATACATATAATTTTCTATCAACGTAATCCTTGAACCTTCTTTAGATGTAAGTGCTAGTATATTTAACATAGAATTAAATACAAAGCAATAAAATATATTAATATATATCTTTAACATAGAATGATTTTGAAGATTCAATGTCCATCCAACAGTGAAACCAGAGAACAAAGCATTGCTACTAACCATAGCACAATCATACAAATAGAAATCCATTAAAATTTAATATAAAATTAGGAGCCCAAGGTGACTTCTAAAATCATCTGCCTACATCATAATCATAATCTTTCTCATAACCATGGCTTGTTGAAGTGGTTGCAGGAGAAGAACCCAATTGATCAATACTTAATTCTTCATTTGTAATATTAACACCACCACTTCCATATGAACTACAAAGAATATGTTTAGTCGGAAATGGAGCTCCGCCTTCTAGTATTTGCAGTACCATTCTAATGCCAAGCCTTTTTATGGTTGAAGATGTTGTAAATTAGTGTTCACATCGGACACACAAAATAATTATTTGTATGGTTTGTTATATTTTGTTAAAGAGGTTAGTATATTAGAGGTACGAATGTGTTGAGTTGTTAAAACAACTCAACATATTTGGGTAGCTTGTTATGAGAGTTTCCAATAATGTAGGAGACTAAAATCCTATATAATTGTTGAATTAAAAGCATGAAGTATTGAATTCATGTGTAAAATTATGTAAGCTACTTTTCTCAATTTTCAATTTGAAGATGAGAACATAACAATCTCAATTTCAACACTAATTCAATTTCTTCCACATCATACACATTATCAAGATTTGGGTCAGTTGTGTGCAACATTTCTCTATGTTGATATAGATTCTTCACCCAAATTAGCAAAACAATATGTTCATTCTCCTTGGAAAAATCTATGGGCCTCCTAACACATGCAAATTCCAGTAAAACAATGTCAAAACTGAAAACATTTGAGCTTGGAGTAACTTTCCCTATATTTGTGACTTCGGGAGTGATATACCCAACAGTCCCCACGAGCCTCATTTTCTATGGATTTTGCACATGATCGTACAAATGAGCAAGCCCAAAGTCTCCAAGTTTTGCATTAAGCTCTGAATCAAGCAACACATTGTTGGATTTCACATCTCTATGAACCACTATGCCTTCCCATTGCTCATGAAGATATAATAACTCTGTAGCAATGCCCTACAGAATTGTGTATCTTCGGGCCCAAGACAAAACTTTACTTTTTCCCTTTGGATTTGGGAATATCAATTTATCTCGGCATTTGTTTCGCATGTACAAATAAACAATAGATAGTTGTTTATTCTTCCTACACCAGCCCCACAATTGAACAAGGATTTTGGGTTGGAGATGACTCACAGTTGAGATTTCTGAAATAAATTCCTTCATTCCTTTAGTGGAGTCTCTTGTGATGCATTTCATTGCAACTTCAATGGTGCTTTTGGAGATAAATCCCTTGTCAACTCATCTGAAGCCCCTAGAGCCCACTAGCTGGTCTTCTCTGAAGATTTGTGTGGCAGCTTTTAGCTCTTTGTAGGGAATTTTGTGAGGCCAAAACTCTAGCTCCCATTCTTCAATCAACTCCCTCTCTTTTATGTTTTTCACTTTACATAATTCAAAGAAAATGACTACAAGGAAAACAACCACATATCTTAAAGTCACACCCGCTGTGAAGCCTCTAATTTTAGTTATCTATTTTTTCCTGATTCAATGAAGGGAAACCCGAGAGATCTAGAGGTGGTGCTTTAACTGTCAAAATAGGTAGAGCCTGGATGAATAGATTAATACAAAAGAAAAAAGAATGTAGAAATGCAATGGTAGAAGAAAAATAACAACAAACATAAAACTTTACTATTGATCAAAATGAAATATTATGAAGACTGACTAAGCTTCATCTCAAACATTAACTTCTACCATGTTACAACTCTATGGAGTTGGAATCCATTTGGGAGTGAGTACAAACGATACCAAACTCAACAATATATAGAGAATCAATCACCTATAGATGATAGAGAACTAATAGTCAATAATTAATGATCAACAGATTAAAGTAGCTAGAGGAGATAAGATCAAATCTTGATCTTTAATGCTGAGATATGAAGGATGATATGAGAAGATTTGAGAAGATAGGTGCTGGAGAATTTAATGTAGTAGTTGAGATTAGATATTCCAACACTCCCCCTTAATCTCAACTACATGTTCCAATTTCTTTCTTGATCTTTTCCAATGATGCTTCGCCATATAAAATCTTCAAATCTTATGGATCAAACCTAGGAAATCTTAATTCTTTGTTAAGATGATCTTACCATGAGCTTTGGCTCACTTGTCACCAATCCATCGTAGGTTCAGGTGTGATGTGCTTGTTTTCTTCAACACCTCCCTTTGAGCTACACTACTTGGTGCTTGGGGATCCTAACATCAATTGGCCTTACCATCCTCATAAAAACACATAATGCTATTGCATTCAACCATATTATTTCCTTACCAGTTTTTAGCTTCATTTTTTTATCTTCTTTTGATCTTCTAATCTCCTTTAGCAGCATATTTTATTTTTCCTTGCAGTCTCCTCCTTTCTTGCAAATTGCAACACTGGTGATTCCTCTACTTGAACACTCACTCTCCTCCATGATTTCAAAAAAGCAATTGCTACTTCCATTGGTAGCTTAGACATCTTCAACTGCTATGGAAATTTCTTTGATCTTACTTTTTTGTTGTAACCAACATTGACATTCATTTTTCTTTTCTCTTGGAAACTTCAACAAATATTACAATGAAATCTTTAAAACATATCGATCCTTTACTTGAGGAGCAATATCTTCAAACATCAACTCAACAATTATTTTCTCCAACAAATAGATATCGTTTGTTGTGATCTTCAACAACTTCCTCTCCTTTCAACTATCTACAAATCTTAAATAGTGATTCTCTTAATCCTTCAATCTTAAACTAATGACTTTTGCTTCTTTCCATTTTTGAGTCTACAGAGACTTTTCAAACTTGACACAACAACTTCACATTGACACAATGATCTTCACTTTACAAGAAAATTGTGATTTTTTTTTCCTTCACTCATGCGACTGATGACAGAGAATTTCTTGCTTGGGGCTATTGCAATGGTGATGTCAACTCTTGTAAACTATGCTTCAATATTTATGTCGACATATCTTCTTGTACATAGTGGAGGTAGCTAGCGACTTCTTTATTGTCTTTTAGTGGTAGGGACTTAGTGACTACATTGCCCTCCTTTCCTTTGAGGAAAAAAAGGCTTTAATATTTCTTGTTATCTCCATCACACTACACTACATTGATACATTATATTCCCTTTCTCCAGAAAAAGTACGCTGAAGCTATGTGACAACGTTGCTGGTAATGGTCACCTAGCCATATCTTCTCTCGCAATGATATAATCGTAGCCTTCTTTTGCAGCTACACTACTCGCCTCTTTCATGAACTTGTATTATTCTTCAATGACTAAGTTGTAGACACGTAAAGGACATAACTGTTGGGATGTGAAGCCCAATGGTCACATGACCGTTTGTATTTTCCCATCTCTTCGTATTTGAAAAGCCTTGTATAAATATGTGGCTGATCATGTACTGTATAATGAGTTGATTGATTAATACAGTGATACCCTATTTGAGAGTGGACATAGGCTATTGCCGAACCACTATAAATTTGTGTCTCATGTCTTCTTTATTTTTCTTTTTTCGTTTCACTGCTTGTTTAACATTTACAATTGGTATCGGAGCCATGGAGTAATATTGAGTTTTTGGTTAGAACCAAGGAGCAGAGATGGAAGCAAAAGAAGAAGAACATGAAATTTGGGAAATTGATAATGGTTTCTCATTTTGCGCCTCTCGGTACTTCCCATATATTTTAATGGGTATAACTAATTTTGTAGTTGATGATGAGGCTGATTCTATCATTGAGGAATTTCTTGGCACTTTGGATTTGACTGAAGAAAAGGGTTTGAAGCAATCGCTAGTTGAAGGAGAGATTGTGGAGTTAGTCTTATGAGATGAAGAGGATGCCTCCTTGGGAGAGGAGGATGTAGTCTGGTACCAGGCGAGTGAAGATGAACTTGAGGAAGAGGCCAAAAACTAGGAGGAACATCTAAACAATGAAATTGTGTTTCTAAAGGAGGAGATTTTGATGCTGAGATAGAGAATACACTGTATGGAGAGGGAAAAATAAAAATTTACAAAAAAATTGGAGTTTTCTAGAAAGGAAAAAAATGAAGAGCTGAAAGAGGAATTGGCTGAGCTTTGTTCTATTTTTTCTGGATTTGGGAATCGATTGTCAAGAAGTGGAATCGATGAATGAAGACGAGGAGGCACTTAATTTTGTTTTGTCTGAGATGATAGATGATAGAGGAAAGGGTGTTGAAGGCACCTAGAGTCTCATGAAGGAAGAGGCTCCAAATGAGGATGCTTTTGTTTTATGCGTTGCCAAGGAGGTAGACTCCATGTAGCCCCCTCCTCACTCCTCCTTGCGGGAGGAATTTACTTTTCCCGTGTCCTCCTTGCAGCAGACTTCCCCAAACACAAAGTGGGTAACGACAATAGAGGAGGATGTATACGTAGATTATGGATATCTATATGTCAACGGTCAGGACTCTTACAATGCATGTGAATATGGCTTATTAAATCAAGTGCAGGGACAGAGCATTGGTGAAAATATGCAGGGCCATCAAATGCGTCTCTTTGAATGCCTTGTCGGAGATGACACCGCCATCCTTTATCCGCCTTTTGGAAAATTTTCGAGATCAATTGATGACAACGATCTCATTTTTGTTGCAGCCGAACCATTTGAGGAGGATCTCGTGCTTAGCAAGGATCAAGTTATAGGGAAGGCTTCACCTGACCAAATCCCTATGGAAAATGCTTCAATGGTTGACTCGTCTCTAGCTGAATACGAGCAGGAACCCGTTGCATTTCAAGAATCCCATCCATTTGCCTCAGAAGCTATTTTTTGGGGTAGAGAGCCAAGAGTATGGGAGAATGGCGATATGTTTTGAGAAGGGGAGCAGTTTGTATGGGGATTTTGTGGAAGACAACATGAGGGTAGGAGATGTTTTGCAAGGGGAACAAAAATTTGTGAGAGATGAGAAGTCCATTGTAGAAGAAGATGAAAGGGTTGTGAAGTCGCGTACCCTATGCGAGAAGATGGACGTTGTAGAGGGCAGTGAGCATAGCGGATTGTTGGTTGACCAATATAGTGCACGAAAGGAATGCATGACGAGGATGTGCGAGCAGCTAGTAGCGATTGCGAACCACAAGAGTGAAATTGGTGGTTTTTATGGGGCCGTTGAGAGACCGTCACCTGATGCTCTATTCAGGGACCATCCCATAAACAAGCATAATCAAATTGTTCGGGTGAGGGAGTAGGACAAATATGTAGAGGAAGCGTTAGTGCTCATTTTGGCTGATCCAATTTTCGGGGAGATGACGCTCAAGGTTTTTCAACACCAACAGCAGTCCTTGGTTGGGAAAAGTCTTCTTGCCGCTGCCATTCCGTCCCTGCAGTCGAGCTCGATGGGAAGCATTCTAGAAGCCTCCATGGAGTCTGGAGCTACAAGATCCTTTATGCCTATCGCTTTTGGCAGATTGTTGCCTATAGGTGTCGGTTCCTGTGCCATTGCCAGGGGTAAGAAATGAGTTTTGGATGCACCAAAGGACAAAGCAATGGAGCAAAGGCAAAAGGAGACGTTACGGATGCCACCAGGTGGTAGTTGTTATCGCTTTAATGATCCTACTTGATTTGGGGACGTTGGTTACCAGGTCCCGAACAAGCTTTGTTGTAGATGTTCAGATGGGAAACAATGGAGTATAGTGTGTACGATTGCTATGGATGAAACAGAAGGGCTCGTGTGTGGTCAGCCGATTTTGAACATGGGATAACCCATTACGATTCCCATGGGTAGGTGCACTCTTGGTCATGTCATGAATGTGATTGGAGAGCCTATTGATGAGAAGGACGAACTAAACATTGATCACTTCCTGATAATCCATCGTGAGGCTCCTTCTTTTGTGGAGTAGTCAACAAAGCAAGAAATTCTTGTGAATGAAATTAAGGTCTAGGATGTTTATCAATGGCCTAATCTGGACTGTGACACTTCACCTGATGTGATTTTGGAGAATCTTAAGTATAGAATTGATGAGGGCTGAGATTTGTACATTGCCACCAATGAGGTAGACACTAGTTTCTTCGATACACTTCATAGTAGTTACAAGTTCCATTTTCTAAATGATTTTAGTGACCTATGGGCTAAGAACAGTGAGTGGTACAATGAGACTGTAGCTACCAACTGGGGGAAACTAGTGGAATTTGATGAAAATGAAACCCAGAAGGGGGCAGATCATGTGGACACTATCCGAGTTTGGGGGAATATTCTTACATTTCTTGAACTAATTGATAATGAACTCTTCAAAGGTTTACTGTGCATTGACCCTCACACAAAGAGGTTTGTTGAGCACTTGCAAGATAAGCCTTTGTTTATGGTACTTGCAAAGAATGTTTAGGATTATGTTGAACAAATACAAGAGGTCTATAAGGCCATGAGAAAACTGGTAGAAAGGCAAACCAGGATAGATGTTGTTGCATTTGAAGTTGATGGACACATGGTGGTTATTAAATCCAATGTGGTTTGGAGGAGACTCATCTGAAGCATTCTTGAATAGAATTTGGCGAAGCTAAAAGCTTCATTGGGGCTGATGTAACATTACAAGTGGAAATGCAGGGGATGACAGTGCATGGTTGTGCTGGTTGGACTTCATGGGGGAGATTGTTGGGATGTGAAGCCCAACGGTCACATGACCATTTGTATTCTCCCATCTCTTCATATTCGAAAAGCCTTGTATAAATATGTTGTTGATCATGTACTGTATAATGAGTTGATTGATTAATATAGTGATTCCCTGTTTGAGAGTGGACATAGGCTATTGCTGAACCACTATAAATTCGTGTCTCATGTCTTCTTTATTTTTCTATGTTTTATTTCTCTGCTTGTTTAATATTTACAATAACATCATGGAGAGGATTTTTTATTTTCAGGTATCACCTGCATTCTTCCTCAGTAACTTATCTTTCTCTTAACAGCAGTGACTTGCTATCTTCAAATTGCAAGACTCCCTGAAGAGTCCAGCTTTGTGGAGCTATTAGAGGTTTGTAATGGTGTCTCTTAATGAATGAGTATCAACTCGAATGTGTCTTTCTTGGGGCTCTTGCAGTGGTGATGTCAACTCTTGTAAACTATGCTTCAATATTTCTACCGACATGTCTGCTTGTACACTGTGGAGGCAGCTAACGGCTTCTTTATTGTCTTTTAGTGGCAGGGACTTAGTGATTACTTTGCCCTCCTTTCCTTTGACCAAAACAAGGCTTTAATATTTCTTGTTATCTCCATCACAAAACACTACATTGATACATTGTATTGCCTTTCTCCAGCAAAATTACACTGAAGTTGTGTGGCAATGTTGCTAATAATGGGCACCCACCCGTCCCTTCTCCCACAATGATATAATCGTAGCCTTCTTCCGCAGCTGCACTAGTCGCCTCTTTCATGAACTTGTATTCTTCTGCAATGGCCGAGTTGTAGACACATAAAAGACATAACATCATGGAGAGGACTTTTTATTTTCAGCTATCACCTACACTCTTCCTTAGTAACTTATATTTCTCTTAACATCAGTGGCTTGCTATCTTCAAACTGCATGACTCCCTCGGATCTCTGGGCTCTGATACTAGTTGTAGAAATTCAATGGTAGAAGAAACATAAGAACAAACATAAAACTTTACTATTGATCAAAATGAAATATTACAAAGCCTAACTGAGCTTCAGCTCAAACATCAACTTCTACCATCTTACAACTCTGTGGAGTTGGACTCCATTTGGGAGTGAGTGCAAACCATACTAGACTCAATAATATATAGAGAATCAATCACCTACAAATGATATAGAACTAACAGTCAATAACTAACGGTCAACAGACTAGAGTAGTTAGAGGAGATAAGATCAAAATCTTGATCTTTAATGCTGAGATATGAAGGATGATATAAGAAGATTTGAGAAAACAGGTGTTGGAGAATTTAATGCAGTAGTTGAGATTAGATATTCCAATAAAGAAAACATACAACTTATAGACACAACTAAAACATCTATGATTATACGAAATTAAAAAAGCCCTCCACCTCATTGATCAAACATTAATGGAAATCTTATAATAAAAAAATTAAGCTAATTATAAAATCTAAACTAGTGTTGGTTTTAAAGGCATCTCTAATCTCCTTTTCTAAATCTATTTCAATATTATGTTTACATTACCTTCCGTACTGAAGCTCCAACCAAGAATGTAATGATCTTCAATTGCGTGAGACCCTGTGGATGCAGAAAACCCCACATACACTTCTTCCTTCAAAACTACAGGAAGATTTAATTTTGTAACAGATATCAATGGCCAGACAGGCTTCTCCATCCCAAATAGTGCAACAGTCACATTAAGCCGGTCTTCAACATGATCATAATCAATCCAGGCTTGCATATTCTCTCCACTTTTCAGACTAAAATTGTTAAAATGATCATCGTCCAACCAATAGGCTACCGGCTGATATTCAAAGGACTTAACGCCATTTATGTTAACTCCAACATCAGGGTCATGCACCGTGTCAAATTCGACTGCTAAAAAATGGTTGGATTGGAGACCATTTGTTTTAGGCGATACAAGTCCAAGGTACAGGGAATCTTTGGCCCCCACGACGAACATATTGGCTGGGCTTAAACATCACACACTAAGCTTTGACCGCTTAGGTGTGGGCCCATTCTTTTTGCCTGACGTCCATTCCCATCCGTTTCCGTTAAAAAAAAAACATCGCCGTTAACGTTTCAATTTGAACACTGTTTCCCCGCGTTGGATCGCATAAAACAAACCGGATGAAAAAGGGCATCTCTCGCCTATGTCGCCGCTGCGGTATTTTCCTGGCCTTTCTTGCTATTTGCAAATGGTTTCTATAATAGACAGAAGACATGGGCGTCATCACAATGCAGTCGATACAATAAGCAAATATACATCCCGATTAGTTTTATTTGCCAGCATACTCCCCGCCTGTGCAAAAATTGGAGCTTTGGAACAGGGTACGAACATCCATCAAAGTATAATGGAAGGGCGATAATCGTGAGATACCACAGTTGAAAATGTTCTGGACCCTGGTAGATATGTATGCAAAATGTGGAAGCATAGACGAGGCACGTGAACTGTTTGACAGGATGCCTAAAAGAAATCTGGTCTCATGGAATGCTATGATTGCAGGTTATGCACAAAATGCGTGTTTTGAAAAGAATTTAGAAACTTTCAACCAAATGCGATTGGCTGGTGTAAATCAAAACTCCGCAGCCTTTCCCAGTATCCTCCCAGCCTATACGAGAATGGGAGCTTTGGAACAGGGTATTGACATCCACCACAGGATAAATGGTAGAGGAGTTTTGTCAGATGTTGTAGCTGCAACTGCCCTGGTAGACATGTATGCAAAAATGTGTAAGATTAGACAAGGCACTTTGACAGGATGGCTCTAAGAATCGTTTGACAAAATTCCTGATTGCAAGATATGCAGAATGTGGAAGCATAGATAAGGCACGCGAACTGTTTGACAGAATGCCTCAAGGAAATATGTTCTCATGGAAGGTGCATTTGGGATTTAGATGGTCTTCCATGACTTGTAAAGGTAATGGAATCCATTGGGAAAATAAAAAATATATCCAATCTGTTTACTATTTTTCTTAAGCCTGGTCTTTTGTTTGTCCATTGGAGTGTTTCATTCCGAGGTCTTAAATCTAAGACTGCATTCATCTAGATAAAGGAGCTAAAATCAATCACCTTTGTTATACCTTCTTGTTTGTCACTTGATATCTAAAACCAAAATCAATGACCTTTGTTATACCTTCTTGTTTGTCACTTGATATCTAAAACCAATTTGAGACTTAGTGACCCTTGTTATACCTTCTTGTTTGTCATTTGAGGTTAATATTATAGTAAAATATTCACATACCAAGTATAGTTAATTTATGATGTAATAAATCATCTCCTATAGCTATCTTAAGTTTAAATATGGTGAAAATATGAATTTATAGTTTGAAGACAAACTTATATTTTGGAGACAATGATAGTCATCTAAAAGATTTTCTAGTTGTTTATTTCACTTACCCTATTTATTTTGATAAAAAATTAAAACCACTAGAGGCGCCTTTTGCTTTGATAGATGAGGTGTTTTTTTTATGCTAATATTGTGATAACTTATTTTCCTCTTTATAATTGATTTTAGTTTTTGTAAAAGGATTATGTATAGTTTCTATATATCTAAGAAATGCTTTACTAAGTGGCTTTTTGATATAGTCATGGTTAGACTCGGGTCCAATGAAGGAATATTCAACCATCTAGACTAACATCAAAATACACACACAACACAAAGATCTCATAAAAACAATATATTCTTATTTATTTAAGTTTACATTATTATCACCATAATTACAACTTCTCACTTTTTTGTAATAGGCTCTCCTACATGCTAGGTCGTAGCCATTTTATTACACTTACTATGACAATTCAAACATAGATTACACTAAAATATAGCCTCATAATTACACACTAGTCTAATTACCTTCACTACATGTTGTATTAGTTTTTCCCTTTGGATTATACTCCACTTCATAGTCCTTGTTCTCTATTCACAATTTTTATCTGAGACCTTATAGTCTCACCCTACTTATGTTTTAACTCTCAACTTCTTCCCTTATCTCTTCACATACCTTTCTTTGATCCAAAAACCAATATATATATATAGAATCCATATTTTTTTCTAATGATCTACGTTGGCCACAAGATGGAACAAATTTCAATACCACATGTAACATGTTGTCAACTTTATATTTAAGTGGTTAAATGGTGGATAAACATCCTCATGGTGCTCAACACTCATTGTAAATGGCTTAATACATCCTTACAAAAATTATTTTGTTGTTGTCAACTCTAAATAACTTTCCACACATGAAAACAATCCTACTTGTTTACAATTATCCACATGGTGGACACTCTTGTACCAATTTTATCTTTTTCTCATTTAAAATTATTTTTAGACATTAGCATGAACCTCCAAAATAACAAATCTGACTAATCCCAAAACTTTGAAAGCCAATTTCAAGTTATAATTAAATATAATAACTTTCTTCATCACAAAATACTATCTACAAACTAATATACAAACAAATAACTAAACTAAACCACTTTTCTAGAATGGTGCAAGATTACCACACTACCTAGGGATGCCCTACATCACACACTTGGAGTTGATAAAAAATGAGCATGTTTTTTTCTAATAAAAGCTACTCCTACCTAGGAAGGTGGGGAGATTGAAAGAGAGAGGGAGAAAAAGAGGGGGAGAGAGGGAAGGAGGGAGAGAGAGAGAGGGAAGGAGGCAGAGGTAGAGAGGGAGAGAGGGATAGAGGGAAGTAGATAGGGAGGGAGAGAGAGAGAGAGAGAGGGGGGAGGTAATATAGAGAGAAGTAGAGAGGGAAGGAGGAAGAACTAGAGATATTGAGAGAGAGTAGGATAGGTGAGATAGAGAGAAGAAAAGAGGGAAGGTGGGAGGGAGGAAGGCAGAGAGGGAAGGAGGAAGGTAGCGATATTAAGAGAAATAGTGGTAGAGAGAAGGTAATATAGATAAAAGTAGAGATATAGGTTGACTACACTTAATTGAAATCATTTTTTTGTTTGGAGGGATAGGTTGACTTGTGGAAGGTTCAATAGAGTATGGGGCCATAAATTTTTTAGTTATATTTAAATCAAGGATCTATCAATACAATAGTTCATATGAACAAAATTTTCTTTTCTCTGCCCTCCAAAGTTAGAATCTATCTAGATTCACAACAATTAAATTGAGTTAATTAACAATCATTTGCATTGAAGATGCAAATCATGCTACATGTTGGGACATATTAGGCACATTTTATATTTAATAATTTGTTTCTTGTAGCATAATTATTTTTTCACTTATAGTTTCTCACAAGTGAATCTCATCAGGTGGAGGGGGTGAGTTTTTTTTGGGGTGTTTCAAGATATTTGAGGTGGAGGGTTTTAAGGTGAGCAACTTTTAGGTGGGGTTGAATATTTTGTAAAAAATATTATAATAAAAATGAATATATTAGTATTTGGCCCTCATTTGAATGCAATGTGAACCACCTCTATTTATAATTAAAAAAAGTTGTGTGTACTAATTTTAACATGTTAAAAATGGACATGTTAATTTTATCCATGTATAAAAATTGAATTTTATATAAATAAACAAGCAAACAAATATTTACCATTTTGCAATTCAAATTATTAAATTTAGAAACAAATCATTGCATCCTTTTAGGGATGTATATACATCAATTCATAAAATGGAAATGGTCTTGTTCACCTTCATAAATTAGGTATAAACATATAATCATTGTAAGAGAGGGGGACCAACCACATCAAGGCTCTAGGTCATAGAGAGTCGAGAGTGGAGGGCTGCCCTAACTTACCTCACTCTAAAGGATGGGGATCGAGAATGAAGAGCACTATGTAGCACTTTTGTCACTCTTCAGACTCAAATTTTAGGTTTAGGCTAGGCAAGCTGGTTTTTAGAGTCAATACTGCACTTCAGAAAACTCTTTGTCCAAGGACAACAATGAAGTTATGGGATGACAACACAACTCACTGGCATTTCTCAGGCATCCTAGCATCTGTATGACCAAAAAAACAACAAGTGTAGTAGAAACTACCTAAAAATGTACTAACAACCTAGCTAGTTGATCTTGAAGGAAAAAAAGAATAAGGAAGTACATGTGAAATAAAGACAGAAGATAAAGTAGATAAATAAAGGTTAGGGTGACAAAAATAATCTCAAAAAAGTGTTAGTTCACCAACTAGATCCATGCATACATTCACCTACACATAAGAAAGAGGGAAAATTGTTGGGGCTGTATACCATCCTACCTCAGTCAGACCCCCATTTTGGTGTTTCCACCTCCACAGACAACCATAAAGCAACGAAGTAGAATATATGATAAATAAATTAGAAAGAAAGAAAGATTGCAATGAACACTACAAAACAATACTATGCTACTCTATCAAATCACAAAGGAGATGATTGAAGCATTACCAACTCCACCCAAAAGCTCACTAGCCAATGGAGGGAGAATGCAAGGTGTGGACTTGGAAAAGTCACCACAACCGCAACGGTGATGAAGGGAGGTCTCACAAGACTCCAAGCCCACATTTCTATGGCTTGCCTCACACTTGCAATGTGGAGTTGATGGAGCTTCAAATTTGTTGCAATGCTCAAAACAAAATGTTGCTTGAGAGTGTAGAAATGAAGTGGAGAATGCTAAGAGAGAGTGAAATAAAGTGAGAGTGAAATAAAGTGAGAGTGAAATAAAATAAAAGTTCATTAATTTTTCTTACAAATTAATTTCCTTTTAAGAGAGGTGTCATTCATCCTACATTTTACTTGAGTTTAGAATTGTGTTTGAAATAATTTATAAATCCCCATATGTATGTAAATTCATGCATATAATCCACACACACTTATGAAAATCCTCCTAAAAATCATGTCAAGTACGATAATAGTACCAAAATATAACATGCATCTGAACATATAAAATACACACACATATCCAAATACATGACCAATAAACCTCGATGTTAATCTAAAAAAAAATCATTTGTAATTGCAATAAAGAATGGAATTTTAAAATTGATAAAAAAATAAGGAAAAAACTCTTTTGGTCTTACATCACTAGGATGAGGTGAGAGCTATTGAGGTGGAAAATACACATCATAATCTCAAGAGGATGAGAGTAGGAATTTTTTTGTAGGAGACTTATTTTTAGCTAGTCTATAGAAAGAGAGGTTTCCTCAAGGAACTTACAACATGTTGAAATTAATGTAATATCTTAAGGAAGTTTACATCAAATTCTTATGTGATTGAATTTTTAGGAGTTGAATTTTCCTTGAATTTTGATGAACTAATGATTTGTTCCATTACTATGAAGATAAAATAAGTGAAGAGAAATGAATAACTTCATTTTTTCTAACAAAAGAATGGGTACATTTATTTCCAAAGAGATAATACAATCAATTTGAGGTAGTGATAGGTTCCTAGTTGAGAAAAAATAATTAGGGGAAAGAGCTAATATGGATGAGTGATAGATGACATAATATAGATGAGTGTATATGTACGATGGATGAGCATGGAGTATTAGGCTTATATTTTGTAAAATTTTCACAAGACTTAACTCATGGTATATTTATCTAACTTGGAACATATGATGTAGGAGCATTTGAGTCCATAAGAAAATTGTATGTTACCAAAATAAATAGGAATTTTTGTTTTTTAATTTCTCGCTTTAGATTTTTGTGTTTGTTGCTGGGTGGTTCTTATCAAGTTGTTTTTTTAAATAATTCTATAATATGGATGCAAGCATTTTATATGATCAAGACCATTTTAATCTATACTACAACATATTTCAAGTTGCTTCAATCCTAAATCAAGCTACTATAGATCAATATTTAGTTAAAATAGCTTGTTTCAATAAATATGATATGGAATCTATGTACAAAGCTACAAGGACTATATATTATGTTGTAGGAGCTATGTATCATGTTGCAAGCCAAATAGGTGTGTGTTATAAAATGAATTACCTTGGTGATAGGGTACAATAGAGCCTAGTACAAATGTTTCTGATATAAGTTATATGTGAAAAAATTGGATGGCTCGATTATCATTGATTTATTCAATATAATCACTTATAAATAGATTATCATGATCTCTTGGAAAACCCTATCATTTTATTTTCTTTTTTGTTAACCTCCAATGATTGTCTTGCTAGTTAAAGGAATTTTTTGCCTTATTCTAACCTTGAAGTCATTGGGTCAAGTTTTCACAAGTGCCTAAATTGATATGTGAAGATTTCCTATGGTCTAATACAAATACTTTTATATTCTTGTTGGCTGATTTGGAGGGTTGTGATGTTTTGGAAATCTAACATAATTTCTTGCTACAACTTTTCACATTCATATTGTGTGTGGCATTTAACCTAGTATTTTCTTGAATCAACTTTTCTTAGCTAGATATTTTCTTGCTATTTTTCTTTAGCAATGTGTGTCTGGTGTTCCTTCTTAATTGTTTGAAATCACGGTGTGTGTTTCTTTGCTAAGGGTTGTGTACTAAGGAGATATTGGTTAGTGACATGTCTTGCAAAAGAAAGAATAAGGGTTTTCTTATCCACAAAAGTTACTTGGAGGCTGTGGATTGACAACTTTAGTGTTGGATAAAAAGAAAGAATAGGATCAGTGAAGGAGATACGTATAAAGTGATGTAAAAAAAGAATAGAGTAAGAGAATGAATAAGGACAATTACAAGAAAACTAATAAAAGGGCCTTATCTATCTAAGAAGAAGGCTTTCTTGATGGATAGGTTTTGAGTGATAAACTATAGGCTACAAAAAAAATCTTATGGCTCTCAAAACACAATATATTTCTATAAGAAAGTTGTATTCTATTATAGAGAGTTTATTTATAAAAAAAATAATTTAATTTTTTCTTCCATATAAATTTTGTATATGTTAATTAGTTTGGATTTTTAGATTATGTCATTTTTAGTAGATTCTCTAGTCTAGGTTATATTAGATCCTTCACCACCTCTTATTATTGACCTTATTATCTCAATGAGCTAATATTTTATTTATAATGCAATAAGTCATATTTGAGACATCTCATAAAGATTTATATAGTTTTAAAATATTGTAATTTTGGTAATAACTACGTCAACTTTAATGATTTAAACATAATTTTTTTTGAAGATATACTCTCCAACAATTTTGTGTTAAAATACAAATTAATTACAACTCTAAAATATGATGGATAAATAAAATATCTTCATCAACTTATTTTAACATACTTAAAATTTAATATTATCTTAAATTTTTCAAATAATATAACTAAAATTGATTTTTTTATGAAGTGACAAAACCTCATGCTCATAATTTACAAAAATATAAATAGAGAAAGGAAGGATTTTTTAAAAAAATTCGTCGGGAAACACAAATCATTATTTTAGTGGACAAAGACATGAGAAATATTAGGTAGCATATACTCCACTGAAATAGAAAAAAGAAACTCATACTTAGACCTCTGACTCATTCATGGCGGGAAAGCAATAGAACGCTACAGTACAGAGCGATAGTTGGTCCTGATCTGCCCTCGACTACCCGTGAGGGAACTGATGTTTCTCAGTTTAATCATTGACTCCACAAATTGCTTCAGAAACACCTCCTGTTCTGCACATAATTTCATCGTCTCCATTGTTTTTCCTCGCCACTTACTAAACAACCCCTCGTTAGAATCCATAAGTCCTCTGTTGTTCATCAATAGCTTGAAATAGTAGTTGTCGAATTCGGTAGGAGTGACTGCATCCAACGGCGATAGATTATTATCTCCTCATTGCGAACACACGGATTTCAGCTTAGCATAATAACTGTTCTCCAAGGTGAAGTCGGGCTGCTCATTTCCGCTATGAGACCATATTGACACAGGCGAGGAGTACGCTGGCAAATAAAACTAATCAGGATGAAAATCTGTTTGTTGCGTTGCATCGTGAGGACGCCCATGTCTTCTACCTACTGCAGAAACCATTTGCATATAGCAAGAAAGGCCAAGAAAATACCTCAGCGACGAGGTAAGATGAGAGTCCTCTTTTCCATTCTGTTTGTTTTATGCAATCCAACGCGCGGGAATAGTGTTCAAATTCAAATGTTAACGGCGATTATTTTTTGAACGGAAGCGGATGGAAATAGACGTCAGTAAAAAGAATGGGCCCACATCCACCTAAGCAGTCAAAGCTTAGTGTGTGATGTTTAAGCCCGGCCGTGCTGAAGGGTAAAATTGAATTATTGCTACCTTTTATTTTGATGGGGTTGGGGTACAGAACATCCTGGTTAGGCTGAGCAGCCGCTGAGAGTGTATCGAAGCATCCTTTACCAATATTATACTCGATTCATTGAAACCAGCATAGGTGAAAGTGTTGGCGTAGGCAAAGTTTGAGCTAAACAATAAGCCATTGCAGTACTATGATAAAACATGAATTTAGCTGGAAAAGGGTAGTCATTGTTTCTTGGAAGAAAACCAGTCTTCTCATCTTCATAAAACTTGTAACGGACAATGTACATGCATTCCAGAATGAACGCACTCCTTATGCTGTCTGGTTAGTTTCTTAAGTCAAAGTCACAGGTAAAGTTCATTTTAAAAGATTTTTAACTTCATTGATTTTGAAGGATTTTAATAGAAGTCAGCCTTCCCATGGTAAGAAAGGTAGTATTGCTAATCAAGTTCATGTGGTTAGCATGTAAAAAATAAAAAGTAAAAATCTTCCCCGTGAACAAGATTTAGAGGAAATTTCCAACAACGCACACGGATTGACTGAGTTTCTTTTGAATTTTCTTTCTATTCATACAATTTTTTATTCAGATTAGTGCAGAAAATTAAGAAATTCTGAATGTGTTTTTTAATTATTTGAAGAAATGTGTTGCAAGAATCCAAAATGACAGGCGTGGTTATCGTGCAGCTGGGCAGAATAAAAAATCCTATTTTAATTGTTAGGTAAATTGAGCTATATTTAAGTTATATATGGAATATATATTAATAGCCTAGGGTTGATGAAAAATTTCAACAAAAATTACATCAATTTATTTTTTTATTGTTATTATAAAATTTTATAAGGAAATATTATGATTTTGATAGTAATGTCTTATTTATTCTTGATGATTATTATTTGTATAAATTATGTATATTAGTCATTTTCATTTTATTTTTCTATTGTAAGAATGATTTTAAAAAATATATATAATATTACAAATTTTGCATTGTTTTAAACATATATATTTTTTAATTTCAGATGTAAAATATTTCAATTTGTTTAAATGTTAATTTGAATACTTATTATTTATTTATATGTGAAAATATAAATATTATTAAAGAACGTATTTATTTGTTTTCTTTAATTATAAATTAAGGTGATTAAGAATCAAATATATAACTAACATATCTATTTTAAAAGAATTTATGTAAAAGATATCTAGAAATATCAATCTCCAATTAAATATTTTTTAATACATACAAATATAGTAAAATCAATATATATTAATATATTTTATTTTTCATTTGAGTAAAGATCACAACCATAATTAGAATTATAATTA
Source organism: Sequoiadendron giganteum (assembly GCA_007115665.2). Classification (NCBI taxonomy): domain Eukaryota; kingdom Viridiplantae; phylum Streptophyta; class Pinopsida; order Cupressales; family Cupressaceae; genus Sequoiadendron; species Sequoiadendron giganteum. The sequence goes on along the minus strand of CM021104.1, from coordinate 112,176,192 downwards.
TTCTAAAATATTAATAATTATAAATATTATAATTAATTAATTGATTCTAAAGGAAAAAATTGCAAACTCATGTTTATCATAATTATCTTAATTAATTTTTTCAAAATATATTCAATAATATTTAAATAACAATTAAATTTATTTGTTCTTATTATCTCTAATTTTTCTTATTCATAATTTTTAGAATAAATAATAAATGCAATTTTAATGAATATAAATGTTTGTTAGGATTATGATAATTTGAACTTCCACTCTCTACACACGTACAATCAGGGAGGAAGAAACTTAACCCCATTGCATCTCGTAATTTTTCATAAACCAAAACTCTAAAGATAAGGAAGTTTTGAGTAAGAAACATATAATTATGGTCGTTTACTCCACCATGGCTTGCTTTGGAATATAACTCTTCCAAAAAAAAAAAAGATTTTTAATAAGTTCAACATGTGTATATAGATTATTTATGCTATCATCTTTATAACTCTTTATGAGGTTTCCAAAAGAGATGTATACAAATGGGTGGTTGCCAATCTTCATGAACCATTTGTTATGTTGATAATTTTTATTTTTTTGGAAACAAAAATTAGAATTATGAAAGCAATGAGCATGTTGAAGGAAGAGACAAAGAAGAAAATAAAAATAAAATGGAGTGTTGAAGGATCAAAAAAGAAATAGAGGATAAACTCCAATATTGATTTATATTTATTTTTTTAACAAATATACAAATTGCATTTCATTCGTAGATCAAAATTTAGCATATGAAACCAAAGATTGAGATATTTCTCTTTCTCCACACTCAAAAAATGAAACAAAAATACTATCTTGAGCCTACGTATATGCTAAGAAAGAGAGGCAAAAAATTATTATTATTATATTAAATTTGAAAACCTTTTTTAGCATTTGAGAAACTATTAAGATAAATTATACAATTAAATTATATTAACTATAGTCCTTTGTGTAATTGATATGAAGTGTGAGATAAATAAAAGGAGCTAGAGCAAAAGAGATTTCACACATTTGAGTGGGAGAGTGCCAAGTCAATGATATTGAGGATGAAGGGGGTCTACAAAGGAATAAATGAAGGTAGTTAGGATTAATTTTCAACACTCCTCCATAATCACAATTTCTAACATCCATGGTTCCCAAACTACCTCTTTGATGGACACAAGTTTCTTTTCCCAATGGTTTCCTGAAGATATCTAGATACTATTCTTCAAACCTACAATGTTCCAAAAAAATATCCATCATTGATTAGTACCCTTATGAAATGATAACTAGTATCAATGTGTTTGCTTATTTTCTGAAAAACTATGGTTTTTGATAGTGCAATTGAAAATTTGTTGTCACAAAATTTTTTAGTTGCTCATTCATTTTCATGCCTTAATTCTCTTTAAAATATTCTCATGGGTGATCCCACAATAATGGGTTACATTTTTTGGCCAAACTTGACATTGAAATCAACATTTTTCACCAAATCTTCACCTTCGTATGCTATAGAAGCTAAACCATTAAGAATTTGAAGATGAAGAAAACTAGTGATTTGTGATATTTTGTGTTGAGAATCTAATTATATATTTTTTTTAAATAAAAAATAAATTGTGAATTATTTTATGTAGTTTTTATTAACTTATTTTTTTACTAAACATCATTTTCAAAAATTGATGCTTACTTTCAACTGCATAACCTTTTTTATAGAAAGCATACAATTATATTTTTTTAAATACAGTGTTTTCACACCATTATCTAGTGGATTTATATTTTTTCATAATTTTTTGTTGTATATATATATTTTAATTAATTATAATTTTTGGGAAGCTTATGATAAGGACTACATGTTTACAAAAAAATAATTTTAAATAAATTAATTTGATCCCCTAAAAGGTAAATCAAAAGTGGTTTTTTAGCAACATTTTGATAGGTGTAGAGGAGACTCCATTATAGGTAGGTATGGTTTAAAACTAGTGGTTTTATATCCAAGGGGGTTTGATATAAGTGGGTTTTATCAAACCCTCAACAATTAAAATCCTTAAAATAGAACCTTTTTAAGGCTTAAATCATTATATTTTCTAAAATAATGTGATTTCAGCAAAAATCAGGATGTCCCAAAAAGTGTCTTGAAATGCTACCTCTATTATTGCTACATATTCATCTTCATCTATGGAAAGAGAGACAATGGGTTATTTTTAGAGACAACATCATACATTTTTATGATTCTTCCTTTCAATTCATATCCAAAATGATAAGCTTTCTTGCATTTGTACCTGGTTTTGTTTCTTTGAAAATAAAGATAAATTATTTGTTGATATTGGATCATGTTTTGTCTTTAGGGACTTAGCATTTTTGTAGGAGATTATACACTATAGGGGGCCACATAGTCTTTTTTTTTTCCTTTTTGGGGCTCATTGATTGTGTAGTGTAGGAAAATGAATAACCTTGCATTTTCATACTTGTTTGGGCCTGCCTTTCTCTATGTATCCTTCTTTATGTCTTAATTGGTCTTATTTTGCATCCACAAGCCTAATAAACTATATATTTTTATTGAAAATTTTGACAAACATCAAGAGATAAATGATCATTTAATGATTGTGTCTGTGTGTCCTTGATTTGTGGACTAGGACTAAAATTCCACCTAGGGCATCTTTGTCCTCCATGGGTTTTGGGAGCCTGATTTCAAGGCATCTTAAATTGGTCCCTTTTTGGGTTCTATGCCCCAAGTTTCATGCATTGGGACTAAGATGCCACCTAGGGCATCTTAGTCCTCCTTGCTTAATTTCAAGATTTAATTTCAAATCCTAGTGGGATTTATCCTCCTTTAAGTAATATCTTCCTATGTTGTCTTGGTGTGATGTAATTTTGGGATATTAAGCATAGATAAATATAAATACAAGGATCCTCCACTCATTTTCATATCTTATCTCATCTCTAATCAACCAAGCATTCAACTATTAATTCAAGAGCATTCAAGAGAGATTCTTCAAGCATTTGGAGCTATTGTCAAGATTCAAGAATCATATATATCAAAGGAGATTCTTGCATCATGTGTGTTTTGGTGCTAACAACTGTGATGTAGGGTTTTGATTCAAGCAAGATCTATCAAATAATTCTATTGATTCAAGATATAAATTGCAATTAACTATTTCACACAAGATTGTAGACTTTACAAAAAGGATTTTGTGATTTGTAACATTGCATGTTGTTCATTCATCATTTCCCTCCTATATTCTATTTCATTTCAAGTTCTACTTACCAATAAGGGGTTTGACACTTACCTCCTCATTCACTAACATTCAATAAGTTTTTCCTTTGTTGTATGCTTGTGATTGCAGATTTAGGTTGAAGACTTGAAGATTATTTGGAGTGCAAGATTGCAAAGTTGCATCATAAAGTTGCCATCTTCACAAAAAACTCACCTATAGGTCAAATCTAGAATTTTCAAAACCTAAGATCTAAGAAGAAGCAAATGTAGACCTTGGAGCTCAGGATCACATTCAGAGTTTTCAAAAATCCAAAATAGGACTACTATGCCACCTAGGGCATCTTAGTCCTCCTAGGGGTATTTTTCAAAGATTCTTTGAGATTATGTTTCAAGATCCAAAGATTCCACATCTACCCCAAACAATAGTAGAAGGACTAAGACAACAATAAGGGAATCTTAGGCCTCCGTCGCACTTTTTGACAACTTTTTTGCATTTCTAGAATCCTCATTACATCTCCAAACTTCCTAGGTACACATACCCTAACTTGGTGTAGCTTAATTTCATCATTTGCACTCATTATTTGACTTTCATTACTAGGTTTTGTAGGTTGAATTATTATTTTTATTTTCCAAGCATTTGCTTGGTGGTGAAACCCTAAAAACCTAAAAGACCACCCCCCTTCCTAGGTCCTCCTAATTGAGAATTGACTCACCTTGCGAGGTTGATAGTCAATCCAATTAGGGTTCTTAGGACAATATTGAATGACCAAGACAAATGAGGTGAACTCGCCAACCTTATTTTTCTTTGATTCATTTTGGTGAACCCAACCTTGTTGAGCATTCATTTTCTATTTGGAGTCCATCAAGGTCATAGATCTAGGTTGCATTCATTCTTGCATTGCATTTTTCATTAGAGAAGTTTCACCTTGGGTTTCTTATCCTTAGTGAAATTGCATCTATGGTTTCTTGCCTTTGCATTAGTGAAAGTGCATATAAGTGGGATTTTTACTTTCTTGCATCATTTCATTTCATTGAAAAATTGAAAAGTGCATTGTTAATCATTCCAATTGCATTTAGAAACATTGTTATTACATTCAAAATTGAAAAAATTGCATTCACTTT
>CM021104.1:112044728-112171777 GCA_007115665.2 Sequoiadendron giganteum | reverse complement strand
TTCATGGGGGAGATTGTTGGGATGTGAAGCCCAACGGTCACATGACCATTTGTATTCTCCCATCTCTTCATATTCGAAAAGCCTTGTATAAATATGTTGTTGATCATGTACTGTATAATGAGTTGATTGATTAATATAGTGATTCCCTGTTTGAGAGTGGACATAGGCTATTGCTGAACCACTATAAATTCGTGTCTCATGTCTTCTTTATTTTTCTATGTTTTATTTCTCTGCTTGTTTAATATTTACAATAACATCATGGAGAGGATTTTTTATTTTCAGGTATCACCTGCATTCTTCCTCAGTAACTTATCTTTCTCTTAACAGCAGTGACTTGCTATCTTCAAATTGCAAGACTCCCTGAAGAGTCCAGCTTTGTGGAGCTATTAGAGGTTTGTAATGGTGTCTCTTAATGAATGAGTATCAACTCGAATGTGTCTTTCTTGGGGCTCTTGCAGTGGTGATGTCAACTCTTGTAAACTATGCTTCAATATTTCTACCGACATGTCTGCTTGTACACTGTGGAGGCAGCTAACGGCTTCTTTATTGTCTTTTAGTGGCAGGGACTTAGTGATTACTTTGCCCTCCTTTCCTTTGACCAAAACAAGGCTTTAATATTTCTTGTTATCTCCATCACAAAACACTACATTGATACATTGTATTGCCTTTCTCCAGCAAAATTACACTGAAGTTGTGTGGCAATGTTGCTAATAATGGGCACCCACCCGTCCCTTCTCCCACAATGATATAATCGTAGCCTTCTTCCGCAGCTGCACTAGTCGCCTCTTTCATGAACTTGTATTCTTCTGCAATGGCCGAGTTGTAGACACATAAAAGACATAACATCATGGAGAGGACTTTTTATTTTCAGCTATCACCTACACTCTTCCTTAGTAACTTATATTTCTCTTAACATCAGTGGCTTGCTATCTTCAAACTGCATGACTCCCTCGGATCTCTGGGCTCTGATACTAGTTGTAGAAATTCAATGGTAGAAGAAACATAAGAACAAACATAAAACTTTACTATTGATCAAAATGAAATATTACAAAGCCTAACTGAGCTTCAGCTCAAACATCAACTTCTACCATCTTACAACTCTGTGGAGTTGGACTCCATTTGGGAGTGAGTGCAAACCATACTAGACTCAATAATATATAGAGAATCAATCACCTACAAATGATATAGAACTAACAGTCAATAACTAACGGTCAACAGACTAGAGTAGTTAGAGGAGATAAGATCAAAATCTTGATCTTTAATGCTGAGATATGAAGGATGATATAAGAAGATTTGAGAAAACAGGTGTTGGAGAATTTAATGCAGTAGTTGAGATTAGATATTCCAATAAAGAAAACATACAACTTATAGACACAACTAAAACATCTATGATTATACGAAATTAAAAAAGCCCTCCACCTCATTGATCAAACATTAATGGAAATCTTATAATAAAAAAATTAAGCTAATTATAAAATCTAAACTAGTGTTGGTTTTAAAGGCATCTCTAATCTCCTTTTCTAAATCTATTTCAATATTATGTTTACATTACCTTCCGTACTGAAGCTCCAACCAAGAATGTAATGATCTTCAATTGCGTGAGACCCTGTGGATGCAGAAAACCCCACATACACTTCTTCCTTCAAAACTACAGGAAGATTTAATTTTGTAACAGATATCAATGGCCAGACAGGCTTCTCCATCCCAAATAGTGCAACAGTCACATTAAGCCGGTCTTCAACATGATCATAATCAATCCAGGCTTGCATATTCTCTCCACTTTTCAGACTAAAATTGTTAAAATGATCATCGTCCAACCAATAGGCTACCGGCTGATATTCAAAGGACTTAACGCCATTTATGTTAACTCCAACATCAGGGTCATGCACCGTGTCAAATTCGACTGCTAAAAAATGGTTGGATTGGAGACCATTTGTTTTAGGCGATACAAGTCCAAGGTACAGGGAATCTTTGGCCCCCACGACGAACATATTGGCTGGGCTTAAACATCACACACTAAGCTTTGACCGCTTAGGTGTGGGCCCATTCTTTTTGCCTGACGTCCATTCCCATCCGTTTCCGTTAAAAAAAAAACATCGCCGTTAACGTTTCAATTTGAACACTGTTTCCCCGCGTTGGATCGCATAAAACAAACCGGATGAAAAAGGGCATCTCTCGCCTATGTCGCCGCTGCGGTATTTTCCTGGCCTTTCTTGCTATTTGCAAATGGTTTCTATAATAGACAGAAGACATGGGCGTCATCACAATGCAGTCGATACAATAAGCAAATATACATCCCGATTAGTTTTATTTGCCAGCATACTCCCCGCCTGTGCAAAAATTGGAGCTTTGGAACAGGGTACGAACATCCATCAAAGTATAATGGAAGGGCGATAATCGTGAGATACCACAGTTGAAAATGTTCTGGACCCTGGTAGATATGTATGCAAAATGTGGAAGCATAGACGAGGCACGTGAACTGTTTGACAGGATGCCTAAAAGAAATCTGGTCTCATGGAATGCTATGATTGCAGGTTATGCACAAAATGCGTGTTTTGAAAAGAATTTAGAAACTTTCAACCAAATGCGATTGGCTGGTGTAAATCAAAACTCCGCAGCCTTTCCCAGTATCCTCCCAGCCTATACGAGAATGGGAGCTTTGGAACAGGGTATTGACATCCACCACAGGATAAATGGTAGAGGAGTTTTGTCAGATGTTGTAGCTGCAACTGCCCTGGTAGACATGTATGCAAAAATGTGTAAGATTAGACAAGGCACTTTGACAGGATGGCTCTAAGAATCGTTTGACAAAATTCCTGATTGCAAGATATGCAGAATGTGGAAGCATAGATAAGGCACGCGAACTGTTTGACAGAATGCCTCAAGGAAATATGTTCTCATGGAAGGTGCATTTGGGATTTAGATGGTCTTCCATGACTTGTAAAGGTAATGGAATCCATTGGGAAAATAAAAAATATATCCAATCTGTTTACTATTTTTCTTAAGCCTGGTCTTTTGTTTGTCCATTGGAGTGTTTCATTCCGAGGTCTTAAATCTAAGACTGCATTCATCTAGATAAAGGAGCTAAAATCAATCACCTTTGTTATACCTTCTTGTTTGTCACTTGATATCTAAAACCAAAATCAATGACCTTTGTTATACCTTCTTGTTTGTCACTTGATATCTAAAACCAATTTGAGACTTAGTGACCCTTGTTATACCTTCTTGTTTGTCATTTGAGGTTAATATTATAGTAAAATATTCACATACCAAGTATAGTTAATTTATGATGTAATAAATCATCTCCTATAGCTATCTTAAGTTTAAATATGGTGAAAATATGAATTTATAGTTTGAAGACAAACTTATATTTTGGAGACAATGATAGTCATCTAAAAGATTTTCTAGTTGTTTATTTCACTTACCCTATTTATTTTGATAAAAAATTAAAACCACTAGAGGCGCCTTTTGCTTTGATAGATGAGGTGTTTTTTTTATGCTAATATTGTGATAACTTATTTTCCTCTTTATAATTGATTTTAGTTTTTGTAAAAGGATTATGTATAGTTTCTATATATCTAAGAAATGCTTTACTAAGTGGCTTTTTGATATAGTCATGGTTAGACTCGGGTCCAATGAAGGAATATTCAACCATCTAGACTAACATCAAAATACACACACAACACAAAGATCTCATAAAAACAATATATTCTTATTTATTTAAGTTTACATTATTATCACCATAATTACAACTTCTCACTTTTTTGTAATAGGCTCTCCTACATGCTAGGTCGTAGCCATTTTATTACACTTACTATGACAATTCAAACATAGATTACACTAAAATATAGCCTCATAATTACACACTAGTCTAATTACCTTCACTACATGTTGTATTAGTTTTTCCCTTTGGATTATACTCCACTTCATAGTCCTTGTTCTCTATTCACAATTTTTATCTGAGACCTTATAGTCTCACCCTACTTATGTTTTAACTCTCAACTTCTTCCCTTATCTCTTCACATACCTTTCTTTGATCCAAAAACCAATATATATATATAGAATCCATATTTTTTTCTAATGATCTACGTTGGCCACAAGATGGAACAAATTTCAATACCACATGTAACATGTTGTCAACTTTATATTTAAGTGGTTAAATGGTGGATAAACATCCTCATGGTGCTCAACACTCATTGTAAATGGCTTAATACATCCTTACAAAAATTATTTTGTTGTTGTCAACTCTAAATAACTTTCCACACATGAAAACAATCCTACTTGTTTACAATTATCCACATGGTGGACACTCTTGTACCAATTTTATCTTTTTCTCATTTAAAATTATTTTTAGACATTAGCATGAACCTCCAAAATAACAAATCTGACTAATCCCAAAACTTTGAAAGCCAATTTCAAGTTATAATTAAATATAATAACTTTCTTCATCACAAAATACTATCTACAAACTAATATACAAACAAATAACTAAACTAAACCACTTTTCTAGAATGGTGCAAGATTACCACACTACCTAGGGATGCCCTACATCACACACTTGGAGTTGATAAAAAATGAGCATGTTTTTTTCTAATAAAAGCTACTCCTACCTAGGAAGGTGGGGAGATTGAAAGAGAGAGGGAGAAAAAGAGGGGGAGAGAGGGAAGGAGGGAGAGAGAGAGAGGGAAGGAGGCAGAGGTAGAGAGGGAGAGAGGGATAGAGGGAAGTAGATAGGGAGGGAGAGAGAGAGAGAGAGAGGGGGGAGGTAATATAGAGAGAAGTAGAGAGGGAAGGAGGAAGAACTAGAGATATTGAGAGAGAGTAGGATAGGTGAGATAGAGAGAAGAAAAGAGGGAAGGTGGGAGGGAGGAAGGCAGAGAGGGAAGGAGGAAGGTAGCGATATTAAGAGAAATAGTGGTAGAGAGAAGGTAATATAGATAAAAGTAGAGATATAGGTTGACTACACTTAATTGAAATCATTTTTTTGTTTGGAGGGATAGGTTGACTTGTGGAAGGTTCAATAGAGTATGGGGCCATAAATTTTTTAGTTATATTTAAATCAAGGATCTATCAATACAATAGTTCATATGAACAAAATTTTCTTTTCTCTGCCCTCCAAAGTTAGAATCTATCTAGATTCACAACAATTAAATTGAGTTAATTAACAATCATTTGCATTGAAGATGCAAATCATGCTACATGTTGGGACATATTAGGCACATTTTATATTTAATAATTTGTTTCTTGTAGCATAATTATTTTTTCACTTATAGTTTCTCACAAGTGAATCTCATCAGGTGGAGGGGGTGAGTTTTTTTTGGGGTGTTTCAAGATATTTGAGGTGGAGGGTTTTAAGGTGAGCAACTTTTAGGTGGGGTTGAATATTTTGTAAAAAATATTATAATAAAAATGAATATATTAGTATTTGGCCCTCATTTGAATGCAATGTGAACCACCTCTATTTATAATTAAAAAAAGTTGTGTGTACTAATTTTAACATGTTAAAAATGGACATGTTAATTTTATCCATGTATAAAAATTGAATTTTATATAAATAAACAAGCAAACAAATATTTACCATTTTGCAATTCAAATTATTAAATTTAGAAACAAATCATTGCATCCTTTTAGGGATGTATATACATCAATTCATAAAATGGAAATGGTCTTGTTCACCTTCATAAATTAGGTATAAACATATAATCATTGTAAGAGAGGGGGACCAACCACATCAAGGCTCTAGGTCATAGAGAGTCGAGAGTGGAGGGCTGCCCTAACTTACCTCACTCTAAAGGATGGGGATCGAGAATGAAGAGCACTATGTAGCACTTTTGTCACTCTTCAGACTCAAATTTTAGGTTTAGGCTAGGCAAGCTGGTTTTTAGAGTCAATACTGCACTTCAGAAAACTCTTTGTCCAAGGACAACAATGAAGTTATGGGATGACAACACAACTCACTGGCATTTCTCAGGCATCCTAGCATCTGTATGACCAAAAAAACAACAAGTGTAGTAGAAACTACCTAAAAATGTACTAACAACCTAGCTAGTTGATCTTGAAGGAAAAAAAGAATAAGGAAGTACATGTGAAATAAAGACAGAAGATAAAGTAGATAAATAAAGGTTAGGGTGACAAAAATAATCTCAAAAAAGTGTTAGTTCACCAACTAGATCCATGCATACATTCACCTACACATAAGAAAGAGGGAAAATTGTTGGGGCTGTATACCATCCTACCTCAGTCAGACCCCCATTTTGGTGTTTCCACCTCCACAGACAACCATAAAGCAACGAAGTAGAATATATGATAAATAAATTAGAAAGAAAGAAAGATTGCAATGAACACTACAAAACAATACTATGCTACTCTATCAAATCACAAAGGAGATGATTGAAGCATTACCAACTCCACCCAAAAGCTCACTAGCCAATGGAGGGAGAATGCAAGGTGTGGACTTGGAAAAGTCACCACAACCGCAACGGTGATGAAGGGAGGTCTCACAAGACTCCAAGCCCACATTTCTATGGCTTGCCTCACACTTGCAATGTGGAGTTGATGGAGCTTCAAATTTGTTGCAATGCTCAAAACAAAATGTTGCTTGAGAGTGTAGAAATGAAGTGGAGAATGCTAAGAGAGAGTGAAATAAAGTGAGAGTGAAATAAAGTGAGAGTGAAATAAAATAAAAGTTCATTAATTTTTCTTACAAATTAATTTCCTTTTAAGAGAGGTGTCATTCATCCTACATTTTACTTGAGTTTAGAATTGTGTTTGAAATAATTTATAAATCCCCATATGTATGTAAATTCATGCATATAATCCACACACACTTATGAAAATCCTCCTAAAAATCATGTCAAGTACGATAATAGTACCAAAATATAACATGCATCTGAACATATAAAATACACACACATATCCAAATACATGACCAATAAACCTCGATGTTAATCTAAAAAAAAATCATTTGTAATTGCAATAAAGAATGGAATTTTAAAATTGATAAAAAAATAAGGAAAAAACTCTTTTGGTCTTACATCACTAGGATGAGGTGAGAGCTATTGAGGTGGAAAATACACATCATAATCTCAAGAGGATGAGAGTAGGAATTTTTTTGTAGGAGACTTATTTTTAGCTAGTCTATAGAAAGAGAGGTTTCCTCAAGGAACTTACAACATGTTGAAATTAATGTAATATCTTAAGGAAGTTTACATCAAATTCTTATGTGATTGAATTTTTAGGAGTTGAATTTTCCTTGAATTTTGATGAACTAATGATTTGTTCCATTACTATGAAGATAAAATAAGTGAAGAGAAATGAATAACTTCATTTTTTCTAACAAAAGAATGGGTACATTTATTTCCAAAGAGATAATACAATCAATTTGAGGTAGTGATAGGTTCCTAGTTGAGAAAAAATAATTAGGGGAAAGAGCTAATATGGATGAGTGATAGATGACATAATATAGATGAGTGTATATGTACGATGGATGAGCATGGAGTATTAGGCTTATATTTTGTAAAATTTTCACAAGACTTAACTCATGGTATATTTATCTAACTTGGAACATATGATGTAGGAGCATTTGAGTCCATAAGAAAATTGTATGTTACCAAAATAAATAGGAATTTTTGTTTTTTAATTTCTCGCTTTAGATTTTTGTGTTTGTTGCTGGGTGGTTCTTATCAAGTTGTTTTTTTAAATAATTCTATAATATGGATGCAAGCATTTTATATGATCAAGACCATTTTAATCTATACTACAACATATTTCAAGTTGCTTCAATCCTAAATCAAGCTACTATAGATCAATATTTAGTTAAAATAGCTTGTTTCAATAAATATGATATGGAATCTATGTACAAAGCTACAAGGACTATATATTATGTTGTAGGAGCTATGTATCATGTTGCAAGCCAAATAGGTGTGTGTTATAAAATGAATTACCTTGGTGATAGGGTACAATAGAGCCTAGTACAAATGTTTCTGATATAAGTTATATGTGAAAAAATTGGATGGCTCGATTATCATTGATTTATTCAATATAATCACTTATAAATAGATTATCATGATCTCTTGGAAAACCCTATCATTTTATTTTCTTTTTTGTTAACCTCCAATGATTGTCTTGCTAGTTAAAGGAATTTTTTGCCTTATTCTAACCTTGAAGTCATTGGGTCAAGTTTTCACAAGTGCCTAAATTGATATGTGAAGATTTCCTATGGTCTAATACAAATACTTTTATATTCTTGTTGGCTGATTTGGAGGGTTGTGATGTTTTGGAAATCTAACATAATTTCTTGCTACAACTTTTCACATTCATATTGTGTGTGGCATTTAACCTAGTATTTTCTTGAATCAACTTTTCTTAGCTAGATATTTTCTTGCTATTTTTCTTTAGCAATGTGTGTCTGGTGTTCCTTCTTAATTGTTTGAAATCACGGTGTGTGTTTCTTTGCTAAGGGTTGTGTACTAAGGAGATATTGGTTAGTGACATGTCTTGCAAAAGAAAGAATAAGGGTTTTCTTATCCACAAAAGTTACTTGGAGGCTGTGGATTGACAACTTTAGTGTTGGATAAAAAGAAAGAATAGGATCAGTGAAGGAGATACGTATAAAGTGATGTAAAAAAAGAATAGAGTAAGAGAATGAATAAGGACAATTACAAGAAAACTAATAAAAGGGCCTTATCTATCTAAGAAGAAGGCTTTCTTGATGGATAGGTTTTGAGTGATAAACTATAGGCTACAAAAAAAATCTTATGGCTCTCAAAACACAATATATTTCTATAAGAAAGTTGTATTCTATTATAGAGAGTTTATTTATAAAAAAAATAATTTAATTTTTTCTTCCATATAAATTTTGTATATGTTAATTAGTTTGGATTTTTAGATTATGTCATTTTTAGTAGATTCTCTAGTCTAGGTTATATTAGATCCTTCACCACCTCTTATTATTGACCTTATTATCTCAATGAGCTAATATTTTATTTATAATGCAATAAGTCATATTTGAGACATCTCATAAAGATTTATATAGTTTTAAAATATTGTAATTTTGGTAATAACTACGTCAACTTTAATGATTTAAACATAATTTTTTTTGAAGATATACTCTCCAACAATTTTGTGTTAAAATACAAATTAATTACAACTCTAAAATATGATGGATAAATAAAATATCTTCATCAACTTATTTTAACATACTTAAAATTTAATATTATCTTAAATTTTTCAAATAATATAACTAAAATTGATTTTTTTATGAAGTGACAAAACCTCATGCTCATAATTTACAAAAATATAAATAGAGAAAGGAAGGATTTTTTAAAAAAATTCGTCGGGAAACACAAATCATTATTTTAGTGGACAAAGACATGAGAAATATTAGGTAGCATATACTCCACTGAAATAGAAAAAAGAAACTCATACTTAGACCTCTGACTCATTCATGGCGGGAAAGCAATAGAACGCTACAGTACAGAGCGATAGTTGGTCCTGATCTGCCCTCGACTACCCGTGAGGGAACTGATGTTTCTCAGTTTAATCATTGACTCCACAAATTGCTTCAGAAACACCTCCTGTTCTGCACATAATTTCATCGTCTCCATTGTTTTTCCTCGCCACTTACTAAACAACCCCTCGTTAGAATCCATAAGTCCTCTGTTGTTCATCAATAGCTTGAAATAGTAGTTGTCGAATTCGGTAGGAGTGACTGCATCCAACGGCGATAGATTATTATCTCCTCATTGCGAACACACGGATTTCAGCTTAGCATAATAACTGTTCTCCAAGGTGAAGTCGGGCTGCTCATTTCCGCTATGAGACCATATTGACACAGGCGAGGAGTACGCTGGCAAATAAAACTAATCAGGATGAAAATCTGTTTGTTGCGTTGCATCGTGAGGACGCCCATGTCTTCTACCTACTGCAGAAACCATTTGCATATAGCAAGAAAGGCCAAGAAAATACCTCAGCGACGAGGTAAGATGAGAGTCCTCTTTTCCATTCTGTTTGTTTTATGCAATCCAACGCGCGGGAATAGTGTTCAAATTCAAATGTTAACGGCGATTATTTTTTGAACGGAAGCGGATGGAAATAGACGTCAGTAAAAAGAATGGGCCCACATCCACCTAAGCAGTCAAAGCTTAGTGTGTGATGTTTAAGCCCGGCCGTGCTGAAGGGTAAAATTGAATTATTGCTACCTTTTATTTTGATGGGGTTGGGGTACAGAACATCCTGGTTAGGCTGAGCAGCCGCTGAGAGTGTATCGAAGCATCCTTTACCAATATTATACTCGATTCATTGAAACCAGCATAGGTGAAAGTGTTGGCGTAGGCAAAGTTTGAGCTAAACAATAAGCCATTGCAGTACTATGATAAAACATGAATTTAGCTGGAAAAGGGTAGTCATTGTTTCTTGGAAGAAAACCAGTCTTCTCATCTTCATAAAACTTGTAACGGACAATGTACATGCATTCCAGAATGAACGCACTCCTTATGCTGTCTGGTTAGTTTCTTAAGTCAAAGTCACAGGTAAAGTTCATTTTAAAAGATTTTTAACTTCATTGATTTTGAAGGATTTTAATAGAAGTCAGCCTTCCCATGGTAAGAAAGGTAGTATTGCTAATCAAGTTCATGTGGTTAGCATGTAAAAAATAAAAAGTAAAAATCTTCCCCGTGAACAAGATTTAGAGGAAATTTCCAACAACGCACACGGATTGACTGAGTTTCTTTTGAATTTTCTTTCTATTCATACAATTTTTTATTCAGATTAGTGCAGAAAATTAAGAAATTCTGAATGTGTTTTTTAATTATTTGAAGAAATGTGTTGCAAGAATCCAAAATGACAGGCGTGGTTATCGTGCAGCTGGGCAGAATAAAAAATCCTATTTTAATTGTTAGGTAAATTGAGCTATATTTAAGTTATATATGGAATATATATTAATAGCCTAGGGTTGATGAAAAATTTCAACAAAAATTACATCAATTTATTTTTTTATTGTTATTATAAAATTTTATAAGGAAATATTATGATTTTGATAGTAATGTCTTATTTATTCTTGATGATTATTATTTGTATAAATTATGTATATTAGTCATTTTCATTTTATTTTTCTATTGTAAGAATGATTTTAAAAAATATATATAATATTACAAATTTTGCATTGTTTTAAACATATATATTTTTTAATTTCAGATGTAAAATATTTCAATTTGTTTAAATGTTAATTTGAATACTTATTATTTATTTATATGTGAAAATATAAATATTATTAAAGAACGTATTTATTTGTTTTCTTTAATTATAAATTAAGGTGATTAAGAATCAAATATATAACTAACATATCTATTTTAAAAGAATTTATGTAAAAGATATCTAGAAATATCAATCTCCAATTAAATATTTTTTAATACATACAAATATAGTAAAATCAATATATATTAATATATTTTATTTTTCATTTGAGTAAAGATCACAACCATAATTAGAATTATAATTATTCTAAAATATTAATAATTATAAATATTATAATTAATTAATTGATTCTAAAGGAAAAAATTGCAAACTCATGTTTATCATAATTATCTTAATTAATTTTTTCAAAATATATTCAATAATATTTAAATAACAATTAAATTTATTTGTTCTTATTATCTCTAATTTTTCTTATTCATAATTTTTAGAATAAATAATAAATGCAATTTTAATGAATATAAATGTTTGTTAGGATTATGATAATTTGAACTTCCACTCTCTACACACGTACAATCAGGGAGGAAGAAACTTAACCCCATTGCATCTCGTAATTTTTCATAAACCAAAACTCTAAAGATAAGGAAGTTTTGAGTAAGAAACATATAATTATGGTCGTTTACTCCACCATGGCTTGCTTTGGAATATAACTCTTCCAAAAAAAAAAAAGATTTTTAATAAGTTCAACATGTGTATATAGATTATTTATGCTATCATCTTTATAACTCTTTATGAGGTTTCCAAAAGAGATGTATACAAATGGGTGGTTGCCAATCTTCATGAACCATTTGTTATGTTGATAATTTTTATTTTTTTGGAAACAAAAATTAGAATTATGAAAGCAATGAGCATGTTGAAGGAAGAGACAAAGAAGAAAATAAAAATAAAATGGAGTGTTGAAGGATCAAAAAAGAAATAGAGGATAAACTCCAATATTGATTTATATTTATTTTTTTAACAAATATACAAATTGCATTTCATTCGTAGATCAAAATTTAGCATATGAAACCAAAGATTGAGATATTTCTCTTTCTCCACACTCAAAAAATGAAACAAAAATACTATCTTGAGCCTACGTATATGCTAAGAAAGAGAGGCAAAAAATTATTATTATTATATTAAATTTGAAAACCTTTTTTAGCATTTGAGAAACTATTAAGATAAATTATACAATTAAATTATATTAACTATAGTCCTTTGTGTAATTGATATGAAGTGTGAGATAAATAAAAGGAGCTAGAGCAAAAGAGATTTCACACATTTGAGTGGGAGAGTGCCAAGTCAATGATATTGAGGATGAAGGGGGTCTACAAAGGAATAAATGAAGGTAGTTAGGATTAATTTTCAACACTCCTCCATAATCACAATTTCTAACATCCATGGTTCCCAAACTACCTCTTTGATGGACACAAGTTTCTTTTCCCAATGGTTTCCTGAAGATATCTAGATACTATTCTTCAAACCTACAATGTTCCAAAAAAATATCCATCATTGATTAGTACCCTTATGAAATGATAACTAGTATCAATGTGTTTGCTTATTTTCTGAAAAACTATGGTTTTTGATAGTGCAATTGAAAATTTGTTGTCACAAAATTTTTTAGTTGCTCATTCATTTTCATGCCTTAATTCTCTTTAAAATATTCTCATGGGTGATCCCACAATAATGGGTTACATTTTTTGGCCAAACTTGACATTGAAATCAACATTTTTCACCAAATCTTCACCTTCGTATGCTATAGAAGCTAAACCATTAAGAATTTGAAGATGAAGAAAACTAGTGATTTGTGATATTTTGTGTTGAGAATCTAATTATATATTTTTTTTAAATAAAAAATAAATTGTGAATTATTTTATGTAGTTTTTATTAACTTATTTTTTTACTAAACATCATTTTCAAAAATTGATGCTTACTTTCAACTGCATAACCTTTTTTATAGAAAGCATACAATTATATTTTTTTAAATACAGTGTTTTCACACCATTATCTAGTGGATTTATATTTTTTCATAATTTTTTGTTGTATATATATATTTTAATTAATTATAATTTTTGGGAAGCTTATGATAAGGACTACATGTTTACAAAAAAATAATTTTAAATAAATTAATTTGATCCCCTAAAAGGTAAATCAAAAGTGGTTTTTTAGCAACATTTTGATAGGTGTAGAGGAGACTCCATTATAGGTAGGTATGGTTTAAAACTAGTGGTTTTATATCCAAGGGGGTTTGATATAAGTGGGTTTTATCAAACCCTCAACAATTAAAATCCTTAAAATAGAACCTTTTTAAGGCTTAAATCATTATATTTTCTAAAATAATGTGATTTCAGCAAAAATCAGGATGTCCCAAAAAGTGTCTTGAAATGCTACCTCTATTATTGCTACATATTCATCTTCATCTATGGAAAGAGAGACAATGGGTTATTTTTAGAGACAACATCATACATTTTTATGATTCTTCCTTTCAATTCATATCCAAAATGATAAGCTTTCTTGCATTTGTACCTGGTTTTGTTTCTTTGAAAATAAAGATAAATTATTTGTTGATATTGGATCATGTTTTGTCTTTAGGGACTTAGCATTTTTGTAGGAGATTATACACTATAGGGGGCCACATAGTCTTTTTTTTTTCCTTTTTGGGGCTCATTGATTGTGTAGTGTAGGAAAATGAATAACCTTGCATTTTCATACTTGTTTGGGCCTGCCTTTCTCTATGTATCCTTCTTTATGTCTTAATTGGTCTTATTTTGCATCCACAAGCCTAATAAACTATATATTTTTATTGAAAATTTTGACAAACATCAAGAGATAAATGATCATTTAATGATTGTGTCTGTGTGTCCTTGATTTGTGGACTAGGACTAAAATTCCACCTAGGGCATCTTTGTCCTCCATGGGTTTTGGGAGCCTGATTTCAAGGCATCTTAAATTGGTCCCTTTTTGGGTTCTATGCCCCAAGTTTCATGCATTGGGACTAAGATGCCACCTAGGGCATCTTAGTCCTCCTTGCTTAATTTCAAGATTTAATTTCAAATCCTAGTGGGATTTATCCTCCTTTAAGTAATATCTTCCTATGTTGTCTTGGTGTGATGTAATTTTGGGATATTAAGCATAGATAAATATAAATACAAGGATCCTCCACTCATTTTCATATCTTATCTCATCTCTAATCAACCAAGCATTCAACTATTAATTCAAGAGCATTCAAGAGAGATTCTTCAAGCATTTGGAGCTATTGTCAAGATTCAAGAATCATATATATCAAAGGAGATTCTTGCATCATGTGTGTTTTGGTGCTAACAACTGTGATGTAGGGTTTTGATTCAAGCAAGATCTATCAAATAATTCTATTGATTCAAGATATAAATTGCAATTAACTATTTCACACAAGATTGTAGACTTTACAAAAAGGATTTTGTGATTTGTAACATTGCATGTTGTTCATTCATCATTTCCCTCCTATATTCTATTTCATTTCAAGTTCTACTTACCAATAAGGGGTTTGACACTTACCTCCTCATTCACTAACATTCAATAAGTTTTTCCTTTGTTGTATGCTTGTGATTGCAGATTTAGGTTGAAGACTTGAAGATTATTTGGAGTGCAAGATTGCAAAGTTGCATCATAAAGTTGCCATCTTCACAAAAAACTCACCTATAGGTCAAATCTAGAATTTTCAAAACCTAAGATCTAAGAAGAAGCAAATGTAGACCTTGGAGCTCAGGATCACATTCAGAGTTTTCAAAAATCCAAAATAGGACTACTATGCCACCTAGGGCATCTTAGTCCTCCTAGGGGTATTTTTCAAAGATTCTTTGAGATTATGTTTCAAGATCCAAAGATTCCACATCTACCCCAAACAATAGTAGAAGGACTAAGACAACAATAAGGGAATCTTAGGCCTCCGTCGCACTTTTTGACAACTTTTTTGCATTTCTAGAATCCTCATTACATCTCCAAACTTCCTAGGTACACATACCCTAACTTGGTGTAGCTTAATTTCATCATTTGCACTCATTATTTGACTTTCATTACTAGGTTTTGTAGGTTGAATTATTATTTTTATTTTCCAAGCATTTGCTTGGTGGTGAAACCCTAAAAACCTAAAAGACCACCCCCCTTCCTAGGTCCTCCTAATTGAGAATTGACTCACCTTGCGAGGTTGATAGTCAATCCAATTAGGGTTCTTAGGACAATATTGAATGACCAAGACAAATGAGGTGAACTCGCCAACCTTATTTTTCTTTGATTCATTTTGGTGAACCCAACCTTGTTGAGCATTCATTTTCTATTTGGAGTCCATCAAGGTCATAGATCTAGGTTGCATTCATTCTTGCATTGCATTTTTCATTAGAGAAGTTTCACCTTGGGTTTCTTATCCTTAGTGAAATTGCATCTATGGTTTCTTGCCTTTGCATTAGTGAAAGTGCATATAAGTGGGATTTTTACTTTCTTGCATCATTTCATTTCATTGAAAAATTGAAAAGTGCATTGTTAATCATTCCAATTGCATTTAGAAACATTGTTATTACATTCAAAATTGAAAAAATTGCATTCACTTTTGCATCCAATTGCCTGTTATTAGTTACTTTTTCTTGCATTCATTTGCACAAGTTACTGTTTTCAAACATCATTTCCCTAGGTAAGCAACCTGGGAACACTGTTAACAACTCAGAATTTGTTGT
This sequence comes from Sequoiadendron giganteum, assembly GCA_007115665.2. NCBI lineage: Eukaryota > Viridiplantae > Streptophyta > Pinopsida > Cupressales > Cupressaceae > Sequoiadendron > Sequoiadendron giganteum. Next base: position 112,155,842 of record CM021104.1, on the reverse strand, counting down.
TTTCCTCAAAATAACCCTCCACTAGGACAAAAATTCCCTTCCCAACGTCTTAGTCCCTCTCAAGGTTTTTGCCTCAAAATCATATCTGAGTTGTGTGATGTTTGTTCTAGTTCTTGGAACCTCCAAATTCATTTAGTAGGACCAAGACACCCTTATTGGTGTCTTAGTCCATGTTGAGTTCAAAGCTATAGTATTTTGGGTTTAAATATGCTTTTCTATGCTTCTATTTGCTGCCATTGGTTATCTGTTTCAGTGGGTTGACCTTCTATTTCATGGATTTTACTAAATCTAGCTTAAAATGGTTCATTTCATGCATTGCTTCATTCCAAATTTTCATTCACAACATTTCATTGCATAGAATAATCAGAAAATTACCTTGTTTCAAATCTGAAAATTAAATTTAAACATTTCACTTTAGGTCATTGCATTGCACTTTCTTTACTTTTCCATGATAGCTTGTTTTCTTTCAAGAGATGTGGCTTTGATGTGGTTAAAAATGGATTGCATAAGTACAAAATCCCCTCTTATGAGTTCAATTTAGATTACACCAATGAGGTCATTAAGACACATGATAATCATTAAACTATTGACACAATCCTTAATATTAAATTGCCCATTGGTGAGGATGATAGTGTAGCAATCATAACAGTCATACTTTTTCTTCTTCCGATATCTCTCCTCTTAGTGACGAAGGTATCTTGGTGAAAGAAGAAAAAAACATTGAGAGCCTTAATTGTTCCTCTCCTCATCCCACTTTCGAAGATATTAGAAAACAAGAAGATGAGATCATAGAAACATTTCTAAACATCACCTTACCTAGTCGCCATTCATCCCTTTCTTATGAGAATGTTTTAGCAAAAGAGGATACCCATGACAATCAAAAATTCCCTTCTCCTAATATCCCTCCTCAATGCGAAGAGGATAGATTGGTATTGCATGATGCACCTATTGAGAGTCATGAAAATATTTTTCCTCCCTTCCTTAATGCTCCTACCATTTGGAAAGATCTATTTGGTAAGCATGAAAATCATAGTTGTCCCTCTCTGGATGCCTCCCCTACTTGTGATGAAGCTACTTTACAAAATCTAACCATGGAATGTGATGAACATCTTACAAGCTCTCCTACTAGGGTTGATAGTGTAGCACAAGAGAATAAGACAATAGAGAAAATGGATAAAGTCATGAACAATCATAACAACCAAATAGATCCTTCTCCTAATATCTCCACTATTGATGAACAAGACAATTCAACCATTGATAACTCCCTTACTTGTGATGAATTAATTTTAGAAGAACCAACCTTTGAAGGTCATGAACATTTGGTTTGTAGTTCTCCTAAAAAATCTCCTACTAGGGAAGATACCATGGTGCAAGAAAATAAAAACATTGACAATAGTAATTCCTCAGATGAAGTAACATTAGACTCCTCTTCACTAAGAGATCATGAAAATAACGATAAGTCTTCCGAAGTTATACACATTAGATATCCATTGGAGCACTCTCCTAAGCCTAAACTTATCATTTATCCACCCTCTCAAAAACGACAAGTTGAAAGAAAACCCATCCTTATCCTTGAACCACCTAAGAACAATGTTTCATAGCAACCGAGTTACAATACCATTTCTCATACATACAACACTAGGAACAATCCACAACCAAGAAAAACACCTTCAACTTCCCTTCCATTACCTAATCCTATCTTATTCGGTCCTCTTCATTTACCTTTTCATAGTGGGAAGGAGTATGATCTTGTTGAACAACTAAAGAATACTCCTACTAAGATATCCTTATGGGACCTAATTCATAATTCACCTAATTATCACACTATTCTTCAAAATTCCTTACAAAAAGTTCTTATCCCTTCTAATGTACAACCAAATGACATACAAACAATGATTCAAGGAATAAATTTTGACATTGTTTTCCACCAAACTAAACTCCCTGTTTTTGAAGTGCAAAAATAATATGATGCTTTCATGATCATAGATCAATATATTACCATAGGGATAAAGCGAACCCTTATTGGCAATAGCTTAGCCTTAAATGTGTGTAGTGCAAACCTTTTGGATAAGCTTGGTATTGATAAATTAAAAATTTAACTCGACTCTTTATATGTTGGTGAATGGTCAGCACTCCCCTCTGGATTTGTGACATGGACTAACTACCTCTCGTGGATCCATTAACTCTGAAAATTATATCAAGAATTAACAAGTCGATCTTTTGGTGCAACAATGACCGTGGGGCCAAAAATTGGTATCAGAGCCAAAGGTACCGGGTTTAAATCCCCTCAGGTAATGCTGAGGGGGATTTTGTTGGCAGATGGTCAGCACTCCCCTCAAGATTCGTGACATGGACTAACTACCTCCCATGTATCCATTAACTCTCATTGTTGTAGCAGGTATTAACAAGTCAATATTTTGGTGCAATGACAATTGTGGGGCCAACATTATCTATTAAGGGATTTTATGATGTCAAAAAACAAGTACTTGGTGTGATCACTTTGCCTATTACAGTTGGAAAGGATACCTTATAAACCCCGATCCATGTTATGCCTAATGATATTTCATACAATCTTCTTTTAGGAAGATTGTGGATTCATGAGATGCATGTGGTTCTTTCTACCCTTCATTGTAAAATCAAGTATGTCTACAACAACAAAGTGTACACATTGGATGCTAATAATGAGCCTTACAATGTTTTACAACTTGAGAAAAACAAGGAAAATCCTTTGAAAACATTGACACCAACTACACAAGTTGAACCCATGCAAGACAAAGAAACACACATTAAGGAGATCACAAAGTTATTAGATGATGATTGGGGTTCCTTGGATTTCACACATAGCTTTGATGGGAAACCGAAGATAATAATAAAGAAGCATGAAAAAGAAAAAGCAGTAATGTCAACACAAAACTTGGAAGATCCTTTGAAAGCATCCACCTCAAACACTTTAGAATACCAAGCAAATTACACAACAAACTTTTCCAAAACTGAATATCAACAACCACCGAATCCTAAAGAAATGAAAAATATTTATGGAAAAGGTTATGAAATTATGAAAGAACTTGGATATAGTGGAAAAGGATGTGATGCTAGAGAACAAGGTATCTGTGTCCCTATAGAGCCTAACACATAAGAAGTAACTCACGGTCTTGGTTACTGTCCCATGATAGAAATCAAACCATCAAACAATCCTTCACTTAATATCAACACTATCACAAAACATCCTTCTAAGCCAACTTTAACAATGGTGCATCCTAAATTGATAGAAACTAGTGGTCTTGATGGCTATTCTTTGCAAGAAATGAAACAAACAAAGAAATCCTTACTTAATGTAAATTTTATCATGCAAAACACTAAAGGTTTGAATTCATTAAATTTTACACCCTCCTGTAAAGGAGAAAACAAAATCCCGCAATCTTAAGAGTCTTGTGTAGGTACCTTGTACTAATCAAGAGATATCTTTGTTATAAAATAACAAAACATCCTCTACTTTTGACCAAGAGAGTATCTTGAAGAGACTCCTCCAAGATCGTTTGATCTCTCTCCCCCCAATAACATGAAAGAAATTTTATTACAAGACTTTATTTTTTGTATATCACAGAGTTCATGGTCATTCTACTAATGAATGTGAGGCTTTGACAAACAAAATTCAACATCTTAAGGACTGTGGTGCTCTCTCTTGGGTTGAAGCACGTAGTTCCTCTTTTCATTTTGACTCATCCTTGTCTTGCACTAAGTGGGGGCAACGGGTTAGATAGCCTTGTCCTCATATGTCACTTGTTGTTTCTTTTGGCAAGTTGACCACCTTTCATGAACATATAAGAGAAGGCTTGGAATGTGGCCAATGTGCCTTAAGTTTGCTCACATGTGACATTTTGGGGGCAACCCATCCCCTTTAAATGGCGTAGCTTATCGGAAACATATGGCATAAGGATTTTTGAATAAGCACTCTTGTTTTCTTCTACTTTAAAGCAATTTGTCATAGGAATGGTGTTAGCAACCACTTTAAAGTGGGGGCATATATTGGCACTCATGTTTCATTTTGCGATTTTATTTCTTCTTGCGATGTGTCATTTTCTTGGTTGTGTCATTGGGTTTGATTTCCTCTAAGAGCATGATATTTCTTTGAATTTTCCTCTCTTGGAGGCATTAAGCACAATGTTCCCTAAGATTAAGACCTTGCATGAACTAAGCCAAATCCCTTTGAACATTCCTCTTTATTGTTGTGTTGCATCTTGTGCCTTATTAAAGTCATGGAGGTATGACATTGATATGGTTTCTTGGGGCTCACCTACTGGACAACTAGCTTCACTAGCCCTTGTGAGAATGCACTTGTGTGCCTTATTAAATTCATGGAGCTATAGCTTTGATATGGTTTCTTGGGGCTCACCTAGTGGAAAACTAGCCTCACCAACCTTTGTGAGTGTGTATTCATTTTTGTCCTTATCATAGTCATGGGGGTATGATGTTGATATGGACTTCTTGGGGGCTCACCTAGTGAACAACTAGCTTCACTAGCCCGTGTGAGCATGTGTTTTGATTGCATAGTGGACATCGCATTCCACTTGCAAACCTTTTTAGACAAATATCCTAGACCCGATCCATTGCATTCGATGGCCAATCGAAGCTTGATTTGTTGCATTTTCCTTTTCCCTTTTTCTTTTCTTTGATGGTATATTTTTGTGATTTGGTTATGGCTTCATATATCACCCACATGTGTGTTCATTTTTGCTTATGTTGGTTTCCCATATGATCTTGATCCTGGGGGCTTAATCAACCCTCTTGATTATTGTCATCCTATCTTATTAGCATTCATACATTTGAATCCCTCTTGATTGCATGGTTGGCTACTTTAGTGTGAGTTTGAGGCAAGTTCATCCTCTCACTAAAGTGGGGGATAAATTTTGTGTAGGAAAATGCATACCCTTGCATTGTCACACTTATTTGGGCCTGCCTTGCTTTATTTACCCTTCTCTATGTCGTAATTGGTCCTATTTTGCATCCACAAGCCTAATAAACTATATACTTTTATGGAAAATATCGACAAACATCAAGAGATAAATGATCATTTAATGATTTTGTTTATGTGTCCTTGATTTGTGGACTAGGACTAAAATTCCACCTAGGGCATCTTTGCCCTTCGTGGTTCTTGGGACCTTGATTTCAAGGCATCTTAAATTGGCCCATTTTTGGAGTTTGTGCCCCAAATTTCATGCCTTGGGAATAAGATGCCACCTAGGGCGTCTTAGTCCTCCTTGGATTATTTTTGGGATTTAATTTTAAATCTTGGTGGGATTTATCCTCCTTTAATTAATATTTTCCTATGTCAACTTGGTGTGATGTAATTTCGGGATATTAAGCATAGATGAGTATAAATACAAGGTTCCTCCACTCATTTTTTATATCTTAACACATCTCTAATCAACCAAGCATTCAACTATTAATTCAATATCATTCAAGAGAAATTCTTTAGGCATTTGGAACCATCATCAAGATTCAATCATCATATTAAAGGATATTCTTGCATCATGTGTGGTTTTGTGCTAACACGTGTCATGTAGGGTTTTTGATTCAAGTAAGCAATTCAAGCAAGATCTATCAAAGCATTCCATTGATTCAAGATCTACATTCTAATTAGCCACTTCACACAAGGTTGTAGGCTTTACAACAAGGGTTTGGTGAGTTGTAACATTGCATGTTGTTCATTCATCATTTCCCTCCTATATTTTATTTCATTTCAAGGTTTAATTATCAACAAGGGGTTTGACGAAGGCAAACCTCCCATTCACTAACATTCAATAATTTTTCCCTCTCTTATATTCTTGTGATTGTAGATTTAGGTTGAAGACCTGAATATCATTTGGAGTACAAGATTGCAAAGTTGCATCACGAAGTTGTCATCTTCATGGAAACTCACCTACAGGTCAAATCTAGAAGTTTCAAAACTTGAGATCTGAGAAGAATCAAGTGAAAACCTTGGAGCTCAAGATCACTTTCATATTTTTCAAAAATTAAGAATGGAACTAATATGCCACCGAAGGCGTCTTAGTCCTCCCAGGGGTATTTTTTAGAGATTCTTTGAGATTCTATTTTGAGATCCAAAGATTTTTCATCTGCCCCAAAAAATAGTAGCGAGACTAAGACAACAGTAAGGGCGTCTTAGTCATCCATAACACTTTTTTAGAGCATTTTTTTATTTCCATAATCCTCATTACATCTCCAAACTTCCCAAGTATACATATCCTAACTTGGTGTAGCTTAATTTCATCATTTTCACTCATTATTTGACTTGCATTACCAGGTTTGGTAGGTTGAATGCTTATTTGTCTTTTCCAAGCATTTGCTTGGTGGTGAGCCCCTAAAAACCTAAAAGACCCCCCCTTCCTAGGTCCGCCTAATTGAGAATTGACTCACCTTGCAAGGTTGATAATCAATGCAATTAGGGTTATTAGGACAATATTAAATGACCAATACAAATTAGGTGAGCTCACCAACCTTATTTTTCTTCGGTTTCGATTGTATATTCGTGATGGATGTAGTCATTGGGGGTATCATCGAGTCCTTCATACATCATTTTTTTTTTTGTAATTTTTCTCTCCTTTAGGGAGGAGTTTTGTCCCACTTGGTTTTCCCTTTTTCCCCATTTATGATAGGTTTCATTTATATATGGGTACTTAACATGACCTAATAGTTAGGACCTATCCTTGCATCTTAGCATAATTTTCATAATAGTTATTTCCTTAAGTTACACTTAAGCGGGGGTGTTGGTGTAAATAGGTGATTTATCTAATTAGTTAATTCGTGGTGTCTTATTTACATGTTAAGTCTACTTACTTCCTAGGCATATTTCTAGAAGTCTTAGTTGTCTAGATAAGAGATTATCATTTTAATTTTAATTTAATTATAGTGGCATAGGTCATTTGATAATGATATAAGTCATTTAATGGTTTGCATTAGGTAGTTCATCACAACTTGTCTACATGGGGGAGGCTATTGTACACTTTTGTAACACACCTAGTGTTGGGTATAGAGCTAATCTTTAGCTCTTAAAGAATAAATACCATGTAGCTTCCCCAATGGAGAATCTCATATGTTAATGGTGGATGCCGAATAATGCATGCTAAATATTATCCAAAATTGACAAACAACCCTTAGGAAGAAACATAACTAAAAGTGTATGGAGGAAGTCTTCCCATTCTTGAGAGGTACATGAAGGAAGAAAGGTCAAGATATATGAATTCTTTGAACTCTAATCATGTTTTTTGATGTTAGTGAAGAAAGGTACAATAATCATGTTAGGTGTTGTAGACCACAAATTGATAAAAGTGATAATCCAAAACCTTGTGTAATTGGATGTAAAACATATTCCAAAGACAAAAATGTTCCCCAAATGCTTCTCAAGGGTCTTGCTAGCAATGTGTGCACACATTTTTTCTTTAGAGTTATTGTTATCTCTATACAAATCAACAATAAATTATATCAAAATTGACTATTAAAAGATGATTGAAACGAAGACCATCTTTTATAAGCATGATCAATCCAAGGTACTAAGAATCAGTGATGCCCACGAAAGAACTATTGGTAGCCATTGTGAAGGCCATCCCATTCTCTGTAGATTTTAAAACACAACAAAGAAAAACAATAATAGAAAACACATATTTGAATAGAGAATTCTTTAACACAAAAACAACAGAAAATTTATTTCTCTGATTATTAAATCAGTTACATATAACTTCTCTTTATAATATAGAGGCTCTCCATTACAACTTCTTCTACATGCAATTTATTACATGCAGATTACAAACTCATGCATATTACATGCAAATTACAAACTCATGCATATTACATGCAAATTACAAACTCATGCATATTACATGCAAATTACAAACTCATGCAAACTCTATATTTAGAAACACTTTTTATCTTCATGTAAGATATAGTTATTTCCTAACTTTTCTCCTCGTGCAAATTGAGAGAACTACAAGCAAAATTGTGCATGGAAGCTAAGGTGAATTGCATGGTGGTGAGGTTCATGCATCACTTTCTGAAATTCTCATCCACACCCATAGATGGGAACACAATAGGCAAGACAAAGATACTATTGAAGGACATAAAATACTTTTTCCTTTTATTTTGATGCCATTGGGGTACAAAACACGATGCATTAAACATTGGGTTTGATTGGTTACAATGAGAACAAACTTAGTGTATGGAATCATCCTCTAGCAACATTATACTTGATTCATTGAAATCACCATAGGTGAAAATCTTGGTGTGAGAAATAGCCATAGCAACACTGGGATAAAATAGGGGCTTAACTAGAAAAGGGCAATCATTGCTTCTTTGAGGAAAACTAGTGACTTCGTATTCTTAATATAATTCTTTCACATCCTCAACTATTTGCATACAAAGGCTCAAATAGCATGTAAGAAATGGATGAACATGTACTCTAAGCTATCGGGATGAATGTATTTATTTTAGTTGAACTTAACCAATCAATGTTAGTAGTCAAAATAATTTTAGCTTAATGGTGAAGTTGAATGGTTTGAAATAAATTTATTAGTGATCACATTTTGTTTAGAATAAGACCTCTTATAGATTAAAATTAATCTTCTTACAAAATACACTTATACCCACAAAAAAATATATAATCATATATATATTTGTGTTAACAAATAGATTAATAAAATACACTCTAATAATTCTAATCATAATATAATTAAATATTTGAAACAAAACCTCATTAAAAAAAATTATACCACTTTAAATATTTCAATTTAAAATTACTAACAAATTTGACAAATTTTATTAATAATTTTTTTAAATATACTCATTTAAGTTTAATTTTTCTTAACCTGAAATAGTGAAACAAATAACATATTAAAGATCTTTAAATGTAAGATATTGAATATCAAAATGACATTTCATCTGTTATAAAAATTACTTTCTTGGCATGGCATGAAACGGTATTATTGCTAAGCACATTCTTGTGGTTGAGATGTTGTCCGAGAACGCACATGGATGTTGGTATGATTTTTTCCCCCTACTTTCCGCGATAGTGCAGAAATTGGAGAACTACCCGTTCACATTGAAAACATCCACGGAATTTCTGTGCAACACATTTCGTCAATTAAGAAAGAAAGTACATTGCGTACGTCAGCTTATGTTTAGCGTACTAGATCTCCCCAAAGATGCGTGGCAAGATTAATTATATATATATATATTTATTTTATTTTTTTCTGTTTATTTTAAATATTAGTAAAATTAATTTATAAAATATGATTTAAATTTTATTTTATAAATTATAAGAATATTGTAAAATTGATAGAAAAGTTATTTTCATTTATTTTAAATTAGATTATTTTTGTGTGGATTATTTAGTTTAAATAGCTTTTCATTCAAACAATAACACTTTGTTTAAATATTTTAATAGAGAAAGAAAACAAATAACATTTAGATAGAATCAATAATACAAAAAAAAATCCGAGTAAAGTAGATAGAAAAGTTATTTAAGCTATATGGTCCACACAAATAATAATGTTATTCAAGATGGATGATGATGACATTTCTATCAATACCATAATATTTCTTTAGTTAATTTGCTTTAAGTCTAGATAAGGATTTTAATATTTAATTTGGTTTAATAATTTTTCTGTGATGTTTGTGTGATGTAACAACACATGATGCAAAAGTAGAAAATTGAGTCGAAACACAATTATTAAAATCTAATAGCATTTGTAAGTAAATATTAAATTGATGCAATAGAATTGCTTTGTTTCAATTGCTGAAGATAAGATTGTATCACACAACTTAATCTTGAATTATACCACTTACCCCATGTTCCCATGAGACTGCTTAACTCCATTTTTTGCTTAAATTTAAGTAGTAGGGGTGTTCCCATGCATAAATTTCTCCACAAATTTATTTCCCTCTTTTTTAATATTTGATTTGATTTTTTTTTTTTCTAATTTTTTATTGTACAAATTATCATTAATACTATTAATATAAATTTAAGTTGGTTGCTTAAAAATAAGCAGAAAAATTAAACATTCATGGGGCCATCAACTCCACAAATAACTCCTAAATAAGTTGAGCAGTGACTGCTAACCAAAATAAACTAAACAGCCGCATGGGAACATGAGGTTAAATGATGTTGTTTGTTATCTATGTAACCAATTGTATAATGACATTTTTATGTGATAATTTCTTTAAAAAAAATTTGATAAACTTATACAGTAAAAATAATATATATCAACACAAATAAAAAAATTACAATAGAAATTATAGTATATAATAATGTTTTTCAGTATTACATTAAAATTTACTCATGTACAATAGAATAATAAAACTCTTAATCAACTATTATACATTTAGTAGTTTGTCATGAGTACAGTAATCGTTCTGTCAAAGTCATTTAGGTGTCAAGCTTGATTTGAACATGTTTCTGAAAGTTTGAACCTTATAAATGACTTTACCTGTCAAACCTGACTGAACCTGTATGTGGAAATTTGAACCTTGAACGATGACTTTTATCACCTACCATCATCTTACCAACTACCCTCAACCAATTGAACTGAAACTCTTTTTTACAGAGGAATAAAAATATTTATATATATATTTAGGGAGGATGAGCACAGAGATCCAACGGCTGCAGAGCAGCGAAACCAGACAACAAAGCATTGCTACTAACTACAGCACAAACATACAGGTAGAAATCCATTAAAATTAGGATAAAAGCAGTAGCCGTAGGCGACTTAATAAATCATCTGCCTGTATCATAATCAGAATCTTTCTCATAACCATGGCCTGTTGAAGTGGTTGCAGATTCCACGGACACAGGAACGGAACGCAATTGATCAGCAGTTACTTCTTCATCCGTAATATGAACAACACCACTGCCATAATCTTTGTAACTTGTATCGTAAGAAATCCAAAGAATCTGATGAGCTGGAAATGGAGCTTGGCCTTCCAGTATTTGCAGTACCGTTCTAATGCCAAGCCTTTGTTCTGGTTGAGGATGAGAACAAAGCAATCCCAATTTCAGCACTCTTTCCATTTCTTCCACAGCATAAACACCATCAAGATTTGGATCACCTGCGTGCAAGACTTCTCCATTTTGATATAAATCCCTCACCCAATCCACTAAAACTATCTGTTCATTCTCCTTGGACAAATCAACTGGCCTCCTGCCACATGCAACTTCCAGTAAAACAACACCAAAACTGAAAACATCGGAGCTTGGAGTAACTCTCCCTGTATTTGTGACTTCGGGAGCGATATACCCAACGGTCCCCACGACCCGCGTTGTCTGTGAATTTTGCGCGTGATCGTACAAGCGAGCAAGCCCGAAGTCTCCAAGTTTTGCATTAAGCTCTGAATCGAGCAACACATTGCTGGATTTCACGTCTCTGTGAACCACTCTGCGTTCCCATTGCTCGTGAAGATATAACAACCCTGCAGCGACGCCCTTCAGAATTGCGTATCTTCGGTCCCAAGACAGAACTTCACTTTTTGCCTCTGGATTTGGGAATATCCATTTATCCAGGCTTCCGTTTGGCATGTAGTCATAAACAATAAACAACTGTTTATTTTTCCTGCACCAACCCCGCAATTGAACAAGGTTCCTGTGCTGGAGACGACCCACGCTTGAGATTTCTGCAATAAACTCCTTCATTCCTTCAGTGGAGTCCTTCGTGATGCATTTCACTGCAACTTCAAGCCCGCTTCTGGAGAGAACGCCCTTGTAAACCCGTCCGAAACCCCCGCAGCCCACCAGCTGGTCTTTGCGGAAGTTTTGTGTGGCAGCTTTGAGCTCTTTGTATGGAATTCTGTGAGGCCAAAACTCTAACTCCCATTCTTCAATCAACTCCCTGTCTTTAATTTCTTTCAGTTTAAGTAATACAAAGAGAAGGGCTACAAGGAACACAACCAGAGATCCTACAGTCACACCCGCCGTGAATCCTCTGGTTTTAGTTATCTTCTTTTTTTTGATGAATGAAGGGAGACCTGATAGATCTAGAGGCGGTGCTTGACCTGTTGAACGTGCAGACCCAGATGAATAGATTAACACAGAAGAAAAAACAACCACATAACTTGCATATGGAAGTTAAAGATCTATGATTATACTATATTAAAAAAAGCCCTTCAACCCTCTGATCAAACCTTAAAAGGATTCTCGTAATAAAAACGTAAAGCTAATTTTAAAATCTAGGTCTTGGGCGCCAGCAGAAAACCATCGGCGTGACGAAGAACAAGGGTTTGCAGCTTGGTTTACAACTCAGTTTACCAGAATGAGGGCTAAGTGGAAGAAGAAGCGCATGAGGCGTTTGAAAAGAAAGAGGCCAAAGATGAGACAGAGATCTAAGTAAGTCAGGGTGTAGCTAGCGTAGTACGTGGTCATCGGATGCAGAGGAAATTTATCGATTATGTAGTTAAGGATGGCTGGTGCCTCTCACAGAGGGGGCCTCGGTCTGTTCTATCAGACTTTTTGTCTCGTCAGCGGTCGAGTCACACTGTGTCCATTTTGCTGCAGAAGCAGAACGGATTGCTCTGTGCACCAAGATGTCCTTATATTGTTGTTTTTAGTAGGTTTTATGCTTCAAACATTACTTTGAGGAAGCACGGCGAGGGTTTTATTTTACTGTCAATGACATTTGAATTGAATCGAGACCTTGCAGATTTAAAAAAAAAAGAAAAACAAAATAAATTTAAAATCTAAACTTTTTGTTTTCATGGGTATCCCCAATCTCCTTTTCTACAACTATTTCAATATTATATTCACATCACCTTCCGTACTGAAGCTCCAGCCCAGAATGTAATGATCTTCAATTGCGTAAGTCCCTGTGGATGCAGAAAACCCCACATACACCTCTTCCTTCAAAACTGCAGAAAGATTGAATTTCCTAACCGATATCAATGGCCAGACAGGCTTCTCCATCCCGACGACTGCAACAGTCACATTGAGCCGGTCATCAACATGATCATAATCAATCCAGGCCTGGATATTCTCTCCACTTTTCATAGTCAAATTTTTAATATGATCTTTGTCAATCCAATAGGCTGCTGGCCGAGATTCGAAGGACTTCACGCCGTTTTTGTTAACTCCAACATGGTTGTCATCTATATCTCCAAGATCAGGGTCATAAACTGTATCAAATTCAACTGCCAAAAAATGGTTGGATTCAAGACCATTTGTTGTAGGTGTGGCGAGTCCAAGGTACTGGGAATCTGTGGCGCCTACGATGGACTTATTGGGAGCCATGATGAAGGCTAACCCATTTCCGTGCATCCCCTCAGATGGAGCAGCAATGGAAAAGACAAAGCTAGTGCTGAATGACAAAACAGAATTATTGCTGTATTTTATTTTGATGAGGTTGGGGTAGAGAACACGAGCCATTGAACGGCGGGATTGATTGGTTAGGGTGAGCACCCGGTGAGAGTGTATTGAAGCATCCTTTAGCAGTATTATACTGGATTCGTTGAAATCCCCATAGGTGAAATTCTTGGCGCAGGCAAAGTGTGAGCTAAACAATAGCCATGGAAGCACTGTGATAAAACAGGAGCTTATCCGGCAAAAAGTTGCCATGGGCTCTTCTAAGAAAAATAGTGCCCTGAAGTTCTTGATATAATTCTTTCTCATCATCATATACCTTGTAAGGGACGGTGTACATGACTCTCAGAATGAATATACTACTCATTTTCTTCTTGTTTATTCAGCCTCTAAATGTACATTTGATGTATTTATTAATTGAAAATTAGAATATAATGAACTTTTATTTTCAATTAATTAATAAATATAATAAAATATGCATTTTGCCAGCTGCTTTCATCTTTATGCAATCTGATTATTTTAATTTGGTTGAATAAGTCAAAATTGTACATGGTACTTACAAGATTCTTAATTTATTTTTTTAATTTTAAAAGATCTTTAATTTATTTGGTAGAGTTGTTGATTTTGTCTATGAAGATTTTTATCTCCCAATAAATAAATATAGTAAATAAATTATATTTAATGACTAAAAATATTTTTAAAAATTCAAGTAATTGAATAGTTTAAAATATAAATACATTTTTAAAAGTTTATATATAATATATTTCAAATTGAAATTATTATCAATTGAAATAAATTCTTATAATAAATAATTTGAATAAATTTATTAAATTTTAATTTATAAAAAGTAAATATAAAATATAAATAATTTGATGGAACAAATAACATATAAACATGTTGTTTAATCTTTTTAAATCTTGAATTTATGAAGGAAAATGTAAACATAAATTCACACTCCTCTATTAAATAGTATAACAAATTTATTAATGATATCAACTCTACTATTACACAAAATAAAAATAAAATATTCACATTTATTATTTTGAGATAATAAAGGAAGGGTATTAGTAGTTGTTATAGATAATTTGGTCCATTATAATCTCTTAAATGATATCTCAAATTTTGACATTTTTTTTGTTTGGGTTTCTTTATATGTCATTTAGAGCTTATAGCTATTGTTTTGGCTTCCAGATAGTTAGGATGAATATAGGACTATTTGCTTTGTACACAAATGTCAAAAAGAGGTCTTTTCAAAGTGACATCCAATACATATTCTCTATTGCTCCCATAACCGTTCACTTTGACCACCACAAAAATTGCACAATTGATCTAATACATAAGCACAAATACCCCTATACCCCTCTAATGTTGCATTATTGGTACCAATAAAATTGCACAACTCTTCTAATTAAATAATTTTTTGTAACTACTAGATATAAATTAGACAACTATTAGTACATTTTATCCAATAGAAAAAAAATACTATTAGTACATTTGAAAAAAATTAATATTATTAAAAAAAATTATTGCTTTTAATTAACATGTATAAATAAATAGTTATTGAAACATGAATCACAATTAAAATCTTGTCCAATATACCATAAGAAATATCACAGTTTTATAATCTATTTATTTATATATGTTAATTAAAAACATTAATTTTTTTTAATAATATTAATTTGTTTCAAATGTACTAATAATTTTTTATTTTTTTTATTGAATAAAATATACTAATAGTTGTCCCATTTATCCATTTATATCTAGTAGTTACAAAAAATATTTAATTATAAAACTGTGATAGTACACTAATGTCCACAGCCTTTCGTGGTACAAAAAGTTTAGTAATGCTACCTAATTAAATGTAGTAGGTAGAAGAAAAGTGAAAATCTTCCCTGCGTACGAAACACGGAAGTACTTTTTGACTGACTGAGTTTCTCTGGAAAATCTAAAACAAACACTTGTCATCATTTTGGAGACAGTGAAGTAGTTACCAAGAAGATTCTGGGTAAGTCCAAAATGTCACGCGAGGTTACACTACAGCTGGGCGGAATCTAAAAATTATATCTGCATTTTAATATTTTTAATTGTTGGAAATTTAGCTATATTTAAATTATACATGGATTGGTTGGTTATTGAATGGGATGGTTAGTGATTTAGTGATAAAAATACCATTATTATTTATTCTTAATGACATTATTATTTGTGTATTATGTATATTAATAGTTTTTATTATAATAATAATCTTTATATATACATAATACTATAAGTTTTTAATTGTTTAAAAATATATAAGATTTTTAAAATTTAAGATGTGAAATATTTCAAAATTTTCAGTTTTTTTCTATTTAGTTATTATTTATTTTTATTGTAAAATATAAATGTTATGAAAGAGTTTTATTTATTTATTTATTGTGTATTAAAGGAAAAAAAGAATAACATATATATTTAAAGAAAATTGAAAAAAAATGTTTAGATGATTGGGATGGTGTTACTTAAGATTTTTAAAGAATTGTAAATAAAAAATTCAATGATTATTATAAATTATTTTTTAAATTCTTAAAATCTATTTAATTTGCTTAATCAATAATTATGATAACTACTAATTAATGCATAATTAAATGATTTAATCAAACTTATGATGGTAAAATTATAGGTGTTTAATATTTTTTCTTATCATTTTGGACTCACTTTGATTATATTGTTCTTTATGTGATGATTAGTGTACAAGTGTTGTGTTACAATATTGACATTTTGAAATAACATGGTCCTTAATCTCTTTCCATTAACATACATCCAAAGGACTATTTCTTATCATTTATTTAATCCATTCATTATCTCAATTCATTTTTACATGTGCAAAACTAACCAAGATAAGATCTACAAGTGTCAATTTGACACATAAAATTTTGAATTTCAAATTAAGCCCTTGCTAAATGTTAGACTTAGAAACAAATTAAAGCTACCCAAAACTTAGTGCAAACACTAGATCAAGAAAAACTATTCTTACAATTTTTTAAAAAAAAAAAAAAAAGTTAGTTCCTACAAGAGAATGTAAATGCTTAAAATCTTAAGTACCATGATGAAATCTCATAATAATGTATTATGAATAAAAACCCAAGAGAGTTGATATAAACATAGGAAAGATGGGAGCAAAAACCAACTCAATGAAAAAGGTAACTTGAACTACCCAAAATAGATAAGAGTTACACTAATAAAAAATATTTCATCTATTCACATTTGACTACAAAAAAGGAAAGAAAACCAAACTAGCACACATCTTAAGTACTATTTTGGTGGGTGAAAATATAGGTCACAACAAATGAAACTTGGTGACTAATGGTCATGGAACTAGATATCAAAATTAATGAGAATATGTTGAAGCCAATGGCCTCAATGGTGGCATTAATAACCCCTGATATTTAGCCTTAGTGGAAGATAAAATAATTATTTCTCAACCAAAAATTAAGACCTAAAATAGGTCAGAGGTTGTAATCTAAAGTGGACATTGATCTTGAGAATCAACTATCGAATGCATATTTTGTACCCTAGAAAATCAATATCCCTACTTGCTACATAATGAATCTAAAAATGTGAGTACCCTAAATGTAATGGAATTTTTTCTTGGCTATCTTTCAATGTAGCTCATCATGATCCTACATAAAAAAAGGAAGTTGTGTCCATAACATATAAAATTATAGGTCAAACACATGTCAAATAAATGAGCTTTCAATAAGATATCAATAGAAGGTACCATCAACTAAATGTGAAGAGCATTGAGCCTCAAGCTTGACTATAGAGAAAAAGGGAGTAAGAGTAGTCTTACAATTAGCCATGTGAAACTATGAGAGACAATTAAGATTATACTTAGATTGTGTAGTATTGATCCTAGAAGTAGATATAAATGTCTCAATTCTAAGAAAATAATCCTAAAATAAATTTAGATAAATAAAAATATGTAGCGCTTCCCATGTGGATATGATACCTTATGTTTCCCTACAAGAATGTGGATATATGAAGGAGCTTCAAATAATTTAAGGTGATTAATTATTGGGTTTCTTCTACTCCAATATTGAAAAGGAGTGGCTCACTTCAAGGCTCCACCCAATCTTTAAAAGGAGTGATTCTAGATACAAAAATAATATTTAATGGCCTCCACCCATGCTAAGGTGTAGGAGATCTAGAGTATATCATGTAATTACCATTTTAATCTTCAATATAATGTGTTTAATTCTTATTTCTATTTTTTTCTAATAGCTTCATTGAATTAAATTAACCTCTATTGTAATATGTAAATCTACTATATTAGGATTAATTATATTATATATTTAAACATAAAATATTTTAAGATATATCTTGTGAACACTCCAGGCTAGACTTGTTCAAACATGGACAAACACAAAACCATTAGTCCTCAAACAAGTTTAAACCCAAACATTCCCTATGAAATTCATTCAAGCATAAGAAAAAGAAAACAACATAAACTATCAAATAAAAGCTAATGAAATCTCATTCATGCTCAAGCCAACATCCTATAGGGGAATTGGTACTTCTTTGATGTGGAAAGAAGCCCTTTCCCAATTCCTTGATAAGCTTGATGTGTTGGTATGTGGCGATTGATCATGCTATACTGTACAATTTTTAGTATTGTACACTCTTCATGTATCCTCGCCGGGCTCTGGGGCCAAGCCAGGCCCCGAGCGGGCTTTCGAGGGCGACAACCCTCGAGAAAAAACAAATTCACTTTGTTTTTTTCATTTTGTCATTGAAAAGAAAAAAAATCAACTTTGTAAACCCTAATTTTTGGAAGCTTCTAAAAGCTTATTATAAGCGGTTGGGATGGAGAGTTATAGCATGGAATTATTTGTGACATTATAATATGTTTTGCACTGGATAATAAAATCATTGGATGGTTGCGGTTTTGTGGATGTAGCCCAAATTGGGTGAACCACATTAAATTATCTGTGTTGTCTTGTTTCTGTTATAATTTCCTATGTATTTTATTTCTCTATTTTATTGATCAAATTTGCATTCAACTTGTTATATATCTACCTTCTAACCCTTACAAGTGGTATTAGAGAGGGTTGTGTTTGATTATCGTTTGCAGGAAGGTCTCATAGTTGAGTGGGAGTCTCATGGTTAAGTGGGAAAAATGAAAGACGAGGGTAAGTTGAAGGTTGAGAAGTTCAATGGGAAAAACTATCAGTTATGGAAGATGCAAATGGAGGACTACTTCTATCAAAAGGATTTATGTCGACCATTGGAAGGGAAAACCAAGAAACCCTCAACAATTTCAGATGAGGACTGGGATATTTTGGACAAAAGGGCACTTGGTAGTATTCGTTTATGCCTAACACAATTGGTGGCATTCAATATTACAACAACAAAGAAAAATCAATAGTTGATGGAAACCCTAGCGAAGTTATATGAAAAGCCTTCCGCTTCAAATAAGGTATTTCTTATGAAGTGTTTATTTAATATGAAAATGGTAGAAGGTGGGTCAATTGTTGATCATTTAAATGAGTTTAATATCGTTACCAGTAAATTAACTTCTATAAAATTAAACTTTGATGAAGAAGTTAGGGGTGATCCCACAATAGTGGTTTACAATTTTTGGCCAAACTGGACACTAAAATTATTATTTTTAACTAAATCTTCACATTCAGGAATCTATAGCGGATAAACCACATGGAATTTGAAGATGATGCAAACTAGAGTCTCATCAAATTTTTTCTGTAGATTCTAAAAAAAAAAATTTCAAAATTTTTGGAATAAGATTGCACTTCTTTTTCCATCTCCCACGAAAACTAGTTTTTTTCAAAAAACAACATTTTAAAAAAGTGATGCTCACTATATACAACATAATTTTTTTTGTATGAAGGATAAAATTATAATTTTTTCGAATTTAAATTTGTAACTATGATATCTAGCACTTTCATTTGGTCTCATATTTTTTTATTGAATATTTTTTTCTTAATAGAGTTTCGAAGTCAAACCAATTGCAATTCAGACATAGGTGGACTGTATACAACATAACTTTTTATGTATGTATCGAAATTATTATTATTTTTTAATGGATCAAGGACATCAATACACAACATGGACATATGCAAAAAAAAATTATTTTGATAATTTTTTATTTTTCCACATGTGCAAAACAAAGAGCTTGATTTTCGGTGAAAAACCTATGTTTAATAAAACTAAAAAAGCACATACATAATAAAACCAAAACATATTAAAATTATATTCATGGGATAGCTCATTTTGAGGACTACCATAATCATTTCAAATAAATTTTAAATGAATTCATTTGATCCCCCACAAGGTAAATCAAAAGTGAGTTTTTATCAGCATTTTGATATGTGTAAAAGAGACTCATTTATAGGCATGGTTTAAAACTAGTGAGGTTCTATTCAAAGGGGTTTGATCTAAGGTGGTTTGATCAAACCATTTTCAGTTGGAAACCTTAAAATGGAACTTTTAAAGGCTTAAAACATTATATTTTCTAAAAATATATGATTTTGGCAAAAATCAATTCCTCTCAGAAATTGTAAACTAGCTTTATGGGATCACCCTTAGGGCTCTTTTGATTATGTGTTATTTCCTTGAAAGATGGAATAGATTGGTAATGGTTATTAGCAAATTTTTTTCTGGTTTGAATACATTGAAGTTTGATGATGTTGTTGGTGTTATTTTGAGCAAGGAAATTCATAGGAAATGCTCAAGTGGAACATCCACATCAGGCAATGTTTTGAATGCAAAAAATAGGGGTAGAACAAAAGAGAGAGGAAACAATTCTGGAAGTCGTGGGAAGTCACGAGGAAATCAAAGGACATAAGGTCCCAATCTAGAGAAAGAAGCGTTGTGGGTACTATGGTAAGCTGGGTCATTTAAAGAAAGATTGTTGGTCTTGGAAAAATGAAGGAGACAAAAAGGAAGGAAATAAAGAGGTAAATGTGGTAAGTAATAAATCCGATGAGGATGCTTTGATTTTTTCCCTTGATAATGCTAATGATTCTTGGGTACATTAGATTCAAGGGCTTCTTTTCATGCTACGCCCCATAGAAATTATTTTCTTGATTATGTCTAAGGGCAGGTTTATTTGGAAGATAACGAACCCTACCAGATTGTTGAAAAGGGAAGAATCAATATTAAATTGCAAAATGGGAATTATTGGCTACTGCATGAGGTAAGGCACGTTCCAAAGTTAAAAATAAATTTAATTTTTGTAGGGCAACTAGATGATGAAGGTTGTATTGTTACTGTAGACATGCAAAACTAACAATCATGCATCATACAAATTAACATTCATTTCTTCTACTAATCAATTAAAATAATTTATTGATTAAATCCTAAGGTTTACCAAACTTAATAAAATCAAGTTATTTAATTAAGTTCTTAAAGTTCTTCTTATTTGATTTAATAAATCAAACTGATTTAAATCAAATATCAAATCCCTAAAATCCCCTAAGTTAATTAATCTAAATTAATTAACTTCTAATCATAATTATCATTCTCTAGCTTTTGACTCAACTAGAGTCAAATCCAAACTCCTAACTAACCCACCCACTTGCACCAATAAATCAATTTATTTGATTTATTAAAAAGACTTATTTTCCTCAATAACTCTCATCTTTGACTTTTTTGGACAAATATTATTCCCCCCAAAACCCTCAACAACATGCATTTATTGACATTTTTCAAATTTGAATGGGCACATTGACCAAAACTTGCACAAGCTTTGGTCAATCCCATTATGACAAGTGTCTCTATCCTATTGGATGGGATTTAGTCCCACATCTCTCAATTTTGGCCTCTCTTCTCTCAACTTCTCGTATAAATGCAAGCCATTTTCTCTCATTTCAACAACACTTTTTTGAATGCATCTAAACTATAGGCAACTTGAGCTCATAGCAACTCATTGTCTATTTCATTTAGCTTGGAAAAGGATTGCGAAAGGGCTCTCTCACATTTTCATGGAGGGCACCAATCCACCATAGAATAGGTTGACATCCAAATTGAGCATCCAAATTAAACAAAGGAATTGAAGGTTGAAGGAACAAGGTTGGGACATCAAGGTTGATATCAAGATTGAAGTTGAAGGTTGTGATCAAAAGAAAACAAAGGCGAAAAGAGTGGAATCAAATTTTCTTGAAAACAAAACTTGAAAAGCATTTTTTAATGCTTGTTTTAAATCTTGGAGCTTCCATTTACTACCTCTCTTTTTTTTTTTCTGTTTTTAGCTAACTCACTTTTCAATTTGGGCTTAAAATCAATCAATGACTTGATCTTTTCAAAGTTGGTTAAAATTGAACCTTAGTCACCTACTAGAATTTCAATTTGGACTTAAAATTGAACAAGGCAACCTTCACACTTGGATTTTGGTGCTTAAAACGAATTCATCATTGCTTTTTGGACTTAAAATGAACAACTGTTTGTCATATTTTGCAATCTTTTTCACAAAGTAATATCATCAAAAAGACATATGCGCTTCTCTCGCACCTCATGGCGATCTTGAGAATCAAAAGTTTTTTTTATGATATTAAGTTGTCAAAAATATTGCCTCCACACTTCAATTTGGGCATTTTAAAATTGAACAAAACATGCGAGTGTGAGCATGATATATTGCGGAGGTTCTCCCCTTTGTTTTTCAACAAAGGTTGTGTGAACGACAGGATATGTTAGCTCACTTTTGTTAACTTAGAGGGCCCGCCTTGTGGGAAAAAGTAATCACCCAAGGGAACAACCCAACCGGGAACACGCTAAAGCCAAGCGACTTCCAACCGGTATATAAGTGTGGATATTGGAACAAAGGCCAATATCACAAGGATTATTCTGATGAGATGGATAGCAATGGACTCTCCCCGATGTTGGATAATCCCCCATGAACGGAATGCCCGAATTAGAACCCCTTGTTTAGAAATTGGCCAAAACCTTGTCTATCTTGTTGGTGCAAAAGGTCATGTCCTTTGAAGCCGCCCCATGTAACATGCGATCTTGTTGTGGAAATGGAAAGTATGCCATGGGATATTCATGGGTACTAATGCTTGGCTGACCCGAATAAGTGAGTGCCGTGGAGGGGAGCCAGTGTGGTCAAGCATTTAGCCATTCGCACAAGATATGTGCAGTTGGATTTATCCAAGTGGGAACCTAACAAGATATTGCCTCATCATCCTAGGGTTGTAAAAAGTGCTTGGAATCAAAAACACTTTGCTTGGATTCAAAACATTGAAAAGCGAACATTCACAAGAGCCTCAAATTTCAAACACCTTAGAGGAAACAAATACCTTTGATGAATTTAAGCACTCTTGCTTTCCCTAGGGATCATATCCTTAGAGGTTTCTAAGTGTTTGAATTCTATCATAATTTTTTTTCACTAAGGATAAACATAAGAGACTTTTCCCCTAATTTCCTTGATTTCCACATAATGGACCTTATGGGATGAAGAAGAAAGCAAGACATTAGACATTCAGTTTGCAAACATAATTAAGTAAGTGATTTTGGTAAAAAGGATTCACTAAGACAAGATAAAAGACAAATTTGATTACACATGTTTTTTCTAACATGATCAAAATCCCAAAACTGAAGTTCAAAAAGCTTAGTGTGAAAGCTAGTGAGGAGCGTCTTGGAATCCCAAACTTTTTGAATGGTTTACTTTCCTCCCATAGGAAATATAGCGTGTTCTTCAACACCGAGGTCTTGTAAGTAGAAGTGTTATTCTAGGTCAAGTCTAGGATCAAATTCAATCACTTTCATCCATCTCTCAACCATCAAAATCAATCAAATTTCCATCTCACTAACTCTTGGAAACTTTGTAAACATCTGTTATGCTAAAATTCTAGGAAAAATCAAATTACTTTTTTTGACTTAACACAACTAGTCAAACCATTATCCTATACACAAGTTCTCTCTTGGATAATACAACTTCCTAGGGTTTACAAGTTCATCTTGTTTGGCTTAGCACAACTAGCCAAATTATCAAATCATCATCACGTTTGACTTGACGCACTTAGTCAAACTATCATCTTGTAGGAGTTCACTCTTGGATAACACAACTTCCAAGAGTTTTACGATTACATTCATCACATTTTGTTTGACTTAACACACCTAGTCAATCCATCAATCCAATCACGATAAATCAAATCAAGTCCTAAAAGTTTAGCATTTCCTTCAAAGTTTCTTTAAGAGTTCCATTCATCCATATCACTCATCTTTCGTTTATCTCATCCTCATCATCACTTTGATCCTTCAATTTTCCTAGTTCTTCCCTTCTTTGAACCTAAAGTTTAGACCAATCTAAAGGATTAGAGGTTCATCTCTTACATTCTTGAAAATTGATCTTCATTTTATGGTTCAAACTCGATCTCAACACAAGAGGGACATGGAATATAAATTTGATCCATCCATCATGAGTAACCCAAATCAACTAAACTATCCAAGCCTTGCAATACCATTTGATTTTCAAAGCTTGTATAATGCATACATGGGATCATTATCTCATACAAACAACAATGGTACAACAAATATGAGCATACCCAATCTGAAGTTTGGAACACCTTTCCCAATGATAGATTTAAATCCAAGTCCAAATCTGAAAATCTATCAACCAAACACTCAATGCATGAGTTTTACAAACATAATTATCCCACCAAATCCATACATGCCAAGTACAACTTTACCAAACATGACCATTTCAAATCCACACTTGGTAAATTTTGGGGTAGATATGCTTGCAAATCCCCCTAATGTTGTTCAAAATCCTAGCAATATATTGGCAACTCCATATGTTGATTCAAGCCAAGGTAACAACATGCAAAATCAAAGTTACCTAAATCCAAGCAATATGATTCCCAACCACAACAATGTTCAATTTCAACCAACAATGCCAAATCAAAACATCATACCAAATCATCCCATTTTTCCATCGATATCGAAAAAACAGATGGAAACCATCCAAGCAACCCCAACAATCAACAACATTCCCATTCCACCACCACCACCACCACCGCCAAAATACAACATGACCAATTCATTCTCCATCATGTTGTAAGAAGCTTCCCGCAAAAAGGCACTCCAAGCCCAACAAGCTACACAGCTAGTTGCTCAGCAAGCACAAGCGGCTCAAGTAGCCCAACAAGCGCAAGTGCAAGAAGAATTCTAGGCACTATTGCAAGCAATCCAAGAAGAAGTAGCACAACAAAGAGCCCAACAAAAAGCTTTGTTGGCACAAAAACAACATGATGAATAACAAGCGTTGTTGGCTCAGTAGAAAATGCAGGCCTTACTCCCACAACAAAGCTTGCAACTGATTCCCACCATAATAATTCAAAATGATGATCAAGATCCTTTGACTAATGACAATGTTGAAAATGTTTCTACATCACCTAATGAGTTAGAAGACATATCTCAAGAATTTGTTCCAAAGCATGATCAACATCTTTCACCAAGGTCTAGCAATGATCCTCTCCAAAACATATGGCCATCCTTTGACCTCATGAAATTTGAGAATATTCCTATGCCTAATGAAGATATCCAAGAAAGAAATCCATTATTTGAAATTGACCCATGTCAAGAACTTGATCCAAAGCATGTTGAAAGCAATTCCAAAATCACTCAAGATCGAGAATTTTCATGTCTGCAGTTACATTAGGTGATAAAAAATGGAAGGCTACAAAAGGTGCCTTAGTGGTAGCAAAATGTGTGGAAGTAGGCACCTTATATCTTTGTACAAGTCATATCTTTCCTTCTACTTTATCTATTGTAGAAAAAAATCAATGTTCAAGAATAGTTGTTGCAGTTCAGTAGGCAGAAAATCAGATAATTGTTGCGGATTTTGAATCAGCATTATGGCATAATAGACTTGGGCATATGAGTGCAAAAGGTATGAAAGTACTTCATTCAAAGAGTTTTTTACTAGGTCTAAAATGTGTTAATATGGTTTTTTGTGAAAGTTGTGTGTATGGAAAACAAAAGAGAGTTAGTTTTCTCAAGGATGGGAAACAAAAGAAAGATGAGAAATTGGAGCTTCTGCATTCAGATGTATCAAGACCATCTCAGGTATATTCTTTCAGTGGCTCTCAGTATTATGTTACATTCATTGATGATGCAACTAGGAAGGTATGAATTTATTTCCTTAGGCATAAATCTGATGTATTTGAAACTTTTAAAAAATGGAGAAGCTTGGTTGAGAATGCAACAGGTAAAAAGCTAAAATGTCTCAGATTTGATAATGGTGGTGAGTATTATAGCAAAGATTTTGAAGATTATTGTTCCTCTAATGGTATTCGTAGGTATAAAATGCTTCCAAGGACTCCATAGGAAAATGGAGTGGCTAAGCACATGAATAGAACAATAATGGAGTGTGCACGAACTATGAGATTGCATGTTGGGTTGCCTTTAAACATGTGGTCAAAGGCTCTAAACACTATTGTTTATTCAATTAATAGAGGTTCAGGTATGTGCAAGATCATGATGGGCCACAAAGTGGCAATGGGATAAAAATCACGCTTTGGATCAACTCAAAAACGTGTAAATGTTGAGTTGACTTTTTTTAGGTTTGGGTGTGAGTACATTTCTCCAAAGCAATGCCCAAACCTACTTTTGCAAATCGGATATCCGATTTGAAAATACTATATAAATAAAAAAACCCAACTATTAAAAGTCATTACACACAATTTGGACGTGGGCGCACAAGGAGAAGAAGAAATCTGATATCTGATTTCATAAGAAATCTGATTTGAAAGGTAAGTTTTGTGTTTTTTTATGTTTTAATCAAATTTTTAATTAGATTCTTATAATTTTAAGTAAATTTTATGATTTTTTTTTCAAAAGTAGGGGTTTTTATTGATTTTTATTAAAAACTAGAGCTTACAATGAATTTTTATTAAAAATTAATACTTTTAAATGGAGTTTGATTAAAAACTGGTGTTGTTGATGTATTTTTATCAAAAACTAGAGTTTGTTATGGATTTTTGTGAAAAAGTAGGGTTTTTTTGGATTTTTATTAAAAACTAGTGTTTTTTTACAATAATTTCATTTATATTGTGTAATTTTAATTAGATTAATTGGTTTTTAACTTTAATCAGGTATAATGGCTGAGAATGAAAATGCACAAATGCCAAATGCTCCACCACCTTCACAACCAAACACTCCACCACCTCTGCAACCACCAATTGAAGACTTAATTGGTGAAAAATTGGGGCAATTGAGGGGCATTTGTGAAGTTTATAAGACAATCCCTCGATTGAGAGATTTGACAAACACATTGAAGGAAATAATTAAAAATATAGAAACCCTCTCCACCAAACATAATGTCTTTCATTTGTGGTGAGAAGACATGAGGGAATATTATGCATGTGAATTGTCTTATGATGATGTGAAAGATCTTTGAATAACCAAAGCCCAAATAGCCTCTTTATTCATTCACCCCTGCACCGGTTTACTAGTGAATGTTAATAAAACAAAACTTTCTATAAAATGGTGCATGAATAGGGACATTGTAGATAACTTTTGGCATCATTGGTGTATGAGTTTTGTTGATGGTTAAAATGACACAAACAACATTAAAATAGAATATTTCTACTCTATTTCTCCTGAAAAAGAAAGACTACATATAGTGGCCTAACTCCCAAGGTCCTGGTAGTTGGTTCTCAACTGTCTGGTGTCACTCAATTGGTTCATGCAACTGTAATGTTCAAGGGGCCTGTGCTGGTAATAAAAGACTTTAAGCAATGACTCTCTTTCTATAACAAATGGGTTTTAAACAAAAGAAAAAGATGGAACAAAGGGGTAACCAGTAAATTTGAATCAACCTTATCTAATGTCTAGACATATATCTTCAATAATGAATGTTTTCCAATCAGATCTAGAGAACCATAAGATGACACAACCTATAGAATGATCTATACCGTTGCATACATTTCAGGTGCTTAATTAATTCCACACTTACAATATCATGAATACTTCAAGGATTTCAAAACAACACACATTCATTCATCATTAAGATCATAGATCAACAAACTTCAATAAATTTAATTCAATGACAATCTAACACGATAATCTTTAAATATGGTTTCTTCTAATGACTTTCACCACATAAGAAACTATCATGCTATAGCACAATCACTAGCATTCAGATGGATTATAACTTATCAGCCTTATCAAATAAAACAACTCAATTTGAACTCCATACTATGTAAAAAAAACCTATAATTCTATTAACTGTAAAAATTGTCAAGTAACAATGTATCTCCAAAACAATGATCACTACAAAACTCTATTTCCTAGCCTTTAGGTAAGCTAATTCTATTCTCAATTAGCAAACCTTTACAATATGATACCTCTTGGGTATTTATAGATATACAAAAAGTCCGAACTTCACTTCTATTTTAGGCTTTCCACCTTTTTAGGAACAACAACTTTCTTGGAAACTCAAATCAATTTGATCTTGAGTTCTTACATTAGACATTCAGTTTAACTAAAAATAGAAGATAGAAGAAAAGAAAAGAAGTCATGTTCCCCCAAGACTGTCAATGTTGTATGCATGCAACATGCAAGGAAGATAAAAATCATGCATACGAAGCTGGATCTGCCATGCACTCATCAAAGCTGGTGAAGACTTGTTGTAAAGTATCCAGCTCTGGCCCATCAATCTAGTCATCTTCAAATTTGATCCGATCCAACTTGGCTGCAGGAAACTCCTTCATACTTTTCACCTTTGTCAATTCTCTTCCTACAACTTTTACTTCCTCTTTAACATCCATTAACCGATCCAATATTGACTCTTCTCCATCATCCCCTTTTTGCATGAGTCCTTTGAATCTTTCATCCCACTTTTCCTTTATTTGTTTAAAAGGCATACCCTCTTTTGTAAATGCATTTATATCTACAATAATGGAAATAACTGCTTCTAACTCTTCCAATTGCTCAGTCAAATTATTAACAATCTCTTGAATTTCATCCTTATGCTTACACAAAAAGTTAGCTCTAAACCAAAGTATATGAGAAGTTTTCTCCACAAAATATTTATTATCTTCTTCAAGTATGGATTGTTCTAGAAGAGTAGTTAGAGGTAATTCACTTACCTTTTCTAACTTTTGACTATATTCTTTATACTCTTCTACTTGTTTCTCCACTACCTCAATGTACTAATATATTTCTTTTACTAACCTTTCTATGTCCTTGTAGGCTTCAAAACCCTCTAACAAA
The DNA here is from genome assembly GCA_007115665.2 of Sequoiadendron giganteum. Lineage (NCBI taxonomy): Eukaryota > Viridiplantae > Streptophyta > Pinopsida > Cupressales > Cupressaceae > Sequoiadendron > Sequoiadendron giganteum. Next base: position 112,127,305 of record CM021104.1, on the reverse strand, counting down.
ATATACCCACTTCTCGATTTACCTAGTCTGCCCATTGCTCTACCATCTCCACCTTTCTTTTCACCTGTACCAAATCATCTACCTCCTTTTTTCTTAACAAAATAGGAGTCTCAATGGTTTTTACCTATTGTGATCTTGCAGAGGAGACACTCTTCAAGAATGAATGTAGCTGATCTAATTGAGCTTTTAGCTCATCTTTCTTTTGTTTGTCTTTGATCATTCTTGACTTGGTCGTTGAAGCCACCACATCAATCAAACTCATTTGTTGATTTCTAGTGGGTCTTCCCAAATTGACCGTACTCAATTGATAGTCTATCAACTGCATGTCCCCTACCTCCTTTTCTTTCATTGGCATGGCACATTCAGCAACAATTTCTCCTTTGTCTATGAGTTGGGTAGAATGTAGAACTTTAGCCTTCTTCTTAGGCTTTTCCTACTCTATCCCCTTCATCATATCCTCCCAATTGAGAGGTTGTGGAGGTGTTCTTTCCCTTTTTTGCAGGTTCAATTTTAACCATGTAGGAGCAATTGGAGTAGTAGTCATCATAGAGGAAGAGGGGGTAATAACTGTAGAAGGTGGCTGCATACTCCCTTGAGATTGGGATTTAACCCTTGCTTTCTCTTGTTTTTTTTGTAGTATATGCATTTGCACGAGTCTTTCAGCCTCTTCTTTATCCTCCTGTTCTTGTATTTTCTTATCTTCTTCTTCTTTCCTCAACCTTTCTTCCTCTAACTGATTCCTTTCTACTCTTTCCTTTTCCAACCTTTCCTTTTCTAATTTCTCTTTTTCTAAGGCTTCTAACTTTTCCCTTTCTAACCTTTCTGCCTCCAAAGTCTTGAGTTTTTCAGCTTCTGCTTCTTCTGCATGTTGTTTCCAAATCAGCTCTTTGGCCTCTTTTTCCTTCCTTATCTTTTCTGCCCCTTCCTCTTTTTGTCGAGCTTCCTCTGCAAGTTTCAACCTAGCAACCAGGATTTCCTTTTCCCTCTGGTTTCTTGCTTTCTCCTCCTCAAGATCATGGATCTTTTGTATCAACTCTAACTTATCATTTTTTGCTTTAACTTTAAGCTCCCATTCTTGTTGCCTCCTTTGCTTCTCTACTTATTCATCTACTGCCTCAATTTCAACTTGTTTTGACTGTAATTGTTGCAAGTGAAGTAGAGCATCAGCTTGTAACTTTGCATCCATTTCTTTTTGTCTCTCCGTTGTAGCCCTTGTATTAGAATCTCTTGTAGCATCTTCAAACATCTTCCATTGTTCTTCTTATGTCAGAATCTGCTCAATACTCTGCTCTAAAGGCATGTTTTCTTGCAAATCCTTCTCTGATAGAGTTTCATCTGAATCTATCTCAACTTCCAGAATTTCCTCCATTTCTTTTCCCTTAGCAGCTTCAGCCATGCTATGAAGTGCTCCTTCCTGAACTTCTTTACTCTTTTTCATTATAAGTGGGGATTGTATAGATGACTCACCCAATATAGGTGTAGAAACAGGAGATCCTTCTGAAACATCTCCTTATGTTGCTCCTTCTTCATCCTCTACCACCTCAAGTTCTATTTCTTCAATGTCCGGAGGAAGGAATTCTAATGGCTCCTTGGGAGGTGCCTTTCTCTTGATTCTCTTATATCCTTTGACCTTTTTAAGAATCGGTCCTTGGGGAGCTTGAGTTCTCATCATTAACCATTGTATACTCCTATCCAAGACTATCCTTCCAATCTTCTTGATATCAATTATTTCTTCATCATCCCAGTCAATTGGATCCAAGCTCTTGGTGCCAATATTCAAAGCTTCATAGGAGGGATCCAATACAATTCCATTATCCACCAATGTGCCAGGAATGTTTTCTTTAATACCAATCTCTGACATGAGTGAGACTAATAATATTTCATAATTCTTCTTCCTCAAATCATACTCATCTTGTCGATCACACCAAAAGTCCTCTAACAAATTAAAATGTCTAGTGAACACTGAAGGTAATAAGGCATACATCTTCTTCTTTGGATCAAAATTCTTACGAGTTGTATACAATCCCAATTTCAATTGTATCAACTCATTACAAACCACCTTTGCTCCCTTCAAGTGTTGACAGCTATATTCACCCAACTTCATGGGAAATTTATGACATCCTGTTTTGTGCTTGATCCCGAATCGAGCATTAACTCGAATAGCTTGATATAAAAATTCCATTAACACCATCCTATTACTATAGTGCCTTGGAAGTAAATGTGGATGACCTTCAAAACCAAATATCCTGAAGTATGTAAATTTGGGGTATTGGATGTACCAACTTCCTCATTCAGCAATGAACGCCATGGCTTCCTAACTTAACCAGTATCCTACATCTCCATTCAACTGATTGATAACCACATATAAAAATGCATCATTGACTCTTCTGAAATGAGTCTCAGCAACCTAAAGAGATAATTGATCATAGTGCTCCCATACCTTCTTTTGTCCATCCAAGACTCCCATTACGCCCACTCTATTCAAACCTAGAAAAATACCCACTCTTGCTGCTGCATAAACAATGTAAGAGGTCATAAAGAAACACTTGGTTTCTCTGATCCTGGTTAACTGATCATGGATGGCATGAGAAACAATCATTGACCAATCAAACTGTTGTTCTCCTTTCAAGATAGTCTGAATAAAAGGAAACATCCAGTCCTTGAAGTAAAATGCATCCCTCTTTCCAAACACCCTAGACAACATCACAATCAACCTTGCTATCTCTTCATAGAAATCTACTATCTTTGGCTGATCTGTAAGCTTGGTTAGAGATTTATTTTCTATCTTCAACCATTTCTTGTTTAAGTGAGATTTATTCATTCCCTTATACTTACTATATTGCTCCAAGGCCTCTACCTCATTTAATTGTACCAAGTTCTTTGGATCTAGAATATTAAATATAGTCTGAAATGCTTGAGGAGTGAGATTGATAATCACATTGTCTTGTGAATCCGTGCATAGTCTTGTAGTAGGATTGTACGCACTAGCTGCTGTCATGATTAACTCCGAGCATTGGACAAATATAGGAAATAAAGTGATATGAGCTAACCCAGAGCTGAAAATTCTTTCTATAGTCAATGTAATAGCCTTGTCAAATGCCTCTGAATACCATTCCTCAAAATTGTATTGACCTAGATTAGTATCAGTGATATTCGACCAATCTGATTCCACCTTGCTCATCTTCACAACCGGACTCCTTTGATTATACCTTAAGGTATAAGGTAGTTATTTTGGCTTTAACTTCTTTGATTTTGATGCTACCTTTGATGTTCTACAGGTTGGTTTCTTCGAGCAGCTTCTCCTGATGTTCCTAACATCTTTCAACTTTCCTGCAAACAAAAACCTCTAATTAGATCTTTAGATATTATCATAAAACATACTTTAAAGATCATACCTATCGGAGGCGGAACTAGGCAAAACCTAACCTCAAAATAGTCTCTTTTATAACACTGTTGGACTCAGAGCCAAAGTCAATACTTCACTTAACACTGAATGGGCTCGGAGTCAGACGTGGAATGTGAATCGGAATTGGGATTGGAATGGAAAATGAATTTGGTTTTCTTCAAATTTTCATTTTTTTCATATTCTATTTCCATTCCTCCTCTGCTTCCGATTTGGTCATCATTATTTTGAAAGAAGGTTTTCTCATTATGCATGGAGCCGGACACTGGATAGAAATGGAATTGATAAATTTTGTAAAAACATAATTCTCAAGTTCAAAATGGATTCTGATTCCGTCTCCGCCTAGATTCACTATGACAACATCAAAGATTTTATCGATTTAACTCCTAACTTGATGACTAAGACCAAGGTCATATTAGATAAAAATAAGCTTTAAAACACTATACTCATATGACCATGAGGAACAATTGAATCCTAAGATATCATATTTTAATCATTTTTTGTGATCATCAAGCAATACGAAACCCTAATCTAACAAACCTGATAAAACTAGGACACGGGTTTAAACCTTGCCCTTTACCAGAATGCAAAAAATGCGAAGAAACCCTAAGTAAAAATGATGAATCAATTTACCCTAACTCACTGTAAATCTCTAATCTACCTCACTATAAATCTCTAATCTAATTAATCACCATTTAAAAACCTAAACCTAATTTAACTCACTGCAAATCCAAAACAGCACGATGCAATCACAACTAAAGCATGAAAGCAACCATGCCCTAAAATAGAAATAACTAAAAAAAATAAAACAAATAGAAACAAGTAAACAATCAGATCAACAAAATAAAACAAGCATTCAAACAAGCACTCCAAGAAACATGAAATCATTTGAAAACAACATGATTCTAAACATGGGCAAACATATATACAACACGCAACAGTAAATAAAATGAAGAACAATAAAAGGAAAACCTACCTCAACTACACAAAAATGCAACAAACCCTCTGAACTGATCCGTTTGCAACAATCTTCTCTTCCTTCAACCTTTTCACTCAAATGAACTCTACCTTTGCTCTTTCGTGCTCTTCAATCTCTTAATAATGATAATAATAACTCGTTTAACCCTTATATGAATGTAAAAATGAAGATTTCTACCTACACCAGCAGCTGTCATTAATACATTAATGCATAGTTAAGGCGAAGTCAGAACTAAAAGAAAACCAACACTTCACAACAGTGCGACTTCAGTCAAAAAGTTAATGACAAAAAAGAGTGGCGGGGGTGGAACTAAAATAGAAATTGATTCAAAAACCTTTTGAGAAATTTCCAAACTTTATTCCAGTTCTGGTTCCGGGTCCGCTAGCTAAACATAAAACAAAACAAAACAAAAAAAGTAAAACAAAAGATCGACATAACAAAACCAAACAAAAAGACAAGACCAAAACCAAAAGTCAAAATAGCGAAGGCGGGGGAGGAATTGATTATGATTTTTTTGCAATTTTTAGTAAAGACTAAGTTAACATCCATTCCGGCTCTGCTTCCGCTGAAGACAAAACAAAAGATATAAACAAAAGACTATCGAGATGAAAACCAAAACAGGTTTCAAAAGAACCTTCAAAACCCAATTCAGTTCCGGTTCCGATTCCGACAGTTGAAACAAAGATATGAAAAGTATTGGAAATAAAATGAGTCCAAACTTTAATTAAAACAACAATAAAGGATACAAACAAAAAGCGGGAACCCGTTTTGACCAAGGCGAAAAGATGGGGTGGTTATGCAAGGCATAACAAGTTTTTTATAAACCACTGAACAACAATTATGATATACCATTTTACTTTATTAAAAAATTATATGATGAGTTCTTGTTAGGGCATCATGTCAATTACTTTGAAATTAAACCCTTCCAAGGCATCGGTGGAGGTATGCCCCAAGATAGACTAGGAGCAGTTAGAGTAGTCCTACGCCCAAATGTTCCCCTTGCTCTCCCTCCTCCCCTTCATTTTCCACCTCTAGTATATCATCCAAAGATTATCCAGGATGCAGCCACACAAACTATTTAAGCTATTCACTCTTTGAGTGGTCATTTGGTTTTGCAAGATTCTATAGTAACTTAGCCAAATTCTGGTGATGTTGGTGAAGGCTCGAGTGTTGCTACATCATCCTCCTTAGGCCCACATATTTGTGTGCCACATACTTTCACTATGTGCCACCAGATATGCTTAGGTGCTCTTGTACAACCCACTGAGCATCCCTTGGACACTTTTGATTATGACCTCCATGATGTGGAGATTATAGATCAGTCGCAAGGGAGTGGAGTGCACCCTATAGATTCCTCTCCTTCTAGAGAGGGGGATGTTGGAATAGTGACATAGGTAAGATTTAAGTTGTAAATTCATAACTTGCATTTTTTTTTAAAATGAGTATTAATAAGAGATAGTATCAAGTACTAATATTTATTTACATGGTCTATTTAACAGTCAATGTCTGAGGAGGAGCTCACATGGGTGATTGATAGAACCCTTAGGGACATTTCATTTGGCTTGGACACACACAGTATATATTTTCACACTCACTTATTTACATTTTTTATTATATACTTGCTTATCATTTGAATTGTCATTAATGAAATTATATAATAACTTATATATTTATCTTATTTTCCTCTTGTAGGAAATACCTAGTGTGAGTGAGGTGCAACCTTGTCCAGAGTATTGAGGTGCAAAGTTAGATAAGGGGAAGGTAATTGAACTCAAATTGGATTGAATTAAGATTTTTAAGATCTTATATTGATTATACATACATCGGCATAGATTAGTAGTTTCATATGTACTTACCATTTTTATGTACAGGAAATTATGAGCTATACAAAGTTGTTGACAAGTGAAACATTGCCTAAAGGAGTAGGCATTTGAACACCTCAAGGAGTAGGTATTGAAACACCTCAAAGAGGAGGTGTTGAAACACCTAAAGGAGATAAAGAAAAATATCAACCTAAAGAGGTATGTGTTTATTTTATTTTGTGTTTGGTAAATATGTTTCTATTACCAATAATCGTATGCTAACTTCGATCAATTTTATGCTTTTGTTCACATATGTAGATTGGCATTTCAAAATTTGGTTTGGTATATTCTAGGACTCTTGACCCTTTGAAGAGATGTATATTTTAGGTAATCAAGATTTCAATTTTAGAGTTCAATAAAAATTCCATGTATATTGATTTTGATGTTAATTATTCAATTTTAAATTATATAGTATAACTAATCTGAATTGTGGTTTGAATTTTTCTTGTGCAACTACCTTCAGAGCCAACGAGTGCTTCAAAGAGGCTCCATTTCGATGATCCCCCAGTAGTTTAGTATGAGATAGACATTTTGGCATGTAAATTTTGAATACATATTGAGATGGCATATGCCACACTTTATTATTTAACTTTGTGTGAGTTGGCGTCGATGCCATTTTTGTATAGGGACATACACTTGATTATTGGATAATTTGATATATAGAAGTTGACAATAAAAATTTAATTTGTTCTTATGTGCATGATTAAACTCTTTAAATTTTTTATCTTGAGCAATGGTTACATATCAATGTACAATAGCATAAAAAAGAAAAATTATATTATGGGTATGTGCAGGATGATCATGGAATTTTTTTGAATAATTTATCTATATTATTTCAAAAATATGTAAGAATATAATTTGTATAAAATTGAATGTAGTTTCTAAACTACGGGGTTTATTTTTTATTTTTTAAATCTATTTGGTGAAAATTTGAAATTTCAATGCAGTAGTACTTAAATTTCAATGAAAAAATAAGAAGTAGGTGTCTTTCTGACCACCCTAACCATAATAAAATGATAATACATTTTAAAAATATTTTAGATATAAGTAGGGGACTCATGTCCGGATGTGATGCATATTTCTTTGTAATTTTTTTCCAAGTAAATAATTAACTATGATTTTTTTATTACAAATTTTAGAAAATATAAAAACTCATATGTCTAACCACCTTAACTTGGTCAAAAAATCATGAAATTCATTTTTTTTTAAATCCTATAGTATGCAAAGCATAGAATGTGATGCATATTTAAGATTCAAAAAATGTGATATTGCTTGAAAGTTATAGATTTTTTTCAATCAGCCTACCAATCAGGAATTTAGTCATAATTCAAATAGAAAATGAATAATAATTATTTATTAAATTCAAAGTAAAGTATAATTTATATTGGTGGAAATTTTAGAATCTCCTTTAAAAACCCTTTTCGTTTCATCAATTTTGGGATTAAAAAAGTCATCAGCCACATTGGTCATCATATCACTTAGATATCGTAACTTTTAAGCCCATCATGATCCTACACATACCCTTATGTAGTTTATATTAATATTGCTAATTACATTGCATTACACTTTATAAAGTAAACCTAAGTAGTTATGCAATTAATTCACATTGCATGACTACAAACTATGAGCAGTTGTCAATTGCATTTGCTTGTCATGGAATTCTATGAGACCACATTTCTTTGAAGTTTTTATTCAAATAGTCCACTGCCTTGTCTATGCTACCACATTTTTCATACATGTCTACCAAACATTTTTATCAAATAGTTCATTTTTCATAGAAATCACATTAAGTTGTAATAAATTAAATGATAGCGTATGTATATTTAATTTATACTCATTTGATTTAAATGGATGAGGCCGACCTTCCTTGATATTATTTTATAATTTATTATTTTCAAGAGAGGCTGACCTCCTTGAAGAGTCACCTTATTTTGTATAAATACAAGGTGATGTTTGTTCATTTCCTCAATCAAGTTCATTCAACGTAATTCACATTTCAAGCAAAAATTTTCACTTGAGCAACAATGCTTCATCTTGTAGCAGTAGGTCAATTTCAAGGAGAAGCATATTCAATTGTATCTTTGCATATAGGAGAGGTTCTATTATTCATTGTATCAAATTCAAACATGAGATAGGTCTGAGTTGTAAGCAAATTTCTGCTCTTTTTCCTTCATTATATAAGAGACATATTTGGTGCATTTTTCTCCCTCAAGAAGAGGGTTTTCCCAAGGTATCTTGTTGTGTTTATTGTCTTATGTGTTTCATTTTATGAGTTTTTTTAGTTGTCTTATCTGTTCATTAAAACACTAACATGTATCAGAGCGGGTTTGGAAAAGATCGTGATCATATTTGTTATTGCAGCGATACCTCTATTCCCTTTTTTTTTTCTATCTCTATCTTAGTCAAGATGGTGAATGGTCTTAAAATTGAGGATAGACTCAAAGGAGCATCAAACTTCACTTTATGGAGATTCAAAATTATGCTCACTTTGGAGGAAAACGAATTGGTTGAGTGTGGAGAGAAAAAATTTCGAACCTAGGGATGAGGAAGAGAAAGTTCAATGGAGGAAGAAAGATATCAAGGTGAAGAAGATGTTAGTTGATTTCATGAAGGACCATATTGTTCCTATCATAAATAAGTTGAAGGCAATGAGAGAAATGCTTAAGAATTTGGAAGAGATGTATGAGATCAACAACACAAGTCATGCTCTAGCCTTGAAGCAACAACTTCATCATGATAAGATGGAAGAAGGAGAATTTGTCATTACCTACTTCATGAATATTTCCGAATTGAGAGATCAACTCTCTAACATTGGTCATATTGTTGATGACAAGGATTTTACCACGTTGGCTCTTAATGGTCTTCCTTAATCTTGGGAGTCTTACATTCAAGGAATCAACGCGAGATCAAAAATTCCCAAATTTGATTGGTTGAGGGCTAACTATATTCAAGAGGAGTCAAGGTTGGTTGTGAGATTTATTGGATGAAGCCCTACAAATGAATACATTCATTTTCCTTCCACTCAATCCTGAAAGAAGGAAGGAAAAGGAAGAAAGAAAAGATGCTTCAAGAGGAATAGAGATAAAGGGTTAGATGGTGCTCATGTATTGAAGAAGAAGTGGGACCTCTCTCGTGTTCAATGCCTTAGATGTGACAATTTTGGTCACTATGCGAAGGATTTCCCTACCAGGCTTAATCAGGATTTCCCTAAGAGGGATTTCTATGACTCGTTGGGAATAAGTCCAAAGTGCTAAAAGATAACAATCTTTGATGAATTGTTACTCGGATACCATGATGCTTAAAAAATCTTCATCTAAGGATATGAGATCATGTTGGGACCATCTACAATAACCTCTCTCAATTTTTTCTATCTCAGAGGCTTTTTCCTATGGTGACGAGTTTTCAATTGAGGGAAAAATTGCCAAATGCAAGTAGTGTAAAGTTACAAAGTGGTGCAACTTTCATTCTCCAACTCATACAACCAAATATTTTTTTCCAACATGTTCAAATGGCTATGTTTACACTAGGTATTGTCATCTTTATTACCCAAATATGCCGAATCACTCCGAGCTACATTAAATCGACGATTTACCTTAAGAGTTCAAAGTGCTTAAAAACAACAATATTTGAGGGACTGTTACTCATAAGCCGTGATTCTTATAGACTCTCCATCTGAGGATATGGAATCATGTTGGGACCATCTACGATATCCTCTCTCGGTTTTTTCTATCTCAAAGGTGTTTTCTCATGGTGATGAGTTTTTAGTTGAGGGAAAAGTTGCCAAATGCAAGTAGTGTAAAGTTGCAAAGTGGTGCAACTTTCATTCTCCAACTCGTACGACCAAACAAATTGTTCCAACATGTTTGAATGGGTACGTTTACGCTACGTATGGTCATCTTTTTCACCCAAATATATCGAATCACTCCTAGCTACATTGGACTGACGATTTCCCTTAAGAGTCCAAACTGGTAAAAGGAAACAATATTTGATAGACTATCACATTGAAATCATGCTGCTTATAGACTCTCCATCTGAGGATATGGGATCATGTTGGAACCATCTACAATAACCTCTCTCAGTTTTTTCTATCTCAGAGGCGTTTTCCCGTGGTGATGAGTTTTCAGTTGAGGGAAAAGTTGTCAAATGCAAGCAGTGTAAATTTGAAAAGTGGTGCAAATTTCATTCTCCAACTCATACGACCAAATAGACTGTTCCAACATGTTCAAATGGGTATGTTTACATTAGGTATGGTCCTCTTTTGCACCCAAATATGTCAAATCACTCTGAGCTACATTGGATCAACATGCATGAAATTAGGTGAAAAATGGTCGTTTAAACATGCTAATGTCATTGAAATGTGGGGGTAAAATTATTTAAGGGTGGATCAAGATTTTGCAACTCCTAATAGACATGTTTGATGATTTTATAGGGCATGAAAAAGGTTTGGGGAGTGAATTTGTACCCAAGTTTGGTTTTGACAATCAAATTGGAGTTTAAATCATCTTTAATTGTAATTGTGTTGTTTAAAACCACCTAGCTCTTGCATCATAAAACTCTTTCCCAATCAAATTGAACATCATGCACACCCAAATACATTGTTTCCACTTTGCTAGATCAAAAAATCAATTACATGGGAAATGAAATTCACATGAACTTTTTACATTTTTGTTTTTGGAAAAAGTTGCAAGCCACTGTAATAATTTATTATATATAAATAGGAGATATTACAAACCTTGGTTCAAATGAGCATACTGACAGGAAAGAACCAAAAAAAAAACCTTTGGTTGTAGCTCGATTAAGTACAAAAATATCTTTACATTTTAAACATACCCTTTATACAATGCTAGACATTTGACCCATATTTCAAAAAACATCACTAGATATAGATTATGCCTATACACAATTACAACCTTGTTACATTGTTTCACATTTCAAAATTATAATTTTACAAAATTTGCCTATTGGAGGAATTCAAGGCATAGTCTTCCACAAAAGTAGTATGTTGACATTCTGGAGTGACAAGCACTTGTACAAACCATCAAGGTAGCAGTTAAACTACATACAATAGAAAAGATGCTTAGAATAACCAATCTATATTATTGTAATCTATCACATACCTCTCTGAAAGGATCAGAGATGCCTATTGTTGCAGCAGGGGCATGATCAATCATGCCAAGAATATTGCAAAAAAATTCAAATGATAAATCTATATTGTCAAAAAAATAAAAAAAATCTTAGAGGGTATGTGCATGATCATCGTGGAAAAAACAGGCCCTTAAGTGGCAATAAAATCAGAAAATCAAAGTTAGGCACCTTGATGTAAAAATTTGGATAAGTTATCTATATTATTTGAAAAATATGTAAGAATAGAATCTATATAAAATTGAATGTAGTTTCTAAAGTACTAGGTTTATTTAAAAAAAATAAAAAATTATTTGGTGAAAATTTTAAATTTCAATGTAGTAGTACTTAAATTTCAGGGAAAAAATAAGTAGGTGTCTATCTGACCACCCTAACGACAATAAAATGATAAAAAAAATTATAATATTTTAGATATAAGTGTGGACTCATGTCCCGATGTGATACATATTTTTTTGTATTTTTTTCCAAGTAAATAATTAATTATGATTTTTTTATTACAAATTTTAAAAAATATAAAAACTCGTATGTCTAACCACCTTAACTTGGTCAAAAATTCATGAATTTTTTATTTATTTATAATCCTATAGTATGTAAAGCATACAATTTGATGCATGTTTTGGATTCAAAAAATATGATACCATTTGAAAGGTATAGATGTTTTTCAATCAACCTATCAATCAAGACTTTAGTTGTAATTGAAATAGAAAATGAATAATAATTAGTTATTAAATTAAAAATAAAGCATAAATTATATTGGTGGAAAGCTAAGAATCTTCTTTAAAAACCCTTTTCATTTCATCAATTTTGGGTAAAAAAATATTCGTTAGCCACATGGGTCATCATATCACTTAGATATCACAACTTTTTGGCCCATCATGATCCTGCACATACCCTAGAATAACCAATCTATATTATTATAAATGACCTAATTTATAATGAGATGGTAATGCAAACTATAAAAGACGCTTTGAATAACTAGACTATATTATTGTAATCTATTGCATACCTCTCTAAAAGGATCAAAGCTAGCTATTGTTGCAGCAAGTCCATGATCAATCGTTCCAAAAATATCACTCTTAAAGACACCTGCATTGCAATACAATACAAAATATCAATATTAAATAAAGAACACTAATGAACTTAAGAATAATGAACCTAAGCATTGTACCTTCCATTCTTGAATATGTTATTCAAGTGTGCCTAAAGGGTCATCTCTTTGCTTAAGATTATCCAATATTGCTTCATGATTAGTATTACTAAGTATCCATAGTTTTTTTTTCTTTGGTTTGGCATGATGCTTCAACAACTTAAAATTTGTTGCTTTAACAAGGTTTGAATACATGAGAATAGTTTTATATTTCTCATAGTCTTCAAATGCAAGTATGCCATTCTTTTTAATCATGTATGTTCGCAACCAAGTTCTTGCAACCATAACTGACCTGTAAGATACATAGACCCATCATCATCTTCCATTGATTTTTTTTGCTTGTGCTTTACCCACACACATCGAGCCAACCAATATTTTGATCTCTCTTCATTCCCCTACACTGCAAAAACTACAAAAAAATGTCCTGGTTGTAGTAGATCTGAAATCCGATCGTAACCAAGTGAAATTTCCATTATGTCATTTGTCATCGATGTAGTTCTAGATAAAGGAGTTAGATAATATGGAACCCATGTATCCACCCACTCACTTGAATCGCATTGATCCCACCACACTGAATACAACTTTGACAAAAAAAATCCAACTGTCGTGTCCAAATGGTCCATGTGCTTGCATTTGAGCTTCAAAAAAATGCATCTTTGAAGAATATTTGATTGCATGAAAATCCAATATGCCTCCCACTGTACCCTCCTCAACCAACCAAAAGAACCTACGCACTATTGAATCAAGTGTCCCTCCTTGTGACAATTTTGGACTACACTAATCAACAATAGAATGTGCATCACTGAATTTTTCTCCTAAAATCTTCAATTACTCCTTAGCTAGATCTCTCTTTACACATGAACCTGCTCCATCATGCTCCCCTTTCCCATGCCCAGCTTCAGAAAAACTCCAAATATTAGGTACACCCCTCTCTACATGCATTCTATTCATCCAATAAAAAATACAAGCATTCTTGAATTGACCTGTGCAGTTATCTGACCAAATGAGATGCCGACCCAATGCTATATCATACTCTTGCAAGAACTCATAAAAATTCTTGAAACAATGTTGGACATAATCAGATGAATGAGATCTATCATCACTCATATAAAAATTATACTCTTTGATTATCTTTCGATCCTCCTCTGTACTATCAGGTGCATGTTTAAACGTTATCTAGACAAAAATAGAAATATGAATGGAATTATAATACTGAGATTGAACCTCATTTTGTGGTTGCAATGTGTATTTTTCTACAAAATCAACCATGATATAATAGTTCCGATCGGAAAAGAGTCCTTACATATCCTGAATTTTTGATCCAACCACTGAGACCTATGTTTATGCCTTGCATGCTTGTAGAAAATATTGTCCTCAAAATCTGAAATAAAATCAGAAATACTGCATTCTTTTGTAACCAACTCGCATCTAGAACCTTCACCTCCACTCTGCAAAGTATATTTGACTGTCTCATATCTCTTTTTCTCAACAAGATTCTTTCCAAATTCATATTCAGAACCCTCATGAAAACATTGATTTTTTTTTACAAGTCACCACATTTTGAGAACTTTGCATTTAAATAATCATTTCTATAGAAAAAGGAACCATCATCTCTAGAACATAAAAATAGATTTAGCAAGTCCCTTGATGATTTCAGAAGAAGCATTGAACCACACTCTTGCAACATTTCATTAGTATGAAAAGTAGAACAAATATAGCATAATAGTTCATGGTACATTGAAAACTCCACATGGTACTTGCAACAAGTATTACAAATCTTAAGAGACACACAATAAAATGGCTTCAAACCTTCAAAATTCCTTTAGGAGATTTCCATATTTGGATGTGTTTCAATAAATTTGTTGAACAACATTGTTTGGCTTGATTCCAAGAAATGTTTAGGATACGGTGTACAGTCTCGATTGCCAATTCTTAACTTTAAAACATCCTTTGCATCGAGTGATACTCTAGAGTTATTATGCCAAAATTGATGAATTGTCTTCTTTACATTATCGGTTAGCTTCTTATCAACACATGGAAGCCTCCCAGTAAAAGACCATGTATCACTTTGAAGAGGATCATCTATTCTTTCTCTTCTTACAAGTGCTCTATCCAAAGTTTTATGATTTATGTCAAAATCAATACAAGTTTGTCTCATAAAGCGAGCCTTTTTCAATTAATGGCTTACTAGGGCAGTTGTAATGACTCTTTGAGCAGCTCTCTAATTTTTTAGCTTGTTATTTTTTGCAATAGACTTGAGAGCATTAAAAATATTTTTGACAATAATAGAATTTTTTTCGGTCTTCTTGTTCACATGAATCTTCATTTTGGCTAGAAAAAGTCTCGTCTTTTGCATCTTTAGCAATTGTACAAAAAGTTGGCATTGCTCAGTCAATGTCTTATCACTAAAATATTGATTGAAAAGTCTTCTAGCCCACAATTGAATAGTTCGTGTTGATCTCTTGCCTTCAAAATTGTTTAATATGTTATCATCAATTTCAACCAACCATTTAGGGGTCCTTTAAGGTCTTGAATTTGGAGTGTCTTTCTTCCACACAAGGTTCTTCATTTCTCATGTAATCTGGTGAAAAATAATTTACACTCGCTTCAATATTATGTTCAACATCTTCATTTCCAACATTTTCACCTTGAACATTTTCAATATCAATTTGAATAATTTCATTCCCAATTTGAATATCATGTTCAACATCTTCAATTCCAACATTTTCACCTTGAACATTTTCATTATCAATTTTAATATTTTCATTCCAAATTTGAATATCATGTTCAACATCTTCAATTCCAAAATTTTCACCTTTAACATTTTCAATATCAATTTGAACATTTTCATTCCCAATTTCAATATCATGTTTTGCATTTTCACCTTGAACATATTCAATTTCCTCTTCACTTGAAAGACCATAGGGCTTAGGTTCACCAATATTTAACATACCTTGTATTTTCTTCCTATAACCTTCTCTATCTCTTTATCTATATTCTGATATTTGTTCTTTTGTAAGCTTTCTCTTATGCTTTTTCTTCTGACGACTGCTGCTCCCCATTATACCTTATGACAAATTTGAGTATAAGATGCTCCAAAAATTTGATCTTTGTCTCTTCCTATCTGAAATCGCTTGTTGCATGCAAAGTGTTGCAAACAAAATGTAGGGTCCATTGGAATGCACAAAAATGGCCCACATGGGGTTTTTCTATGGCCCACAAATCTGATATCTGATGCAATCGGATATCTAATATAGAAAAAAATTTAAAATGTTTTGCAATGGTAAGATTCTAGCTCTACACATCGGAGTTTCACAAATCGGATATCCGATCCAAATTGGATATCCGATTTGTGCCTACATAGACCTAAGGGTTAATGGTAGAGAGTGGGAGAGTGGTCGATTGAGAGATGGAGAGGGAGAGAGGGAGAGAGGGAGAGGGTTTAGGGTTGAGGGAGAGAGGAAGAGGGGGAGAGGGAGAGGGAGAGATGGAGATGGAGAGAGAGATAGAGAGAGAGGGAGTGGGAGGGAGAGGAGAGGAGAGGGAGAAAGAGAGGAGAGGAGAGGGAGAGGAGAGGAGAGGGAGAGTGGGGAGATGGAGAGGGAGAGGAGAGGGAGAGGAAAAAGGAGAGAGAGGAGGGGAGAGATGAGAGGGAGAGCCGAGGAGGAGATGGAGATGGAGAGAGGATGAGGAGAGCCAGGAGAGAGAGAGAGAAGAGAGAGAGGAAAGACAAGGAGAGGGAGAGGAGATGGAGAGGAGAGAGAGGGTTTAGGTTACATGAGGACAAATAAAGAGTGCTATAGAGGAGAGGGAGAGGAGGAGAGGGAGAGGAGAAAGGAGAGTGGGAGGGAGGGAGGAGGGATGAGAGGACAGATGGAGAGGGAGAGTGAGAGCGAGAGGAGAGGAGAGGGAGAGGGAGAGGGAGAGAGAGAGGGTTTAGGGTTGAGGGGGAGAGGGATAGATGGATATGGAGAGAGAGAGGGAAGGACATGGAGAGATATGGAGAGGGAGAGAGTGAGAGAGATAGTGGGAGAGTGAGAGGGAGAGGGAGAAAGGAGAGTGGGAGAGGGAGAGAGGGAGAGGGAGAGAGGGATAGAGAGAGGGTGTAGGGTTGAGGGAGAGAGGGAGAGGGAGATATTGCGATGGAGAGAGAGAGAGAGGGAGAGTGATAGAGAGAGAGGAAGAGTGGGAGGGATAGAGGGAGAGAGAGAGGGTTTAGATTTGAGGAAGAGAGGGAGAGTGGGAGAGTGAGAGAAGGAGAGGTAGAGAGAGAGAGAGAGGAGGATGGAGAGAGGGAGAGGGAGAGGAGAGAGAGAGGAGAACGGGGAGAGGGAGAGATTGGTGATGGAGAGGACAGAGAGAGGCACACAGGAGGGAGGAGAGGAAGATCGAGAGGGAGATGAGATGGAGAAGACAGGAGAGCGGGAGAGGAGAGGAGAGGATGGAGAGGGAGAGAGAGTCATTCAGGGCCGAGGAGAGTGGAGGAGAGGGAGAGGAGAGGAGTGGAGGAGGAGTGAGAGGCATGAGAGCCGAGAGGAGAGGGAGGAGAGCGGGGAGGATGGAGGGAGATGGAGAGAGGAGAGAGTGGAGAGAGAGAGAGAGGGGAGAGTGGGAGAGAGAGAGAGGGAGAAGGAGAGGAGAGGAGAGTGGGAGTGAGGAGGGAGAGGGAGAAAGGGAGAGGAGAGGGAGAGGAGAGAGAGGATTTATATTATGGAGAGAGGGAGAGAGGAGGAGGAGGAGAGAGGGAGAGGAGAGATGAGAGAGAGAGGAGAGGAGAGGAGAGGGAGAGGGAGGATGGAGAGAGAGAGAGAGGAATGATAGGAGAGGGAGAGGAGAGAGGAGGACAAACGGGAGAGGAGCAGGGGAGGGAGACGGAGACAGGGACATGAGAGAGGGGAGAGAGAGAGTGATTAGAAGGAGGAG
Organism: Sequoiadendron giganteum; assembly: GCA_007115665.2. Classification (NCBI taxonomy): domain Eukaryota; kingdom Viridiplantae; phylum Streptophyta; class Pinopsida; order Cupressales; family Cupressaceae; genus Sequoiadendron; species Sequoiadendron giganteum. The sequence goes on along the minus strand of CM021104.1, from coordinate 112,109,849 downwards.
AGAGGGAGATGGATAGATGGAGATGGAGAGAGAGAGAGAGGAGAGGAGAGGAGAGAGGAGAATGGGATATTGAGAGAGGGAGAGGGATAGAGGGAGAGTGGGAGGGAGAGAGAGAGATGAAGGGAGAGAGAGATAGAGGGAGAGAGGGAGAGTGTGAGAGTGAGAGGGAGAAAGGGAGAGTGGGAGAGGGAGAGGGGGAGAGGGAGAGAGGGAGAGAGATGGTTTAGGGTTGAGAGAGAGAGAGTGGGAGAGGGAGAGTCAGAAGGAGACAAAGAGAGTGGGAGGGAGAGAGGAGAGAGGGAGAGATAGGGTTGAGGGAGAGAGGGATAGAGGGATAGAGAGAGAGAGGAGTGATTGAGTGAGAGAATTGGGAGAGATAGAGATGGAGAGAGAGAGGGAAATAGATAATATTTATATATTTTATATATATTAGTAATATATATATATTTAAATATTTATAGATTAACTAAAGTTTTGAAATAATATTTAAATATTATACATAATTCATTAAGAGATTATAATAAATTGTATATTATATATTAAATTATAAACTATATATTATATTATATATATTAAATTATAAACTTTATTGCATTTTTTAAATCATATATTAAAAATTGTATAAATTTTTTAAAACTCATATCTTAAATATATCAGATATCAGATTCAAATCGGATATCCGATTTGATGACACAAAATTTAATTCCTAGGGATTAGGCTCAGGCTTTCTTTGGAATTTGGTTCGCCCCTGCCAATCCTAAGAAGTCAACATGTAAAACGTGTTTAACAACTTACCTTGTTTTTCCAAACTTCACCCATGTGGCTGACGACTTTTATTTTAGCTAAAATTGATGAAACAAAAAGGGTTTGTAAAGGAGCTTCTCAAAATTATACCAATATAAATTATACTTTATTTTGAATATAATAAGTAATTATTATTCATTTTCTATTAGAATTATGACTAAATTCCTAATTGATAGCCTGATAGAAAAACATCTATAGCTTTCAAACGGTATCACATTTTTTGAATCCAAAACATGCATCACATTCTATGCTTGGCATACTATAGGATCAGTATATATATATATATATATATATATATTCATCAAGTTTTTACCAAGTTAAGGTGGCCCGACATATGAGTTTTTTATATTTTTTAAAAGTTGTAATAAAAAATTCATAATTAATTATTTACTTGAAAAAAAATTATAAAAAAATATGAATCACATCCAGACATGAGTCTTCTACTTATATCTAAAATATTTTTAAAAAATACTATAATTTTCTTATGGTTAGGGTTGTCAGACATACACCTACTTCTTATTTTTTCCCTGAAATTTAAGTACTATTGCATTGAAATTTCAATTTTTCACCAAATAGATTTTTTCTTTACAAAAATTAACCTAGTATTTTAGAAATTAAATTCAATTTTCCACAGATTCTATTTTTACATATTTTTGAAATAATATACATAACTTATTCAAATTTTTACGTCAAGTTGCCTAACTCTGATTTTTTTGAATTTTCATTGCCACTTAAGGGCCTGTTTTTTCCATGATGATCCTGCACATACCCATCCCTCTAATCCTTTGGGTTGTGGTATTCCAAAGGAAACATGGATAGGTAAGAAGGTGAATTATTCTTTTCTCAAAAACTTTGCTTGTGAAGCATTTGCACATGTAGATTCTGAAAATATAACCAAGCTTGATGCAAAATCAAAGAAATGTATATTTGTTGGATATGGCATGGATGAATTTGGTTATAGGCTTTGGGATTTTGAAAATAAGAAAATTGTGAGAAGCAGGGATGTCATATTCAATGAGAAAGTGTTGTACAAAGATCTATTGCAATAGTATGAGAATACATAAAAGGATTATGCAGTGCTAGATGATATTACAAAAAACAATGTTCTAGTGGTTCCTCATGCTCTGCAACAACAACAACAAAAAATACCACAAACTCTAGTGAATGTTAGGTGATATTCAAGGATAGTTAGATCTCCAAAAATATTTTCTCCCTCTTTGTATTCTATTTTATTAACTGATGATGGTGAACTAGAATGTTATCGTGAAGCTATGCAGGTGGATACCAAGGTTCAGTGGGAGCATGAAATTGAAGAAGAAATGGACTCCTTGTTGAAAAATAAGACTTGGGAATTATGCAAGTTGCCTGCAGGTAAAAAGGCTTTACCAAAAAAATGGATTTATAGGCTGAAAGAGGAGGATGGAGGTAAGAAAAGATTTAAAGCTAAATTAGTTGTAAAGGGATTTGCACAAAAAAAGGCTATTGCGTTTGATGAAATATTTTCTCTAGTTGTTAAAATGACTTTTATTCGTATTGTTTTAAGTATTGTGGTTGTTGAAGATTTGCATTTAGAACAACTTGATGTAAAAACAACCTTTCTCCATGGTGATTTGGAAGAGGAAATATATATGGAACATCCACAAGGAATTATTTGAGATATTATAATATGTTTTGCACTGGATAATAAAATCATTGGATGGCTGCAATTTTGTGAATGTAGCCCAAATTGGGTGAACCACGTTAAACTCTCTCTGTTGTCTTGTTTCTACTATAATTTCATGTGTGTTTTATTTCAATGTTTTATTGATCAAATCTTCATTTAACTTGTTAGAGATTTGCCTTCTAACCCTAACATGATGATGATATGAGATTCTTGATGCCAAATGCCAATAGTCTTACTATGGATGATGAACTTCTATGCTAAATTGGATGAAAATATGGATGATTGTGGATAATGAGGTTGCACAAACTTGTGTCTTCAAAAATGCCTAAGATTGTGGATCCAAATACAATAGAGAAGGCCTCTATTTATATGAAGAAGGTTGGAAGAATGAAGAATAGGGTGAATGTGGGATTAAAGAAGGGACCAATGGAATTGTGCCACTTGTCCACATGCTAATGAAGGAGAGTGGATCACATTTTGAACAATGTGCATGTTAAATGTGTGTAGGTGAAATTTGAATTTAAAGAGGTGACTTGTGTAAGAGGGGATGTAAGAAGAATTAATGCCAAGTTGGCTCAAGGAGAGGACATGTAAGAGCCTTTAATGGCAAGTTGGAGGACAAAATTACTTTGGGAGGGGGAATTCAAATAAGTAGAATATTCCAAGAATATGACATATTTGAATGAAAATAGGGTAATTTATAAATCAAATAAATTGATTTACAAGTGCAACTTGCAAAAGCTAGAGGAATAGAGGATTAGTGTTAGGAGCTAATCAATCTAGAAGATTAATTAACTTAGAGGGGATTAGTTTGATTGTGACACTTGATTTAATACTTGAATTTATTTAAATTAAATGAGAGGATAAATTTGATTTATTCACTTAAATGAAGAACATTGGGATTTAATTAAATAAAGTTAATTTATTTAATCAAAGAGGGGAATTTAAGATTTAATTAAATAAAGTTGATTTGTTTAATTAAAGGAGGGACATTAGGATTTAATTAAATAAAGTTGATTTATTTAATTAAGGGAGGAATTTAAGATTTAATTAAATAAAGTTGATTTATTTAATTAAAGGAGGAAACTTAGCATTTAATTAAATAAAGATGATTTATTTAATTAAAGGAGGAATTTTTATGAATTAATTAAATCAAGAATATTTAATTAATTGGTTAGTAAAGAAATGATCAAGGAAGAATTGAAGTTAGTTAATAAAAATTGAGTGCAGGATATCAATCAGTATACTTTGAATGTCTACATTTTGCTCCTCTTTGAAGCAATGTACCTGTTGTGTTGGTTCAAAGAATAACCTTGCTGAGATCAAAGTTCAAAAAATTTCTATTTTTTTTTAAGATGCCTCACTATTGCCCCAATGGAAAGAAGTATGCTGGTACACTGCCCCCTTGAGAGATCAAGTGAAAAGTTTGATTTGAGGTTTGATCTCACGACAAAGAGGTTCAAGATGGATGTATGGATGGCTATGATGATGATGCAAATGAGATGGTTTATGAGATGCTTAGACTAACAAATCTATATTATGGTGCAATGAAGGAAATGCAATGCATATGAAATGGCCAGTGTTTCCTATTATGTATGATATGAATGATATATGATATGTTAATAGTTTGTGGATGCAAGGTGGATGCATTGGTGATATTTTGGTCAACCTTCATGATACCATGTTAGTGTGGAGATAAGATAGAAGAAACGAGATGATAAAAAGAGGATCCAACAAGTCCATGATCTGTCAAGGCTTTATTAGAGATGATAATGAATGATGATGATGTATTTTCTTATCTAGGGATTGGGGTCATAAAGATCGTACTTTCCTTATGTTTGATAACACACATAGATATGATGAATCAGGGTATAAAGAACTAGGATTGCATTGTATCTAGTGAGATGAACTGTGACTCGACAAACAAATAGGAGTATCCTTGTTTACACCTGACATACAAAAACCTTACTAGGATGTACTTCAAGATTTTTGAAAATCTTAAACCAAGACACAAAAATGCATAACCTCTCAATGTAATAGTCAACAAGCTATCCAAAAAACCTTCCATACACACCTAATAAAGAAAGTATTCATCAAGTTTATATTACAAGAATATCCAACAAGCACAATAGACAAACGATAAATATCAATGCCCCATTCCTTTCTCTCTAAATTGTTTAATTAGACATCACCGAGAGGTCATTGGAATGAGCACAATAAGATATATAAACAGGATAAAGATCAAGTAAACAAACAAGATAATGTTCTTCATACTACTAGCCAAGACTAAATTGCGGTGATGCCCAATGTTGATGTCCATTGTAGGAAGGATGCATCCTAGGACATGATGTTATCAGATGATGGTGAGATTTACTGGATGATAGGCTATTACTACCAAGAGTTGACCAAGTTTTTTACATACTGACCTAGACTTAAGACCTCGACATTGGAGTACACACTTTTGAAGTCATTTTAATCTTGCTTCCAATTGTTTTTCCAAATGATGAAGGTGGCGATTGAATTATTATGGGAGGATTCTTATTGTGGGTGAATTTTGAATAGGGATAGATGGATTTTTTCAAATATTTGGATGTTTTTGATGTTTTTGTAATGTTATGAGGCTATGTTTGGGTTCTGGGGTGTTTTATGAATGTTTTGATTTTCAAAATTTCAAATGTTTTTGGATTTTTTGATATATATGAATGTTTTTTTATTTTGTGTCTGAGGGATTGATAAAATATTAGCCTTTCCTATGTTTAAGTATAGAGATGATGTAGTTTGGGTACCATTTTTTTGACTTTTTTGACTCTTTTGACTTTTTGACCTTTTTTAGGATTTTGACATGCTTTTGGATTTTCGCATAATTTTGATGATTTGGATATGGATATGTGTGATGATATCAACAATCTACTTTGGGATTTGAAAACCAAGCTAAGGTTGATTGATCATATTGAAGGATTGATGATGATAAGTTCAATGTTGAGGATACACAACAATGCAAGAATAATGTTAATCAACACAAGGATTGGGAAGGATATCCCAAGATGATGATGGATTGATTGGATTTGATTGATCAAGATTTTGAAGCTTGATTTGGAACAAAATTGTTTTGATGATTTGATGTGATGCTAAAGTGCAAGTTTGATGTGACCGATATTGATTGTTTGGATTGATGTTCGACAAAAGATAAAGCTTGATAAGGAATATCTTCTTGTCAAAATATTCCATGGGTTTGTGATTTTTATTTTGGCTCACAAATTCTTGACCAATTTTATTTCATGTTTGCCAATGTTTGGATCACCACACAAGTTGGAAGATATAGATCAAGACTTATTCCGAAGCAAGATGTAATTATCTACCCCTAGTGTCTAGCAATGTATAGAATGCCATGGGCAGATTCTTGGATAGATGTATGGATGGATGGATATGGTAAACATGAAAATGATGCCAAGTATTATCTTGTGAAAAGATAACATGTTCGAACAAATGATGCTTATTTGGATAGTGCTTCATGGTTCAGATAATGTTGGATAGGATAGGATCAATGAAACTGACCCATGTCAGGATGTTTACCATAAGCAAGTGTAAAGCGTGCACCCAAATTTGTCAAGAGCAAGATAATTTGGAAGATGGATGTAGATATATGAAAATGGACTGGATAAATTATGGTTCATAGATGAATGGATTTATTATGGATAAGATGGATGGAATGTTGGCTTTATTATGGATGTGATAAGATGCTTTATCTTGAAATGACACACATAAATTGGTGAAGCCACAATAGTGGTTTACAATTTGATGGAGAAAGGAAAACTAAGGAAAAATGACCTCGTGGCAAAAAAATTGGTTTTAGGGGTTCGAATGAACTTACAAGTTCAACCGAACCCAAAAGGAGTTTGCCTGAACTAGGGTTTGAGCGAACCCATTAATTATTGAGCCCACATTTCCCACCCCCCCAAAAAAAAAATCATATTGAAGGGTGGTTCGCTCGTAGCCCTAGGGGTTCTTATGAACCCCCTTTATTCCTCATTCTCCCCCTGAAACACAAAAAAAACCTAAATTTTTATGCTTCAAAGCTCGGGTTGAGGATGAAAATGGAGGATTCTTCACAAACCCAATTGGAATTAGGTAGCCCTTAGAATGAGCTATCCAACGAATATAATTTTAACATGTTTTGGTTTTATTATGTATTTGTTTTTTTAGTTTTATTAAACATTGGTTTTTTATTGAAAATGAAGGTCTTTGTTCTACAAATGTGGAAAAATAGCAGATTATCAAAAAAAAAAATGAAAAATATGAGTGCACTAGATATTGAAGTCCTTGATCCAACAAAAGAAAAAAATAATTTTCATAAATACAAAAAAGTTACGTGTTATATGGTCGTGTTATGTATGAATTGTAATTGGTTTGACTTTGAAACTTGATTAAAGAAAAAATATTCAATCAAAAACTAGATCTTACCAAGTGGAAGCACTAAATATCGAAGTTAAAAATCTAAATTCAAAAGAATTAGAATTTTATCTTTCATGGAAAAAATGTTATGCATTATACGGTGTGCATCACTTTTTTAAAATGTTGTTTTATGAAAAAACCAATTTTTGTTGGATATGGAAAAAAAAGTGCCATTTGATTGCAAAAAAATATATATATATTTTTAGAATCTACAGAGAAAATGTGACGAGATTCTAGTTTGCATCATCTTCAAATTCCTCATGGTTTAGCCACTATAGGTTCCCGAATGTGAAGATTTAGTGAAAAATAATAATATTAATGTCCAATTTGGCCAAAATTCGTAAGCCACTATTGTGGGATCACCCAAATGCTTGATTCTACACATGATGCCTATTTTCTAGGTTTTCATCATGGTACCTGTCCAAAGTGCCACCATAGTGGTTTCCACTGAAGGATGATTTTTATCTTTACTATTTTCATGATTTTCTTTTTCTTTTTTTTGTTTTTTTTTAAATATTTGAAGCTCATGTTGAACCACATGATGGTTTTGATGTAGATGCTTCTATCATAATGTGCAATCGATATCCTTCTTGAAGAAGCTGCTTTGCTAAGATATGTGCACTTGAGTGCAACTTTTGATATTCTTTATCTACTTTGTTGATATTAGAGTTAACTTTATCTTTGTGTTCACATTGTGATAGAGTTTCTTCAAAATCCTTATGATGAAGGGTTTCTACCAATACATAGTCAATGTGAGAATTGGATATCATGCATGGGGGAGTGGATGCTATTATATGTTTAGGAATAAAAGATGGATTGGTTGATAGCTTGGAACCTTTGAGTCTCCAAACTTGGGAAGATGAGCAATAATGGGTGGATATAGAAGTGTGCATGTAATTAGGACCAAGTTCTTGATATAATTTATACATCGCTTGAGAAGCCTACTTTTTCCTTTGTGGACATCTTTGATGGGTGCTGCCACAATAGTGGTTTACACTTTCTAGGAGATCGTGATTTTTGTTGAAATCACATAGTTTTAGAAAATATAATGATTTAAGCCTTGAAAAGTTCCATTTAAAGGATTCCAATTGATGAGGGTTTGATCAAACCACCTTAGAACAATCCCCCTTGGATAGAACCCTGCTAGTTTTAGACTATAGCTATAACGAAGTCTCCTTTACACCTATCAAAATGCTGATAAAAAACCACTTTTGATTTACCATTTGGGGGATCAAATGAGTTCATTTAAACTTTATTTTTGTATGTAGTCCTTATTATAAGCTTACAAAAATGTATAATTTAAATTAATTTAAATTTGATTATTATATTTATTTTTATTTTTTGTGAATGTAGGTTTTTCACCAAAAATCAAGTTCTTTGTTTTGCAAATGTGGAAAAATAGTGGATTATCAAAATAAGATTTTGAAAAATATGTTCAGGCTGGGTATTGATGTCCTTAATCCATTAAAAAAAGAGTTGAATTTCAATACAGACATAAAAATTTATGTTGTATATTATCGACCTATGTCTGAATTGTAATTGGTTTGACTTCGAAACTTGATTAAGGAAAAAATATTTAATAAAACACTATGAAACCAAATGAACTAGTTAGATATCATAGTTACAAATCTAAATTCAAAAAAAATAGAATTTTATCCATCATACAGAAAAAATTATGTTGTATACAGTGAACATCACTCCTTAAAAATGTTGTTTACTGGTAAAAACTAGTTTTCAAAGGAGATGAAATAAAAGTACAATCTAATTCTAAAAAAATAGAAAAAAAAAAAATTTAGAATCTATAGAAAGAACTTCACAAATCACTAGTTTGTATCATCTTCAAATTCCTCACGGTTTAGCCACTATAGGAGCCTGAAAGTGAAGATTTAGTTTAAAAAATTAGTTCAGTGTCTAGTTTGCCCAAAAATTGTAAACTAGTATTGTGGGATCACCTTGATGGATACTTTTCTCTTTTTTATTTTTCCCCATAGTTTCTTTGACTAATGGATTTTGATAGGGATAATATTTCTTTGTACTTTTTGGTATCCATGTGTATTTGATTTATACATTATGCTTCTCAACTTCCTTTGATTTGATAATGTTCTTTATGCTTTGATTCAAATATTTCTTTTGATGTTGGCCCTAATTCATGGATGGGCTGATGGTTGGATGGATATTCATGACATGGCTGGTTTTAGTATTGGCTTTGGTTTCATGAAAATGACTCTTCGTGCTTCTTATGTTGACGCTTGCACTAGATAAAATTGCCCCCAATCTTATAGAGGTATCACTGATATGTTTAGATCCCTTAATTGTTGAATAACAAAGACTTTGACACTTATGATTGCCAATAATATGCACTATTTCTAAGATACCCTATTCATGTAGGCCTAATCTTTTGCCTTGATAATTCATTCGTTCAAAATTTTTATTTGTTGTAGGATATGATTTACCTTAGAAACAAGGTACTAACCCTTCTCTGCTCTACTGTGGATCTTCAACGGTGAAAAATTCTTCATTGATAAGATAATTTTCCCTAAAGAAGGTAAGTGATCCAAGTTTATAAGTGATAAGATCCATAATATGTGAAATAAATTCCCGATTGATATCTTTTGTTAGAGCCTCCAATAGCTCTGATACCATGTTAGAAACCCTAGATTGGACATGCAAACCTAAACAACTTCCACATAAGAGAAAACATAAAAAAAGCAGAGCTTTGCATGCAAATGTGCAAAATGATATATTCAAGAATTCAATGTTACAATGAGATGATTTTCTTTATGAAAGCAAATTATGCAACCCTAATGTTGACCTAAAAATAGCTCAACTAAATAAAGCTTACTTATTAAATAAGTAAACTAATTATTACCTAAGAAAAACCTAAGTAAAGTTATGCAAGTGTAATTAAATATTAATTACACTAACACCCCCCCATAAGTGCAACTTATGGAGACTAGATAAGCATGCAACTAAAACTAAGATGAATGCAAGAAAGCGGGGGCTGAAGTTGGGTAGGGCATCTAGCACATAGGGCCTGGTCATCCATAGGACCTCAGTAAGTGCAGTGAGGGCCTGCGGGGGTTGAAATTTGGCATTCAGTTCTCCACACGACCACGGGCTCGGTGGAAGGGGCTGGAGGCCTAGACCGGCGATGCAAGGTGGTGGAGCCACTGGCAGTGGTGGTGCGTGGGTGGCACCCGGGTGGCTGCCGAGTGGCAAGTGGGTGGCGCCTAACATTTTCATTGGCAGCGCAGGCACAGATCCCCCAAAAATGCATTTTTTCAAAATTTGTGCCATTTTCGACCTCGGAATGCGTGCTAGGGAGGCCGTATGGCCTCCCTGACAAATTTTTTTTGCCTTCTAGATCAACTTCGCCAAAATCGATGAAACGAAAGTAGATCTTAGGGATTTTGGCCACTACGAACACAATCGTGACCTCCGTTTCTGCTCAAAATGTTCCAAAAAAATGGCAACCTCCAAAGCTTGCAAAAAAATACCAAAACTGAAACCCTCACAGATCTGGAAAATCATGACCAAAATCTGCAAAATGAAAGCCAAACCTAACTTTTTCTAGTGCTCTGAATCCAATGGTGAAGCCTGATCTGATCCAAAATGCTGCATAGATGAACTCAAGGCATGATACCCTCGAGGAACCCCAAACGAACTCTGCAATGAATTTCTCCATAATTTGAGAATGGGTTGCATGTCAAGGCTCTGATACCATGTTAGAGCCTCCAATATCTCTGATACCATGTTAGAAACCCTAGATCAGACATGCAAACCTAAACACCTTCCACAAAAGAGAAAACATAAATAAAGCAGAGCTTTGCATGCGAATGTGCAAAATGATATATTCAGGAATTCAATGTTACAATGAGATGATTTGCTTTATAAAAGCAAAGTATGCAACCCTAATGTTGACCTAAAAACAACTCAACTAAATAAAGCTTACTTATTAAATAAGTAAACTAATTATTACCTAAGCAAAACCTAAGTAAAGTTATGCAAGTGTAATTAAATATTAATTACACTAACATCTTTGACTTGACCTTGTGGGTAGGTGCATGGGAATGGGTAGCAATTTCATGGAAAACTTACTTTTTCATCCCGAAATAGCGAAAACGTGAACGTGTTATAGTAAAACGTGCTCGTGTTATGGCTTGGTCATTACCAAGCCTAACATGGGTGTGTTAAAACGCAGGTGCGTTATGGTTTAAATTTCAAAAAATGAGCACATTTTGAATTAAAAAACTATGCATTTTTTGAAATTAAAAAAAAATTTCCAAAATGCGAGCGCGTTATAACATGCTCGCATTTTGGTCTACATTGAAAATATTTTCGTCTCTTTTTCTTGTCTCTTTCTTCTTGTTATCTTTTAGGGAAACTATATACATGAAATAAACATTTAAGTATAAGTTGACATTTACATATGGACGTTTACTTTCTTATACTTTAAGTTATATTTCATGTATATAGGCAGGATGTTTGAGAGTGGTTTAGATCTCTAGGAGTTATAATGCAAATTCTAGTTTTTTGAAGATCTCAAAAATTTTAGACTTAGTCAAATTTCAATAATCAACATGTCAAATTTTAGTAATCAATAAGTTATATCATATTTCTCTTTGTGTCTCACACATTTTTTATCCCTTATTCTCTAGACCTCTCTCACACACTCTCCCATTCCCTCTATACTTCTATCTATCTAGCATCGCTCTCCCCCTCCATCCCTCCCTCCTTTCCTCCTCTTTCCTTCCCTTTTTTCCTCTAATTTTCTCTATCTCCCCCTCTTTCTCCTCCTTCCTCCCACCCACCTTCCCTCTCTACTTCAATATATCTAACCTATCTCTCCCTACTCTCTCTCTCCCTCCCTCCTCTCTCTCTTCCTTCATCCCAACCACCTTCCCTCTTTACTTATCTCTATCTAACCTATCCCTCTCTGCCTATCTCTCACCCTCCCTCCTCTCTCTCTCAATCTCTCTACCTTCCTCCTTCCCTCCTCTCTCTCTCATTCTCTTTATCACACATCTCTCCCTCTATCCCTCCCTCCTCCCCTCTCTACTTCTATCTCTATCCCTCCCTCCTCCCCCTCTCTATCTCTCCTTACCTATATACTTATCTCTACTTCTCTACTTCTCTCCATCTCTACCTCTCTCTCCCTCATTCCCTCTCACTCTCCCTCTCCCTCTCCCTCTCTCCTCTCTCTTAATATCCCAACCTTCCTCCTTCCCTTTGTGTTTCTCTCTCTCACACAATTTCTCCTTCCCCCATCTCTCTCTTTGGTTTAGGATTTATAGTTTAGGGTTTAGGGTTTAGGCTTTATGGTTAATGGTTTAGGATTTAGTTCCAAACCCCTCTCTCTCCCACTCTCTCTCAGGTCTATCCCTCCTTCTATCCCTCCCAGCCCTCTCTCTCTCTTGGGTATATCTCTCACTCCCCCTCTCTCTCTTATGTCTCTCCCTCCTAGGTCCCCTCTCCCTCTCTCAGGCCTCTCCCTCCCACCCCAACAAGAGAACACACACACACACACACACTCTCAGGTCTCTCCCTCCCACCCCCTTCCCCTCTTCTGAAGTATATCCCTCCCACCCTAACTAGAGAACACACACACTCTCTTTGTCTCTCTCTAAGGTCTCTCCCTCACCCCCCCTCTCTCTCTCTCTTCCTCTCCCACTCCCTCACCTAGTTCTCTCCCTCCCACCCTAACTATAGAATCTATCTCTCTTCCTCTTAGCCCCTATATCTCAAGTATCTCTTTGCCACTCCCTCTCCCTCTCCTAGCCCCTCTCCCTCTCTCAATTATCTCCCTCCCACCCTAACTAGAGAACTCTCTCTCTCAAGTCTCTCCATCCCACCCTAACTAGAGAACTCTCTCTCTCTTTCTCTCTCTCTCCATTTTTTAAGTCTCTCCCTCCTATCTCCCTCTTCGCCTCTCACTCTCTCTCCCTCTCTTCCTCTCTCTCAAGTCTATCCCTCCCACCTCCTCCCCCTCTCTCAATTCTATCCCTCCCAACCCCTCCCCTTCTCTCAAGTCTCTCCCTCCTACCCCACCTCTCTCTCAAGTCTCTCCCTTCCACCCCCTCCCCCTCTCTCCAGTCTCTCTCCCCACGTTAAATAGAGAACAAACACACACACACATACTCTCTCTCTCTCTCTCTTTGGTTTCTCCCTCACACCCCCTCAATCTCTTTCCATCTATATATATGTCTCTCTATCTATCTCCCACTCCCTATTTGTCCCTTTCCCTCTCTCTCCCTCCCACCCTAACTAGAGAAATCCATCTCTCTCTCTTTGGTATACCTCTCCCAACCCCTCTCCCTCTCTTAAGTCTCTTTCTCCCCCTCTCTCTCCATCTCTACCTCTCTTTCAAATCTATCCCTCCCACACCCTCCCCTCTCTCAAGTCTCTCCCTCCCAGCCTATGTAGCTAACACACACTCTCTCTCTCATGTCTCTCCCTCCCACCCCTCCCCCTCTTCTCAAGTCTCCCTCCCACCCTAACTAGATAACTCTCTCTCTCTGCCCTCCATCTCTCTCCTACTCATCCCTTTCTCTCTCAATCTCTCTCTCTCAAGTCTCTACCTCCCACTCCCTCTCCCTCTCTTAGTTATCTTAATCTCACTCACTCCCTCTATCTCTCTCCCCTCTACCCTTAAACTTAAACCCTAATTGCTTAACCCTTAAACCCTAAACCCTTAAAACCTCTACTCTTAACCCTCTACCCTTTATCTCTATCAATTCTCTCCCTCCTACCCCCTCTCCCTCTAATAGTCTATCTCCCTCCTCCCTCTGTCTCTCTCTATCTCTCTCAAGTCTCTACCTCCCACCCCCTCTCCCTCTCTCAAGTCTCTCTCTCTCTCTCACTCACTCCCTCTATCTCTCTCCCCTCTACCCATAACCCTCTACCCTAAACCCTTAACCCTTAAACCCGAAACACTCTACTATCTCTCTCAATTCTCTCCCTCCTACCCCTTCTCCCTCTATCAAGTCTCTCACTCACTCACTCCTTCTATATCTCTCCCCTCTAACCCTAACCCTCAACCTTCTACCCTTAACTCTTAAACCCTTTACCCTAGCAGGCCAATTTGGTGAAATTGGGAATGCAGTTTGAGGTATAGATTTGCGGGTATAGGTTGAAGGATTAGGGTTGAGGGTCCAATATATATGGTAGAGGGTTGAAGGTTGAGGGTTTAAGGTTTCATGGTTCAAGGATTAGGGTAGAAAGTTTACTTGAGTTTAAGGGTTTAAGGTTTGAGGGTATAGGGTTGAGGGTAGAGGGTAGAGAGTATAGGGTTTAAGGGTTAAGGGTTAATGGTTTAGGATTGATTGTTTAAGGGTTTAAGGGTTGAGGGTATAGTTTTAAGGGAGTAGGGAAGAGAGGGAGGGATGGAGGAATGGAGATATGGAGGGAGAAGTGAGATAGAGAGAAGTAGAGAAGAGGAGGGAGGGATAGAGATAGGTGAGGGTTGAAGATCCAATCTATAAGGTAGAGGGTTAAGGGTAGAGGGGAGAGAGATAAATGGAGTGAGTGAGAGAGAGAAACCTAAGAGAGGGAGATGGGGTAGGAGGGAGAGACTTGAGAGAGAGAGGGAAGGGGTTAAGGGTAGAGAGTAGAGGTTTTAAGAGTTTAGGGTTTAAGGTTTATGGTTAAGGGTAGAGGGGAGAGAGATAGAGGGAGTGACTGAGAGAGAGAGAGACAACTAAGAGAGGGAGAGGAGGTAGGAGGGATAGGGTTGAGAGAGAGAGAGAGTGGGAGAGAGATAAAGGGAGGGAGGGTTAAGGGTAGAGGGTAGAGGGTAGAGAGTTTAAGGGTAGAGGGTAGAGATTTTAAGGGTTAAGGGTAGAGAGTTTTAGTGGTAGAGAGTCTCAGTCACTCCCTCTATCTCTATCCCCTCTACCCTTAACCCTAAACCCTAAACCCTTAACCCTTAAACACTAAACCCTTAAACCCTCCCTCCCTCTATCTCTCTCCCACTCCATCCCTCTCTCCCTCTCAATCTCTTAAGTCTCTCCCTCCTACTACCTCTCCCTATCTTAGGTCTCTCTTTCTCACTCACTCCCTCTATCTCTCTCCCCTCTACCCTTAATCCTAATCTTTAAACCCTAAACCCCCTACCCTCTACCCACAACCCTCCCTCCCTCTATCTCTCTCCCACTCCCTCCCTCCCTCTATCTCTCTCAAACCTCTCCCTCCTAACCCCTCTCCCTCTCTCTGGGCTCTCTCTCTCAATCACTCCCTCTACCTCTCTTCCTTCACCAAATTGGCAAGCTAATGGGCCCACTAGCTTGCCAATTTAGTCAAATTGGAAATGTAGTGGCCTATTTGAAAAAATGGGGTCTCTCGATGATATAAATCATCGAGAGACCCCATTTCTCAGACCCATTTTTTCAAACATGCAAGTTCGGTTGCCAATTTCATCGAATTTCCAAGCTAGTGGGCCCACTAGCTTGCCAATTCAGTTAAATTGGAAATGTAGTGGCCTATTTGAAAAATATGGGTCCAAGAAATGGGGTCTCTTGGTGATGTAAATCACCGAGAGATCCCATTTCTTGGACTCATTTTCTCAAACAAGACAAGTTAGCTTGCCAATTTCACCAAATTGGCAAGCTAGTGGGCTCACTAGCTTGCCAATTTAGTGAAATTGGAAATGTAGTGGCCTGTTTGAAAAAATGGGTCCAACAAATGGGGTCTCTCGGTTATGTAAATCACCAAGAGACCCCATTTCTTGGACCCATTTTTTCAAACAGGAAAGTTAAGTCACCAATTTCACCGAATTACCAGGCTAGTGGGCCCACTAGCTTGCCAATTCAGTGAAATTAGCAATGTGGTCTGTTTGAAAAAATGGGTTCAAGAAATGGGGTCTCTCGGTGATAATCACTGAGAGACCCCATTTCTTGAACCCATTTTTTCAAACAGGACAATTTAGGTTGCCAATTTCACCAAATTGGCAAGCTAGTGGGCCCACTAGCTTGCCAACTTAGTGAAACTGGGAATGTAGTGGTCTATTTGAAAAAAATGAGTCCAAGAAATGGGGTCTCTCAGTGATGTAAATCACCGAGAGACCCCATTTCTTGGACCCATTTTTTCAAGCACGCAATTTGGGTCGCCAATTTCACCGAATTGCCAAGCTAGTGGGCCCACTAGCTCGCTAATTCAGTGAAATTAAAAATGTAGTGGCATGTTTGAAAAAATGGGTCTGAGAAATGGGGTCTCGTGGGGATGTAAATCATTGGAAAACCCCATTTCTTGGACCCATTTTTTCAAATAGGCAAGTTAGGTTGCCAATTTAACTGAATTTCCAAGCTAGTGGGCCCACTAGCTTGCCAACTCAGTGAAATTGGCAATGTAGTGGCCTGTTTGAAAAAATGGGTCCAAGAAATAGGGTCTCGTGGTGATTTACATCATTGGGAGACCCCATATCTTGGACCCATTTTTTCAAACATGACAAGTTAGGTTGCTAATTTAGTGAAATTGGAAATGTAGTGGCCTATTTGAAAAAATGGGTCTAAGAAATGGGGTCTCTTAGCACCGAGAGACCCCATTTCTTTCAAATAGGCAAGTTAGGTTTCCAATTTAACTGAATTTCCAAGCTAGTGGACCCACTAGCTTGCCAATTCAGTGAAATTGGAAATGTAGTGGCCTATTTGGAAAAATGGGTCCAAGAAATGGGGTCTCTTGGTGATGTACATCAGCAAGAGACCCCATTTCTTGGACCCATTTTTTCAAATAGGACAAGTTAGGTTGCCAATTTAGTGAAATTGGAAATGTAGTGGCTTATTTGAAAAAATTGGTCCCAAAAATGGGGTCTCCTGGTCATGTAAAATTTATCCCTAAACCCTAAACCCTAAACATTATCCTTGAACCCTTAACCCTATAATTAAACACTAAATCCTACATTAAACCTTGTACCTTAAACCTTGAACCCTAAACCCTCAACCCTAAACCCAATACCCTCAACCCTATACCAAATATTTTAAACCCTAATCCCTATACTCTATATAGTTAACCCTACACCCCCAACCTTGAACACTATACCTCAACCCTACACCTTCAACCCACATCCTTATACCTTATACCCTCAACCTTATAACCTAAGCCCTGAAAATCATCCCCCAACCCTATACTTAAACCCTAAACCCTACATTCAACCTTTTACACAAAACCCTAAACCCTAAACCTCAAGCTGAAACCAAATACCCTCAACCCTATACCCATTATTCTAAACCCCAATCCCTATACCCTATACACTTACCCGTATACCCATTATTCTAAACCCTAATCCCTATACCCTATACACTTAGCCCTATACCCTCAACCTTGAACACTATCCCTCAACCCTTAACCCTATAGCTTAAACCCTAAACCCTACACCCTCAACCCTATACTTAAACGGAAAACCCTACAATCTCAAGTCTTAACCCTATACCTTATACTCTTAACCCTAATCCCTATACCCTATACACTTAACCTCATACCCTCAACCTTGAACATTATATGTCAACCCTCAACCCTTAAACTTGTACATAAATCCTAAAACCTAAACCATCAACCCTAAACCTAATATCCTTAACCCAATACCCTCAACTATATACCCAATATCCTAAACCATAATCCATATACCCTATACACTCAACCTTATAACCTCAACCCTAAACACTATCCCTCAACTCTCAACCCTCAACCCTATACCTTAAAACCTAAACCCTCATCCGTCATCCCTATACCCTATACACTCAACTTTATATGCAATATCCTAAACCCTAAAACCTATTCCCTATACACTTAACCCTATAAACTCAACCCTATAACTTAAACACTAAACCTTACACCCTCAACCCTCATAGGGGGAGAGAGAAATAGGGGGAGGGAGGGATTGGGGAGAGAGAGAGAGGTTGGGAGGGGAAGAGGAGATAAAATATTAGTAGAGAGGGAAGGAGAGGTAGGGAGACATGAGGGATAAAGAGTAGATAATGAAGGACAGATGGAGGGAGAGGTATGGAGGGAGACAGAGGGATGTGAGAGAGAGGTGAGATAGAGAGAAATAAAGAGAGTGTGGTAGGGAGTAATAGAGGGATATGCAGGTAGAGAGGGATAGGTGAGATAGAGAGAAGTAGAGAGAGATAGAGATAGATGGAAGGAGGGAGGGTAGGTGAGAGAGGGGAGGAAGGGAAAGGTAAAGAGGGATATGTGAGATAAAGATAAGTAGAGAGAGAATGGTGACATATGGAGAAGGAGAGAGTTATAGAGAGGGAAAGAGATAATGGTGAGAGAGAGGAGAGAGTGAGAGAGAAAGAGGGTGAGGGAGGAGTGAGAGAGAGAGAGAGGTAGAGGGAGGGAGAGGAGAGATAGAGAGTAGATAGGGGAAAAGGTAGGGAGAGAGACATATAGTGAGAGAGAGAGAGAGAGGGCTAGGGGAGATACAGATAATTAGAGAAAGACAAAGAGGTAGAGGGAAGTAGAGAGAGAATAAGGGAGGGAGAGAATCAATATAGAGAGGTATAGAGAGATTGGTAGGGAGTGATGGATGGAGAGGTAGGTAGAGAGGGATTAGGGATATGGAGAGTAGAGAGGGAAGTAGAGGGAGGGGTATGGAGGGGGAGAGAGGGTGGTGAGAGAGAGTTGAGATAAAGAGCAATAGAGAGAGTGTGGTAGGGAGTGATGGAGTGATATGTAGCTAGAGAGAGATAGGTGAGATAGAGAGAAGTAGTGAGAGATAGAGATAGAGGGAAGGTGGGAGGGTGGGTAAGAGGGGAGGAAGGGAGAGGTAAAGAAGGATAGGTGAGATAAAGATATGTAGAGATAGAATGGTGACATATAGAGAAGTCGAGAGTTACACAGAGGGAAAGAGAGAATGGTGAGATAAAGAGGAGAGAGTGAGAGAGAAAGAGGGTAAGGGAGGAGTGAGAGAGAGTGAGAGAGAGAGGTAGAGGAAGGGAGAGGAGAGATAGCAAGTAGATAGGGGAAAAGGTAGGGAGGGAGACATCTACTGAGAGAGAGGGATAGGGGAGATAAAGATAATTAGAGAGGGAAGGAGAGGTAGAGAGAGAGTAGAGAGGGAATGAGGGAGGGAGGGAGAGAAGTAATATAGAGAGGTGTAGAGAGAATGTTAGGGAGTGATGGATGGAGAAGTAGGTAGAGAAGGATTAGGTAGGTAGAGAGTAGAGAGGGAAGGAGAGGGAGAGGTATGGATGGAGAGAGTGGGAGGTTAGATAGAGAGTAAAGGAGAGAGAGTGGTAGGTTGTGATGGATGGAGAGCTAGGTAGAGAGGGAGAGGGGAGATATAGATAAGTAGAGAGGGAGGGAGAGAGAGGTGAGATAGAGAGAAATAAAGAGTGGTTGAAGGAGAGGTAGGTAGATAGAGGGAGAGAGGAGATAAAGATAAGTAGAGATGGAAGGAGAGGTAGAGAGAGAGGCGAGACAAAGAGAAGTAGAGAGGGAATGAGGGAGGGAGGGAGAGAGATGTAGAGAGAGTGATAAGGTTTGATGGATGTAGAGCTAGGTAGAGAGCAATTGGGATATAGAGAGTAGATAGGGAAGTAGAGAGGGAGAGAGAAGTAAGGAGGGAGAGAGAGGGAGGTGAGAGAGAGGTTAGCTAGAGAGAAATAGAGAGTGGTAGGGCATGATGGAGGGAGAGGTAGGTAGGTAGAGAGAGAGAAAGAGAGATAGAGATAAGTAGAGAGGGAAGGTGGGAGAGAGGGAGAGAGAAGTGAGGTAGAGAGAATTAAAGGGAAAAGGAGAGAGAGAAATAGAGAGATTTTTTGAGATCAAGGGAGAGACAGTCAAAAAAAGAGATAGAGATAGTGAGAGAGAGGTCTAGAGTGTAAGGGATAAAAATGAGTGAGATAGAGAGATAAATAATACAATGTTCTAATTACTGAAATTTGACTAAGTTTGAAATTTGTGAGATCTTCCAAAAACTAGAAGAGAGAGATGGGAGAGAGGGAGAGAGGGAGAGAGAAAGAGAGTGGAGAGATAGAGAGTAGAGAGAAGGAGAGAGTGAGAGAGAAAGATGATAGAACTTGTTCACTACTAAAATCTGACCTCCTAATTACTAAAATTTGACATGCTGATTACTGAAATTTGACTAAGTCTGAAATTTTTAAGATCTTCCATAAAGTAGAATTTGCATTATAACTCCTAGAGATCTGAAACCACTCTCAAACATCTTACCTATATACATGAAATATAACTTAAAGTATAAGAAAGTAAATGTCCATATGTAAATGTCAACCTATACTTAAATGTTTATTTCATGTATATAGTTTCCCTAAAAGATAACAAGAGGAAAGAGATAATAAAAATAGAAGATTTTTTTTTCAATGTAGACCAAAATGTGAGCACGTTATAACGCGCTCACATTTTTTCAATGCATTCACAAAACACAAAAAATGCATTCAAAAAACATGTCAAAACCGAGATATAACGCGAGCATGTTATAATGCGCTCGCGCTATATCTTTCTTTGGGAATCCTTAAGCCTTAGGGTTGGTATTTTCCATGGCATACCAACCCAAAGGCATGGAGGAATTTCTCAATGATTAGAGACGTGTTTTTGAAAATTCTACAATTTTTCACATAATCAGGTTCGTGCTCACCATCAAGATTGTATTTGGTTCAATATCAAAAAAATCAAACACATGGGTAATGTTGGGTTCTCTCTTAGCTATCCAACAATGTATTTTTTCACTTTTCTGACAATGTTAAGCCTTTCATCCATAATTTTTTTTTTTTGTGTGTCTCTTTTTTGGCAAAAAGTAGTGTTTTTTGTTTTTTTCGTTATAAATTAACCGTTCATTGAATTTTCAAATAAATTACATTTTTACAAACTAGACTCCATTCTACAAATTTATAAGATTTAAAAAAACAAAAATCAATTAGTTTTCAAAATTTGTAGGGGTAGCACGGCGAAAATTTTGTTTTTCAGGAAGTGTCCACTTCGAAAATTAGTAAAAAACATAATATTCATTAAAAATTTATCAAAAAAATTGTGCATAAACTATATACTATTAGCTAACTTATGACCATAGCAATTTTATAAAAAACTAAAATAAAATTCATTGTACGAGAGTTGTACAAGAGTTTCTATGTTATGTTTTTTATAGAAAAACAACACCAATTTGTGTACGTCCCTCATTTGAACCCCTTAATCTGAACCGTTTTCAAAATAAATTAGTAGTTTAGAAAGAAGACTCAGAGCACTTGAATCCTTATTTTTGTTCCATCACAAAATTTTGAGTGGAATTATCCTCAATTTCATGTCGATGGTCAGTATTTCTTGATTTCAAAAAAAACGCTATCTTTCCTAAAACGCAAAAAATGCATTCACAAAACATGTCAAAAGTAAGATATAATGTGAGCACATTATAATGCACTCACGTTATTTATTTCTTTGGAAATTCCCAAACCTTAGGCTTGGTATTTGCCTTGGAATACCAACCGAAAGGCTTGGAGGGCATTCCTAACGACCAGAGACGTGTTTTTAAAAAATCTACCATATTTCACATAATCAAGTTTGTGCTCATCATCAAGATTGCATGTGGTTCAATATCGAAAAAATCGAACACATGGGTAATGTTGGGTTTTCTCTTAGCTATCCAACAATGTAATTTTTTTTCCTTTTTAAAATGTTAAGCCTTTCATCCATAATTTATTTTATTTGTATGTCTTTTTTTTGCCAAAAAGCACTGTTTGGTATATTTTTCATTATAAATTAACCGTTAATCAATTTTTCAAATAAATTAAATTTTTAGAAACTAGACTCCATTCTACAAATTTTAAAAAAAAAATTAAAAAAAAATCTATTAGTTTCCAAAATTTGTAGGGGTGGCATGGCCAAAATTCTTTTTTTCAAGAAATGTCCACTTCAAAAATTAGTAAAAAATCAAATATTCATTAAAAAATTATCATAAAAATCGTGCATCAACTACATACTATTAGATAACTTCTGACCATTATGATTTTAAAAATACTAAAAAAGAGTTCACCGTACGAGGGTCGTACAAGAGTTGCTATGCTATGTTTTTTTGACAAAAACAACATGAATTTGTGTACGTCCCTCATCTGAACCCCTTAATCTCAACCATTTTCAAAATAAATTAGTAGTTTAGAAAGTATACTTGGAGAACTTGAATCCTTCTTTTTGTTCCATCTCAAAATTTTCAGTATAAGTATCCTCAATTTCATGTCCAAAGTCAGCATTTCCTGATTTCAGAAAAAAACTATCCACTTAAGTCCCCTTTTTGGGAACCATCTTGGTGCACTTTCCCTTGTGAAATATCAGATTTTAATGCTTCTTCAAGAGGTGTTGATGATTTAGTGTCCATGTAAGAGTGTTCCACATGATTCATTTTTGATATGCCTTCACTAGATGTTTCTGATTCACAACTTTTGTAGAAGCCTTCTTCATGACCCATTTCTGATATGTCTCTAGATTTTTCTATATCTTGATCAGGTGTACAAATTTTAAGAGTAGGAGACTCTTGTTCTAAATGAATATGATCCACATGTCCATCCAAAGAAAAAATCCCATGGGTAGATGGAGGAGTATGTGCTATATGGATATAATCATCATTTGTGACATCTTGTATCGATAGGAGAGTTCTCATTAGATCATTTTAGTATTGTGGAGATACAAATTCTTGATCTTGGTTAATGTTGGAATTTATTTTGACATACTTTGGATCAAATTCTTGACATAGGTCAATTTCAAAGGATGGATTGCTTACAAAGGGTTCTTGGACATTGTCATTAGGCATGGGAATTGGCTCAATATCCTCTTGAGATTTGAGTGGATTTGTATAAAGTGTTGAGTCAAATATTCCTTCAACATCCACAATCGTGAGGTTGAAGGATGCCAATATATCTTTGGAAGGACCATTGCTAGACTTTGGTGAAAGATGTTGATCATGCTTTGGAATACATTCTTGAGATATGTCCTCTAACTCATTAGGTGATGTAGAGACTTTGTAAACATGATCATTTATGGATGGATCTTGGATTATGTCAATATGATCAAATAATTTTAACATGTCTTGAAATAGATCACCATTGGATATTATTGGTGAATTTTGAACATGATTAAAAAGTGACTCTTGATGCATGTTAATTTGATCATTGGATGGGGTAAAAACATTTTCAAGGTTCTCATTGATGAATTGATCTTGATCATTTTTATCAACAATTATGGTGGAGAGATTGTCAGTGCTTTCAACCATAGGATCCAATGATATTAACATTTCTTGAATTGGATCATTGTCGAGTATTGTTGGTGGGTTTTGATCATGATTGAAAAGTGAATCTTGATATATGTTGATTTGATCACTAGATGAGGTAGACACAACTTCAAGTTTCTCATTGATGGATTGGTCTTGAACATTGTTCTCAAGAGTTGTGGTGGAGATATTGTCATCATTATCAGTAATGGTTGAATCTTGATCATTTTCCTCAATTTTTTTCATTTTTTTATTAATAAGGTCTAGGATGAGATTTTTTAGTTGAAAACAATTTGATGTTTTATGGAGATTTTCTCTATGATTCTCACAATCAGATCAACCACTATTCCAAGGGATGTCCAGGACAAAGTTGAAATCATTTAATTTTGGAAGAGTGATGATTTTTGCATTAAGTAGCTTTCTTAGCACTAATTCAATTGGATCTCCAAAAGGAGTGTATTCTCATTTGTGATCTTGTGAGATTTGTGCTTGTTAAGGTGATTCTTGTTGTGATTGATCTTGGAGATGTGGTGATTGATCTTCAAGACATGGTGATTGGGTTTTTTGTTGATGTTGTTGATGTTGTTGATCTCGATATCCAACCTCTTGACATTGGAGATATTGTTCTTGATGTAGTTGGGGACACAACCCAATGCTTTGATGACATTGTTCAACCAATGGAAGAGTGTATTGATTTTAGGGTGGAGATGTCTCTTGAAACAATGAATCAATTATTTTGGTAAGTGTAGCAATTTTATCTCGCAAAATTTGATCTTGATTTTGATCTTCACACCCTTGATATAGTTGATTTGGTTTTTGTTCAAATAGATTTGGAATGTATACTTATGGTTTTTGTATGGGATCATGGACAAATCAATTCTGGACAATGTTCTTATTTGGGATGATGTTTAGATTTGGCATTATAGGTTGAAATTGAACATTTTTGTGGTTGGGAATCAAATTGCCTTAATTTAGGTAACTTTGATTTCACATGGTGTTACCTTGACTTGGATCAATTTGTGAATTAGTTAACACATTATTTGGACTTTGAACAACATTGGTGTGATTTGCATACATATATATCCCAAATTTCACCAAGTGTGGATTTTATATGTTCATGTTTGATAATATTGTATTTGGTATAGTCACATTTGGCATGTATCGATTTGGTGGGATAATTTTGTTTAGAATAAGACTCATGAATTAATTTCTTGGTTGATAGATTAGTAGGTTTTGACTTTGATTTAAATATACCATAGGGAAAGGTAGTCCAAAATTTAGATTGAGAAAACTCATATTTGTTGTATCGTTAAGGTTTTGTGTTCTAAAGTTTAGATTGGGAAAACTCACATTTGTTGTATCATTGAGGTTTGTAGGAGATAATGATCCCATGTATGGATTGTATAAATGCGTGTTTTGATAATAAATTGGCATTGTAAGACTTTGATAGTTTGGTTGATTTGGATAACTCATGATGTATGAATCAAGTTTATAATCCATGTTCTTCTTGTGTTTTGACCTTATTGAACTATAAGGAATTTAGGACCAATGATGAGATGAAGGATGAAAGGTGTGAATGATATGGGTTTTGAACTTTTAGGAACCTTGGACCAATGCTAGACTCTAGGATTTCTTGAGTTATTATTTGGATTTGGTTTGATTTTATTTAGATGATGGACTTGTAAATCCTAAAATGTTGGATGTTACCTTGGGATAAACTTGTCCAAAAGGATGAAAATTTAACTAAATGTGTGGGGAAGGATTCATCCATACACACTTAATCAAACAAAAGGGATTTTGATTTTCATTGAGATATTTACCAAAAGTCTAATATGAATGATTTTTCCAAAGTTCTAAAGGTTTTTTATCAAATGCAATTTTATTGATGTTTTGGGATGGATGAAATGATTGGTTATTTTGATCTGAAATGAATGTAAGAGGGACTTTGTTGATCAGACCAAGGTGCTGAAGAAAATTATTTTCCCTAAGAGTATGTCAAACCAAAAGATTAATGTTTTCTCGAAAGACCATAAGATAAAAGATAAACAAGCACATGTGTGGGGTTCAATTGATTTCATCATGATTAATGAATTGATTTCACCACATCCAAAAATTTTGATTAAATTTCAAATTGTACATGTTTGTCTTAACCCCTTTTCATTCCACAAGGTCCATTATGTGAAAATCAAGGATTCAAGGGCATCGTTTCCTAGGTTGATTTTAGAGAGAGAAAATTGAGATATAGGCCCTAATATTTAGAAGCCTCTAAGTATAAAATCCCTAGGGACAAGTAGTAATATTTGGACCTTTCAAGGAAATTTTCTTTTCCAAAGGGTTTGAATTTTGATGACCTTGTTGAATGTTTGTTTTCCAGTGTTTTAGATCTAGGAAAAGTGTTTTGATTCCATAGAAATGCACAACACAATAATAGAAAAGGAAATATTTTTCAAATTCCCACTTGGATTTCTCAACCCATACTTATTCAAAGTTGATGATTAGAAGCTTGGCCACACTAGCTCTCTCTTCCTCAACACACACTTCTTAGGTCAGCTAAGCTTTGATTTCTCATGAATCTCCCATGACAAACTCTTCATCTCTACTAAGAATTGCAAGTACGTGGGATGGCTTCAGAGGTTTGACCTCTTGAAACCAAAAAATAGTTAAGGATTTTGGGATTTTACACAAATTGGTTTGTAATTAAGGCACCCATTCAAAATGCCACACGAGAGGAAAGATCAACCCAATAAAGAGTGTCACGTGCTTATCTATAGGAAGTTCTATAATGCTGAGATTTTCTCAACATTTGAATTTATATGCCGGTTGGGAGTAGCTTGGTGTTTATCTTGTTATTAGTTTGAGTCGGTCCCTTGGGGTGAGTAATTCTTACCACTAAGGCAAGCTCTCTAAGGGTATAGAATATTGAAGAAGTGCATTTTTAGTTCACACTTGCATGTTTTGTTCAATTTTAAAACCCAAATTGGAAATATGGCTGCAATATTTTAGACAACCTAATGCCACTAAAATTCTTTTGATTTTCAAGATTGTCGTGAAGCATAAGAGAAGTGCATATACAATTGAATGACAAGATTTTATAAAGAATATTTCAAAACAAGACAAAGACAAGTTATTTTTATAGCACCAAATTTGAGTGTGAAGTTGATTGTTCAATTTTGAAAACCCAAACAAAATGTAGTGAGTTTCTAAGGTTCTTTTTAACCAAATTTGACAAAGTTTGTGTAGATTAATTTTAAGCCCAAAATAATGCTAGCTGGTCCTAAAGCATGAATAAAAAATAACATATGACGGGTTATTTTACCATGAGTGTTTGAAAACACTATTATAATGGATATCAAATACCTTTTATTTCACTTAAATACTCCATGTTCCTTGTAAAACCTACAATTAATGCTCAAAATGTTATATGAGATCAAGAAATAAGAAGATATGAGGGTTAGATGAATGATTAACCATAAAAACCCTAAAACTTAGACCAAGTTACAATGTGATTTGACTTTAGGTGTAAAATTGAAAATTTTAACTCTAATTTTTTCTATTAAAACCTACACCATTGCATACCTTATGAAATTCTACCCCATTTCAAAAACAAAAGCTTCAAAAAAGACCTTCATATGACCAAGATATGGCCATTTTAAGATTAACCAACAACATTGCCTAAAACATAGAGCATATGTGCTAAAACAAAGAGCATATGTGCTAAAATATTTAGTATATGCGCTATTAAACACATTCAATGCTCTAAAACATGAGGTAAATTCACTGAAGCAAGAGGTAAATGCGCTGAAACAAGAGGTAAATGTGTTAGTCTAGGCTGTGGATATGCTATAATAGGGCTTTGATGTGCCAAAAGTCACCACCAATGCACTAAAACAGACAGTGGATGTGCTACACCGAAATTCATGAATGAACCTATTGATAGAACTTGCAAGAAAAATAATAAAAATGGGGCTAGGCCCCACGGTGGCACCAAAAGGTGAACGCTTCAACCTAGACCTATTCAAACATGGACAAACAAACAACCATTAGTCCAAACAAGTTTAAACCCAAACATTCCCTATGAAATTCATTCAAGCATAAGAACAAGAAAATAACATAAAATATCAAATAAAAGTTAATGAAATCTCATTCAAATGCTCAAATCAGCATCTCATAGGGGAATTTATACTTCTTTGATGTGGAAAGAAGCCCTTTCCCAATTCCTTGATAAGCTTGATGATGATATGAGATTATTGATGCCAAATGCCAATAGCCTTGCTATGGATGATGAAATTTTATGCTAAATTGGATGAAATATGGATGATTGTGGATAATGAGCTTGCATAAACTTGTGTCTTCAAAAATTCCTAAGATTGTGGATCCAAATACAATAGAGAAGGCCTCTATTTAAAATGAAGAAGGTTGGAAGAATGAAGAATAGGATGAAAGTGGGATTAAAGAAGGGACCAATTTCATTGTGCCACTTGTCAACATGCTAATGAAGGAGAGTGGAGCACATTTTAAACAATGTGCATGTTAAATGCATGTAGGTGAAATTTGAATTTGAAGAGGTGACTTGTGTAAGAGGGGATGCAAGAAGAATTAATGCCAAGTTGGCTCAAGGAGAGGACATGTAAGAGCCTTTAATGCCAAGTTGGAGGACAAAATTCCTTTGGGAGGGAGAATTCAGATAAGTGGAATATTCCAAGAATATACCATATTTGAATGAAAATAGGGTAATTAATAAATCAAATAAATTGATTTACAAGTGCAACTTGCAAAAGCTAGAAGAATGGAGAATTAGTGTTAGGAGATAATTAATCTAATTAATAGAGGAGATTAGTTTGATTGTGACATTTGATTTAAATACTTGAATTTATTTAAATTAAATTAGAGGATAAATTTGATTTATTCACTTAAATGAAGAACATTGGGACATAATTAAATAAAGTTGATTGATTTAATTAAATGGAGGAATTTAAGATTTAATTAAATAACTTAGTTGATTTATTTGATTAAAGGAATAATATTACAATTTAATTAAATAAAGTTGATTTATTTAATTAAGGGAGGAATTTAAGATTTAATTAAATAAAGTATATTTACTTAAATAAAGGAGGAACCTTAGGATTTAATTAAATAAAGTTGATTTATTTAATTAATTGGTTAGTAAAGAAATGATTAAGGAAGAATTGTAGTTAGTTAATCGAAATCGACTGCATGATATCAATCAAGATATTTTGAGTGTTTACTTATCTTAAACATTAGTATATAAAAAACTAATAGTATGATAATTATACTAAAAATTAAATATGGAACCAATACTATATTAATATTAAATATATATTTTATATTTTGTTAGAATTGTAATGTAATAATATAAATAATGATTTAATAATATTAATAATAATAATAATTCTAATATAATATCAATATTATTATTAATATTCTAATAATATTAATAATCTTATATAATATTCATGATTTGATAATAATATTATATATTTTATTTGAATATTATTAATCTAATAATAATATAATGATAATATAAAAAAAATATTATTATAATTCATATATTGTAATATAATATTATCATATAATATATTAATAATATAACATCAATAAATAATACAATCATAATATAATAAATATCAATTAATATGGATATGTGGTTTGTTGTCTATAACACTGCAACTGTAAACTCTCATATATACCTTATATATAATCTATATAATATATGTCAAGAAACATCATTTTTTAGATCTATTTTTTTGGCTTGTGTCTAACACTATATGTTTTCTAAAAATATAAAAACCATAATATATTAATATCTAGATTAATTAATATTATTATATGATTTAATTGTAATATTTTAGAATTAAATATATAATATAATATTAATTAATAATAAAATAATTATAATTATATATATACTATTAAACTATATTATTAATAATTCTATTATACTAATAAAATTTTAATAAGTTCTACTGGTGTAACATTCTATTTTTATTTCTAAAAATAAAAAAAAGATATATTATATTAAAATATAAATTAATTAATATTCTTATAAGATTTAAATGTAGCAGTCTATAAATTTAATTAATAGTAGATTTAATAATATTATTAATTAAATATATTATTCATATTAATTAGTAATATTAGTATTTAAATTATAAGAATATTATTAAATTATATTATTACTAGCAATCACACCTTTGTGTGCAATGGGTACACCCAAGAGGTGCAAAATGTGTAATACCCCTCCGTTTTGCTTCTTGTTCAAGTTGCTTTATGCTATGTTTGGTTGCAATTATTTTGATATTGGATACATTTTGTTATGATATTTTGATCGTTACTATTGAGTGACAACTATTATTGTGGGATGTAGTTATCTGATTATTGTTTCACATGCATTATGGATTAATGATGTTGTAGAGTTAACATGAGATGTTATTATGAGATTACTAGATTATGATGGAACTGTCAGTTTTGATGAGTGTATGGGTGAAGAGGATGGGTTCGCATCACTCGCTTGCGAGTGCCTTGTGAATCCGTGATTTCTTCTTCACGGTGTGTATTATATGCTGGATGTATTATATGATGTTGTTTACTTGGTTGCAGGATTGCAGGTACATGACATCGACTCCACCTGGTTTCACAGGTTTGAGCGTGTCAATCCAACGGTTAAGTTGAACGGGAGATAGTAGCTAGGTAATATGTGTCAAGTTTTACACCCTAACCTTAGTGTGTCGTCAGTTGTATGTGTCGAGTCATTGTCTGTCTTGCTTTGATGTTATTTAATTCTGAATAATTCTTGATTTGGAAATAGATATTTAGAATAATTGCATTTAAATCATGTTGATGGTTATTTAATTTAAATAATGCAATGTGGATAAAAGTTTATATTTAAATTAATTAATTATATTTAATTTATTTAATTAATTAAATTTAATCCATGGGGGTTGAATTTAGTTATTAAATAATTAAATTAATTAATTAAACGTGATGTAAGAGAATGAAAGGAAAGAAAAGAATTAAAATTAATTTTGGAATTTAATTCCAACGTGTGGGAATTAAATTAGAAATTGTAATTAAATGTTTATTTGGGAAATTAGTTGCAACTTTGGAAATTAATTTATTATTTCAAATTGCATTTTAAATTGGAATTGAAATTGAAATTGAAATTAATATCTAAATTGCATGCAATGTGAATTAAGATTGTAAAAATTGAAATTGAAATTGAAATTGAAATTAATATCTAATTTGCATGTAATGTTAATTAGGGTTGTAAAAATTGAAATTGAAATATCTAATTTGCATGTAATGTGCATTAGGGTTGAATTAGGTATTTTTTATTTATAAGGAATGCATATTTTAATTTTAGGGCAGCAAAAATATATTTAAAAAAAAAAAACATTTTTACAGCAGAAAAGAAATTTTGAAAAATTTGCACAAGGTTTTGAAGAAAGTTTGATTGTAGAATTGATTAAAGGAAATATTATATGCATTTGTTGGATTTTGGATTGGATTCATTGGAGGATTGAAGAAAATTCAGGAAATCTTTGGAGGAGTCTTGCATCAGAAATTCATCTCTTCCTGTAGCATCTTGTACCAGATTTTCCTCTTTGTGTTTTATTGTTCTTGATTGTTTTTTTTTGAAATAGTAGTGATTAAAGATTTGTTTGTTAAATCTGTTTTAGAAAATAAATTTGATATTAGAAGAAAAAAATTAAATAAATTTACAGTCTTTGCTTGTGAAAATTCTTGAGTGAAAACTGTGAAAACTTCAGTTGAATTTAAACTATTTGGGGAAATAGATTGTGTTGTTATTGGAAATCAAACATAGAGATTGAACAATGCATTTAGAATGTTTTTAGAAAATGAAACCTTCTATTTATTATTAAAAATCGGATTTTAAAATCTGCAGGATAGTTATATTTTTTCATGGTAAAATGGTCTGGTTGCATCGCCTATAACTCCACTTTCACAAACTGGATTGTCAAGAAATTTAAAGGGTTTTTGCATTTTGAAATTTTCTTATCCCTGTCAAAAAATTGCAAATACTCAGATCGTAGTTTTTAAGTTATGTTTGAAACATGAGACTGATGTTAAGTTATTTTCCCATGGCTGCTCTGAAAAAAAATAAATAATAAATTGATATTTATAAATATTAATATTTTATGTATTGTTATTATAATATTAAAATATTATTTATTTATATTATTTTAAATAAAATTTGTATATTAGATTAGTGGAATTAAAATTATAAACGTATGGGAGATTATTGTTTATTTTAAAATGACATGTTAAAATTTAATTGAAGGAGGTATATATTTGATTTAAAGAATGCATAATTTAAAATTTAATTGTGGAATTTAAATTTATGTGTAAAAGGTCTAATTATTAATTTGATTTAATTGGAAAAATATATTTATATTTTGGAAAATTGATGATAAGGGATATTTTATTTTGAATTAAACAATTTGATATTCTGTAAAGAATAGAAGATATGTTAATGATTAAATATATTTAAATATATTAATTTATATTTAGTATATATTGAAGGCATATATCCATTTGAGAGAATAAATAATATTTTATCTTATTTTATTCTGCTATTTGCGAATTGGGTATTATTAGTATTCTAAAAAAAATAATTAGTATGTGTAGAAAATGTATAAAGAAAGATATTTTTTAATAAAAATAATTACTTGATTTAAAAAGAAATATTTATTTTGTTAATATGATTGAAGAAAATATATATATATATATATATATATATATATATATATATATATATCCATGAGTATTTTCAATCAGTATTTACCTTGTTTTATTTAAGTGCATGTAATTTAGCTTTGCATGAAGAGTTTAAAAGATAAGATGGTCAAATTGATAAGGAAAAAGATATTTAAATATATTGAAGAATTTTAGAAATATTTATATTTAAATGTTTGATTTATTAATGAGATTTAATTAGAAACAATATGAATGCGTGGTCAAATAGATAAGCCAAAAGATATTTTTATACATTGATGAAATTGCATGTTTTAAATGGATAGTTGAAGAGACATAGACTCCGGATAGAAAATTGAAAAGATTATTTGCAATAGTGGTAGGTTGCATTAGAAGTAAATTTAGAAACTAACTATATTGAAAAAGATAAATAGTTATTATGTTTTATTTAGTTCCATAGAGTAATCTAGTCATTGTGAATGGAGGATTAAAGAATATATGTAATTAAATTTATTAATATATATATTTGGTGTCTATATAATATGGAGCATATATATATATATTAAGTGTAAAAATTCATTATCGTATTTTATTTTAATGAGATGCATGCAATATATTATTGAATAGAGATTTAAAAATGGATTGATTAGTGTATATGGAAAATGGTTAGAGAAACAATATGTTATTATATTAAAGTGACTGAATGTTTTAAATAGAAAATTGAATGAGACGTAAGATTTGGTTAGGAAATGGAAAGAGTTTATTTGCATAGATTTGTGTTGATTTAAAAGTAAATTAAGAAGTTGTTTTATTGATGAGGCAATCAATTATGTGATTTATTAATTTCTATTTAGATTAATTGAATCATTGTGATTGGATTATGAAAGAGATATGGATTTAGTATATCCAAAAGTAGTATCTTCCTCATGATTATCTTAAAGGATTTCATTCTCTATATTCAGTAAAGGGAAGTAAGTTTAATTGTTTTAGATTTCCAATAATGAAAAGGGAAATAGAGGTTATGAGTATTTTAGATGATCGAGTTATCATGTTTTTGACTTTGTCAAAACTACCTATTGAATGAGTATGGATTTAGGAAATCCAAATATTAGATTTGATTGATGACTTGAATGCTTTTGTTGCTATGTCATCAAGTTGCATTGTTGGTTTTGGGATTTAGTGTTAGTCCTAAATTATAAGTCTTCCAAAAGAATTTAGAGGATAAAAGTTGTTGAATCTTTATGCCATCCAGTTGTTTTCCCTTGGGTAGTGCATGGCATCTTTTTAGTTTTACCCAATTTTCACGAACGGGGATGTTTGCACCTCCTTGGTTTAGGAGCGGATTATGGGATCCGTGTCTCCTTGTATGGAATGACCTTATTATGTGGTTTCATCTTGTTGCCTCCTATGAAAGGAGTGTACTATGTGTTTGTTGCCTCCAAGATGTTTGGA
Organism: Sequoiadendron giganteum; assembly: GCA_007115665.2. Classification (NCBI taxonomy): domain Eukaryota; kingdom Viridiplantae; phylum Streptophyta; class Pinopsida; order Cupressales; family Cupressaceae; genus Sequoiadendron; species Sequoiadendron giganteum. Next base: position 112,076,538 of record CM021104.1, on the reverse strand, counting down.
GTGAGTTCTATTATTTGTATCCTCCTTGTGTTGGAGTGGATTATGATGCCTAGTTGGTATGCACTTGTGGTTCCCTTGGTGGATTGTTTGGGTGTGTGTTGTCGAATAGAAGAGTGGCTTCTGTTAGGCGCCAGAGCCCAAAGAGGTAAACTGGATAACCTTCAGGAGTGATTTAAACAAGTGATAATTAAAATAATGTACTTAGAAGATTGGGACTAACTTCTCACTAATCAAGATAATTTAATCCTCACTCATAGACACAAGGGCTTGTTTAGACTTGGGATGAGTGAGAAGGCCTGCAATTGCAAGATCAACTATCTTATTCTTGCAAGAGGTAGTTGATTCCGCATGAGTGAGCATGAGTGTCGGGATTCGATTGAGGCCACAAGGATTACTTGTGTTGGAGCCTATGAAGAATGCTGAGAGGAGATCTCATGACTACTATGCGATGACACTCTATCTAGGACAACTGTTGTTAATTGTTTTATGTGTATGGTTCTTTGAACATACTTGGTCCATTTTATGTCTGGAAGCAATGTGACCTATGTCAGTGATATTTGATTTTTACTTGTGTTATACTTGAGTTGAACTAGATTTGTACTTATTGATGGCATTTATTTGGTTATGTCAGTTTGAGTCAGTATGAGTCTGCCTTTGGTTAGAGGTAGTATATCTTTGTCCATGTTACTTTGTTACTATCTCCTAGCATAGGGGGTGGGCCTTCGAGTACCACATTGGTTGGGTGGAACATGCACCAAAACCGTTGGATCCCCATCGATCTTCAATACTTGGTGGCGAGACATCCAGATGGACAGCTTGCGGTTCTTGTTGTAATTCCTTGCATTGTAATATTTTAACTTGTATAAGTTATTTTATCCCTCTTATGTTTATGAGGTGGAATTTTGTAATTGTAACTTTGAGTACTATTGCCTCATTCTGGGAATGAGTGATGTAACTATTGGTTTAAGATAATGTTTATGAGATTGTATCTTGGTTGATTATCTTATTATGATATGTGATACTCTAATGATGTATGATGGTTATTTCATAAAGTTCATAAGACTATGGTTATATGTAATATGTATGTGTGGGTTTAAAGTAATCCTAACCTTGTAGTCTTAGAGGTTGTTGTTAATTAGTAAGTGAATGTGTATGTTAAATGCACTTTATAAAAAAAAATTTAGTTCGCTTAAGATGTTAGTTACAACTTCCTTTAAGGTTACTTGGTGGGGCATTACAGAATTCCAATTATGGAAATTTAAGCTTCTTTTGAATAAATTTTTCTATTACATGAGTTCAACTGGTTGGACACATAAAAAATGATATTGTTTGTGTGAAAATAGTCTCTAAAAATGAGTGAAATAAAGCCTCTCAATCAAGAAAACAACGAAGGTCTATGAAGAAGGAGGGGGGAGAGATATGGATAGAGAAGGATGCATAGAGAGAGGGAGACATTTATAGAGATGGAGGGGGAGAGAGGAATATAGAAGTAGAGATGAATATAAAATAGGAGGAAGAGTGAGACAAATAGATAGAGATAGAGATGAATATAGAATGAAAGAGGAAGAGGGAGAAAAATAAATAGAGATATAGAGAGAGGTAGAGGGAGAAATAAAGATAGAGAGATAGGAAGATAGACAGGGAGAGATAGAGAGGGATATATAGAGATGAAGAGATAACAAGATAAAGAGGAAGAGGGGAAGATAAAGAGAGATATATGGAAAGATAGTATGATATATAAATATAGAAATAAAGAGGGAGAGAGAGATAAATGGGAAGATAAATAAATAGATATAGAGATATATGAGAATATAAATAGAGAGAGAGAGGTTGAGATATAAAGATATACAGGGGGATAGGGACAAAGAAAGAGAGGGAGATATGGGGATAGATAGAGAGAGAGGGGGAGAGAGAGAGGGAAGATGGGGAAGAGGGAGATATATGTAGAGATGAAGAGATAATCTGAAGAGGGGGAAGAGGGACAAGGAGAAGGTGGAATATAGATAGAGGGTGATACAAAGAGATAAAGAGGGATAGGAAAATAAATAAAGAGATAGGGATATAGATAGATAGAGAGATATACATGTAGAGAAGGATATGGATAAAAAGAGCTAGAGAGATCAGTGAGAGGGAGATTGAGTGAGGAATAAAGATATAGATGCAGAGTAGAAGATATAGAGGGACAAAATGACCCAATAAGGTAGAGAGAGAAGAAGGGGAGAGGGAAAGGATATGGATGCATAGGGAGAGAGATAGGGAGATATATTTAGAGGGATTTAAATACAAAGAGATAGAGAGAGGTGCCAAAGAAAAAGATAGATAGATGTAGACATAATAAGATATAGGTAGAGAGTTGTAGGGAGAGATAGGGAGATGGGGAGATAGAGATAGAGGGGGCAATAGTGAGAGAGAAAGGCATATATAGGCGATAAGTTAGAGAGATAGAGATAGAGGTAGGGAAGGATAAAATGGGAGTGAGTGTGTGTACATGAGTGAGATATATCGAGAGATATAGAGGGGGAAATATATATTTATAAATAGATAGAGAGGGAGGAGGGAAATAGAGATAGGAGAGAGAAATAGAAAGAGAGAGTGATAAGGACAAAGGGAGACATAAGGATAGAGATAGGTATAACTTGAGAAAGATAGAGGAAATGTGAGAAAGATAGATAAACTTATAGAGAGGGAGTGATGGAAGGAGAGAGAAAGAAGGAGAGGGAGTAATAAAGATAATATATGTAAAAAATTAAATTATATTTATATTTAATAATGTATAGTGTATATAAATATTATAGTGTAGAAAAATGTATCCCTTTATATTTTTGCACTTACTTAGGAATTAATATTAAATGAACTTAATGATGCCTTAATTTATTGTTGTAATATGTATTTTGCATATTCATATTAAGTTTAGGGCCCTAGTAATTAAAATGAAATTAATAGTGCCTTATTTTAGTGTTGTAAAGTGTACCTCTTTATACTTCAACACTTATTTAGGGCTCCCTTAATTAATTGAGATTAATTTTCCTTAATTGGCCTTTTTGATTCAAATCCAAGCCTAATTAATTAAATTTTTTGAAGAGGAAACCTAACATTAATTAATGCCTAAACATAACATTCTCATTAAGTAATGTATTTCCTAGGTGAGTGACCTAGTACCCATGACCCATTCACCCATGGGTCTTCACTTAGACCTAGGACCTAAATTTAAATTATGTTTTTGGTGGTATTTTAACAATTTCAAATCCATATTCACATGTTGACTTGTGTTATTTGAATTTTAGGAAAATAAGGTTACATACCTATAAATATAAGGTCATTTCACTAAGTTCGATCTAAGTTTCACCTAGCAGTATTTTGAAGTGAGAATTCCTATAGAAACTAAGCCTTTCAAGAGAATATTTAGTGAAGATTTATTGCAGCATTCAAGAGAATATTGAGTGAAGATTTATTATAGCAATTAAGAGCCAATTATCATGCCAAACTCTTCTTGAATCATGCAAGTTATTGGAGCTAATATTTTCATGTAGAGTTCATGATCCATTCAAGCATTCAAAGAAGTTTTTAAAATCAAGTTTGAAGATCATTATCCACATCCATTGAAGTCATTTCATGCTAGTTGTAGATCTACATTCAAAGGTTCATTCAAGGGTTTTATGAGTTGTGACATAGAGTTGTTCATTCATCACTCCTTTCATGCTATTTTTTCATTGCAAGGTTTAATTACCAAAATGGGGTTTAACCAAGGAAAAATCCCATTCACCAAAGACAAATCATTTTTCCCTCTTGGTTTATGTTTGTAGATTTAGGTGGAATAAATCTTGAAGATCATCTCTTGAAGAGAAAAATTGGAGAACTTGTCAATGTTGCAAAACTTTTCATCTCACGAAAACTCAATTACATAATTTATTTCTAGAATTTTGACCTTGAAACATGGGAATATTAAGATAATCAAATCTATTGCAGAGGCTTCTGAAAGCTGCAGAAAAAACCTAAACTTGGAACCATTTGCCCCTAGGTGAATGAGTCCTAGATTAACTTCAAAAAGGGACTTTTCGTGATTAGTACACATCATCTTACCTCTCTCTAATCTACAATTTTATTTATGGATCCATCAATATTGAGCTTAATCTATTAGATCCAAGTTGTAGATTGCATTTTTGGTTTGATTTGCTAGTTTTAATTTTTCTCCCCAAAGTGTTGTTTAATCAAGACCCCTGTCCTTGCAAAAAAAGGAAATTAGTACATTCACGCATTGACTTGACTTACCTCAAGGTTCATAGTCCTTTCATTGTGTGGATGTCATTTCCTAATGAAATATTGGAAGATAGGTCACCTAATTGGGTTATTAATCCTATTTTGGTAATCCACCATATTTTTCTTCATTTCATTTTGGTGAACTCAAATTTTAATCTCATTGCAATTTATTGATTTTGGAGTCCATTTTCACCCTAGATTTAGATTTTACATTCATTCATTTCATTGTATTTAATTTAATAACATTTAGGGTTGCTTAGCTTGCATAAATTTGCATTTCATTTAGGGGTATGTGCAAGATCATGATGGGCCAAAATGTGGTGATATCTAAGTGATATGATGGCCCATGTGGCTGACGACTTTTTTTTACCCAAAATTGATGAAATGAAAAGGGTTTTTAAAGGAGATTCTTAGCTTTCCACCAATATAAATTAATTTTTACTTTGAATTTAATAACTAATTATTATTCATTTTCTATTTTAATTACGACTAAAGTCCTAATTGATAGGCTGATGGAAAAAAATCTATGGATTTCAAATGGTATAACATTTTTTGAATCCAAAATATGCGTCACATTCTATGATTCACATACTATAGGATTAAAAAAAAGAGAATTGAATTTCATGAATTTTTTACCAAGTTAAGGTGGTCAGACATACAAGTTTTTATATTTTTGAAAAGTTGTAATAAAAAAATCATAATTAATTATTTACTTGGAAAAAAATTACAAAAAAATATGCATCACATTGATACATGAGTCTCCTACTTATATCTAAAATATTATAAAAAAATATTATCAATTTATTGTGGTTAGGGTGGTCAGACAGACGCCTACTTCTTATTTTTTCCCTGAAATTGAAGTACCACTGCATTGAAATTTCAATTTTTCACCAAATAGATTTATAAAAATAAAAACCTAGTAGTTTAGAAACTACATTCAATTTTCTACAGATTCTACTCTTACATATTTTTGAAATAATATAAATAACTTATTGAAATTTTTACGTCAAGTTGCCTAACTCTAATTTTCTAAATTTTATTGCCACTTAAGGGCCTATTCTTTCCATGATGCTCCTACACATACCCTTAGGGTTTTAGGAATGAATTATTGCATCTCTTGAAATCTAAAAAATACGAAAAAAAATCAGCCATTTTAAAAGTAATTTACATAGAATTGCATCACCGTTTATTTACATTTTAAAATTGAATCAAAATTGCACATAAAATTAGGTCTCCTAGTTTGTCATTTTGTCATATTTTGCATTTGCATTCAAAATTCATTTCACAAAAAATTCAAATTGTACAACTGACTGTTTTAAATCAAAATTTGGAAACCACTAGAATCAAATTTGAAATCTACAAAATCATTTTAAAAAACCCCTAACTTGGGAACCATTTTCCCGTTGAAAAATTAGTCTCTAATTAGGGTCATCCAAAGTTTTTGGGCATTAAAACATTTGTTTTTGCATTCTACTTTGTTGTTTTCAGTTTACATAATTTTTGTTAAGTGGAATTGATCATATTTTCATAAACTTTATGCATTGTGTGATTTAAAAATTTCATTTACAAGACATCATTTTAAGGTGTTTACATGGCATAATCAAAAAATTATCTTGGTTGAAATCTAAAAATTGTATTGCATTCTTGGTTACTTCATTGCATTTCACCTTCTTTCCATGTTTGGTATACATTCAATTTGTGAAACTTGTATGAGATTTACAACTTGGTATCCTATTAGCAATACTATTGCAAGATTTAGTTCAAGACTCATATCATCCTGTGATACATCATTCACCATGGATATTGGATTCTCCAAATCTTTCACTAATAGCATTAATAATCAAACCTCTATGGATCATAGCCTTCACACTTCATTTCCAATGACATTCCTACCTACAAAAAAATTGCATGCTATTGAAATAATTGTTACTAATGTCTCTCAAGAAAATATAAGAAGGATAGATGAAGAAATAGAAAAATAGCAAAATTTTGTGATTTCTGAAAATATTGCTAGTAGTGTCATTCTTGCTTTAGATAATGTGAGGAAAATTATTGAAAATGAATATGGAATAGAAATTTTGTGTTGCCTCTCTTGCATCCTTAATAAGAACATAAAAAATAAAGAGAATGATAGTATACATACCACAATCAATGTAATTGAAGTTCAACCTCGTAAGGGCCTAACTAAGATGCCACTTGATAATGATTTCTCACAACAAGACATACTTAAACATCCACCCAATGTTCCTCTTTACATAGTTGGAAGAATAAATGACAAGCCTAATAATGGGATATTAATTGATCCTGTCTATGTAGAGAATGTGATCACTAAATTTTTTCTATTTGTGCATAAGCTTTATCAAGATACATATGCAAGACCAAAATCACAGATCAAAATGGATAATGGTTTTTCTTGCCCTACGATTGATTCAGTAAATCTCCATTTAAAGGTTTCACATAAAGAATTAAATGTCTCATTCACTATCATCTCATTGTTGGACCAATTTCATGTGAAGTTAGGTTATACATGGCTTTGCTCCATGAATGTAGTCTCATCAGTTGTGCATAAATGTTTAAAGTTTTTATTTGGCAATGAGATCTATATAGTGGATCATAGTGGCTTTAATCTTGTGTCCTCCCATGAGAACTTTTTATTGGATTTCTTTTGGCTTGAGCCTATAGGACCTATTAGACCTCGTGAAGACTTATTTTTCAAATCCTATTAAAAGTTTAAGGAAAAGAACATAGTAGAATTATCCCTTAGAAATATGCCTCAACCAATGATTGAGCCTGCTATCCTTGATGATACCATGATTGAACCAAAAGCCCTTCCAAGTATCCAAGAGAAACCTATGACGAATCCTTTACCTATTTCCTATAAGAGACCACAAGATAATAAAACAAATCCCATTGTCCCTCCTAAAGTCAATTTTTTTTACAAAGCTAAAGAGAAAGTGGTTGGACAACCTCCCATGGTTCCTTTCATTCCTCCCTTAAGGGAATAAAAGAAATCTATGGTTGATAATCCCACTCCTACACAATAAAAACTTTAAAATCGAATGAAAATAAATCAAAATTCTAGAAAGTGTAGGTGTAGATGTCATGATATTGCTCATTCATTACAATCCAACGTAGAAAACAACAACATAGAATATCAAAATCTAAACTTTTCTAAGGCAAGGCATGATACCTCTCCACCTTTGTTGCAACATAAACAACAACAAACTTATATGGATATTTTCATTAGACCTCCTATTGTGATTAATCTGGATGATGATAATGAAACTACAAAGATTGATGAACAAGTGCATAATGAGTTGAAATTAGTTATTTTCATCTTCTATGAGCTTAAACGATGATCCTCCTAATAATAGTGTTGAATTTGGTGCTTGTCCTAGTTTGAAACTTGATGTTGTCCCTTTGGCTAGTTGTCCACCTTTCACATGTACTAATCAAGATTGGGATGTAGATGACCTACTAGAGGTTGAATCACATGTGTCTTAGTAGTATTTCTCGTGTTTCCTTTTACATGTTCTTTGTGTGTAATGTGATCCTTTGTACTATTTTATATGGTGTATCACTCTTCTTGTGAATTCCTCTATTTGTATCTATATTCTTCTCTTTGTCATAAATATTTATCTTTTCTCTTGTCTCGTGTTTTCCTTTTGAGGATGATGCAAGGTGTCGAGACATTCAAGTCTCTTCCATGTTGACCTAAAAGATTTTTCTTTTTTTTCACTCTCTATGTGTCATTATTTGTGTTCTACGACTATTTGGGGAATGGTGACATTTATGAGCTCTATAACAATATTGTAACAAAGATATACTAACCCTGAATCCGTGGATCCCTTATGTGTTTTGGAATATCATTTTGGGGGCAACCCCTTCCTCTCTTTCATGATGTAGCTTCATTCATAAACATATGACTTGGCATAGAGATTTCCAAATAAGCTATTATGTTTTCTTCATTGGATACTTTAAAGAAAATTGCTCATAGCAATGGCATTGGCAATTTCTTTAAAGTGGGGGCATACATTAGAATCCTCATGTTTCATTGTGCAATTTTATTTCTTATAATGTGTCTTTTTTCTTTGCGGTGTCATTAGGTTTGGGGTGATCCCACAATAATGGGTTACACTTTTTGGTCAAACTTAACATTGAAATCAACATTTTTCACCAGATCTTCACTTTCGTACACCTATAGAAACTAAACCATTAAGAATTTGAAGATGAAGCAAATTAGTAATTTGTGATATTTTCTATTGAGAATCTAATTATATATTTTTTTTAAATTAAAAAATAAATTGTGAATTATTTTATGTAGTTTTTATCAACTTATATTTTTTACTAAACATCGTTTTCAAAAACTGATGCTTACTTTCAACTGCATAGCTTTTTTTATAGAAACCATACAATTCTAATTTTTTAAATACAGTGTTTTCACACCATTATCTAGGGGATGGATATTTTTTCATAATTTTTGTTGCATGTATATATTTTTAAATTAATTTTCTAATTCAAAGTAATTATAATTTGGATATATTATACTTTCAGCTACATAACTTTTTTTGTAATCATTTGAATTAACTTATTATTTTTTTGTTGGAATAAGAACATTAATAGCTAGTGTACATGGATTTTTAAGAAATTTTTTTCTCTCTTTTCCTATTTTTTCATATGTGTGCAATAAAGACCACGATGTTCATTGAAAAACCTACATTCACAAGAAATAAAAAATAAATATAATAATAAAATTAAATATATTTAAAATTATACTTTTTGGGAAGCTTATAATAAAGAATACATGTTTACAAAAAAATAATTTTAAATTAATTCATTTGATCCCCTAAAAGGTAAACCAAAAGTGATTTTTTATCAGCATTTTGATAGGTGTAGAGGAGACTCCATTATAGGTATGGTTTAAAACTAGCGGCTTTATATCCAAGGGGGTTTGATATAAGTGGGTTTGATCAAACCCTCTTCAATTAAAACCCTTAAAATGAAACCTTTTTAAGGATTAAATCATTATATTTTCTAAAAATATGTGATTTCAACAAAAATCAGGATGTCCCAAAAAGTATAACCCATTATTGTGGCAGCACCATTTGATGTCCTTTGAGAGCGTGATATTTCTTAGCATACAACTTTCCTCTTAGTGGTGATGCTACACGTTGCATTCCCTAACTTGTAGATCTTTTAACTTGGACTTGTCCTCTTTTGAAGACATTAGGCATGATGTTCCCTAAGAATATACCTTACACAAACTAAGAAAGATCCATTTGAACAAACCTTTACTAAAATTTTGTTCATAAGTGTTTAGCATAATACAACTTGTTAACCTTGTGAAGCTCAAACCCATCCTTTCAAAGCCACCAAGCATAACACACTTGTCTCGCAAGTGGAGCATTTACCTTGTTCATAGGTGCTTAACATAACACAACTTGTTAGGCCTTATGAAGCTCAAAGCCTTAGTTTTGTCGTGCCCTATCACATTTTTTAGAGGGATGGATTTGTTATGGTTAGTATAGTGAGAGTTTGTTTAAACCTGGCATGACTTTCTCACAAAGCCACTTTCTCTAGGGCTCACCTAGTGGATAGCCAGAGGTTCCATTGGCCCAAAGTGAGTGTGTTGTTGTTTGCATAGTGGATATCAAGTTCTTCTTGTGAACGTTCTTAGATAAACAGATGAGATGTGTTCCACATCACATTGGATAATCTAGGCTTGAACCACCCTCTTTCTTTCCCTTTCTTCTAGTCTTTGATGTTGTATGATTGAGTATCTTTGTCATTGTTGCATACATGTGTCTTGAATGTCTACTTTAGTGTGAGTTTGACACAAGGTTATCCTCTCACTAAAGTGGGGGCTAAATGTAGCATAGAAAAATGTATCCCTTTACATTTTCACACCTAATTAGGAATTAATATTGAAATTGACTTAATGACACCTTAATTTATTGTTGTAATATGTATTTTACATATTCACATTAAGTTTAGGGACCTATTAATTAAAATGGACTTGATAGTGATTTATTTTAGCATTGTAGAGTGTACCTCTTTACAATTTCACACTTATTTAGGGCTCCCTTAATTAATGTACATTAATTTTACTTAATTTTCCCCTTTAATTCAAACCTAAGCCTAATTAACTTCATTTTATGAAGAGGAAACCTAGCATTCATTAATTTCTAAACATAACACTTCTCATTAAGCAATGTGTGTGCTAGGTGAGTGACCTAGGACCCATTCTCCCATGGGCGAATGGGTCATCGCTTTCACCTAGGACCTAAATTTAAATTATGTTTTTGATGGTATTTTAACAATTTCAAATCCATATTCACATGTTAGCTTGTGTTATTTGAATTTCAAGAAATTAATGTTCATACCTATAAATATAAGTTCATTTCACTAAGTTTCATCTAAGTTTCACCTAGCAAGATTTTGAAGTGAGCATTCTTGTAGGAAAGTGAGAATTTCAAGAGTATTTCAAGGAATTCAAGAGAATATTTAGTGAAGATTTATTGTGGCAATCAAGATCCAATTGTCATGTCAAAGTCATCCTACGTCATGCATGTTATTGGAGCTAATATGTTGATGCAAAGTTCATGATCCATTCAAGCATTCAAATCATTCTTTCAAATCAAGTTTCAAGATCAAAATCCACATCTATTGAAGCCATTTCATGCTAGTTGTAGATCTACATTCCAAGTTCCATTCAAGGGTTTGGTGAGTTGTGACATAGATTTGTTCATATATCACTCCTTTCATGCTATTTTCTTTCATTTCAAGGTTTAATTACAAAAATGAGGTTTGACCAACACAAACTCCCATTCATAAAAAAGAAAAAAAATTTCCCTCTTGATTTGTGTTTGTTGATTTAGGTGGCAAAAATCTTGAAGATCTCTTGAAGAGAAAAAATGGAGAACTTATCAAAGTAGAAAAAGTTATCTCATGGAAACTCAATTATGTAATTTATTTTCAGCTTTCCAAACTTGAAACCTGGGAAAATTGAGAGATTCATATCTATTGTAGAGGCTCCTAAAAGTTATAGACAAACCCTAAACTAAGACCCATTCACCCACGTTAGCTTCAGAAAAGCACTTTTGCTGACTGGTAAGCATCACATTACCTCTCTTTGATCTATAATTTGATTTCTAGTTCCATTAGTATTGAGCTTAATCTATTAGATCCAAGCTCTAGATTGCATTTTGGGTTTGATTTTCTATTTTTAATCTTTCTCCCAACAGTTTTATTTGGGAAAAAATGAGAAGATGAGTGCACGAAATGTGAAAGTTTTTTCCATAGAAAAAAATCCAAAATTGGCCTCAAGAAAACAAGATCCCTTTTTTTAATAAATGAGAACCCATTTAGGTTCAGGGTCCCAAGTTGCAAATGGGATCCCATTTTTTAAAAAAATGTTATCCTATTTCTTAAAAACAGGATCTTGTTTCTTAAAAAATGGGATCCCGTTTGGGATCCTATTTCTTAAAAAAAGGGATCCCATTTCTTAAAAACAAGAGATCCCATTTCTTAAAAAATAGGATCCCATTTCTTAAAAAATAGGATCCCATTTTAAAACAGCCTGCTAAAAAATGAGCCTTTAAAAAATGGGATCCCGCTTTTAAACGAACCGTTTTAAAATGGGATCCCATTTTTTAATGGCTTTTTTCATAAAAAAATATTTCTTTTACTTTTAAGAAATGAGATCCTGTTTTGTGAAATGTGATCCCATTTTATAGAACAAGATTTCATTTTGCAAAACGTGATCTTGTTTTATAGAACCAGATCTTGTTTTGCAAAACATGATCCTATTTTATAGAATGAGATCCCGTTTTCAAAAAGTGATCCCATTTTATAGAATGAGATCCCATTTTCAAAACATGATCCCATTTTATAGAATGAGGTCCCATTTTCAAAACAGGATATCGTTTCATTCTAATATGAAAAAAATATATTTTTGTGAAACGAGATCCCATTTTTTAAAAAAATAATTTTTAGTTAGGTTTTTACTATGTTTTTCGATTCAAGAAAAGGATTGGGGACCCGAACCTAAGCCCTAGACTTGGTTTGACCTACAAGTTTAATTTCTTGGCAATGTCACAAGAAAATAGCAGCTTTGGGCATATGTCTAAAGACCTTTTTTTCTTTGATTTTTTGACGAAATTAAAACCCATTATAGATGAGACAGTTTAGATTCCAAATATGTAATTTTTTTTACAATTGGATTTTTATTTATTTTCAATTAATTTATGATGAAACAATTCCATAATCTTGAATTATTAGGGTTTTTTAGTATTTTAATAACTTATTATTAACATGATTTTTTGACGAACGGATTGCACGAAAGCGTACTTCAAGAAATTCTTTTCAATTTTTTAAAAAATTAAAAACTATAATTTTAGGTCATCTTATGTGCGACATAAATGACAATTTTTCAAAACACCAAATATGAGCAATAAAAAATTAACAAAAAATGTGTATTCAAAAAAAAAAAAATGCAAAAATATGGAAAGTTTGTTTCAGTGAGTTACAAATGTTTTCCCAAAAGGATTTAGAAAAATATGATTATTTAGCTGAAAATATGGATGATGTACATGTGCATACTACATGGTATGATAAAAAATGACTTTTAAACAATGGTTTTTAGAAATTCCTTTTGAAAATTAATTTCTATCATCTTGGTATTGATATTACATATTTGGAAACTAGACTTCAAGTACTAAATTTTATGATCAGCGACTTTTTTCAAGATTACATCTCTAAGTGCTTCAAATTTTAAGGTCAAATGTGTCAAATTTTGAAAATCAGGGAAAATACTTCCACTAAATGGCAAAAAAGTGGACTCAACTTCTTTCGAGCACCCGTTTAATCAGGAACCATGTCCTTGTGAAAAAGGAAATTAGTAGATTCACAAGTTTTGACTTGACCCGCCTCAAGGATGATAGACCTTTCATTGTCCTGACCTCATTTCCTAATTAAATAGTGAAAGATAAGTCACCTAACTGTTTGTCAATCCTATTTTGGTAATCCACCCTATTTTTCTTCATTTCAAATATGAAATATATAATATCTAAATATTATAATATTATGCTAAAATAGTTAAATATATAAAATATAATTTTATCTCATAATATATAATTAAGAATATTGTAAAAAAATATATTTAATAATTTAAAATAAAATTAAATATCATAAATAAAAAATATTTTGAAAATAATAGAAATTATTAATTAGAATTTGAATATAGATATATATTAAACTTATAATATATTTCATATTTTAATCAATAATATATGTAAAAGGCTGGATGATATTTATATTTAAAAACTTATAGTGCATATAAATATTAAATATATAATTTAATTTATATATTATAATATTATACTAAAAAAAAAATTATTTCATAATATTAAATTAAAAATACTCTTAAAAAAATTATTTTATAATCCAAAATAGAAATATATATTTTCTCAAAAATAATAGAAAATATAAATTATAACAATTTATATTATATAAAATAAAAAATATATAATACTAATATGATTTATACATTTTGAATATTTGTTGAAAATTAGAAACGATATCCAATTCTCCGTTTTCTTTCTTTGTATAAAGTGTTTTATTTTTTTAATGCTCTTTGTTTTGTTTTATGTTGGTTTCATCAATGGCTAGATCCTTTTCAATGTTCAACTATCATTCTACAACATTCTCAACTATTGATCATTAAATTCAGTCGATAATGTTCATATAAGGAGTGTCTTCAACATAATTAATGCTACTATATTATTATATTTTAATAACTTTTAATTTTTATTTTTATTTCTAAAAATGAGAAAAAGGATATAATATATTAAAATCTATATTAATTAAAATTATTTTAATATTTAAATGTAACATTCTATATTTCTTCTTCCTTGGGGCTACATAAGAAGAACTTTAAGAAAGGGAACTCAAAGAAGCCTTCCAAGGTAGGGAGGAAGAAATACTAGGACAAGATTAAGTTAATGGGTGAGAATTTGGTGGAGTCAAGCTCATTAAAACCTCTTGACTCCCATTTTTCTAAGCCCCCAAAATAATTGTTCTCTCTTGGAATGTGATGGGTTTAACAACATTCCTCAACAAAAGGGTGTTTTGGAAAAGATTAAGGCTCACTCACTTGATGTTTTACTTATCCAAGAATCTAAGTTATCTATGGAGGGCATGTGGTTATGGTAACCTCCAAGCTATTGTGGCATGGTTAGTGTTTGTGGGGAATAGGATAGTGCTAGTGGGATTGCATGTCTTTTGGACTTGAGTAGAAGTCCCCCTATGGTGGATTGTAGGTAGGTATTTTGTGTCCGTGGTTGCTTCATGTTTTGAATCTAAAGAAATCTTGCTATTCTCTAATATCTACACTATGAATAAATTTCCTAGCAAGTGTCAACTATGAGACCATATAAGGTATGTGTAACATGTTTGATGTTCTACTCAAATTTTTTCCTAGGTTTTAACCCACAAGAGAATAAACCGTGATGCCAAACATAGCAATACTTTTTCATTTCCAAAATGTAAATTACATGCACATATGAATTCTACACTATTCCAAACTTTCATTGTCTTCCATCATAATTTCATAATTATTTCCATAAAATTTATTTCATATTGAATAAAATCAAGTATAGCATCCATGTTTACATTTTTCCATATAAATAGATATATAAAGCACATATATAGCTATTTTGAGCTTCCAACACTAGAAATACATACGGTCCAAGTTGTTCACTCTCAAATCTTTGGCTGTGAATGGATGAGGAGAAGAATCACTCAAGTGTTTTTCTACCAACCATAGAATTACTATGGTCCCCCACACATCTATGGGTGAAAACATAATATTGCGTCTCACATTTTTCTCAAGTTGGACATTTACATCAACATTTTTAATTGAATCTTCATCTTCCGAGACCTATAGAAGCTAAACCATTAAGAATTTGAAGATGATGTGAACTAGTGATTTGTGGCAATTTGTGTGTAGATTCTAAATATTCTTCTTTCAATATTTTTAAAATAAATCATGAATCTTTCAACATCTCCTTTAATAACTAGTTTTAAACAAAAACCAACATTTTTTAGAAAGTAACATTTGTGTTGTACAACATAACTTTCTTTATATTGAGGATTAAATTATAATATTTGAAATATAGATTCTCAACATCAATATCTAGGGAAAGGATATTTTTTCATAATTTTTTGTTTCATATTATTTTTTAACTTAATTTTTGAAGTCACACTAACTATATTCTTGACATAAGTGTGTTGTACAACCTAACTTGTTGTGTATATATCAAAATCTATTTTTTTTTTGGGGTGAAACAAGGACATCAATACCTAGGGAAAGGGTATTTTTTGAAGTTTTTTTACAATGGTTACAATTTTTCCACCTCTTCACAACAAAGAGCTTGATGTTCAGAGAAAAACCTATGTTTAGTAAAAAATAGATATTAAATACATGATGAAATGAAAATATATCAAAACTATACTTTTTGGAAAGCTTGTTTCATGGGATACAATCTTACAAAATATAATTTTTAAATGAAATTATTTAATTCCTCAAAAGGTAAAGAAAAAGTGGTTTTTTTCCATCACTTTGATAGGTGTGAAGGAGACTCCATTATGGGTATGATTTAATAATAGAGGGGTTCTATCCAAGGGGGTTTGATCTAAGGGGGTCTTATCTATCCCTCTTAAATTAAAACCCTTTATATGGATCCTCTCAAGACTTAAATCATTATTTTTTTGAAAACATAGTGATTTTAGGTAAAAATCAGCACATCCCAAAAGTGAGACACACAATTGTGGCAACACCCCTACCCATCAAGTAAGATAGAATTACCCTTTGATGAATATATTGGCTGGATAACCCTATAAAAATGTCCTTCCCCTAGCTTAGTGTTGTGTCCTACAAAATGAAACTTAATCATATTATAGATTCTACCTATAAGTATGACAATTCTCGGACTAGAAAGTCTATTTAGAACATAGTTAGTTGATAGTGTAAATAGTGGCAACTTACAATACTTTGGCCAAAAGACCACACATATTTTATGCATAGGTAATTTCCTCCATTAGGCAATCTTTAACCCCAAGAACAACCTATTTCCTCCATGTTTAACTAACACATCTACTAAGTAAATCTTAGTTACCAATTAACCATATAGAATAACATAAAATCACATAATTAAATAACTCTAGTACTGAAGGAAAAATATCAACTATAAGATTCTCCAATCAAGGGTTTATCTCAATACTAAATGACTTCTTTCAGAAGTATAAACTTAATAATAAAATACCTCAAATCAAAGTATAACCATAAAAAATAAATATGACTTCAATGAAAGTATAATCTCGTCAATAAAGGAATCACTCAAAATTATGGTCTCAACAATAAATCTACTCTAATTGAAAGTATAATAAAAAATGAAATCATCAAGTAGATCATATAGGTTAACCCCGACTTATTTGATTCAATCAATAATCTCATAGATAGTCATATTAAATAGGTTATTCCTAACCTAGGGTTTCCAACAAAAGTAATATAATGATCAAAAGAGCACAAAAATAATAATAAAGCTTCTATATTAAATAAGAGTCAAACATTCACATGTTCACAATATTCTTTATATTTGTATAATATCTTAAGGAAATTAAAACTTGTGAGATTTTGGTACTTCTGCACTCATAGTGGGTAGATGCACAAAGTTGAGTCCATGAAACATGAAAGTTTTTGCCTTAACCAATATCTCGAAATCGGGTTCAACAAAACAAGATCCCATTTTTGAATAAACGAGATCTCATTTGTAGGATCAAGGTGTCATTTATTAAAAAATGGTATCTCATTTTTTAAAACAAGATCTAGTTTTGAAAACTTTTCATAACAAGATCCCATTTCATAGAAGCATATGAAAATTTTTTTTTTTATGAAATGGGATCCCGTTTTGTAGAAGCAAGATCCCATTTTTTAAAATATAAATTTTTGGTTAGGTTTATGTTTTATTTTTTTGTTTAAGAAAAGGCTTGGGGACTTGAACCTCAACTTTGGACTTGGTTTGACTTGCAATTTGAAGGTCATGTCAATGTCACAAGAAAATAATGGCTTTAGACATATGTCTGATGACCCTTTTGTAATTTTTTTGGACAAAATTAAAACCCATTATAGATGAGATAGTGTATATTCCAAATATGTAATTTTTTTACAATTAGATCATTTTTTATATTTTTCAATCCATTTCTAATGAAACTTGTCCATAAACTTAAAATATCAAGGTTTTTTAGTATTTTAATAACTTTTTATTATAATATTTTTTTGTAATACGAATTCACAAAAATGAACTTAAATATTTTTTTTTCAATTTGAGGTTTTTTTTTGGTAAGTTTAGGTCATTTTATGCATGACGTACATGAAATTTTTTCAAAACAACAAATATGGCCAATAAAAAATTAACAAAAAAAAATCAATAAAAAATTATAAAGAATATTGAAAACATGCTTCAATGAGTTACAAATATTTTCCCAAAAGGATTTAGAAAAATACAATTATTTAGGTAAAAATATGGATGGCATACATGTGCATGGTATGGTAAAAGGAAGTGATTTTGAAACAATTGATTTTAGAAACACTTATTAAAAATCAATTTGTATCATCTAGGTATTGAAATAAATTACATATTTGGAAACTAGACTTTGAGTACTACATTTTATGATTAAAGTGACCTTTTTAAGATTCGATCTCTAAGTGCTTCGGTTTTTAAGGTAAACTATGAAAAATTCTAAAAATTAGGGAAAACACTTCCACTTTTTGCCAAAAAGTGGACTCAACTTCTTGCACACACCCTAGTCCTCTTCACAATATAGTTCACATATAATTTGTAAACAAGGTTCTCAACCTATCAATGATGGCATGTGTATTATATGATTATTAACATGGTGTTACTATCCATTTAACCACAAGGCTTCAACTAAATTTGTAGGCTATAAATTCAAGATATTACCTAAATGTAACAATGTTATAGTCTAGTTGACTAAGTATAATTTCTAATAATCACTCTAATATATATAACATATAACTATATATATGTATAAGCACATGCCAACCAAAAGGTTTCATGAAACAAAAATCCATCCATAAACAAACGAGTTAAACCAAGCAATATTTCCAATTTAAAATAGAAAATAAGGTAGAGAACTAGCATGTCTTTAACTAGATAGCTCCAATTAGTTAATCAGGATTCATAGCACAACCTCCATAAAATAGTTTTCAAATCCTTCCCTCAGCCAAATCCCATAAAGAAATCTCTCTAAAAACCTCACTAAACTCACACCAAAAACCTCTCAATCTCATAACTCAATATTGCAGTAGAGTAACACTTAGAAAATTGGAATTTAGAAAGAAAGAACACATCCCCAAATGAAGTCAAAGGCACCTCTATTTATGCAAAAGATCAGTAATAGAAGGCTAGGGAAAGGTAACAAAAATAACAAAAGGTGGCAACTAGAAACAACGTACACGAAACACATGCATGACAAAAGAATGAGTTGTCCCAACTAACTTGACATCAAGAATGATCAGAAGAAATGTGAGGTGATGGTCTCTATATATCGACTCAATTGGCCAACTCCATAATTTGACCAATTCATATATTCTTATTGCCTCACATTTGTAATTTGTATTGCAGGTTAAGATTTCTACTTGGTTCATGCTTCCCTTAGTTTGGCACCACCAAAACACCATGTTTCTTATTATTTTGGTCTTCCTTTTAGCTTCAAGACCAAGTCAAATTTATTTTATGTGTTGTTGCTCATTCTTTATTTCACAATGTTTAACTAATTCTCCCACCATTCCTAGCAGCCTTGTCCCTTACTTGTTGCACCTAGTTTGCATTACTTAGCATTTGAAATACTTAATATAATCCATCATGTTCACATGTTGCCTACATTTTGAATTCACCAACATTAAAAATCTATATGCTATGTTATATACACATGTGTTTCCTCCATTATGGTGCACTATTTATTCATTTCAGTGCTATACATTGAATGTATATGCACTAATCAAAACCTTATGTGCTTCAATATGTATTTTCAGCGCTATAAGAAATTAATTAACATACATTATATATATTTATTATATATACATATATTTACATTACATAATATAACATATATATGTATATGTATATATATATAAATGATCATTAACATAGTCATTTATGTATAGATATACATACATATATACATATATAGTTTTTGAATATTATATATGTAAATACATGTAAATTCATGCATTATCACCTTTCATTATATCAACACATGTGTATATAGTTATATTAAATATACACATATTTATGATGATCAATTACTCGCATAACTCATCTTATGTATGTGTAATTGATATTTCATTTATACACATATACTCAATATATATATATATATATATTTACTCATATATAAATACTAAGCATAAACACAACTTTATCAAAAAGATGTTTTAACATCATAAACCTAATGGAAAAACAATCACAAGGGAATTGTATACAATAATCCTATCTCCCTATCAACACAAATCCAATCATATCCTTGTCCACATACATATACATTAAGTGTATATGTATATACACATATATGTATAATTGATTTCTCATGTATGTATTTCTTGGAAGTATTTCTACTCATATATTCACATACATGTTTATGGTCACATGCATGAGTCACTATATATACATATGAATCATAAGGAAAATAAGTGTGTTTTTTCACCTATTCTCATTTCAATAATGTCCTAGGAATCCTAATTGGATTGACTATCAACCTCAAAGGTGAGTCAATTCTCAACAAGGAAGACCTAGGAATGGTAGTTTGGAGCTTTGAGGGGTTCACCACCAAGAAAAAGCTTGAATAAGATAAATAAGAATTCAACTCACAAAACATAATAATGCAAGATAAATGAATGGTGCAAAAAATAAAATTATGCAATAACAAGTTAGGGTATGTGTATCTAGAAGTTATGGAAATCTAACAAGGATTCTGGAAATGAAAAGAAATTGTCAAAAAGTGCTATGGAGGACTAATACGCCTTTACTATCATCATACTCCCACTGCTATTTTAGGGAAAATGCAAAGTCTTCAGAGGTCGAAACCAGATCTGAAATAATATCTAAAAAATAAATTGAGGAGGACTAAGATACCCTAGGTGGTGACTTAGTCCCATTCTAAATGTTTGAAATCTCTAAATGTGGTCCTGAGGTCCAAGGTCTACAATTCCTTCTTCTTAGATCTCGGGTTCTAAATCTACTGAATATGAGTTTCTGTGAAGATGACAACTTTGTGATGTATCTTTGCAAATTTTCACTCCAAATGATCTTCAAGTCTTCAACCTAAATCTATAGTCATAAATGCACAAGAGAAGAAAAACTTGTTGATTGTTAGTAAATGGGGGTTTTCCTTGGTCAAACCCCTTATTGGTAATTAAAACTTGAAATAAAATGAAATGGAGGAAAATGATGAATGAAAAACATGCAATGTTACAACTCTCCAAACCCTTGTTATGAAGTCTTCAATTTTTTGTAAAATGGATATCTTGGATATAGATCTTGAATCAAAGGAATGCTTGATAGATAAGGGCTTGGATTGCTTGCTTGAATCAAAACCCTACATAACAAATGTTAGCTCAAAAACACACATGATGCAACGATTTCCTTGATATGATGCTTGAATCTTGATGATGGCTTCAAATGTTTGAAGAATTTCTCTTGATCTCATAAACATGCCTTAGGAATGAATACTTGAATGCTTAGGATTTCTTAGATATGAAAATGAATGAATGAGCCTTGCATTTATTCCTATTCATGCTTAATATCTCAAAATTACACCACAACAAGCCGACATATGAATTCATTAATTAAAGGAGGACAAATCTTGCTTGAATTTGAAATTAAATGCCCAAAAAAGATTAAGGGGGACTAAGATTCCCTAAGTGGCATCTTAGTCTCAAGTCCTTAAAACTTGGGGCATAGACTTCAAAAAGGGGCCCATTTAAGGTTCTACTAAAAACGGGGTCCCAAGACCTTTGGGGGACAAACACGCCCTAGGTGGTGTCTTAGTCCCAACCCAAAAATCAGGGACACTCAACTAGAATAATTAAAGTATAATTTATCCATTGATTTTTGTCGATATTTTCTAGAAAAAGATATAGTTTATTAGGCTTGTGGATGCAAAATAGAACCAATTAAGACATAAAATAAAGAAAAATAAAGCAAGGCAGGCCCAAATAAGTTTGAAAATGTAAGGGTATGCAGTTTCCTACTCTACAACACAATATATACATTTAATGTACATATGAATCTTTTTAAAGATAACTATGTAGAAAGCTCAAAGAATCAAATATTCAATTACAATAACTTGATCAAACAATCAAATAAATCAAAAAAATAAATTCAATCAATTCAATTACCCTTGAAACCTAATACCCAAAGATTACTTACTCAGTTTATGACTATCCTAACTTGACTCAACTATACTAGGAGTGTGTGAAAGCTTTGACTCATTTAGGGGTTACCCAACCAATTATCTTCTCCGAAGTGATACTTCCCCTCTATTCTAGAGGCTTGACTTGTTCTAGCATATAGCTTAGTACAAAACTAATGTAGTTAGATGCTCATAATAAATCCATTTGCATCATAAAACATTTATATCAACAAAGAATTAAAATCTTCACATTGCAATAGATATTATTTCATGGAATTTCATCAATTCAAAACATATTCAGGGTATGTGCATGATCATGATGGGCCAAAAAGTGGTAATGAGAAAAAATCACATTTTGGATCGACTCAAAAACATAGAAATGTCGAGTTGACTTTTCTAGGTTCGAGTGTTAGTACATTTACCCGGACCAAAAACCAAACCTAGTTTCCACAAATCGGATATCCGATCGAAATCAGATATTTGATCCAATTTGGATATCCGATCTAAATCAGATATCCAATTTTTGAAAATAGTATATAAAAAATAGCGGACTCTTTCAACTTCATTTCTCATAGTTTACACGTGGGCGCACAAGGAAAAACCAAAATCCAATATCTGCTTTGATCAGATATCCGATTTCAAAGGTAGGTATTTGGTTTTTTCAATCTTGTAATCGATTTTTCAAGTAGATTCTCTCAAGTTTAAATAGGTTTTATTTTATTTTTTTCAAAAATAGGGTTTTCTATTGATTTTTGTAAAAAACTAGAGTTTACCTTGATGTTTTATTAAAAATTAATGTTTTGAAATGGATCTTCATTAAAAATTAGTGTTGTTGATGTATTTTTATCAAAAATAAGAGTTTGTTATTGATTTTTGTGAAAAAGTATGGTTTTTTTACAATAATTTCATTTATATTGTGTAATTTCAATTAGTTTAATTAGTTTTTAACTTTAATCAAGTATTATGGTTGTGAATGAAAATCCACAAATGCCAAATGCTCCACCACCTTCGCAGCCAAATGCTCCACCACCTCCGCAACCACCAATTGAAGACTTAATTGGTGAAAAATTGGGGCAATTGAGGGGTATTTGTGAAATTTATCAGACAATGCCTCAATTGAGAGATATGACAAACACATTGAAGGAAATAATTAAAAATATAGAAACCCTCTCCACCCAACATAATTCCTTTTATTCATAGCGAGAAGACATGAGGGAATATTATTGATGTGGATTATCTTACGATGATGTGAAAGATCTCCAAATCACCAAAGCCCAAATAGCCTCTTTATTCATTGACCTCCACACCGGTTTACCAGTGAATGTCAATAAAACAAAACTTTCCATAAAATGGTGCATGCATATGCACATTGTAGCTAAATTTTGGGATTGTTGGTGTATTTTTTTTGATAAACCACCAAAAAATAACTCGGATATATCATTTTACTTTATTAAAAAATTATATATTGAGTTTGTGTTAGGGCATCATGTCAATTACTTTGACATTAAACCCTTCTAGGGCGTCAGTGGAGGTATACCCCAAGATAGACCAGGGGTAGTTAGAGTAGTCCTGCACCCAAATGTTCCCCTTCCTCCCCTTCTTCCCCCACCTCCATTAGATCATCCAGAGATTATCTAGGATGCATCCACACATACTATTCAGGCTATTCACTCTTTGAGTGGTCATTTGGTTTCGCATGCTTATACAGTAGCTCAGTCACATTTTGGTGATGTTGGCAAAGGCTTGAGTGCTGATGCATCATCCTCCTCAATTCCACATATTTGTTTGCCACATACTTGAACTATGTGCCACCAAATATGCTTGGGTCCTCTTGTACAACCCGCTGAGCATCCCTTGGACACTTCTAATTATGGCCTCCATGATATGGACATTATAGATCAATCGCAAGGGAGTGGAGCGCACCCTACAAAGTCCTCTCTTGCTAGAGAGGGAGATGCTAGAATAGTAACATAGCTAAGATTTAAGTTGTAATTTCATAGCTTGCAATTGTTTCTAAATGAATATTAATAAGAGATATTATCAAGTACTAATATTTATTTACATGATCTATTTAAAAGTTGATGTCTGAGGAGGAGCTCACACAGGTGACTGATAGCACTCTTAGAGCCATTTCATTTGGCTTGGACACACACGCAGTATATATTTTTGCACTTACTTGTTTAAATTTTATATTATATACTTGCTTGTCATTTGAATTGTCATTAATGCAATTATATAATAACTTATATGTTTATGTTGTTTTCCTCTTGTAGGAAATACCTAGTGCGAGTGAGGTGCAACCTCCTCTAGACTATGGAGGCACACATCTAGATAAGGGGAAGGTAATTGAACTCAAATTGGATTGAATTAAGATTTTTAAGATCTTATATTGATTATACATATGCTGACATAGATTGGTAGTTTCATATGTACTTTTTAATTTTATGTACATACAATTATGAGCTATACAAAGATGTTGACAAGGGACACACTGCCTAAAGGATTAGTTATTGGAACACCTCAAGGAGTAGGTGTTGAAACACCTCAAGGAGGAGGTGTCGAAACACCTGAAGGAGATAAAGAAAAAGATCAACCTAAAGAGGCATGTGCTTATTTTATTTTATGTTTGGTAAATAAGTTCCTATTACCAATAATCATATGCTAACTTGGATCAATTTTATGTTTTGTTTCACATATATAGATTGGAATTTCAAAAGTTGATTTGGTATATTCTAGGACTCGTGAACCTTTGAAGAGACATATATTTCAGGTAATCAAGATTTTAATTTTAGAGTTCAATTAAAATTCAATGTATATTGATTTTGATGTTAATTATTTGATTTTAAATTATATAGTAACTAATCTCAATTGTGGTTTGAATTTTTCTTGTGCGGCTACCTTCAAAGCCAACGAGTGCTTCAAAGAGGCTCCATTTTGATGATCCACCAGTACTTTAGGATGAGATAGACATTTTGGCATGTAAATTTTGAATACATATTGAGATGGCATATGCCACGTTTTGTAAAAATTTGTTTGGTTTGACGTCGATGCCATATTTGTATATGGACACACACTTGATTATTGGATAATTTGATATATAGAAGTTAACAGTCAAAATTTAATTTGTTCCTCATGTGCCTAATTAAACTCTTTGAAAATTTTATCTTGAGCAATGGTTAAATATCAATGTACAATTACTTAAAACTGAATGGTTAGATTATGTAGTTTTTATTTATATTGTTGATTACATTGCATTACACATCTTTCAAACTCAAATCATTACTTCACATTGCATAACTAACAACTAGATGTTCATAGATGAAAAATTTATCAATTACAATATAGTTCTTACAAAGTCAACCAAATTAGTTATGCAATTACTTCACATTGCATAACTAAAAACTATGAGAAGTTGTCAATTGCATTTGTTTATCATTTAATTCTATGAGACCACATTTCTTTGAAGCTTTTTTTCAAATAGTCCACTGCCTTGTCTATCCTACCACATTTTTCATACATGATATCGATCACATTAAGTTGTAATAAATTAAATGATAGCCTATGGCTATTTAATTTATACTCATTTTATTTAAGTGGATGAGGCCGACCTTCCTTGAAGTTATTTTGTAATTTATTATTTTCAAGAGAGGTCGACCTCCTTGAAGAGTCACCTTATTTTGTATAAATACGAGGTGATGTTTGTTCATTTGCTCAATCAAGTTCATTCAACATAATTTTGCACTTGAGCAACAATGCTTCATCTTCCAGTAGTAGGCCGATTTCAAGGAGAAACATATTCGATTGTATATTTGCATCTACTAGAGGTGCTATTATTCATTGTATCAAATTCAGCCATGAGCTAGGCCTGAGTTTTAAGAAAATTTCTTGTTGTGTTTATTGTCTTATGTGTTTCATTTTTTGAGTGCTTTTAGTTGTATTATCTGATCCCTAAGTTGAAGACATCGAGAGAAATGGTCATATTGTTGATGAAAAAGATTTGACCATGTTGGCTCTTAATGGTCTTCCTTCATCTTGGGAGTCTTACATTCAAGGAATCGATGTGAGATCGAAACTTGCCAAGTTTGATCGGTTGAGGGATGAAAGTATTCAAGAGGAGTCAAGGTTGGTTGTGACAGGTATTGGATGAAGCCCTACAAATGAATACATTCATGTTCTTTCTGCTCAATCCTCGAAGAAGGAAGGAAAAGGAGGAAAGAAAAGATGTTTCAAGAGGAATGGAGATAAAGGGTCAAATGGTGCTCCTGCATTCAAGAAGAAGTGGGACCTCTATCATGTTCACTGGGATACAATTTTTGTGAAGTCAGTCAACTTGGATTTAACATTGGTAGCTCTACAAACCTATTCAGAATAGAGTGATCTTAAGAGGACATCCCTAAATCTCTATAGAGGTGTAAAGTTGCAAAGTGGTGTAACTTTCATTCTTGAACTCGTACGACCCAACAAAATTTCCCAACACATCCGTGTGGGTACATTTACGCTAGGTATGGTTCTCTTTTACACCCAAATACGCCGAATCGCTCTGAGGTACATTGGAGCGACATTTTCCCTTAAGAGTCCAAAGTGCTAAAAGATAGCAAACTTTGATGGACTATTTCTTAGAAACCATGATGCTTACATAATCTTCATCTGAGGATATGAGATCGTGTTAAGACCATCTACAATAACCTCTCTCATTTTTTTCTATCTCAAAGGCGTTTTCCCGTGGTGACGAGTTTTCAATTGAGGAAAAATTTGCCATATGCAAGTAGTGTAAAGTTGCAAAGTGGTGCAACTTTCATTCTCAAACTCATACAACCCAATGGACTATTCCATCACATTTGGATGGGTATGTTTATGCTAGGTATGGTTCTCTTTTGCACCCAAATACGCTAAATCACTCTGAACTACATTCTAGCGACATTTCCCTTAAGAGTCCAAAGTGCTAAAAGGCAGAAAACTTTGACAAACTATTTCTCGAAAACCGTGATTCTTACAGACTCTTCGTCTGAGGATATGGGATCATGTTGAGACCATCTACAATAAAATCTCTCTATCTCAAAGGATTTTTCCCATGGTGATGAGTTTTCAGTTGAGGGAGAAGTTGTCAGATGCAAGTAGTTTAAAGTTGCAAAGTGGTGCAACTTTCATTCTCAAACTCATATGACCCAAAAAAATATTCCAACATGTCTAGATGGGTACGTTTATTCTAGCCATGGTTCTCTTTTGCACCCAAATATGCCGAATCACTCCGAGCGGCATTGGAGCGACGTTTTCCCTTAAGAGTTCAAAGTGCTAAAAGGGACCAATCTTTGATGGGATATATTTTGGAAATCATGAAGCTTAAAAACTCTTCATCTGAGGATATAGGATCATGTTGAGACCATCTACAATAACCTCTCTCAGTTTTTTCTATCTCGAAGGCATTTTCCTGTGGTGATGAGTTTTCAGTTGAGGGAAAAGTTGCCAAATGCAAGCAGTGTAAAGTTGCAAAGTGGTGTAACTTTCATTGTCGAACTCATACGAACCAACAGACTGTTCCAACACATCTGCATGGGTATGTTTACACTAGGTATAGTTTTCCTTTTCACCCAAATATGTCGAATCGCTCCAAGCTGCATTGGAGAGACGTTTTCCCTTAAGAGTCGAAAGTGCTAAAAGGCAACAATCTTTGACAAACTATTTCTCTTAAGATTCCAAAGTGCTAATGTCAATGAAATGTGGGGGAAAAAATATTTAAGGTTGGATCAAGATTATGCAAGTCTCAGCTCTTGCATCAGAAAACTCTTACCCAATCAACTTGAATCAATTACATGGGAAATGAAATTCACAATGCACTTTTTACTTTTTTGTTTTTCGAAAAAGTGGCAAGCCACTATAATTTGTTATATATAGATAGGAGATATTACAAAACCTAGTTCAAACAAGCATATGAACAGGAACGAACCAGGAAGAAAACCTTCGATTGTAGCTCGATTATTAAGTACAAAAATATTTTTACATTTTAAACATACCCTTTATACAATGCCAGACATTTGAACCGTATTTCAAAAAAAATCACTAGATATAGATTATGCCTATACACAGTTATGACCTTTTTACATTGTTTCACATTTCAAAATTCAATCTTTACAAAATTTTCCTGTTTGAGGCATTCAGGGCACAGTCTTCCACAAGAGTAGTATGTTGGCATTTTGGAGTGACAAACACGTGTACAAACCGTCAAGGTAGTAGTTAAACTACATACAATAGAAAATATGCTTAGAATAACCAATCAATATTATTGTAATTTGCAACATACCTCTCTGAAAGAATCAGAGTTGCCTATTGTTGCAGCAGGTCCATGATCAATCATGCCAAGAATATCACAAAATTTGTCAAATGATAAATCTATATTGTAACAACAAAAAATATGCTTAGACTAAAAAATCTATATTAATCTAAACAACTTGAATGATGATGAATTGGTAATGCAAACTATAAAAGATGCTTTGAATAACCAATCTATATTATTGCAATATGTCACATACCTCTTTGAAAGGATCAGAGTTGGCTATTGTTGCAGTAGGTCCATGATCAATCGTGCCAAGAATATCACAAAATTTGTCAAATGATATATCTATATTGTCACAACAAAAAAATGCTTAAACATTGTACTTTTCCATTCTTGAATATGCTATTAAAGTGTGCTTGAAGGATCATCTATTTGCTTAAGAGTATCCAATATTGCTTCATGATCAACATTACTAAGTGTTGCTAAGTCTTTCATTTGGCATGATGCTTCAACAACTTAACATTTGTTTCTATAACAAGGTGTGAATACATGAGAATGGTTTTGTGTTTCTCGTAGTCTTCAAATGTAGGTATGCCATTCTTTCTAATCATGCATGTTCGCAACCAAGTTCCTACAACCACAATTGAACCTGTAGGATACACGAACCCATCACCATCTTCCATCGATTACATGTTAGCTTGTGATTTACCCACACACATTGAGCCAACCAATATTCTAATCTCTGTTCATTCCCCCTCGGTGCAACAACTGCAAAAACATGTCTTGGATGTCGTATATTTGAAAGCCGGTCATAATCAAGTGAACTTTCCATTGTGTAATTTTTCATGAATATAGTTTGAGATAAAGGAGTTAGATATTGTGGAACCCATAGATCCACCCACTCTCTTGAATCACATTGATCCCACTCTCACTGAATATAACTTTGACAAAAAAATGTCAACTGTCATGTCCAAATGGTCCATGTGCTTGCATCTGAGCTTTGAAATAAATGCATCTTTGAAGAATCTTTGGTTGCATGAGAATCCAATCTGCCTCCCACTGTACCCTCCTCAACCAACCAAAAGAACCTATGAACTATTGAATCAAGTGTCCCTCATTGTGACAATTTTGAACTACACCAATCAACAATAGAACGTGCATCACTAAATTTTTCTCCTGAAATCTTCAATTGCTCCTTAACTAGATCTCTATTTACACATGCACCTCCTCCATCATGCTCCCCTTTCCCATGTCCAACTTCAAAAAATCTCCAAATATTATGTACACCCCTCTCTACATGCATTCTATTCAACCAATAAAACATACGAGCATTCTTGAATTGACCTGTACAATTATCTGACCAAATGAGATGTTGGCCCAGTGCTATATCATGCTCCTGCAAGAACTCAAAAATATTCTTGAAACAGTGTTGGACATACTCGGATGAGTGAGATCTATGATCAATCATATAAAAATGATACTCTCTGATTATCTTTTGATCCTCCTCTGTACTATCAGGTGCATGTCTAAACGTTATGTGGACAAAAATAACAATCTGAATGGAATTGTACTACTGATATTGTACCTCATTTTGTGGTTGCAATGTGTATTCCTCTACAAAATCAAGTACTGATATAATAGTGCCAAGAAGAAAAGAGTTCTTACATATCCTGAATTGTTGATCCAACCACTGAGACCTATGACTATGCCTTACATATTTGTAGAAAAGATTGTCCTTAAAATCTGAAATAAAATCAGCAAGACTACATTCTTTTGTAACCAACTCATTTCTAGAACCTTCACCTCCACTTTGCAAAGTATATTTGACTATCTCATATATCTTTTTCTCAACAAGATTCTTTCCAAATTCATGTTCGGAAACCTCATGAAAACATTGAACAAAATTTGACAAGCCACCACATTGTGAGCACTTCACATTTAAACAATCATTTCTATAGAAAAAAGGAGCCATCATCCCTAGAACATAAAAATAGACCTAGCAAGTCCCTTGATGATTTCAGAAGATGCATTGCACCACACTTCTCCAAAATTTCATTAGTATGCAAGGTAGAATGGATATAGCATAATATTTCATGGTACATTAAAAACTACACATGTTATTTGCAACAACAAGTATTATGAATCTCAAGAGGCACACAATAAAATGGCTTCAAACCTTCAAAAGTTCTTTGCAAGATTTCCATATTTGGATGTGTTTGAATAAATTTTTTGAACAACATTGTTTGGATTGATTCCAATAAATGGTTAGGATGTGGTGTACGGTCTCGACTGCCAAATCTTAAGTTTAAAATATTATTTGCATTGGGTGATACTCTAGAGTTATCATGCAAAAATTGCTGAATTGCCTACTTTACATTATTGGTTAGCTTCTTATCAACATGTGTAGGCCTTCTGACAAAAGCCCATGTATCATTTTGAAGAGGATCATCTATTCTTTCTCTTCTTGCAAGTGCTCTATCCAAATTTTTACGATTTAAGTCAAAATCAATACAATTTTGTCTCATAAAGCGAGCCTTTTTAAATTGATGGCTTCCTAGGGCAGTGGTAATGACTCTCCAAGCAGCTCTCTTATCTTTTTCCTTGTTATTGTTTCCAATGAAATTGAGAGCATTAAAAATATTTTTGACAATAATAGAATTTTTTTCGGTCCTCTTGTTCAGACGAATCTTCAATTTGGCTAGCAAAGGTCTCATCTTTTGCATCTTTAGCAATTGTACAAAAATTTGGCATTGCTCGGTCAATGTCTTATCACTAAAATATTGGTTGAAAAGTATTCTAGCCCACAACTGGATAGTTCGTGTTGACCTCTTGCCTTCAAAATTGTTTATAATGTTATCATCAATTTCAACTAACCATTTAGGGGTCCTTGAAGGTCTTGAATTTGGAATACGTCTTTCTTCCACACAAGGTTCTTCATTTCTCATGTAATCTAGTGAAACATAATTTACACTTTCTTCAATATTATGTTCAACATCTTCATCTCCAACATTTTCAATATCAATTTGAACAATTTCATTCCCAATTTCAATATCATATTCAACATCTTCAATTCCAACATTTTCATTATCAATTTCAATATTTTCATTCCCAATTTCAATATCATGTTCAACATCTTCAATTCCAACGTTTTTATTATCAATTTCAATATTTTCATTCCCGATTTCAATATCATGTTCAACATCTTCAATTCCAACATTTTCACCTTGAAAATTTTCATTCCCAATTTCAATATTATGTTCTACTTTTTCACCTTGAACATATTCAATTTCCTCTTCACTTGAAAGACCATAGGGCTCAGGTTCACCAATATTTAACATACCTTGTCTTTTCTTCCTATGACCTTCTCTATCTCTTTGTCTATATCCTTCAATTTGTTCTTTTATCAACTTTCTCTTGCGTTTTTTCTTCCGACGACTGCTAGTCCCCATTATACGAAATAAAAGATTCTAAAAAATCATTATGTATGAAAAATTTGAGTACAAGATGCTCCAAATTTTTTATCTTTGTCTCTTCCTATCTAGAACCGTGCGTTTGTCACCTACAAAGTGCTGCAAATAGAAATCAGGGTTCGTTGGAATGCACAAAAATGGCCCACAAATCCAATATCCAATATAATCAAATATCTGATTTGTAAAACATGTTCTGCAACAGTAATATTTCACCTCTACACACGAAGTTTCACAAATCAAATATCCGATTTGTACACACATATACCTAAGGGTTAATGTTATGGAGTGGGAGAGTGATATGGAAAGGGAGAGAGTGAGA